>OY728152.1:63603771-64853771 GCA_963277665.1 Viscum album | reverse complement strand
ATCATATTCTGCTATTGTATATCAGGTTTCTCTTTTTCGTGGACCTCACCACAATTTATAACTTGTATCAACTGATATATCACTAAAAAACCCACGTAGTTCTGATTCCAACCATTTTGGGATGCTGATTTAGACGAATGTTTTCCTCTTGGTTCCTTCCCAGCATAGCTTCCGGGTTTCCTCATTAGAAAACCATTCCAAACAAACATATTTTAGATGATGTTTGATGGTAATATACAGATTATATAATATTTTTACTTTTCCATAAATTAAAATATTTGATGGGTATGATATTAGTATTACCCTAACCTCTAGGGTTATTAGAACTGACCTCTGATACCTACTATAAGGACTGTACCTTAAATATTACATACTCATGAGTTAAGTCATGAATTTTACATTTTTTCACAATGAGGATATTTTCCAGTTAGGAAAATTACAAAATTAAGCCATAAATCATACATAAAAACTATATAAATACAAATTGGACACTTCCAAACATTGTCGTTTTTTTAATAGAAAAACTTTTAAAATGAAACAAGGTTTCTTCTCATGATCAATCACTACAATTCTCTCCTGAATCCCATATGGGTCCCTATTTCCCCATGAATCCTATGTAAAACAATTATATACTTGTGATGATAATAAAAATCTCAGTAAGGTATACACAAATATGTAAAACCATTAGTCTTCTAGAGGAAAGTAAACCATAAATAAAATATCAGAAATTTTTATTTTTCACCATTAATATATAGTAAATACATTCTTTAAAAAAAACTTATTACATACCCTTTTTGTAATCATAATATTACCATTAAACCCATAGAATAATAATATAACACATAAAGGTTACTTGGGACATAAATATACATAAATTGAATAACAAAGTGGTTGACTTCCAAACATGCCACTATAACAAAATGGAATTACCGTATGGTCAAATTCTATACCCAATGCATTGAAGGTTAAAATGTAACCCCTCATCCTTGGTTTATCAAGAAAACGACCATACTAGATTCATCATGTAACCACCCGTCAAATGTCCAAGTACCATTATAAAATCATAACACAAAAAATATTGTAATTATCAACATTTGACTCATAAAATTTCATTTGTAATCACAAGGAATCATTTCAAGGTATTGAAATAATAAATCCATTTCAAAAGCCAATTTTAATACCAAAATACTCATAAAATGGAATAAGTTATTTTATGTTATTTTCAAAATTTCCACATTTGTATAGGAATCCAATTATACCATAATGTTCAGGCTAGTGGAGAAGTCCTTGTCACATTATATTTTTAAAAAAGATTATTCCTTTTGTCATCTGTAATGAAAATAAATTGCCCTGTACAAAGGGCATACAAAGATTCCATTTTGAAAACCATTGAATAGAATTAAAAATTAAATGTTTTTTAATAAACTACTAAAAATTAGCTGGCATAAAACATTAAAATTTTTATTAATGAAAGGACATTGATATTAAGTCCCCTACCTCGAGTCTCATTCATTAAGTATTTTCTTTATCTTCCTCTTCTTTGGATGATCAACATTGATTAACACCTTAACACCTCTAAGAAGGGTGTTATTCCTAAAACATGGCCTTAATAATGTGGTGAGGAAATATAGTAAGGTTTTTTATTACATCATGGATTTAAAAAAATGATTTTGGTTTTTGAATAATTGATAGGAAGTAGTTCCCTTTTATAAGTGAGGGGAGGAGCACTCTTGGAATTTTTCAAACAATTAAATTAATATAAATTAATTTTCAATTACTAAAGGGTATAAAGTGTTTTATTTACAATATAGGATGATGCTATATCTAAATATATTCATCCAATGATAATTAGAAAACTTTTTATAAATTTTTTAATCCTACATTTGTTTTGTTTTAAACCTTTTAACGCTTACCATTTTATTAAGTAAATTCCTCTTTGAGGGACAAAATAAATACCGTAACATGCCAAATGACCAATAAAATAGTAATTTATAAAATTTTAGTACTTATTACAACTATTTTTTAAAATATTGGTTTTTTATATTTTTTTCATTTTATAAAATATGTTTTATTTTAAAATACCTTTAGTGTCAATTTTATACAATTCATTTCATGAAATTTTAAAAATATCATAACATCAAGATATTGTCAAACCAAATAAAGGTACACATAAATAACATGTAAAAGACATCCATAAAATTCGTGGATTACATAAATTTTGTAAAATTATGATTCTTTTAATATTTTTAATATCATTTATTTGATTATTTAATTAAGTAAATACTCCATCATCATTATGCCACCATTTAATCTATTTATTTATTTCCTAATTATTATAAATAAATTACCATGATTTAGGTATTGATTTTATATTTTTATATATTATTTATAGTCCAAGATATCTCTTGTATAACCCCGTATTAATAATACACTACTTGTTAAAAACATAAGTGTAACAAAAATGACTTTTCAATGAATATAATATTATAGATGTATTATGGTTATCCAAGTGGCTCCATGTGATCTTAAAATTATCCCAATGGTGATCTTGGGTGAAGAAAACTCATATAATTAAATTATGACGAGTTTTATGATAATTTTATGTTTCTATAATACAATTTGTGACTTTAATTATCTAATTTACACTTAACCGTGCTAATAAAAATTATTACTAAAGTTACAATTCATAATGTACAAAAATAAAAGGGACACACTTACATAAATTAGAACGTATGATTACAAATATGGAATCCATTTTCCAAATTAAAATCATTGAATGGGCATAAATAAATTAAAAATTAATCCTATTGATGGAATAAGAAAACATGTTTTTAAAGTAAAACGATAAAAATATTACATTTTTATATCAAATATAAATGTGAAATTGAATCCAATTACATAAATTGGATTAACCAATAAAAACATAATCCAAGTATTTTTTAAAACCAATTAAAATCATAATATAATAATATAAAAAAATTATACGAAAAAATACTTTAAATTAAAATGAAGTATTTCACAGTATTCATTAAAATATGAAATTTATCAAAAAAATACAAAAAATTCAACCAAAGTGAAATTTGATGTCCTTAATCTAAATAAAGATATTATTTTGTCATATATAACCTATAAAATTTTCAAAAAATGGATTAAAAATGGATTTTCTATCAAACGGTGGGAAAACATTTTTCTAGAAAAATTTTTTTTAACCATTAAATTATATTTATCATTTAGATTATTGAAAAAAGTTTCTAATATCATTAAAATATAATTAATGATTGTAAAATAGTTATTTTATCACTACCTAGGTTGTCACATATGCATCCATATATCGTATTCATGTATTTAAATGCTCATATAGTCGATCGATCACATATCATGTGTCTCTATATAAATGATTCTATATTTCTTGAATCAGTATCTCACCCAAACAATGAACAACACATTCATAATATTGTAATCTTGTACCTTACATACATGTTGGATGTCTAAATAGATCAACACATAGATACTAGTCACACCAACAACCATGTGGCAAAACTGACTTACCCAATATTGATGAATCTACTAAGTAATGGATTGGCACCCATATACATTTGGTCCAATGGATTTCAATAAATCCACCTAGGGAAAAAGATGATATTGGATGTCAACCTCTCCTTTGGAAATATTAATACATCTCAATTTGAAATTAATAACCTAGAGAGGATAAAAATCCTTGGTTTAGGATGTATTATCGTACTATATCTTCATTGGTATGGATTGTAAGAAATCACATGTAAAGAAACGAGTCTGAACTGAGGGGAACAGGGTATCCAACTCATACTTGGAGAATTAAATTCCTTTTAATACCACTACATAGAGTTTTCCTTCTACACTATGTCTCCCAATCTATCACGAAATGTACCTATGTCTATCTTTAGTACACCTGGTTGTGTTCGAGTACATGGTTGTGTCATTGTATCAGGACATCTACAAGTACATGGATCAGCTCATTTACTCCACCTGGGTCATATAACAAGACATGTTCATGCCCATGTATCCTATAATATATATACTGATCTAAAATTTAAGGCTAACATGTCATGGGACATGTGTCACATGGAAGGAGATATTTAACATCATGTGTAACCCTAATGTAGCAGCCATGAACACATGTATGACATGTAAACATATGTTACACATTATGTAGTAATGAAATTTCTAGAATAAATTTACCAATGCAGATTACTACTCTATTTATTCCACACTGATTTAATCCAAGAATCATGTTTTAAACAACGTATCTAAACTTACTTAACTCAATCATAGCTAGAGATTGGATTTCCAGCGATCCAAATAGATCGAGAAACCTTCACCATAGATTTGTTCCACCATCGCAAACCAAACCCATAGACAGTAATCACAAATACTAAACCTAAACTGATTTCACTTCCATCAAACCTCGATCCCATCATCAATATGAATCTAGATCAGTGGTATCGGAATATTTCTCCAAAAATGGGTGTGAAATGATTGATCATCAGGTATTGGTTGAACCACCAGACCTAATTAATGCTGAGAATATAAAAATGAAGAATGTGGGAAGGACTGAAAAAACACAAACATGAGGAACAAACCTTGAGTAATTTTTTTAACATGATTTTTGTTTTTAAAACACTAAATAAAGGGATATAAATTAAACAAATAAACGAATCCCCAAATTCCCATCATGATAATCCTATATCTACAAAAGGATTTTTCCATGAATCAATATATTAGATGAATGACTTGATCACAACATAGGAAAATAAAATTGGTATACATCCATATAAAAAAATTCATCATAGAGATGGATCAATCCATGATTAATAATTACTATATGTATTTTTCATTGGTGATATCCTCAATTAACATTACTTTAAACGATTCTTGTTCCATCGATCCTCATCCAAGGAAGCCAATCCACCATCTCCTCACTCAAATTACAAGATTAATAGTGAAAATAAAAAATTTGGTTATAACTAAATTTATATAGAAGTTTATTATTTCACAACATCATCAAAAAAATTATTTATATATTTTATTATTTATAAGTTATGCTGTTAAAAAAAATTTCCCCAACACTAGAAGCTGAAAACGTTTATGTCATACCTATGGTAAAGATAGTATTTTTAACTCAATGGAGGTATCAAATTTACTATCATAGAATCAATCTAAGAGTTATATAATTGTTTGGGAAAACATTATTCATGATATAAATATATTTAAAAATTTTAACATATCAAATTTGGTTTCATTAGGCCTCAAAATCTCATCTCATCTCAACACCAAGATCTAAAAATATTACTAGATTTACTTTAAATAATTACATGGAAAAAATAGAGACATTGAATACTCTCTTATATCATGTTTATTTAACTAAGATTCTTCACAATTTTGATTCTTTTGTGATGTAATGATAACCCTTATGTCATGATTTAGGATCTATGAATTTTTGGGTACATGTTTCTTATGTCACTTGATTATACCTGTATTCTCATCATGTCCTCAATAATTATATTTGACTATTATCTCTTATTTTTTCAATTATTGTGTATCTAAGATCACCCAATTCTTATCTTTCCATTTTCCCAAGTTATAAATATAAGTATTTATTTTTATAATTCTAGAAGTATTCATGGGTAGCTTAGTTAAGGAAAATATTTTCATGTATTGTAAAATATATTTCCTATGTATCTAGTCCTAAAAGACACTAAAAAATATTTTCATTGAATTTTGATATTAATATATGGGATTTTACTTTAAAATAATTGAAATTATGTAAAATAAATATGTTTTTTACTTTGGGTCATTATAGTTTGTATCAGATTTGGGTTTAGTAGTTTTTTATGAATAGTTTAGATCCTATTTGCAATTTTGATTATATAACATGACTGAAAATTCTATGTATTAGTATATGTGTAGGATTAAATCATTATTTTTTGGAAAATTTTGGGCTACATGGTTTTACATGAAATTAACGCCCTTTTTAGATATTGTAAAATAGATGTGGTAGTAGAACTAATGAACATTGGGGTAATCTATATGAAATATGTTGGTTTAGTAATAATTAAATCATCACAATAGTTTGTGATGACTGGGCCTAAGAATACACACTAGGAATGAAACTCCCTAGGGATATGATTTGGTGAACAACCATCCCTTTAAATTACATTATAAAAGAATTGATATGGAATTAGGTTACACAATATGAAAAATCCAACCTAAAAATCCTATATTGAATGATTATTGATTTTGTTTGAATATAATGATAATTAAATAATTTCAACAAGTAAGACATTTTTATTCCAACTTTTTCATATACTATTATTATAATAATTCTCTTATAGTGTTTGTCCCTTACATTTACTCAGTAATTAGTAACGGATAAAGACATAAGTACCTATTTAACAATGAATTTCTTGGGCAATGCAGAGATTATCCCCATGGGATATCTAATGAAATATGATTTAGTGTATGAAATCATGAGATTACAGTAGTCTAGATATCAATAATTGTTATTAATTATGTGGAAATTATTGAGATTTAAAATACATAAAATAATAAAATTATTGATTCTCATTTTTTATGTTAATGATGAAGATGACAGAAAAAATGTTTCAATTTCCTTTGTATACAAAATATGGGAAGAGGCACTCGGTGGAATGCCTTAATAGAAATGCTAAATTTTTTCCTATAGTAAAGGAGGGTATAGAGAAACTTACATCCATGAAAAAATAGAGACCTCTAGGGATATTATGATGTAAAAAAAGTGGTTGTCCAAAAACACCATTAATGGTTAAATTTATTAAAAGTGTGAATCTTGGTCATTACCTAATTAAATTTAATAAAATAAGTGATAATGAAGAAGATAGTTTTCAATATTTTTTGAAGAAAGTAGGAATAAGGGAAAACATATATTACAAAAAAATTACTGAATTTTGTTTTGAAAATGATTTAGAGTGAAGGACATGGAGTATCATAATTTTTTATTGTTCAAACAACTCTTTTGTAACTATTATGGTTTCTATGAACATAAAATCATCCTCTATATAGAAATATTATGAATATTTTAATAAAATTTATAGTGATATGATTATAGTATCCCATGTTTATGTTTATAGGTATGTGTCTTGTGAAAATCTAATTATCCTATCATTTGTTAAATTTGATGTGGGTTTTTAAATGGATTAGTTATCTCCAAAAATAATCCACAGTAATGAAACAGAAAGATCATATTTCATATATATAATCCACATATGATCACTTGTTAGGGAAAAAATAGTGATGAACTATCTTGGGAAAAAATTACCTTATAAAGGCCTTAACCCCAAACGCAAGGTATATTTTTTTAATGGTTATGAAGAAACACCATATTATTATAAGTCTTTTATGAAGTAATCGATGAATTTCCATGACCTAACCAAGACATTAAGGTTGATATAACTTTTGAAATTAATCCCTTAGTCATGTCTTTTTTATGAGAATCCTTAAATGTTTCATTTTTGAGTCGTAATAAAAAAATGTGAGGAGGTAATTTATTTATGGAGGGGGAATTAAACGACCAAAAATTTCACTATGTATATTCTATAAAAAAATATTAGGTCAGTGAATTGGTATAGGTATGAAATCAATCTCAAATTAATCCATGGTATTTTAGAATAAATGTTTACAATTATAATATAGTTTATAAATTAACAGGTATAAAAGGATGTAATGTTATTCTGAAAAATCCAATGAAAAATAATATAAATGGAATTTGGTTGTATAAGTCTTTCTTAGAAAGTTAATTTTTTCAATGTTGTAATGAAAGTTATTTTTATGTGATTTACCTTATAACAATCCCAATAAAATTTTGAACAATCATTGTATGAGAAATATCATATGGGAGGGAAATTCAAACTCATCGAAATTTCCATGAGATCTATACTGGCAGAATCACCACCAACAATTGCCAACAGAGCGTATCTTGTGATTTGATATTACATTGATATATTAACGAGAAAAGTTAAATTAAATTAGGATGATAAAATATTTTAATAATAATTAAATATATTTTTTACCACATGTGCTTTAAAAAAATTTAATTTTTAATATTAAAAAATGTATATTATTTCACTAATTAATCGTTAACATTAAGGAAATCATTTTTCATTAAATAAATTTAACAGTAAAATTTATTTTAAGTTCTTTATTTAATGAAAATAATTTTAATAAATAATTTTTTATAAAAAAAATATAATAAAAATACAATTATTAATTGATTGAAACTAAGAAAAATAAAGGATAATTTTTTTAGAAATGACATTTTTAGATGAAAATAATTTTCATTATAATTTTTGTTTTCATTTTAATTTTAACTTCAAATTTCTTCAATTTTAGATTTACCTAATTATATTTATTTTTATAATTATAATTATAATATTAGTGTTGGATAATTGTTTTGGATTTTTTTTAAATAGTCTATTTTTATGTTGAATATTGAAAATATTGTTTTTACTAAATATGTAACATTATAAGTATATAAGATATGAAAAGAAATTATACTAATTTTAATTAATAAAATATGTGTTCAAAAATAGAAATATACATATAAAAAATGTACTTAAGAATCATTTTTCAATTAAATCTATTTTTGGTATTTTCATTTAATTAAATATTATTTTTGTAAAATATCATTTTTGATTACTTTTAAATTCACATATAATTATATTTTATTTATAATAATCTAATTTACATCCATATAATCTAATACATTAATAATTTTACCCTACAAAAAAAAATTTACTGTTAAAAATACTCATATTTAAAAATGGGTTTTATGCAATAATTTCATTAATACTAAAAGTGACATTTCGTACACAAATAAATTCTGTTTAAATTTTTTTTTATAGTTGGATTCATTTGTTCAAAAAAATTTAATTTGTAAAATATTATTCTTGGGAATGAAAATAAAACTCCATTGGTAAAAATTTGTTGCCATGATAAAACTAAAAATAGTAAAAGTAATGATTCAAAGAGTGATTCCCCTTGAAATATGGTTTCAATTGAATATTTCTTGGATGATCAAACTTATATAATCAAAAAATCATTATCTTAAATTTTAGGTATCAAAATAACATGATTAATGTTTGATTAAATTTCATTAATTGACTATATTTTTGAAAATGATATTCTCAGTAATTATAAATTGGGTCTCTCACAACACCATTAATACAAGTCTAAAAATTAAATTTTCTATTGAAAATGTACCCTTATTCAATTACACTAAATACAATTCCTCTCCATTGACCCTTTGGTCATAATATATTTTCATAATACTTCCATTTACAATTAATCTTTCATGGGAATGCCCAAGCCCTCAATGTTTGTAATTTTCCCCAACTTCTTTTCATTACTTCATAATCTCCCAAAAATATAATTTTCTAACACCTACATAATTAAAAAAATTATATTTAATTTTATTAACATTATTGAATAAATATTATCCCCGTTACCCGATTTCATTAAAAAAAATTAAACATCCATTCATATGTTGTGAGGGCTATCACTTCCACGATGCAATGAATTCCATTTTCTCCCAACTACCTCCCATTACGAATTATTAGGATGAAATTTAAGAATAAATGTTAAATATATAATATAATTATTATTATGAAGTGACAAATTATAATCCACCTTATTTCACTATCATTCTTCAAAAATGAAAATGCTAACTCTGTGTCGCACAAACTACCACCTTCACAAAGTATCATATCTCATTTTAGTAATAGTTTCTTCCTTATTTATTAATAACTCATACACATTTTATCCACCTCCATGTAAATATCAAAATAATATCATTATTCTTTTGTAATAATTATATTGATCTAAATGAAACAACACTCATGATCATACTCATCCTTTAATTATGGAAAGATCATATTTGGTTCAGTTTAACCACCTACTTAAAAAAATGTTATAAAATAATATCATGGGTTATTATGAGGAAATAATTAAATATAATATATATGTTAAAAAATTAAATGATAATATTATTTTGGATATCGAGTTGTAAGGTTAATATAAAACTCATTAAATTAAAAAATAAATATTTTTTTATTAAAAATCATCAAAACATGTTCATCACTGATTTCATATTTAATGATACTAATAAACGTTTCCCTAGAATTAAATTAAAAAATTATAAATAATTTTATAAAAACAATTTTATTACATTTTATAGTCTATTAATGATGAATTTTTTAAAATGAATGAAGAAGAATGTATCCATTACATATCTAGTACAAAATGACCATGATTACTGACACCAAATATTTAAGATAGAAAATATGTAACTGATATGATTTTTGAGAATAATTATAAATATATTATATAAATTCTTATTGATATGAAAAATTTTATGAAATTTTTTATTAATAAATTAATTTTTTATATATGATATTCAAGAAGTTTAGTGGATGTTCAAAATTAAGGTAATGGTTCTATATGTCCAATTTATGTCTTAAGACATATTTCTTAATGTGCACCATGAAATCTTTAATGTGATTTTATTACATCTTAGTGAATTTATTTTACTTTTTTAATTTTTATTTAAAGGTACATATCATGTTATATTTTAAATTAATTACATTTTATAATATATATATGTTTAAAGGGTTATTGTCTGAATGTCAGTCAAACTGTATGGGAAAAATTTCCAACCTTTTTTTTAAAATAAATATTGTTTTTAGAAATGTTAATCATCTAGGTAATTTATTTCCTTCAAAAATCCCCCATAATTCTCATTTTATGTTCATGTTGATATATATTTCCCATTAAAATTTTTATTTTCCCTTTATTCGTACATTACAAAAAGTGTTTCAAGTATGTGTAACTGACCTTTTTTATTCTACATGATCAAAAAACTACCATTTTTTACATGATATTGTTAATTAGATTATTTTTAATATGTTCTTATCTATACTACAATAATTTATTTTGGAAATTTTATATTACATTTTATTTCATTAAAAAAATTTAATAATTTTTATCATTTTCTATATGGTTAATTTTCATCAATGTGTAAAAAATATATATTATAATGTTTTTTGTGTAATCAAATATTTTTTCCATTTCTTATTTTTCCTTGAATCATCCTGTATAAACTTCAATGTTTTCTAAAATAAATCATTATTTTATTCATTTTATGAATTTTTTCCATTTTGATATATATTTCAAAATGTAAATGAAATTTTTTATTTTCTATTCTCTTTGAAAAATGATCCCATGTTTTTTTAATTTATATATATATATGTATTTTTTATTTTTTTAATGACATTCATAAAATCAAACCATTCAACTTATTTATTTGTATAGACTATGTAATGTCCATTTCTTTAGGAGGAATGATCCATCACTACCTTTTTTTCCTAATCATGCACTATGCATAAATATTACCTATCCTAAAAATTTTAACCTCATTAAAATTATATAGTTACTTTTATGAATAAATATTGATCATTTATGTTTTAATTGAAAAAAAATTAGCTTATCCAAATACCCTCTATGTATATGGTTTAAATACCATATGCTTTATTAACATGATTTAAGTGCATTTGTCTACATTTTTACTGAATATCTTTATATACACAGTTAATTTACATGGGTTTATCTTATTATAATTAATAATGTAATTATAAATTATATCTTCTTATGGTTCCTTTTAAAAATTATTTAAACCCCATTTTGTTTTCATTGGTTCACTATCTATAAAAAATATGGTTTTTTATTTAAATATTTTATAAAACCCATTTTATTTCTATGGGTTCTTTGTGATGTGATTAATGGAAACCATTTCATTACATTGGTTAATTATGCTATAAATAATGTATTATTTCCATTTTAAATATTTATAAAACCAATTCCATTTCTAAGGGTTATTTATAATATGATAATTGAATGATTTTTAAATTGCAATCATATATATATATATATATGATAGCATGGGGGCCATTATATGATAATCTAATGTATTAGTTTAAAGTTTATATCTCAGGGTAGATGTATTTTTATTTACATTTTAGATTCATGTATGTGTGGGAACTAATGGTGTGGATCATGAATGTAATGATTATCTATACTAATGTTTAAGTCATATTTCAATGATGGTGTAGTATTATGTTTATTCCTATTATTACATTATAATCACTTGGATCATATTTGAATAATAATGTTTTCACACAAATTTTATTCTTGTATTATGTAATGTGCATATTTATTCCAGAATTTATGATATATTCTTTATTGGGCATATGTTTGTTACCTATCTTGATCATACCCAAATGCTCATTTTAATATTAAAATTGATATTTGATTGTTATATCTTATGTTCAATATTATTATAAATATAATCTGATCATTATATTTTGTTTCATTAACACATGTTTTTAATATGATTATCACTTTTGAAAATTGTAGAAGGGGTATACTATGGAAAAAATATAGGTAACTTTTCATAACTATTATAAAAATAATTTCTTATGTAGCTATTACTCAATGATGTTAAAAATTCCATTCATTACAATGTGATATTTTTTGTGAGATTTAATATTCTATTTATATAAATTACATAAAATAAATATCTGTTTGTTTGGGGTCTCTATATTTATTCTATGAATTGGGTTGGTTGAGGTGGATAGTAAGGTTATTCATGGTGAGTTATGTTGTGTTTCACATGTTATCCTTGAATAGAATGATAGGTTATAATAGTGGTGTGATGATATCTATTATTTGGATTATGCCTACCATATGATTATTTATATAATACACTAACCTTGGTGTATCAATATATGATTAGTTTGTGTCCTTGTGACCCTAGTATCACTATGTAGAGTTACAATACCCATGTACTAACATTTTCCATATACTCTAAACATGATCATACATGGTATGGAACTCTATGGAGGCTACTTGTAACACCCCAAGTAAATAAAGAGTATGAAATTTTCACATTTATACATATTTGTGAATAAAATATTAATATTACTTTAAAGGGGACGCTATTCTCGATGGCGTACCCAACCCGCAACAATGAGTTTCTTGGGAATCTTATGTTGCACTCTAATAATAAAATAGCATTATTTTAAATTTTAGTTAACACCTAACTGTTGTGATGGCGGGAATGAATAGAACTAACTACAAAATGATTATATATTTTTGTCAAATATTTTTACTTTTTACAATAAATGTTAGATGATTAAAAATGCGAATGAATCCAATTTTAAGAGTAAACATTCTGATATTCTTTAAAAGGTCGATTAACCGCCTTTTGATGGCAAACCTCTTTTAAATCCACTTTTTGACAATTTTATGTGTTATATTTGACAAAATAAAATTCTTCTTTAGAATCGAGACATCAAAATTTACTTTGTGTAAATTTTTTGTATTTTTCCGAAAAAGATCAATTTTTAATGAATAGTGAAAAATGTTGTATTTTAATTCAAAACCTCTTTTTAATCTAATTTATTTATATGATTAGATTATATTTTGAATTGGTTTTAAAGTGAAATTAGAATATATTTTTACCATTTAATCAAATAGTGGTCATTGGAAATAATTTCACTTTGAAATTTTACTTAAACTAGTGTCAATCTTTTGATATATATTGTTTCATAAAAACATGTTATTTGTTCTGACAGCAGGAATTAATTATTAAATTAATTAATGTAACTTATATGTTATGAATTTTGTAAAATAGGCATAATTTTTGAATTTGGAATATCAAATATATCTTAGGGTGAATTTTTGATAATTTTCTGAAAAACTTCAATTTTTGAAGAATAGTGAAACCACTAAGTGGTACTTATAAAAAACTGATTTTCCATTTAAATGAAATTTTTCCACCTTTGTGTTTTAAATTAAAAAAATCTGACATACATGTTTGTCATTAAGAAGTAAAATGTGGTTCAATGGGATTAAAATAATTTTTTGGTGAATAGTAACTTATTATGTTCTTAATCGCGATTAGAGGTAATTAGTGTAGTTTAAGGTAAAAATAATATTTTAATAATATGAAATTACCTAGAAACATGTCCTACCCTCATTGGATGAGTCATGGCCGAACGAAAAAAATCCATTGGTCAACTTGGGGACCCCATGGAGCCACTTTGGTTGGAAAATGACATAAATACCTTTTTATTTAATGTTAAAATTAAAATGTCAGAAACATGAGTTGTTTATTTAAAACAATTTTTACATGGGGTTATAGATGTCTGAATTTTGACTATAAAAATTCATTGGAAAGATAAAAAGGTTTCCTACATCATAGTAGTTTTTTATAATTTTTAGACATTAAATATATTAAATTATATATGATATCATGATGATGCTGTGATGACCTCATTATTTAACGATTTAAATAAAATGGAACGATAATGTAAAATCTAAGACCTAAACATTTCCAAAACCTATTGTATGGGTGTATGTAGAACCCTTATCACCTTATACTCGAAAAAAATCAATGTGGGACCATTAAAATCCGAAACTCATTCTAAAATAAAGTAACATTTCTTTACTTTCCAAGAGTGCCCCTCCTCTCCTCTTATAAAAGGACCCCACCTCTACCTCCTTACCCACACTTCCAAAGCATTTGGCTCAGCCAAAACCTGACCATTTTGTCTCTCCACATCCCTCTATAACTCTTAGAAGCCTCACTTTGGTCAGATGTCTTCCCAAGGAATCCTTTGAGCTCAAACCACAGGGAATTACCCGATTTTATGGTAATGCCTTCACTTGAGTCCTTTTGTTTTATTTTGCTTCTCTACCCCCCCCCTAAACTCTTTTTATTCATTTATTTTGTAACAACACCAGTATCAAAAATTCTATGATATTTTTATATTACGGATTCGAGCTACACTTACACACACCTTCGTCTAATGGTTAAAGAACATACTGTTTCTGTGGATGGTGAATTACTGCCTCACGAAACAATGATTGTTCAATATTCTCTTAAAACCTTTCATGGTGTCCATTATGATGTCAATAAATTTATATATGATATATAATATGTTTATGTTTTCCTTAAGCTTATGTATTTTTCATTTATGGCATACCTTTATGGCTTCCATTATGGGTATACGCGATATCTTCATTTTAGGAAGTGCGGACTACCGCCCCCTCAAAGTGATTTGATTCGTTAATACCATATGTGGTACGTATAAAGGATATATTTAATGATATTATAGATGATACCATAATGTAATTAAAATACTATTATTTATCATTATTTTTTAATTCCATTAAATATGAAATAGAAATGGAAGTAGCGTTCATGCGTACGCACGACTTACCGTCTAGATGAACGGTGCATTTAATTTCTTAACTCTAAATGTTATGTAATATTATAAATTCATGAATATACTGGATATATATTATATATATGATATATACATCATGAATACATTTCTGGATATAATGGATATTTTACCACATGAATAACTTGTAATTATAAAGAGTTTATTTTTTTTGACTCAAGTACCAATGATCGTTAAAACGACCATTTTTAACGTATATAATACCATACTTCTCATGACATGGTAATAAGTGATATAAAAGGAATAATTAAATTGAAAAAGGTTCTTAAGGAAGTAGCAATTAACTCAAGTTTATTATTCAGGAGATTAAAGAACGATCGAGTCAAGTCGGACCTGAGGTAAGGGATCCTACTCCTCTCTTTATTTTTCAGTACACTCTTTTATGTAATTCCTTTTAAGATCGTCTTTATTATGATTGGGATGTTCTTTTATATTAATCCTACTATACTTATTATGTTCATATTATGAGAGACCCTATTTTCTCTCATCAATCCATTTTGGATGTTTTGAGAGGCGCCGTTAGGCTGCCGAATTTTCGTAAGAGATCTAACCTCTCTCTTTCTTTTTAAGTACTCTCCATTATGTTACTTATTTTAAGCTCCTATTTGTTATGATGGGGGATGTTATTTTATATTCATATTACTGTAAATTTTATTTTAATATGATTAGAGGCCCTATTTGATCTCATCAATCCATTTTTGGAAGTTTTAAGTGGCGCCGTTAGGCTGCCGAGTTTTCATAAGGGATTTTTCATCTCACTTTTATTCCCGTGGAATTTATGCTACATTTTCCACAATTGCTTTTTAGTGGTGTATATACTACCCATTATTTTACTTATTGTGTAACATAATTTCATTTATGAGTATTTACATCAATGTTTTATTGTCTTTCTTTCACGGGGTGTATGTTTCGAAAGTTACCCATTTCGGTAAGGGAACCTTTCACCCTCCTATTTTTAAAAGACTTCTTTTGTTATGTATTTTAATTCACATAATATTATGTTGGGATATGTTCTTCTATATCCTTATTGATGTAAATTTTATGTCTAGGTGATGAGATCCCCTTTTTATCTCTCATCAACTCTTTTTCTGAATTTTGAAGTGACGCCGTTAGGCTGTCGAATTTTTGCAAGGGAACTTCTTAACCCAATTTTGATTCTTTGGGATAAACCTGTATTACTTGAATATGTCATTCTATGAATATGTGTGAATTTACTCTGATTGTTTTACACTTAATATCCTCTTATATTTGGTTTATTCATTTTTCACACATAATTATGTAATTGATTTATCCTTAATCCAAGGATACGGTCTTTGTATGGGACTTAGTCTCAATCTCCATTAATTGAGGCATATTTTTGTTTTATACAAAAACTTCTTTTATATGGTGTATAAACCCCTTTGACTTTTACGTTTATCCAAAATAAATCTTTTTTATACGAAGCATTTTACAAAACGACAAAAGGGAATGTTTTTTTCATATGTATGCGGCGACAACGACTTTTCCGCCACCGTGACCATTATTTGAGTTTCAGATTCGTCTATAAGCCATACATTTTTTAAAAGAAAAATAAATACCATGTTTTACTATTATTTTATTTTAGTATTTAAAATGGTTTTGATAATTTTTTTATTATATCATTGTGTTATTGATATCTTGTGATTGAAATGTGGAAAAGTTATGTTTCCTTTATGTATGTTTTATAAGATACGATTATGTTATGGTTCTTGGGAATTGTTATGAAGACGGGTGGTTCGGTGATAAGGGTGGTTGAGCCTGATTTAGCTCTCCAATGCATTGGGTAATGCGAAGGAGTGAAACGTTAAGGTTTATCTGAAGAGATTTAGGGAATATACTATGGTGGGTATTCCAAACGTAACCAAGAGTGTTACTCCCTATGTAAGAATGTTATGAATGCCTCAAGTTACCCTTTATGTCTTATGATTTCTATGATTTATTCATGATTTGATGAGGTATGTTAAAGTGCCTATATTTTATGGGTAATTTGTGATTTCATTCTTATGTATATATGAACTCATGTTTCCTTTCCATATTTTTATAACCCTTACTGTGCTTTTTATGCTCATCCCAAGTTTTTTTTTGAAATTTTTTTCACAGGTCAAGGAAAGGTACATGATATGGTGATAGTTTCAAGGAAGTGTCAAGAATGAATCCATGATTTATTTTTAAATATGTTTCCATTTATGGGAAAAAATGAATACTATCTTTAATGTAACCACTTTGTTTAAGTGTGGAATGTAATGAATGTTTTATGATCTCATTCTCTAAAACTCTAAACCTGAAAAGATCCTCAAGTTTTAATCTTGTAATAACACAATATTAAGTAAGGTTTAAGGATGGGGCCTTATAGTTGGTATCAGAGGTCGGTTTAAATAACTTTAGAGGTTAGGGTATTCTTTAAGCATAAGTGACATTACCATAATGGTTAGGATTTCATAAAGAGTCCTAGTTTTAGATAAAGTGATTGAGTAAGTATATCTTAGTGTTTATCTTCCTCATTAGTACATGATGGTATTTTTGATATACTCACACTGGCCTTTTTGGTTTTAGTAAATGTCTAGACCTAGCAGGCACCAAAGTTACAGTGGATGTGAAGGAAACTGTGACTGTTTTTTGAGCGAGCAACAGAATGATATGGGAGCTGCAATGAGAACTCTTGTGTTTATCCTCAACCAACTATCTGGAGTCATGATTGACCACCTAAACCTTAGTTATTTCTCTAAGTCATCATATATGCGAGAAACAAATCCCTACGGAACTACAGGTAACAATCATAAAGGTATGTGTGTTCAAAAACCTATGTGTCAAAGATGTGGAAAGAAACACCTAGGAAAATGTTTCAAAGGGACAGAAATATGCTATAGATGTGGAAATGAAGGTCATTAAGCACGAAATTTCCATGGAAAAAGGAAGCATCCAGTTGACTCGAGGAAAGGCAAAGAAGTTCTTTTTGATGGATCAATTTAATGTTTTAAATGTGGTGTGCATGGTCATTATGCAAACACATGTCCTATGAATATGTTTTGTGAATGGGATCATCAAGATCATACAAATACTCGTTTACCAATACCTAATGCCATTCTGATTGTGGATGAATAAAATGACAATGACCAATAAAAGGTATGGATTATTTCATAACTTTTGTCTTCCTATTTTGGAATCTTAGGATATGATTAATGATTTTGTTTGTAGGAAAGAAGTATTTCAGAATAAGTTGGAAAGTAATGGTTAATGGATCATGAAGAATGTTGAATGAGTAAGAAGTCAACATATAAGGGCTTCAAGAGTTATGGTGAAATTCTTAAGAGTATTAAGTCTCTTTTGATGATGGGGTTACATTAGAAGACTTTTTATAGTATGTGTAACACTGATGTTTAATATATGAAAATTTTATTCAAGGAATAGTAATCTGTTCTTTTGTGGACATAGTTATAAAGAACCATTTGGGTTTATATGATCCTTACTTTTGAGGTAATTATGGGTTACTATATGTTATGATGGAAGTGAAAGGCATGTGATAAAATTGAGGTTAAATTATTTTATGGTTATTTTGATGATTTTATCTCTTTTTTGGGAATTATTCGAGAATTATTTAGTTTGGAAAAAGGACAACATGCAGACCGTGTGAGAACTCGTCGTGTCGGACAAAGCTGCGGGAATCGAACCCACAACCAAAGTGCAACTGGTATTTATCGCCTATCACTGGACTACGTAATGTCCCTGGTTAGTATGACTTATTCTTTTTAGTTAGGTGACTTTATGAATTAAGGATAAGTTTATTTTGGGTTATTTTTGAAAATGATTAACCAATCATGGAGGATATGTAATTAAGTTAATTACTTTCCAATACGAGACTTTAGGAGAAACTGATGTTGTTTGGAGATAAATGTTACGATTTAACTTGGAAGACTATGTGACTAAATCCTTCAAATATTTGGGTTTCAATCTTAGTTTGGTTTACTTTGAAGAATTTTATGGACAAATTTTTTATCGAATGGTCCTCGTTGAACTTTGGGTTTTGTTGGACAAATTTTGGAGATTAAGAATAGATTTTCTTTTTATAAAGGGTTATCCTTTTCTGGATTATCTGATATTGTACTAACCTTTTTGGTTTTGGTTTTGGTTTTGGTTATAGTCTAAAGACATAGGAAGTATATAGTTCTCTTTTTTGGATTAGGTGATTCTCTAGAAATTGATTATAGTACTCTTAATGCGACCAAGTCTTCCTAAATACTCGTCTTTTGGAGAAAATATGAGTTTGATTAAGGAATCTAGTAAAAGTTGAAAGTCTACATGACAAGTAAGTATGTTTAATTATGATTTAGTTAAGCTCAAAAATAAATTCCTCAATGAAAAGTAACTTAAAACAAAAATGTTTTCTGTTAACTTTTCCTAATGGGGAATCGAATACCATTTAACCCATCACATGTTTGTGATTTTCTTATGGTTAACTTTCTCCTAGACATGTTTACTATCACTCCCCATCAGAACATGACCCTTTGTTTTTTCCTCCATGTCCATATTTTCATACTTGGAATCCTAGTATGGGTTAACATAGGTGACTTTTGTACTTATCTGTCTTTATTTTAAAGTGATTGTTTTACTGACTCTTGTTCCGATGTGGGATTTTCAATGAAGTTTCCAAGCCCAATTTTAAAATTGCGAGGACGCAATTCCCAAAAGGGGGGAAGGATGTTACACCCCAGGTAAATAAAGAGTATGACATTTTCACATTTATCCATATTTGTGAATAAAGTATTAATATAACTTTAAAGGGGATGCTATGCTCGATGGCGTACCCTACACGCAAGAATGAGTTTCTTGGGAATCTTACGTTGCACTCTAATAATAAAATAGTATTATTTTAAATGGTAGTTAACGCCTAGCTGTTGTGATGGCGGGAATGAAAAGAACTAACTAAAAAATGATTATATATGTTTTTCAAATATTTTTACTTCTTACAATAAATGTTAGAGGATTAAAAATGCGAATGAATCCAATTTTAAGCGTAAACATTCTAATATTCTTTAAAAGGTTGATTAAATGCCTTTTGATGAAGAACCTCTTTTAAATCCACTTTTTGAAAATTTAATGTGTTATATTTGACAAAATAAAATTCTTATTTAGAATCTATACATCAAAATTTACTTTGTGTATATTTTTGGTATTTTTCCGAAAAAGATCAATTTTTAATGAATAGTGAAAAATGTTGTTTTTTAATTCAAAACCTCTTTTTAATATAATTTATTTATATGATTATATTATCTTTTGAATTGGTTTTAAAGTGAAATTATAATATATTTTTACCATTTAATAAAATAGTTGTCATTGGAATTAATTTCACTTTGAAATTTGACTTAAACTAGTGTCAATCTTTTGGTATATATTATTTCATAAAAACACGCTATTTGTTCTGACAGTGGGAATTAATTATTAAATAAATTGATGTAACTTATATGTTATGAATTTTTTAAAATAGACATCATTTTTGAATTCGGAATATCAAATATAGATTAGGGTGATTTTTTGGTAATTTTCTGAAAAACATCAATTTTTGATGAATAGTGAAACCTCTAAGTGGTACTTATAAAAAACTGATTTTCCGTTTAAATGAAATTTTGCCACCTTTGTGTTTTGAATTTCAAAAAATCCGACATAAATGGTTGTAATTAAGAAGTAAAATGTTGTTCAATGGGATTAAAATAATTTTTTGGTGAATAGTAACTTATTAAGTTCTTAATCACGATTAGAGGTAATTATTGTAGTTTAATGTAAAAATAATGTTTTAATAATATGAAATGACCAATACACATGTCCTACACTCATTGTATGAGTAATTCCCGACCAATAAAATCCATGGGTCAACTTGGGGACCCCATGGAGCCACTTTTGTTGGAAAATGACACAAATACCTTTTTATTTAATGTTAAAATTAAAATGTCACAAACATGAGTTGTTTAACTAAAAAACATTTTACATGGGGTTATAGAAGTCATATTTTTGACTATAAATTATCATTGAAAAGATAAAAATATTTTCTACATCATAGAAATTTTTTTATAATTTTTATACTTTAAATAAATTGAATTGTTTATGACATCATGATGATGCAGCGATGACCTCAATATTTAACGATTTAAATAAAATGGAAAGATAATGGAAAATCTAAGACCTAAATATGTCCAAAACCTATTTTATGGGTGGATTTCGAACCCTTATCACCTTATCCTCGAAACACATCAATGTGGGACCATTAAAATCCTAAATTCATTCTAAAATAAAGTAACATTTCTTTACTTTCCAAGAGTGCCCCTCTTATCCTCTTATAAAAGGCCCCCACCTATGCCTCCTTAACCACACTTCCAAAGCCTTTGGATCGGCCATCCCCTGCCCATTTTGCCTCTCCACATCCCTCTATAAATCTTAGATGCCTCACTTTGGTCAGAAGTCTTTCCAAGGAAGCCTTTGATCTCAAACCAAAGGGAGTTACCCGATTTTAAGGTAATGCCTTCACTTGAGTCCTTTTGTTTTATTTTTCTTCTCCACCCCCTAAAATCTTTTTATTCCTTTCTATTGTAACAAAAAAAGTATCTTAAATATACTAGGATATTGTTATATTAAGTATTCGAGCTACACTTACACACACCTTCGTCTAATGGTTAAAGAACACACTGTTTCTGTGGATGGCGAATTACTGCCTCACGAAACGATGATTGTTCAATCTTCTCTTAACACCTTTCATGGTGGCCATTATGATGTCACTACATTTATATATGATATATAATATGTTTATGTTTTCCTTATGCTTCTGTATTTTTCATTTATGGCATACCTTTATGGCTTCCATTATGGGTATACGCGATATCTCTATTTTAGGAAGTGCGGACTACCACCCCCTCAAAGTGATTTGACTCATTAATACCATATGTGGTACGTATAAAGAATATATTTAAAAATATTATATATGATACCATACTGGAATTAAAATAATATTATTTATCATTATGTTTTAATTCCATTAAATATGAAATAGAAATGGATGTAGCGTTCATGCGTACGTACGGCTTACCGTCTCCATGAACGGTGCATTTCATTTCTTAACTCTAAATGTTATGTAATATTATAAATGCATGAATATACTGGATATATATGATATATATGATATCTACATCATGAATAAAATTCTGGATATAATGTATATTTTACCACATGAACAACTTGTAATTATAAAGAGTTTATTTTTTTGACTCAAGTACCAATGATCGTTAAAATGACAATTTTTAACTTAAATAATATCATAGTGTTAATGACATGGTAATAAGTGATATAAAAGGAATAATGAACTTGAAAAAGGTTCTTAAGGAAGTAGAAATTATCTCAAGTTTTTTATTCAGGAGATTAAAGAACGATCGAGTCAAGTCGGACCCGAGGTAAGGGATCCTACTCCTCTCTTTCTTTTTAAATACACTCTTTTATGTCATTCCTTTTAATCTCATATTTCTTATGATTGGGATGTTATTTTACTGTACTTATTATGTTCATATTATTATAGACCCTATTTTCTCTCATCAATCCATTTTGGATGTTTTGAGAGGTGCCGTTAGGCTGCCGAATTTTCATAAGAGATCTAACCTCCCTCTTTCTTTTTAAGTACTCTCCTTCATGATACTTCATTTAAGCTCCTCTTTGTTATGATGGGGTATGTCCCTTTATATTCCTATTGCTGTACATTTTATTGTAATATGATGAGAGACACTATTTGATCTCATCAATCCATTTTTGGATGTTTTAAGTGGTGACGTTAGGCTGTCGAGTTTTCGTAAGGGATTTTTCATCTCACTTTTATTCCCGTGGGATTTATGCTAAATTTTACACAATTTCCTTTGAGTGGTGTATGTACTGCTCATTATTTTACTAATTGTGTAATATAATTTCATTTATGAGTATTTACATCAATGTTGTATTGTCTTTCTTTCACGGGGTGTATGTTTCGAAATTTACCCAAGTCGGCAAGGGAACCTTTCACACTCCTCTTTTTAAAAGACTTCTTTTGTTATGTATTTTAATTCACATACTATTATGTTAGTATATGTTCTTCTATATCCTTATTGATATAAATTTTATGTAGAAGTGATGAGATCCACTTTTTATCTCTCATCAACTCTTTTTCTGAATTTTGAAGTGATGCCATTAGGCTGTCAAATTTTTGCAAGGGAACTTCTTAACCCAATACTTATTCTTTGGGATAAACTTGTAATCCTTGAATATGTCATTATATGAATATGTGTGAATGTCCTATGATTTTTTTACACTTAATATCCAGTAATATTTGGTGTCTTTGTTTGTCACACATAATTATGTGATTGATTTATCCTTAATCCAAGGATACCGTCTTTGTATGGGACTTCGTCTCAATCTCCATTCCTTGAGGCATATTTTTGTTTAATACACAAACTTCTTTTATACGGTGTATAAACCCCTTTGAGTTTTAAATTTATCCAAAAGGAATATTTTTTATACCAAGCGTTTTACAAAATGACAAAAGGGAATGTTTTTGTCCTACGTATGCGACAACAACGACTTCTCCGCCGCCGTGACCATTATTTGAGTTTTGGCTTCCTCTACAAGTGATTCCTTTTTTAAAATAAAAATAAATTACATGTTTTACTTTTCTTTTCTTTTGGTATTTAAAATTGTTTTGATAATGTTTTTATTATATCATTGTGTTATTGATATCTTGTTATTGAAATGTGGAGGTGTTATGTTTCCTTTATGTATGTTTTATGAGATACGATTATGTTATGGTTCTTGGGAATTGTTATGAAAACGGGTGGTTCCGGGATAAACTAAGGGCGGGTGAGCCCGATATAGCTCTCCAATGCATTTGGTAATGTGAAGGAGTGAAACGTTAAGGTTTCTCTGAAGAGATTTAGGGAATATATTGTGGTGGGTATTCCAAACGTAACCAAGAGGGTTACTCCCTACGTAAGGATGTTATGAATTCCTCAAGTTACGTTTTATGTCTTATGATTTCTATTATTTATTCCTGATTTGATGAGTTATGTTAAATTTCCTATGTTTTATGGGTAAAGTATGATTTCATTCTTATGTATATATGAACTCATATTTCCTTTCCATATTTTTATAACCCTTACTGAGCTTTTCATGCTCATCCCAAGTTTTTTTTGAATTGTTTTTCACAGGTCAAGGAAAAGTATATGATATAATGATAGTGTCAAGGAACTGTCAAGAAAGAATCCATGATTTATTTTTAAATATGTTTCCATTGATGGGAAAAAATGAATACTATCTTTTATGTAACCACTTTGTTTAAATGTGGAATGTAATGCAAGTTTTATGATCTAATTCTCTAAAACTCTAAACCTGAAAAGATCCTCAATGTGTAATCTTGTAATAACTCAAGATTAAGTAACGTTTATGGCCGGGGCCTTATACTACTAGTTTTGTTTATTCTCTATGTTGTCTATAGACATTCTATCATCAAAATAATTATGATATTTCTCAATTTGTATCTAATCATTCTGGGGACACCACCTTCGAGGAGGGTGTTGGTTTTGAATCTATTGGAGGTTGTCTATTTATATTAACTCTATATATTTCTTCATAAATGGATAAGTGGATATGATATGTGTACATGGGAATATACCATAGGGGGGTCATTTGTAATTTTTGAGAGTTTGGATATTATGATTCACTTATCATATTTCACATTTTTTATCAATTAAAAGGTTAATTATATTCCCTATATTGGATATTGTGATTTCATCCCTTAATGGGTTCCCTACATGACTTGTACTAGACATTATGACGTCGTTCCCTAATGGGTTAGCTATATTACATAAAATATTTATTGATATGTTTTTAAACACTATATTTTTAATGACATGGGGTTACAATATACATGATTATTGACATTGATTAAATCATGTTGGGTTATATTTTGTGGGGGATTTAGTAAACACATGATAACCTGAGTATTTTGATGGAATTTTGAATGTGTTTCATGATTTATTTACCCACACATGCATACATTATATATGATGGTGTATATAATGGAATAATTGGGGCCCCCTCTAGAGTTTTATTCTCACACCAAATACAGGCACCTAAGTGCATGTGTAAAACTATTCTTTATCTATGAAGTCCTTTCTTATATAAAAGATATTTATGTGTTAGTTGGATGGCTTGGGGGATACAAGACTGAGTTGGGATATTGTCTATGGATATTTATCCACTAATAAGTAAATCAATTTTTTATTTTGTACATGATTTTTCTAATGGGTGGTTTATGTTATATATTTTACATGCAATGGATAGAGTCATATTTTATCCAATATATTGACAAATGTTTTTATTCTTGGTGAGAAATTACTTATGTATCTATGTGTTTAATCTAATATTTTTAGTATTCCATTATTTATTCTTTAATAGATTTCATGGTACCAAGAGTATAGTCTCCCCATATTTCTTATATACTCTTACCACTAATAAAAAAACTTTTATACAGGGAGGTGTGCTTGTGGTTTTGTGGAAATATTACTAGGGTGTTGTTAAACTTATTTTAGTTGAGGTGTTACATAACTATTCCAGTGGTTAGTTAGTGTTCTAATAGTCATGTTACTATTTTAATGTTCATATTGATAATGGTAATTTAATATTCACACATCCCATGAATAAATATTATTTCATTAAATTTTTATTAACTTCTTTTGTCTCAATGTTATATATCCCACATTAATAAATCCAGAATCATATTTCTAATCTTTTCCACTTCATAGTGCTTTTTATATGTGTAATATTTAAAGGATACCATGGTGCGATAGATTTCAAAAATATAACCATGTTTTTATAGGTTTTTTCCATTATGTTATATTTAATTTTATAATTTGTAATTATCCTTGATATGCAATTTCATACGATGAAGTTGAAAAATAATTCTTTTCTCTTTATTTTTTGTCTTCTATTTATTTCTCATATTTTTTACAAACCATGTTCCCTGACCTGGGATATAATAACTATTTCATGGTTTTGTGACTTGGTATTTCACACCGACTGTCAACCATGTAAAGTGATTTAAATCATCAAAAATAAAAAAAAACAAAGAAAACAAACCATGAAGAGTTCCAGCCATTGTATACTGACAAAGGGTTTAAAAAACAGAAATCATTTTACAGGATATTTCAACATTCTCATGAATTAATAATTTTAAACATGCATGTATTTATAAATTGAAACTAATTAAGTGATAAATATTGATAGATTTTTGTTTCTTAACATGATAAAAAAATGACAATAAATTCTTTTAAAAATTTTATATAAACTTTATTATATATTTTTTGATAATATTATATGAAATTCTTGTATTTTTAATTATCAACCTTTAAGAAAAATTCCATACAGGATATAGTAATTTCTTATCATATATGAAAAAATGGGAGAGTATATCATACTAGTAGAGAAAAATAAATTAATAAATTGTATAAGAAATTAAATAATTATTTATATGATAAGATATAAGAACTCTTTATTCCCATTAAAATATTCATTTTTTAGTTTTTCATCAGTCTACACTTTTTTTTTGTATTTTTCATTAGTGAGGTTCATGATTTTCTAGATACTAAAATTTTACCACTTCATTTTCATAATCGTATGTTAAAAAATTTATGAAATTTGTAGTAGTTGTTTAGTGTAATGAAAATATATTATAAAATTTGGTTAACCAATATCATTAATAGAAAAAATAAATTAGAAGATGTCTCGACCTATGATATATTCTATTTAGTTTTGGAACAAATTGATTATCCTACTTTTCTTTATCTTTTATCCTATAAATTTATTGTCTCAAAACATACTTGTTCAATTGAAACAATTTTTCATAGAAATAAATCTCCTATTATACTTTGAGGGAGATTTCATAAAATTCAATAATTGATATCATGATTGAATCTATAAAACATACATGAAATCAAGGAGTATTGACCTAAAATATTTTTATTTCAAAATTATTTTGACAATATTGTTTAATTTCAAAAAATTATAAGGAATTAGTGGATAATTATTGTTATTATAAAAAATAAATGATATAAAATGATTCATATGTCCATAATAAAATAATATAATGGCTAACATTCATATTATTACCAATGTCCATATTATATAATCATTTTTGTATTAAAATTATCTCAATGTAATTGAATAAAACTGACCTTAAACTATTAGACTCTTCTCAAGTATATTACCATTGATTTTTGAAATTGATTAAAATATTATTCTATCTTATTGAAATTGAATAATTATATATTGATAGAACGTCACTTTTTTATTTTTCATAGGATATTGATGTCTTTTATATCAATACTTTATACAAACACCCATGTCATTCAAGTAATACCAAATGTGTTTTTGTTGGAACCAGGTTATTCAAAGCATGTTTTGGTGTATGGTTTGTGTTTGTTGTGAATCCTCAGTGGAAGTTCAGGGTGTGTACCAACAAAGCGATCATACCGTTCAAGCAGAAAACAGTAGTGAAGGTGGCGCTGTTTCCGAGTGTTTGCCAAATTTTTGGGCCTAAAAATCGGCCAATAAAGTAAAGTGTTTTTGGCAAAGGTACTTGCGCGCCGTGCTATTGGAGGATAAAAGACTTGCGCGCCATATGTTTTTGAGGATCAGAACATCAAAATTTGGCTAAGGAAAGAAGGTCGCGCAAGTGTTGGTTGGGTCGCGCAAGTGAGTTGCGCGACAGAGTTTATTGAAGACAAGACTTGCGCGCCGTCGAGGGACTTGCGCGCCGCCGCGTAGGGGGTCCATTTTGCCTATAAATACTGGACCACCCCTCCTCATTTCTCACGCAGTTCAAGGCCGAGAGATTGTTCGAGCCCTCGTCGCGCAGGTGGTTGAGTCGCGCAGGTGGTAGTTTTGTCGCGCAAGTAGAGATTGCGCGCCGGTTTTTGGCTGTGCGCCCAAGGTGGTTTGGAAGAGAAAGGAAGTGGACCGCTCAAGTTTGTAGTTGGGGAAGGAAGAGTCGCGCATGTGTGTTGATGACACTTGCATGTCAGTTTGGACTTGCGCGCCGTAGTGGGACTTGCGCGACTGTCTTGGAGAAGCGCGCCTGGTTTTGCTGAAGCCCACCGGCGTGTTTGGAGCTGCACGAAAGCCGAGAGACTACTCGGTACATTCGAGGAAAAGAGATATTCTTCTTCTGGTGAGAATAGGACTTCAATAGAGCATCTACATACAACAAAGGATGCTCTCTTATGCAAATGAAAAAGAGACCTTCACGTCTATAAACTGAGTGGGACTTCACCAACGGCAGTGATCCAGGGGGAGTCAACGGGAGTGACCCGAGGGAAGCAGTGAGCTATCCCTGAACCTTTGTAAAGGCAGTGAGCCTGGGACAGAGCGACTGTACCCGAACTTTTGTAATCTACAGCTAGTGAAGCATAGTGGATTTTGGTACGACCGACAATCTGTCGGCGTATGCTCCTTGGACGTAGCCCTTAGTGGTGAACCAAGTAAAAATGGATGTGTCTTCTCTGTGCTTGTGAATGTTTTCTTTCTGATCATAATCTTCATACAGGTTCAACAAGTTCCTACCAACGTGGGAACAAGATCCATCACATTAAAAGAAAAAGTGGTCACCCTGATTCACCCCTCCCCTCTCAGGGTGTCCCGGGGTCCTTCAGTTTTTTCCCACATTCTTTTGTACATTTCCAATTATAATAATTCATTACTATTTTACAATAAAATTATTTTTTCAATGTAATAAACCGTCCTCTTATTATCATCTTCTCCTTTTATAATATAAAATGTGGAGAAATATTTTTTATTTTTTATTCCACTTTTTACTACCTCCACATAGGATGAAAATTTATTAGTGACTAATTCCCTTATAAGGATTTGATTCAATCCTTTAATAATGTATGTGAAATTTCATTTAAAATTCTGTAGTAAATCAATATTGTGCCCAATGACTATAGTAATGTTACAATAATTATCAATAATAATTTTCCATTCCTTTCATCATAAGTTATAAAATTTCATTTCCATGTCTCTTTATTTCTCTTGAGAAAAATATTACTTAAGGAAGAATTTCAAAAAAAAACTTACATTCCATGGTAGTAATCAATTCTTTATATTTAAATTTTTTAATCAAAAAACATTATTCATCAATTTTTTAATTAGACGTCATATAACCTTAATAACCTTGTCCCTTTTATTATATCCCAAATACTTCAACATATTCTACAAATATTAAATACATTTCCTGAAAAACAATGGATTATTTGTTCAATTTAAAAAAATGATGTTTTTTCCAAGGAAATTATCTATTGATGTAACATATAGTTGAATGGAAATATGATGAACAATAAGTAAATGATTATTTTTCAATACATGAGCTAACTACCCTAATATAGTGATATACATCTCTTCTCTAACACTATCTTCATTTTATTTATCTATAGGAAAATTCTTTAACTAATTACGGGTGTTGAAATAGTTTCCATTCCATTCATTGAGTGTTATTTATAAATATTAGTAAATAATAAATACTTTATAAATAACAATATGAATTATGAATCATGGTGTACAATTAATGTACATTTATTCTGATTTCATAAAAAATATTCGAAACCTTATAATTTTTTTTATATTTTTTTAAGGGGTTGTCATAATGATTTTCTCTATAGCTACGTTATTATAGATCTAGTTCTTATGATTTATACTAGAAAATCTCTGAAACCTATAATTAAAAACAAAAATCTAGAAACATAGATGTAGTGGGTAATATTTATATTGGTAAATTATAGAATAAAAACTTTTTTATCCTTACGATAAAAGATATATATATTCCCATTAGATTACATTGAAACATAAATTATATGATGATAAATAAATAAAAATTTATATTACACAAATAATTATCCATAAATCATATACGTAAATATTCATGGTTTTCAAATGAAATGGGAATGGAATAAAAATGGGTGATCATATATTCTCAGTCTGGGGTAGCATAATGTGGAAGAAAACATAAAATAATCAAAACATATATAACATGGGAGGAATAAATAATCAAATAAATTACATATAATTCAATATATGCAAATAACATACGAAAACAATTAAGTTGATGATCACATGGATAATAATTATTGATCTCATAATGAAGGAATGTCTAACGTTATCCATTATAGCAATACCACCAAGGCCTTGTTCTATGAAAACATAACCATACATTATAGACATTATTATAATACATATTATATAAATGTGTTTGAATACACTTGATATTCAAGATAGTGTTTCATGAGACCTGCCAATATATTATGGAAGTATATAATTTTGGGCCCCACCCATAACATACTATCTCCAGTCCATTCATCATCCATAAGGAAAGAATAATAATGGAAATATATAAATTTCTTGAGGAACATCTTTTATCAACATTGTTAAGTAATAGTAAATTATCCATATTGAAATATAATGTAAATGAATTTAAATTGTTTTCCTCATTTGGTAAATATAATAAACATTAATATAAATAACTTTTAATCTAATATATTATTCATACGGTATTCATATTGTATAAATTAAATGGTTTATTGTAATGTAAATATTAAAAAAACCATAATAATGAAGGAATATATATAGAATACAATCTGAAGATAAATAACAAAATCATAAATTAAAATGATAGTGTCAATAGAGATTGTATGTGGATATATTTTGTATGGTTCATGATTTTTGAGAACCCCTATATTCTATTATTCATATTCCTAGAAGGGTTTTTATGTCGATTCTTAATAATTTATATTTTTCTATAATTCAAAATTTATTTTCCCATAGTTTTCCGTTTCTTACTGAAGAACACTTCCTATTAAAAGTTATAGTTTATTAATCTCATGTAAACCACCCTTTTATTTTATTGTGTATGGGTCAGATTGGCTTTAATATAATTTTTAAGTACACTCCTATCATCTGTACTAGTAAATTCGATCACCTTGGGGTCCTTGTGATATTCAATTACTTTTACATGGTTATTAATATATTTTTTATTGGTATCCCAAATAATGTTAATTTAACACCTCATTACCTATCTCTCATATATGTTTTTACCAATTTTTTGTTTGTTGTTTTCATTAGTTAGGGTATGCCATAAAAGAAAATTAGGAGGATATCAATAATGGGAAATCATGAATTTATTTGAATTTTGAGCTTTGAACCTACTGAGTCTACTGCTTGATGGGAACTTACACATCGTGTAAGTGAATTACACACTTTTTATAGTTACTGGGTAGAAGCAGTGAACTGTGTACATGACTTTAATGTTTTACACACCATGTATTAGGTACATTCCATGTATGTATAATAATCTCATTTTTAATAAAAAGGATTTGAGTTTTCAGCATATACGGACCCTAAGGATTACATTATATGTCAATGGTTTAGTCACCATTTAAATATGTAGATGTAAATTTTTAGGGAACCATATGAGTTATATGTTTTATTTATTCTCTATGTTACCATCCTCAATTAACCAATATTTCAACCTAGGTGATTTTTCATGATTTATTCTTGTCTGGATTTCCACATTTAGCAATTGATCACCATTATGGTTGGATTTATTCACACTTGGTATGTTTTCCTTCAATATTAGGTTTTGGTTGTGGCAATGGTTTTTAAAGAGTTTTCTGATCAGATAGTTTTTTTATGTCGATCATTTTCATCATCATGTCTTTCCTTTTCATTGGGATGGTGTTCTCTTGGTTTCTAGACACCATTGTCAAAAAAAGATATGTATTTTACCTTTTTGAGGTAATTGTTTCTATAAAACGTGTTAATTTGACAAATTACCTTTTTTTCATGATAAATTCCATTAGGGTGTTCATTTATTTGAAGTGATAAATGGTTTAAAATGACTTCATGGAAAATAAAAAAATTCAAAACGTGTTTTTTCTTTGATAATGGATCTTATTGATTAGAAAATTGGTTTTAAAAATATGAAAAATATTATATTTGAATTGAAAACATTTTATGAAATTAAGAGTATGGTTTGGAAAATGTATTGAAAAATAGACGTTGGGATCTTTGGGTGTGTTGGGATAGATGCATCGGTAACCTTAGTGCGCATTTCTCCACTTTGTGGTATCATTTTCGGGTAAATACTTGGGTGGATTGATATCATTTGGATCTAAATTATTCATGTTTAGTCATTCATGTTTATAGTATTCAATGTTTCCTAGGCTTGATCCCAATATGACAATCTTTGAAATTTTTCGTTTATGGTTATTTATCGCATCATCTTCTTTATATAATGGGTAACTATTAATATATTTTTAGAAGATATATTTTCAAATAGATTTTCAAGATATATTGATCATGTATATGCAGTTACATGATTACATATTAATTTCAGGATATGATTTCCTCTTTTGTTCACTTCTAATTTTCGTATTTCTAGTCATAGAATATGAAAGGAATTATGAAAAACAAAGGACTAAAAATTTAAAATTATTTATTAATGGTTTGGATTTAATAAAATTATTTCTTAAAATTTATTTTTTAAAAGATTTAATTGTTCCATTTTGTATTGTAGACCTTATAATGAAAATATAGTGTTATCCTTCTAAGAATTAGCTCACTCCATAATTGTACCTATAATATTTTGTACATATTTTATTATAGTATTCATGTAAATGAAATAGATTCATTTAGCATATTGGATTATCTTAATGTGGTTTCTTTTGGTTCAGGTTATTTTGGAGGTGATTGTTGGTCACGTGAGGTTTTGAGTTACTTTCTAGTATATCAATTTTTGCTTTGATTGCATGTTCTATAGTTATATTTTCTGTTTCATATTTTTTACTCAGGTTGTATTTCTTTTTTTCATATATTCAAGACAGGTTTTCATTATCCAATTTTACCTATATCATGTGATGGGTTAGTTTGAGAATCTTGTTTAGTTGGCTCGGGAAGGTTCATTATAATTTTGTATTAATGGGATTCTCATCCTGAAGTGTGTTAGAATGGTATGGGTTTGGTTCAATGTCTTTAGTAGATTAGAGTTAGGACATTTGTAATTCCAATTGAATGTGTGTAAAGAAGCATGTCCCGCTCACTTCCAAGATAGAAACCAAGTTACCATGGTTGTCCAGGGACTTTTAACAGATTTGAAACACATATTTTGAAGTCATTTGAAATAATTATATGGGAAGTTTATTGAAATTGACATGTTCCTTTGTATGTAAGTTTTTTTCATTTTACATTAAATTTTTAATTTTTTCACACTTAATTATCAATAGCTCACATTGGTCATATGGTTTTGTAATTTTTTCATGATTTATTATTTTTTTTTCTCTTTTTATACAATGATTCTATGAAAATATTATCTAAATTCAATAGAGGAAACTATGATACATTTTCCATAAGAAGATCCCACTACTAGATCCTATGTTGGTGGATGTAGTTATACATATATTCAGACTTTGGGTCATGTGGGTGTCAGAAACCCAGGATTCATGGTGGATCATGGTTCAAAATTTACTATGTAGTATCCACAAATCATTCATGGTGAAAAAGGGCCCTAGGAATTCATATTGTTTCTTTAGTAGATATAAAGCATCTTAGACATTTCTAGAGGGGAATACCGGGTATTTTTAGTCTACAGATCATGGGAGCATTTGATTCTAGATTATTCTAATTATTCTACTGAGTAAGTACATATAGCACTGGAGCATGTTAGAAATTATTAAGTGAAGACTCATAGGTTTGAGTTAGGACTAAGGCCTGATATTTAGTCGATGTTAACACTCTTTTTCCTTTTGAACATTGTGGAGTTTATTGAAAACACATCTTCAATTAACGTAGATATAGTGGGGAATAAATGCTTGGGATATTTTTAGTTGGTTGAGTGGTTCTCCAAGGAGTATATACTATCCAATAAATTAAGAAAAAGAGTGGTCATTTTTGCTTATGACAAGTCTCAGGTGAAATTATTGGGAAGTAGTGGGGTTTCTAGTCTTGGTGTGCAAGGGTTGTACACACCAATCCTATCTGTGGAGATTCTTCTTGGAATTTTCATCTTTGTGAAGGATCTTTACAACTTCAGTGATTTTATGAAAGAATATCCTTGGGAAGTAGGGAAGGATCCACACTCACCATGGGTTCATAGGTTAGTGTTGGTTATTCCAAGGTTGTTGTGTCTAATCCTAAGTCTAAGAAATATTTTCATGTAGTGAAGAAAGTAATAAATTATGTAGTATATTTTTCACCAAATGAATTTTAATTAGGTCCAATGATTGATAGAGGTGCGATGTTTATTTTCACTTTTATAGTGCTATATTTTTTTGATATGGGAACTACTCATTATTTTATATCCACAAAGTTTGTTGATGTCTTGTGATTTTATATATAATGTATTCTTGTATTTTTGGATATTTACGTACCTTTAAAAAATTGGTCTGAACAAGGTTTAATATTTAGCACCTATCAGTTGATGATAGCTGATGCTGAGGTGCATTGGGACTTCTTACTGCATTATCTTGTCATCTTCAACTAGATTATCATCTTGCGTTGTATGATCCATGTTAAGGAAAAAATATTGTTTTATCACTATCAGGTTTAGTTATTATTTTTCTATGGTGTCACTAATGATCTCTTGGGTGAGTGGGACATAATATTTGGTAGGGCGTGTCTTTTTGTTCCTTTTGAAATTTTAATCTTGTCCTATTTTTTAGAGATGATTCATGATAAATTCGACCAATGATTGGGTTTTCAAATTCATTTAGATTTTTGTGAGTGTACTAAGTTATTTCATGATTATTTTTTCTAGTTTACCACCCCAAGAGAGGTCCAGATTACTATTAACCTACTCCCTGGTATGATGCATGTTTCTATACCATATTACTGTTTGGAACCTACTAAATTGGTGCAACCTATGGTCTAGGTTTTGGACCTAGAGGCTATAGGATTTACACATCCTAGTGTGTCACCATTGTCTTCACTTGTCCTATTTGATAAGAAGGAAGATGGGTGCCTCATACATTGTATTATGTATCAAATGTTAAATCAATTGACTATAAGAAAAATTTTCATTTTCCAAGGGTTGATGAACTCTTTGATCAAATTAGTTGATCTCATTGGTTTTATAAGTTTGGAATGTGGTTAGAGAATCACCAGTTGAGATTTATTGAATTTGATATACCAAAGAAAACATTTAGGAGTCAATATGGGAATTTCATGTTTCTGATTATTCTATTTAGTCACAGTAATTCACCTATAATGTTTATGGATAAGATGAACTGTATTTTTCATTTGTTTTTAGACTCTATTGTTGGTGTGATCATGGATGAAATTTTGGTGCACTTCAATTAATAGGTGGAGCACATCCACCATTTTTATATAACTATTTTTACAATGAATGAACTTCATCGGTATTGTAAGATTTCCAAGTGTGAGTTTTGGATCTATGAGGTAAAGTATCTGGGGATAGTGATATATGAGAGGGAAATCTATATAGATCCTGAAAAGATATTGGAAATTATATCTTGGGTGTATCTAATAAATGTGTTTGATATTCAGATATTCTTTGTTTTTTCGAGATTCAAAAAAATGGTTTATTCTAGTGTTTTCCTGAAATTTATCTTCGAAAATAGCTTTGACCCATATGGGTATAATGTTTTAATTGAAGGGAAAGTGTTAGAGATATTATGATGATATGAATATAATGTGGAATTCAACACCATTTTTGATTATTCCTGGTCTAAGGTTGGATTAGGATGACTTTTGTGATGCTTCTAGTACATGTTTGGGAAATGTATTGATGTAGTGTAAATAGGTTTTGGCTTATGGATCACACTAGTTATACCTCATGAGAATAATTACCCTTCCCATGATGTTAATTTCATAGGTTTTATGCATGAACACAAAACAAGGTGTCACTATTCTTTTGGAGAGTAGTTTATAGTGTCATTAGATCATAAGATCCATAAATATTTTTTTCTAGGGGATAAGAACATGTGATAGAGACACTAGTTGGTGAATCATTTGACTTTTTTTTCTGATATTTATTAAAACACAGAGAAATGAAATGTAGTTTCAGAATAATTGAGAAGAAAATTAATGGCAAAATCCATGAAGGTAACCATTCAGTAGTGGTCTTTCATTATTTTTCTTGGTGCGATGATCATGGGAGTGGTTGATTTTTAGGATAAAGTTCCTATAATTTATTAAATAAAAATCATCTTTTTATTGCAGAGTTTGGCATCGGAAGGCTTCAGACACTAAGTGACCCTGCTTTAGTGAAATCCATTATTGTGGGGAGACCTCGGGTGGGTGGTATCGGTATCCTAGCGGAGATCTATGATTTTATAACATGCTAGTTATTCCATTATCCTTGAGGAATGAGTTTTTGTATAGTGGATATCATTATTCTGGGTACATGAACCTTGGGGATATAAATAAGTATTAATACTTTAGGAGTCGATATTGGTGGAAATGGATCATGAAGTCGATAACAGATTTTTTTAGTGCCTTACTTGTTAGAAAATTAAGGCAAATCACCAAATACCTATAGTTTTTTTTTAACCATTAACTATTCCATTATGGAAGTGGGATGATATTTACATCAATTTCATCATTAGTTTTCCATATACATCTGGTGGGAAGGATGCAATTTGGGTGATCATTGATCAAAACAAAAAATCCATGCATTTCCTACCTGTATGGGAGGAAACAAAAGTGGAATTGATTGGGGACATGTATATATAAAATAATGCGAGACATCATAAGGATCCTTCTATTGTTGTTTATGATAGAGATCTGAGGTTCACAAAGTGGATCTAGAAAACTTTTTAGGTAGTGATGGGCTCCCTGATTAAATTAAGCACATCTCATCATTCATATATCAATGGAAATATTTAAAGGGATATCTAGGCTCATGAGGATATTTTTAGCCTTCTGTTCTTGACATCAGTGGATTTTTTAAAAATAATTTTCCTTTCATTCATTTTTTCTATAAAAATAGTTATCAGTCTTCGATAAATAATATAGAGACCTGACTTTTCTAACATTTTCTTTTTTTTATAAAAGGAAGGGGCCGGGAAACAAAGCGGGTGATGGCCCAGCCCCCGAGTGGGTACGCGGTCAGGCATGCAGTGGCCCGAGAATCCCCTACCTTCCCCAGGCCCACCCAAGGGGTGAAGCCCAGTTCCCCACGGGGGCCGGCGCCGCGTAAACGCTTGGGAAAATGAGGACTAGATATAAAATTTACATAATATAACATAATATTTAATTCAATTCCATTATCTCTAGATTCTTAGTAGTCCTCATTTTATCCTTCGTAAAAGTAATCACTTGAAGATATTAATCAAAAAATGGGGTGAGATAAAATTTTAGTAAGAGGATATATAAATGCATGAATCAATATTACATGGGTGACCATAATCATCATCAAAAAATCATAATCATGAGGTGAATCATTAGATAAAGTAATGTAATGTGAAAATTCATAAAAATGAATCATCATGTCTTAGTGGTGAACCACCACACATTGATGTGAACAATGCTAGAATTATGTTCACACATATTTAGATTTTTTTCTCATGATATATATCACATTACCCAATTCACTGGAGAAGAATATATAATTCTAGTTGGACCCATAATATCATAACATTTACATGAACTATATAATTCTAGGAACACTTGTCACATCATTACATTTACATTATCATGCTTGAAACATATAACATATATCAATATTTGACATAAAAAAACATGGAATAGAATATGTATCATTTAAAAAGGATGTTATTAATGAATTAATTTTTTTGTTACCAAAATAAATATGGAATAACATAATTGATATAAAAACCATCAATCTTGAGTGAATAAGAAACAGTATCTTGAGATGTTAAAGATGTATATTTTGAATGAAGAGGCCTTATGGAAAATCCATTGAATTTCTCATAAAACTAGCTTAGAAACAATTATATCCTAAAAAATTAAAGGTACAAAAAATTAAATGATATTTAAGGAACATTAAGTAGAATCGATACGGAAAATGGAGTGAAAGAGTGAATAAACAATGATAAAGATATGGGTTTGAGAATCCCCTTACTTTATGTCCATGTTCATTCTTCACTTTAATATCCTTGATATTAAAATTATGTTAATTATTTAATAAGTATAGTATTATTTATAAATTATTTTGAAACATTATAATTTTATTTCTTTCATTATGGACATTCTGATGAGTTATGGAGTTTAATACCATCATTCTGAGGGTGTTCGTTTTCATGTTTTTCATGATCAGTTTTATTGTATTTGAGTATGGATGTTCATGAAAAATTTGGAATATTTATCTAGAATTTAAATTATATATTATTAACAATAATATAAGAGATTAAATTATCTCAAATATCATTCAGTTATATGGTTTTAGGATGAATCATTAGACAAATATTTAATGAAAATGATTTTTTTTATTTGGTGGATTTTACCACCATCATGAACTCATATAATTTTATTTAATATCATGAATATATATATGATTCATAAAATTATAAAAAATATTATATGTATAATAAAATCATTTTTAATAATAATTATGATTTTATCACCATCCTTGAATGTGGTAGTGAAAAATGAGAACACATCTTCCACAATGATGGTAAATCAACACACCACAAATGATATTTTCATTTTTAGAATAGAAGGAAAATGTAATATATTAGAAGCTAAATTATTTATATAATATAATATAATTTCATTATAAATATTATACTAGAGTTATAATTCCACTTGGATTAGTGGAGGTGAGTAGAGGAGAAGAAAATAATTGAAATTGGAATGAAATTAAAAAAGGAAGTTGATTTTATCTCTAGGATTTCTCCTTCTTGAGAACCACATTAGTGAAATGGGTTTGAAATTTTGATGAGACCTAGGGCTTTTGGACATGGGGGAGGCACTTGGGAATATTATTGGGTAGATCATGGACATTATTTGGGGATTGTAAGCTCTGAGGAGAATAGGTGGTGAGGGTGGTATTTATAGTGGAGGAGAGATGTGTTTTCTCATTATTTTATTCATTCATTTATTAGTTGGAACAAGAATGTGATTGTTTTGAACCTTATAACTAAATATATTAAAATAATGAATTGTAGTTATATAATTAGGGCTTATATCATCCATACATCAACAATGACACCAAAATTCATGTATTTATCTTTTATCATAAATCATCATATTTTACTATTCACAAAAATTCAAGTATTTTAGAAAAGTCCCAAAAATTAACCCTAACTATTTTTCAATGTGTATAATTAAAAACTTAATTCCAATTTATGAAACTAATTTTCTAAATAGGAGAAAATTAATGTTTTACTTAAATCATCATTTACTTAGAAAATACCTATTTTAAAATTATAATTGATTTTATAAAACATTGAAAAACTAATTGTGGTCTCTTATAATCATAATAAAATATAATTTTAATTTATGAATCTATTTTTTGAAAATAAATTTTCCATTAAATCATTATATTTACTTTAAATTTATAAAAAAACATTTATATTTTATAAACTTATAGACATTGAATTAATAATATTTTTAAAACATAAACTTACTTATACTTTGATATAACAATTTCATATTTTCAATTATAAGATGCATAAATAATATTAATACTTTAATAGATTATGTTTCTATTATATTGGCTGAATTAATATTCCTAATGGTCATGTTACTATTCTAAGGGTAAGGTTTCATGACCCCCTCCCTCCAAAGAAGCCCCTCCTGAGCTGGCGATGTAGAAAGGGAGATAATAACCCATGTGTCCCAACTCTTGTAGGCCTTGGGGTGGTGACTAGCACAAAGGGTATACAAATATTTAAAAATGGGAGGAATTAAATTTTTTATAGAAACCAATACTGGGAGATAAGATGTATCAACTGCAAAATAACTGCAACACATAAATATAAAAGAAGCCAAAATCCATCACACATGCATGATTAAAGTAAAACAGCTATAAATATAATGAAAATATCCAAAGTAAATACCAAAATAACAATGATAAGAAGTGACACAATAATTTTCCCAACGTCCAAGATAGTAATTTCTAGAACGTTCCCCATATTCCTCTTAGATACTTGGAAATAGTTTTATATACGTAGGGTGAGCATAGAAGTATACTCAATACAGAAAACCTATGTCTATCATGCACATGTAGAGAAGTATAAAAATTCCCCCATGAGAAAAAAAAGAAAGAAAAATCACCTAACAAGGTATACTATCCACCCTAACCTCACCAAATATATGCTCAGCAAATAATTCAATTCAAATAAAGTAATATAGTAAGAACGTTGATGGCAGGGTACCCGCACCACTTTCCCATTGATTAGTTGCTATCACACCCTAACGAAAAACATCTTGGCACTCCCACCACATTCAAAAGAACCATGTCACAACTTGCTTTCACACACCTGGGCCACATACCACATCACATCATACCCACACACACCTAGGCCTCACAACTACACCGTATCCCACCCATAGTCACCTGGGACAAAAACCACACAACATCTCAAAGACACCTAAATAGCACAGAACATCTCATCGCCAAGATACCTGGGAAGCACAACTCACCTGCACAATCTTGGGCCTCAGAAACCACAACTTACTGAAATAGTCTTGGGATATCACCACTTGGAAGAGGGATAATGGAATAGTAGGGGGCCAGTCATCCATCCTCCAACCAAGATGTTTGGTAAAGATACCCTCCCCCATAACAATGGGAGTGTTCGACATGTACTTCTCAACTAGGGTGGTATGTGTATAGAAGAAAAAGAAAGTACATATATATATATAGGTACCAAACACTTATCCCAACCTCTAGGTTCTCAAGAAAAAAAACCACCCTATAATACTGCTACCTTAGATGCTACCTCTAAATGCATGTATCGGGACGAATGATGGTCACTTAAAAAGTTGATAAAATAAATCCTTACAATATCCAATAATATTGAAATTATTATGAATTTACTAGTAATTCCATCACTACCCGGGAAACTAACAACCACAACACATAACCATCCTCACAACTAAACCAAATAGAGGGGGAAAAACTAATAAAACACCACAATACACACTTCCTTCCCACATAGCACCCAATACAACCACTTCCATTGTCATTATTCAATGTAATGCCACCCAATATAAGGAAAATACCTCAACTCCCAATATAAACCTCCAACATATCACATCCCAACCATATTCAGCTTCCCTGATATATATCCATACCATACCCAGCAAAACAAACAAAAACCAACCAGGTTGCAGTCCCACTACACCACACCACTCACCCATTACACATCAAACATTCCTTGAATCAGAGATTCCATTACACCCTCAAACCATTGACACACACCTCTGTTCTCTCAACAGAATCAACACACAACTCGTACAAAACACAAGATAAAAAAGATCCACCCAAATCACATAACCACACCAAAAAAGTCAATGTGTATTCAGATTTCACACACTTGTTCTCTAATTCCACTTTAATAATTTAGTGGTTATAAAATAACAAGTTTCATCATGGGGAATCTATTTATTTAATTGAATATATGTGATTAATAAAGATTTCATGTTCACAGCCACTCAACAATTACTGTTTAAAATAAAGGTGTGAAAACAGAGTCCACCAATAATCATCATTTTTAGATAGAATTCGATGAACTCAATTCATATCATGGATCAAAGATAATAGATTAAAACACACATAATCATCATCTTCCCTTCCACTCATTTATTACTAAATTAACATGTCTGATTATCTTTGTTATCATCGTCTTCCTCATCTCATTTAATAATTAATTTGAAATAGATCTAACCATATTCACAAGAAGATATTAGTATACCCATCCCACATGATACACAACAAAAATAGAGATGAAGGAATCCCTACTTGGAACAATAGTCGATCATCAACTCCTTATCTTAAAATAGGGGGGTACATGAGCAGCAAGAGAGAATCCAAGGGAAAACTGGATCTGAAGTCAACAACACAACAAATGAGTTGAGGGGCAATAAAGGCTATGGGCGCACCTAGAGAAAAAATAAGGGTTCAAGTAAGAGAGTTTATATGCTTTAAAAAAGGGCAGATCTTATATAAATGGATGAGATATAACTTTAGAGTACATAAAAGTTGATTTTTGGCCAATACCACATAGTTTGGTTGTTTCAATGTCTCTAGGGAATTAGGATATTCATGGTATATGTAGTATCCTTTGAAACTTTTTAGGAAATGGTCAAAAAATGTTTTAAACTAGATTTACGTCAAATAAAATGTATGAGGGGAAAAACAAGAAAATTGGGGAAATATAGAAATGGATCACTATTGGGTGAGTCGCTGACACAACTCAGCACCACCACTCACTGATTCCACTCAAAAAATCCACCAGTCGATGCCACTCACCGATGGTACTCACCAACATGACCCACTAGCATGACATACAGACAGCGAGTCACTGAAGCAACCTACCAACAACAATTCACTAACGTGAGCTACTAATGGCGAGTAATCAATGCGACCTACCGAGGGAAAGTTACTGACACAACTCACTAATGGAAAGTCACTGATGCAATTCACTGATGCCACTCACTAATTCCACCTACTAACTCCACCTAAAATGCCACCTATCGACACCACCTACCATTAGAAAACATGATTTTTGGAAAACACATGAAATGATACAGTGTGACTCCAAAGAACATAGGAAACAACAAATTATCATAAGGGAATGGATGATAGGGATTCAAGACATTACATCAGACACTTGTAAATATATTCTAAACTTCATGAAATATAAATCAAACCCAAAAGAAAGAGGGGTCTGAAGTACCACCCCATAAGATACATTTCAAGGATAAACCACCCTATTGGTTCCAAAGCTGAGGTGAAACCTTGACACCCAATATCACCTCCTACAACATATTCTACCAACAATAGGCCAGATGACTCACCAGACGAGCACCAAATATACACTATCTGGACACATGAATTAGATAATTTATCCATCCATGTAAAGAATCTATCTTCTTTTGGAGGCACTAAATCACCCTCATGGGTTTAATCACATCTCAATTAATGATTCTATATTATAAATTGGGTCCCACCCTTTCCCCCATGGAAGGAATTTATCCCACATTATGAAACAAAGAATAAACTCATCTCACAGAAAATATGGTTCATGCAATTCGTTACAATGAGTAAAACAACAAATAAAAACATAAAGAAACTCTTGTTTCTAGGAAAGCATATGTGTCTCTACATCCAATGTACTCTCATCCAGGCCACCATGCCTCCAAAACACGTGAAACAAAGGAATAATATGTCCATGAAGAACTTTCTCTCAATAATGTTGGATCTCCATTGGCTTCTCCACAAAATTACATCATCTTCAATATCCATCTCTCCCCATTCAATGACATGGGACTCATTATGAAGATGCTGAAAATTCTGGGAGCCATGAAAGATGTCGTGGATCTTCTCAAACTGTGGTGGTAACACTAACTGGTATACCACTTACCCCACTCATACCAACACCTCGAAGATTTCAATGAACATGGGAGAAATTTTTCTCCCTCTACCAAACCTCTAGTTCCTAGGTCAAGGGGAAACCTTCAAGAACACAAGGTCTCAAACCTATAACTCCAATGGCCTTCTTCTATAATCATCACATGACTTCTTCCGGTCTTGTGATGCCTTCATCCTCTCACGAAAAAGATGATCATTTTCTTTCATTATCATCACTACTTCGAGAGCAAGAATATATATCTCCCAAACCACTTTATGGAATAATGGAGAATGACACGACCATCCATGAAAATAATCAAATTGAGCCATTCTAATGGAAGAGTGATAGCTATTATTGTAATCAAACTCAACCAATAGAAAGTGTTGCACCCAATACCCGCTAAAGTCTAATATGCAAGCTCCCACTATGTCCTCCAACATATGGATGGACCACTCTATCTACCCATATTTATGAGGGTTGAAGGTAGTTCTGCTGCACTACTGAGTTCCATAATCATGATGCATCCCCCTCCATAATCATGAGGTAAATCACGTCTCATAATCTGATATAATGGTTCTCATAACCACATGAAACTGCACCACCTTATCCACATACCTCTACACCATGGAATCAACCACACTCAACTCATTGATCACTAATAAGTGAGATGATTTCATCAACCAATCCACCACTACCCATATTACATCATAACCTCCATGACAACTAGGTTATCATATAATGAAATCCATCGATATATCATCCCACTTCCACACAGGGAAATTTAAGGCCTACAATAAACAACTTGGAACACTATGCTCAGTCTTCACATGATGTCACACTCAGCACATTTTCAAAAACTCCTCCATGGATTGCTTCATTCAATACCACCATAACTACATCCTCAATCCATAGTAAATCTTAAAACTCTAGAGTGTACCACTAAAGGAAACCTGTGAAACTCAGGGAGAACACCCTCACGCATTTATATAGGAACAAACAGCTTCCCACAAAACAACATATGATTCTTACCATTCTCCAACCATCCTTTCAGAGAATCACCATGGTCAAGGTGATCGCACATCACATCTTCTTAAAAGTATCACAACTAAGACTCTTATAACTTCTATATTAGAGAATATTGGGCCATCATCTGAAATAAACTTCATGTACCACTATCCACTCATGAATCCAATTGAATGGTGGATAATTCATCCATCACCTTCAAAGAATTTGAAGATTCCCAAACTACATCATTATATGACTTCATACTCAATGAATCATACATGACATTTCCCATTCGTGAGGTGTAAGATATTTCAAAGTCATAGTCTTGGAGAAACTCCATCCTCCCCTGATGTCACATGTTCAGATCTCGTTGGGAAAAGATATTCATCAATATCTTTTGATCTTTGAAGACTGTACAACACTACCCATTGAGGTAATGTTACCACTACTTCAGTGCAAACATGACCAATGCTATCTCAAGATCACGTGTGGAATAATCATGTTCTTGGGGACGTAACTATCTATACCCATAAGTGATCACCACCACTATTACATCATCACACATACCAAACCCAAATGGGAATCCTCAAAAAAAATTTCGAGCATCACCCCTTCCTCTGTAAACTGTAGTAATGGAGCACTGAAAATTTCCCCTTCATATAGTAGATTGCTTCCTAGAACATCTCAATCTATGAAAAGACATAGTCTTTCTTGGTCAAGGCTATCAATGAAGCTAGTACTCAAGAAAAATCTGGTACAAATCCTTAGTAATTACATGACACCAAGAAAACTGGAAACCTTTTCAACATTCTATGGTGCTTCGTAAGAAATATCTGCCTCAACCTTTGATCGTCCCACTTCTACAGCCTGTTAAGACAACACATGAAAATGAAATTGCAACTCCCATATCTAAAACTCGCACTTGAAAAAATCTTCATTGATCCAGTGGCATCTAAGAACCTCCAAGATAGTCCTGGGATACACCGTATACTCCACCGATGACATTGAGAAGATTATAATGTCATTGATGAATACGCTGTTGAACCAGTCTAGTAACACATGAAAGATAGAGTTCAATTGTCCCATGAAAACATATGGTGTGTTTATAACATTGAATGACATAACCACAAACTCTAAGTGCCATACCTGCACCTAAAAGTAGACTATAGGATGTCACCCTCGTTCAACCTCAAATATTTATACCCACACTGTAGATTAATATTAGAAAACATTCTTTATCCCCTTAGCAAGTCTAAATATCATCTGTCCTTGGGAGAGGGTAAACGTTCTAGACTGTCACTAGATTCAACCTACGATAGTCTATTCACATCCTCAAACCACCGTCTACCTTATGTGATAACAGTATCGTAGCACCCCACGATGACACACTAGGCAAGATATATCTGTTCTTCATCAATTAGTCAATATTAATCTACATCCCTTGCTACTAATAAGGTTCTATCCAATAGGTATCCATTGAAATTGGACTAGCACTGGGTTCTATGTCTATCCCAAAATCAACATCAGGTCGAGGGTGTAGAGTCACCACATCCTAAGGGGAAACATCCATGAAATCCCCGAAAACTCTAGGATCTTCCTACATCTTAACATCTATTTAACCCACTAACATCTATAACACCAAAATATAAAGAGGATCTACATGTTGGCTACACATCTTATAACTCTTCTCACTAACGAAAGCCATGCACTAGCCATCCACGCATGAAAATAACTCCTATATGGAAGAATTAGATAATATAATTTATAGAAAACAACCATTAGATGATAAGGATAACATTTTATGGTGGAATATATAGTATAAATATATCACCACTTGAATGATGTGGCCCCATCATCAGTCTACGTCCCTAAGAAACTTCAAAAAAGATATTCTTCCCTCTAACTGGGGTACTAAACAACAGGGGAAAGGAAATAATCTATATGTATATTCAAATATCATGTTATTGAGTTGGTGTAATGAAGGATTGTAAAGATCCCAAATCAAAAAGAGAACAAGAATGAGTTCTTAACGTGCTAATAATACCTTGAACAATCTCTGGCCCGGCTGGAACTGTTTCCTCTGCGGCGTGTAACTAACCAAGCCCATCTCTTCTTCCCCTCTACTAATGATCACCTCCTCATCCATCCCCAGTTTAAGGTCCCTGAGGAACAACCTATGGTCATCCTCCACCTACATCATCTCCACTTAGTGGAGTAGGAGCCTGCAATCCATATTGCTAAAATGGAATGGACGGAAACTACTATTGAGGAAGGAACTAAACATACCCATATCCACTATATCGATCTTGTTAGTCTATCAAGAATCAAATATGAAGGTTCCCCAAAACTAAACATATATGTTACACCGACCCCTGGCCTACAGGATAGGAACAAGTACCAGAAGTTGAAACAGAAACTACTAAGGTTGAATCCCTGGTGGTTGAAACCTCAAAGACCTGGCACCTCAGACCTACCGTTGGTTTACTATCCCTTCGGAGAACCGTACTGGATACCCTATCATGGTAGAACTCCTCATGGGTGAATTACCTCAAATTCTTCCACCATCTAGACCCATAGTTATGCCAAAAAGGTGAAGGGATTAACTGCGTGCTGGAGAGAAGGAAAAAGTGCCTCCACTAAACATCATTTCGGAGACTCATCATCTAGAAAAGGATATGGAGTGATGTGAAAAAGATCTATAATGTTTATATCCAACTCCCATTTTAACATACTCTCCTACTGGGGAGATAGTATCTCCTATAAATTATCACCATTCATGGTCAAAGAAAGTTATTCTACTTGTAACTCCTACTCAAAATCTCCCAATAGAACATCAACCTCATTTATATCCCCCAAGTAAATCATCCACCACTGACATATAGATACCCTCATCTGGATAACCACCAATGGAATGCAGTACTCCATCAGATTCAGAATTAGGCTGAATCTGATCTCAAGTTCCTTGATACGGCTCTCTATCTCCATGTCAGAGACACTACCCTCATACTATCCCACAATATGCCACTAGAAATAATGTAACATTTTATGCCACTGGTTTTACTCCACCTCAAGATCAACCCTCCACCGATCAGCTGGATTGGCCTGCTGAGCCTCCACTACCTGAGCCACTCAGGGATGAAGACTGAGTGATATAACTAAAAAGTAAACATGGAACTCCTATCTTGAGTAGTATGAAATTTTGTTTAATGATCATCTTAACTCATTTTACTATTATCCATTCCAATTTTTTGCAAGACACCAATTTAAAGAAGAATAAAAGTCATTATCATACATGTACATTTGCTAGGGTCTCTACCCTAAAAACAGTGTAGCCTCACATGGTTGTTTGGTAGGCTCGGAGTCCTTACATCAGATCATGGGGTGCCCTAAAATCTTGTTTCCAAGCTAGTCTTACCTGTCCTATGTCACACACCCAGGTCACCTTACAAGGCTACCCTACAAAAACCATGCAATCTTCACTGTGGATAACTCCAAACTACATCCTCTCTCACAATAATCACCTCTATTGCCATTTTTTCATGACCCCATCCCCCCAAAGTTGTCCCTCATAAGATGGAAATGGAGAAAGGGAGATAATGACCCTTGAGTCCCACCAACAGTCTGCCCTAGGGTGGTGACCAGTACCCGGGGTATACAAATAACAAAAAAATGGGAGGCATTACCCTGTTTATAGTAACCAAGATTTGGAGATAAGATGTATCATCCTCAAAAAACTCCTTGAAATATGTATATATGTGGGTCTTTGTAGGAAAAATCCATCCCAAATGAATGTTTAAAGTAAAACATCTATAAATTCAATGAGAATATACAAAACAAATACTAAAAGAACAATGTTATGTATTGACACAACAACAGTCCCAACGTCCAATCTAGTAATCCCCAGCACGGTCTGCATAGTCCTCCTGGAAACCATAAAATAATTTTATATACATAGTCTGAGCATAAAAGTATACTCAAAAGGGAAATCCAAAGTCTGTCATGCACAAGTAAAGAATAATATAAATTCCCTCACGAGAAGCAGAAGAAACCAAAAGAAAATAACAGGTTATACTAGCCACCCTAGCCTCACCAAAAGAATGCTAAACAAAAGACGCAATTCAATTAATGTAATATAGTAGAAACATCTATGATAGGATACCCACACAAGTTTTCCATTGATTACCCCTATCAAACCCTAATGGAAAACATCCTGGCACTCCCTCCACATCTAAAAGAACCACATCACAACCCGCCCGCACACACCTCGGAAACATACCACATTGCATCCCACACACACACCCTTAGGCCTCAAAACAACATCATATCACACCCCCAAAAACCTATGCCACAAACCATACCACATCTCAAGAACACATGGGAAGCACATCACATCTAATTCAAAAGAGACCTAGGAAGCACAACTCAACCGAACACACATGTTCCTCAAAAACAAAACCTCCTCGAAGTGTCTTGGGATATCACTACCTAGATGAGGGAATAGAGAAGAGTAGGTGGCCATCCATCCATCCTCCCACCCGGATGTTTGTTAAAGGCCCCGTAATCCATAACATTGGGGGTTTTAATCCCATAGTGAAAAATTTCGTTGGGGTGCATATAGAACATCAAGAAAGTAAATGTACATATATATGTGCCAAAAACATTGGCTAACCGCTGCATTCTTAAGAAAACAACCACCCCATAACACTGCCACCTTTTATGATACCTCTTAATGCATGTATCAAGATAATCGAAAATCACATACAAATTTCTTAAATGAATGTTGCACAACACCCAGTCATTTTGATTTTATTAATAATTTATGAGTTATTCCATCCCTAAATGGGAAACTGACAACCACAACACACAACTAGACTAACAACCAATCTATATAGAGGACGAAAACATTGATAAAACACCCCACAGAACTCTTTATCCCCACTTAGAACCCAAATGAACCACTAATGACATCATTATTCAAAGTAATGCCTCCCAACCTATGGAAAAACTCCAAAAAACACAACACCCTCCAATAAATTACATCACAACCATATTCGGCAGCCCTGCTGTGTATCACCATTATTCCCATCAACACAGAAAAAACAACCAGGTTACAATACCATTGCAACACACCACACACCAATTCCACAAAATAATCTCTCAACCTGAGATTCCATTACACCCTCAAACCATCCACACACACCATTGTGCTCTCAACCGTAGGACCGCACAACCCATACAAGGAGAAGGAAAAAACATCCACACACAACCACACCAAAAAAGGAAAGGTGTATTCTGATTTTTCAAACTCGTTCTTTAATTGATCCTTGATAATTAATGGGTTATCATAAAACAAATTTTATCCACGGGAATCCAATTATTTCACTGTATATACATGATTAATGAAGTTTTCGTGTTCACGATAACTCAACATTAACTATTCACAAGACAAGTGAGCAAACAGAGACCACTAGTGGCCATGATTTTTTGAAGGAATATGGCCAACACAATTCAAATCCTGGATAAAAGATAACAGAGAAAATAAAACCAATATCATCATCATCTTCCCCCTACTCATTTATTAATAAATAAATATGTATGATTATCCTTGTTTTCATCATATTCCGCCCCTAATTTATTAATTTTCATAAAATATATCAAAATTTATTCAAAATATACATCAATATACCCCTTCATCATGATAAAGAATAAAATATAGATGAAGGAATACTTACATGAAAAAAATTGACCAGGAACTCCTCTTTACACTATTATAGGGGGTGTGCAAGCAGTAGAAAAAACTACAAGAAAACAATGGATCTGAAGGCCAAAACACAACACCTAAATACATGAGGATAATGTCAATAGGGGAACCAAGAGAAATCATAAGGGTTTAAGGAATATAAGATATCATCTTTAGAAAAATTTTATATCCTAGATCAATGGAAGGGAGACAATTTCAAAGTACATAAATGTCGGGTTGTGGCGAAGACCAAGAGGCTTGGACATTTTAAAGTCTTTGGGGAATTATTATATTAATGAAATAATTAATATCCTTCGAAATTGGTTGAAAAATATTCAAATAAGGTTTTAAACGAGATTTATGTCAAATAAAATGTAAGAGGGGAGAAACTGAAAAATGTGGGAAAAGCTGGAAATGACTCTCCATTTGGTGAGTCACTGATACAAGTCACTAATTTCACTCAATGATGCCACTCACCTACACGACCCACCGACACAAACTATTAATAGGTAGTCATTGATGTGACCGACCTACATGACCTACAAATAACAAGTCACCGATGCGAGCTACCGATGGTGAGTCACCGACACAACCTACTGATGGCAAGTCACCGACATGACTCACTGATGGAAAGTCACCAACACGAGTCACTGATACCAATCACTAATCTCACCAACCGACCCCACCTACCAACACCAATTACCATTGGAAATCTATATTTTTTGAAAACCCTTGAAATGAGTCACTATGACTCCCCAAAACACCTAAGACACAAAATTTTCACAAGGGAATGGACCGACGGGGTCTGGGATATTACATTAGGTTACTATTCCATTGTGATAGTTTCCATAATTTCTAGAAATATCTTTTATTTCATTAATTCATCATATATTACATTTTTACTATGTTCTCAATTTTATTTTATGTGGTTTATGCTATATGAAATAATTATAAGAAGGGAATTTCTAATTATAAAATTTGAGATCATTATAGTGCCCCTTTATGAAATTTCACCCTAGAATTTTCATTTTACATACTATGGTGAAAAAATGTGAGGGTAATTTATGTTAATCTCTTCCTCCGGTTCTCATGTTACCTATTTATACATATGGTAATTTTATAGCACTTTGACCAGTTGGGTAGTCGTGTTGTGAATAGATTTATCTCTATAGTCCAAGATCTTCAGTGGATGATCCTTGTATGAGAGATCATTTTTAAACGATACAAAAAATGGATTAATTATATTTGAGAGATTTGGTATGTGCATCCTCAATAGGGATACATGGAATATATCACATACTTGAGACATGGTAGGCAGAAGTCCTAGACAATCGGTCACAACTCTGACCCGATCAAGAATCTCGAAGAGGCCAATGTAACTAGGATTCACCTTTCCTTTCTTTTCATATATCATAATATTCTTACATAGAGATATGTGGAGGAGTACCATGTCTCCAAATAAACTCTATGTCCCGTCAATTTTTTTAAATGCTCTTCTATCGACTATGGGAAGATTTTATGTGATGCTGAATCATTTTCACCTTTTCCACAATTTTGTTGACCATTTCAGGCCCAAAAAGATTACATTCACTGAAATCATCCTGTCACACTAGTGTTCTGAATATATACCCATAATGGGATTCATATGGAGCCACTTGGATTCAAAAGTGGAAACAATTATTTTAAGGGAACTCAGCTACTGACAGATATTTGTACCAACCTCTGTTGAAGTCCATATAACATTCCCACAACATGAATTCTAGTGTCTGAATAGTTCAATTAGATTGGCCATCATTTTGAGGATGAGAAGCCGTATTTATGTTCATCTTAGTGTTTAAATAATTTTGGAGAATTTTCCACGACATAGAGATGAATCTCAGATCTCATTTGAATACAATTGATAGAGTAACTCCAGCAAACCATACCACATCTATTATGTATATACTTCTAAGTTGACCTGGTGAGAAGTCATCTCGAATGGCGTTAAAATGAACATTTTTTGTAACATGATCCACAAAAACACATATAACATTGTTTCCACTAGATGTCTTCATATGTCAAGTGATAAAATCCATGGTTATGTTTTTCCATTTCCACATTGGTATGGGAAATGATTGCATCCTCCCCATATTATTTTCTCTTTCATCATTCGCTTACTGAAATACCATGAACTTTGATGTATATTAAACAATATATTTCTTCATATTGTCCAACCAATAGTTCAATTAGATATCTCAATACATCTTTTTCCTCCTTGGATAAATATATTACATTGAGCTATGTGTGTCCTTAATATTCTCTCTCTTTATCTACGGATTGAATGGTACACTTATCCATGACCCAAATATTACAATTCCTTACACATTAATTTTAAACAATGAGGATTCCAACATATCTTACACTTTATTATGAATATCCACATCATTTAAATTAACATAATTTAGTTTAACCATATGGGGTGATTGAGAAACAATTTATGAAAGGATTGATGATATTACAATCTTAATGATTCATATGTCCATCTATTTCAAATATAATAAGATTGCATACTTCTCAATTTGTATCATTGATTATGTTGTAGGACATTTTCTACATAGAGAATCATCCACATTATTCACTTTTCTAAGATGGTAGTTGATTAAATAGTCACGATACATGTTGAGATCTAACCATCATTGTTGGTTAATATTAAGATACTTCTATGTGAATATATATTTGAGGCTCTTATGATCAGTATATATTCCACACTTCTCCCAATAGAGATAATTCCACCAGATTTTCAATGTATAGATCACAAATGTAAACTAAAAATCATGTGTGCTATATTGTTTCTCATTAATTTTCCACAACCTTGAGGCATAGGCTATCAAATTATCATTTATCATAAATACACAACCTAAACCCTTCTATGATGCATCTTTGTATACCATAAGAGTTCCCAATTAATTAGAAGTTCGAGTAAAGGCATGGTGATAATCCTCTTTCTTATCTCTTTGAAGAAATGTACACATTTAGTGTTCTCGAAAAAAATTATCCCTTCCCAGTCATCTTATAAAGTGGTATTTTAGATCCTGTTATGTTCATCAAAAATCAGCAGTAATACCCACCTAGACAAAAGAAAATACAGATCTCTACTATAGATGTTGGCATGTGCCACTATTCGAATTCCATTTTTCTATAAGGGTACACATATATTCATTTTCTAGTGATAACATGCCCCATGAATGATACATACACCATATAGAACACACATTTACTATACATTTCATATATATTATCGATTCTCAATTTTGTTCACATAGTATTCAAATGCTCTTCATCTTACACCCTTCTCTTAAAGTATACCGAAATAATTTCAATAAAGACTTCCACAAATTTTTCAAGGTAATATCAAAATACTCCATTCCATAAGTCCATTATGATTTATGAGGAATTAGTGTGTTTTAAGGGGATCACTATGATCTCATAGTTTTTATACCTTGTTCAAAATATTTCTTTGGATTATCTTCCTTCCTCCCCTTTAATTGGTGATATACCAATCAAAGGTCTACCTTAGAGAAATAGTTGGCCCCACATTGTTTATCAAACAAGTAATCTATCTCTGGAATGAGATACATGTTCTTTATCATGTATTTAGGTCACAATAATCAATCCAGAGGAGTTTTGGTCTATACTTATTCTTTTTAAATAGGACTAGTGCACCCCATGGTGAGGCACTTAGGCATATAAAACCCTTTTCTATTTTATCATGTAACTTCTTCATCAACTCCTTCAACATAATGGTGTGAAATCTATAAGATTTCCTTGATATTATAATAGATATAGGAATAATTTAAATTGGGAAATCAACCTCTCGATTAGGATGAATACCATGCAATTATTTAGGAAACAGATCAACGTATTCCATCACAATGGGCATTTCATCAATCATTATTATCTTCTTTTCCTTAATTATTTGAGACAGATATGATTTATCAAAATGAAATAATATCCATACTTATTATGATTAATCTAAAGGAGATTCATCCCCCTCATTAAACTTGTATAGAATTAAAGGAGTCTTTATGTTGTGAAAAGTGATCTTCCTTTCCAGATATTTGATATAGTCTTTGTATAAAGATACCCAATCCATGGATAATATAGGATAAAAATTTACCAAAGGATGTAAGACAAGATTTTTTGAGAGGTTTAGTCCAAAAAAATTAACTATGGATGATTTATATACTTTGGTTATAATAATTTCCCCATTTTCTATTCTCATAGAAAATGTATCCTCCATATTTTAAGGTGGTGTTTGAAATTTTCTTCTCAACTTTAATGACATGAAAGAATTAATAGAAAAAAAATAAAATAATGTATTAATTATTCTTGAATGAATAATTAGAATACTTACCAAAAATTCATTATCTGGATCCACTATAGTAATAGAAATGGTGTAATATTTCCATTTCCCCTTTGGATTTGGTGGATTCTGATATGAATTTCCCTCGGGGACTTGAAGTTTAGAGAACTAGATTTCATAGTACACATGCTCCCTATAGTTTAATAATTGAACTATGGGGTTTATCTCCTATACTTAATCATATCAGCTGACTTCTTTATGTCTCTTTGACATTCATGAGCTTCTTGGACTTCTCTCCCACACTTACAGAATTTCAATGTCCCTTTGAGGCAGTTCCCATGATGCCTCTTCCCCAATTTTTTTCATGTGATTGTTTGAACTTTCTTTCCACCATTCTCCTTAGATCCCTAAACTTGGAACACCATCTTTCATTTCATATCTGAATAGCCAAGGGACCATTTTCCATACACCATATCCATATTGAGAGACCATTGAAAGACTTATTCATAACTACCAAAGTCTCTAACTGCTTAAGCCTTTCGAAGGTGTGGTTTAATACATCTAAAAAACAATCAATTTTCACATCATTATTGATAACTAAACACAAAACATACATTTAATTCCTTGTAAAATTGTATTCAAAGGTTATGAAAGATTTACATACCTTTTTCTTCTGCTCAATGAATTTTCTCTCTACCATTGTATGAAGTTTATGAGCGAAATACTGTTACAAAACTATTGGTCGGAGTGGACACTCAAGAGGGGGGTGAATTGAGTTCCAATAAATTTTTCTATTAAAAATATTTCTATTAAAATCCCCCAAATTGAATAATAAGATAATCTATATTGAATTTGTATTAAAGTAAAGGGTCAGTTAGGTTCTCAATGATTGATTAGTTCTCAGTTAATCTAATCTTGATGATTATGTTACTTTTGATACTAACCTAATACTTTACAAAACATACAAACACTTGCTAGATTAACTATCAAAGTAACTTTAAGTAGTAGAATATAAATTAGATATTTTATAATTTAAACATAAACTAAAAATCACAGTAGATATAACCAAGAGGTTCAATCTCGAGCTGAGACTTAGTCCTCTCAAATTTATATATAAATTTGATCCACACCCTATATCAGGGTTAACAACAGTTTAGAAACTGTCCAGGTACTCAAACCTCTACCACAATTATTCATGGGAAAACAAATACAACAACACACAGGATAGCCAGGTCTCACTTGACTTCTTACACTATCCATAGTGGGAAACACAAGAGATAAAATAGATGTGAGTGAGGATTTAGAAATCCTCCAGTTTAGCACAAGAGACAGTGTGTGTGTGTAAAATAAACAGGGTACACAAACTGCTCTAAAGTAGACGAAATAATCACTAAGAGTAAGTATGAATGATTTTAGAAAAGCACTAGTGATTGGAAGTGCAGCTCTAGACTCATTGGATTCAGCAGAAATGCTTCTGAGTCCCTCTCTGATTTTTCTGTTGAAAAACAAAGTATCATGGTTCAGCTTGGTGTCTTTTATGAGTGAAATATGTTCTCTTGATTCTTCCTGTGTTCTTTAGTTTAGTTGGATTGAACGCATGAGAGTTCATTGATGATCTTGCAATGTGTTCTTTAGTTGTACTCAGGATTTATCTTCTGTTCAGTACATTGCACTCACATGATTCCCTTTTTGTGTATGTATGTTCTTCTGGAACATACTACTCTACTACAGCTCAAACTTCCTTATATTTCTCGAGCTCCGGCAATAGAAATGATTTCCTTTTCATAGGTACGCGGTACAATTTCTTGTCATTCCAACAAATATCCTTAATTTCATTAAAAAAATCATATATGACCATTAAAAATATTTAAATAATATTTAAAAAAAGGTTAATAAATGGTGTCACGGTAGTTATGAAAATGGTGTCTCCTTCATGGTGTGTCACCCACGGTATGTCTTCCACGGTGTGTCGCTCACTGTATGTCTTTCACAGTGTCTGAGTCACGGTGTCTAGATGAATGTATCTGGCTAATTGTGTCATGATGTCTCATTGGTCATGGTGTCTCATTGGTCACGGTGTCTCATTGGTCATGGTGTCTGAGACACAGGCTTCACGGTGTCTTCTTCAGTGTTTCTGTTCATGGTGTCTGTTTCTTTCTCACAGTGTCTGACTTACTATGTCAAGCTTCACGGTGTCTTGTACTTACAAAAATAACTGTGTTTAAATGAAAACAGTAATATGCATAAAATGGATTGAGCATAACCATTATACAGTATAATATAACATGAAACATAAATACACATGATTAATAAGATATGTGAGATTTGTGATCAGTAATATGATTTGTAAATATAAAGGATATTTATAAACAGCCAGGAGATTTGTAAACAGTAAGGAGATTTGTTGTTATAAAAACATGATTAATACAGGAGGAGTCTAACAATATCCCCCTATTTGATGGTCACAAATAATGTATAGGTAAAGTATAAATTAAATGCAACTGCAGAGAAAGTGAAATATAGGATAACATTGTATAGAATAACACATAACTTAGAATACTTTTTCTCCCCCTTTTGGGATTATAAAAAATTAATCAAAGTAGACGAAAAAACAGTGCATATTGCATTAAAAATGTTCGGAATACATCATAAAGTAAAAATAAAAACAAGAAACAATCAAAGACATCCCCATCAAAAAGAAAGTAGTCACTAAGCTTCATCAGGGATGGGACTTCTCTTTGCCTTTATCAGTTACTGATGTGGAATAAGGCATAGATGTGGTAGAAAAAGAAGTTAAAGGTAGAACTTCAAAGATAGAGGGAGCCAAAGATGGATCTGTAGAAGATCGAGTCTGTGGCTGATCAAGAATGACTGGCTTGATCTAAGAAAGAGCTTGGCTAACTATCATGGAAATTGAGGCTAGAGCAGGTAGTCCAGGTCTAAGAGGGGCAGCCACTGGAGAAACTATTGCAGTACTTTGGACATGGAGATAGGGCTTCAGAAGGTTGATGAAGTATGTGATAATTTCTCCTCCATATTGCATAGCCTTTTCAAAATCATCCTTATTCTCCATGAATTTTTCTAACAATCTAGTGAACATAGTGAGCTTCTGAACTTGAGTTTTGAAAGCCTGAGTCACAGGAGGTATCTTCAAATTCTTCACAAGATACTTAAAGTGATTGGTCATAGCAGATTTGGAGAAAATTAGGGTGAAATAGAAATCTATCTTCCTAGTGATCTCTTGCTGAGCATCATTGGCAATCTTGGAATGAATTCCAATCCGGTCAAGTGCTTTATCATTGTTCTTTGCAACTTTAAATAAAGAGACAAATCAAAACCACTGAAGGCATTCTTAATTTCTTTCTTGATTAAAGATCTGAGTAGAGAATCATCCAAAGAAGGTGTGGAGGTCTGACCAGAGGAAGGAGAAGACTTGAAAGCTATGGTTAAAGCTTTGAGTTGTTTCAATACCTTTTGAAGACATCCATTGTATTCATCTGTCATCTTATTCAAGTTCTCCACAAGTTCTCTCATGCTTTGCAAAATATTTGTGTGCCTTTCGCCAATATTTTCATCAAAAGATAACAGATAGGGATGAATTTGGGACACAATGTCTCGAGAAATGTTGTAAATAGTAGGTTCAGGAGAAGCAGAAACAGGTGCAGGAGAAGGAGCAGTTTCTGATCTGGAATGTAGTTCTTGTTGTAGTTTTTCAACCAATCCTTTCAGAGTTGCAACATCCACACTAATCAATTTTTTTTCAACTCTCACATCTTGAATTTCATGTATCATCCTAGTTTGAATATGCATAATAATATTTTCCAAAATATTCGAGGCATCTTCCTGACTTAGTTGAGTCACATGATGCGGTTGATAGGACATAATCTTCTCCACTCCAGCTAAGATAGTCTCTCCAATGACTTTCAAATATTATTTAATTATAAAATATTGTTGATCAGTTAAAGATTTAGGTGAAGAAAGTGGTTCATGGGCAGGTTCAGGTTTTGGTTGTGGTTCAGAGTCAGTTTCAGTTTCAGATTCTGATTCAGGTTCAGGTTGAGGTTCAGGGTGTGAGACTAACTTCAAACAAAACAATGAATAAAGGTCAAGTCCAAGTGCAGTCACTTTTTGTGATTCAATCACATCATAGAAGATGGGGAATTCATATCGATTATACATAGAGTATGACTCAGTTGGTGGAGATGCATCACCAGGATTAGCTTCATCAATCTCAAGATTTTGAGGTTCCTCCCCCTCAAAATGTGCTTCTATTTTAGACTCTTGAGGCTCAGAAACTGGGTTAGGATTCACAGGATTATCTCTAATCACCTCAGCCATTTCCTACCTTTCCAACTGAAAGGAAATTTCCATCCTCTCTTTAATAGAGGGTATGTACTTAGGAATAGATTGTTCCTTAGGTAGAGCTTCCAGACTTGCTTCATTTTCGGTAGGGATTTCTTCTAGATTTTTTTATTCCATGGCTTGCTACTCATATTCAGAAACAACTAACTCTCTTGTAGCTTCAGATTGGATTTCCTGAAAAACATGGGTAGGAGGTACTTCTTCTTCAAGCACAACAGAAGGAATGACATCCCTTTCTTTTTCAACAACAACATCTTATCTTGAAAATTCAGTAGGAACAAAAGTCCTTTCTTTCTGAATAGTAGATGTTTCCTCATGAGGTATTTCAGCCTCTTCTCTATGAGATACTCTAGCTTCCTCTTCTTATTCTTCTTTTGGATACTCATCCACCTCATCTAGTTCCAAACCAGGATCAGTAATGTCTTTACGCCTTGTAGGATAATCCACATGATTGATCTTTTCATAAACCTTTTCATTATCTTCAACCCACTGCTTCTACCAGGGGTTCCAGTTTATCTTCATCCTTCTGATGGTAGGATTAGATAAAAAATACTCAAAATCTGCAAGCTTTTCTTCATTTGGTCCAACTATTCCCTTGGCAACTAACATAGCCGAAATCATCCTTGAGTAAAACAAGGAAATGGATTTCGAAGTGACCTTAATAAATTCACACATGTGGTGAATGATATATTTTCATAGATTTATCTTATGGCCATTTATCATCAGATGAATCCTAAAAACATCTTGATACTTCAAAACAACAAATTCTCTTTTCCTTGGGCTAATCAAATTTTGAAGAAACTTAAATAGAAACCTTGTCTCCCCATCCAATTCAGCTACTATGGCCCTTCTCTTGGTGCCATTTCCAGTTATAATTTCCAAGGAATTCTCTAGGTCAAAGATGTCGGTTGTAGGAGGAGGGTATATTTGGCAATCATCATAAATCCCTTCATGAGGAATCCTTAGGCATGAAGCCCATATCCTCGAAGATAAAGAACATTTTTGACCATTGATCCAACTTGTCACCATAAAACATTCTCCGACATCAAAGGAAAACTTTACATACTGATAGAATTGAGATACCAACCTTGGGTAAATAGGTCTATCTTGTCTAGAGAACCATTCGATCCCTCATTGTTCTCTTAATACTTTTAGGACTAAAGACTTGCTGGACAAAAGCCACTCAAGGAAGATTTCCTTCTCAGGAGAAACAATACGACTTACTAGGTTAAGATTTAGGGGTCCTTCAGGTGCAAGATTCGGTGTCCTATTATATTTCGTAGAGCAGCACTTCTCAATTGAGGGTGAAGATGGACACTTCATACTTTGAATCCACTGCAGGTTTGGGTGAGAGAAAAGAAGAGAATGTTTTCAAGGTTGAGAAGGTTTAGGAGAGAGCTCGGTTGAGGAATCGAGTAAAACCCTTATGTTTTTTCATTTGGTATTGTCAAACATCACAAAAAACGTGGGAAACGAAATAGCGGTGAAATAAAAATTACTAGGATATGGGTTAAAATAAATACATAAATAATCATCACGGTGACACAGTGAGTATTCGTTACGGTGTGAGGATAAGAGGTCGTCACGGTGAGATAGTTAGTGGTCGTCACGGTGAGACAGTGAGTTTTCAGTTTAGTCACGGTGAGACAGTGAGTAGACGGTTTAGTCACGGTGAGACAGTGACAAACAATGAACACAGAGTGTTAACTTTGAGACCTTAAACATGATACGGTAACCAAGAAATAGTGAGCATGAAACAATAATGTAATTTATAGCAAAATATTAAACAGTAAGACTAGTAAGATATCTATTTGTGATTGATCATGCCAAGATCATGTATGATGTACTCTAATCTCTTAGAATTTAATGGTTTAATGAATATAACAGCAAGTTGATATTCAGTACCAATGAATTCCAAAGTGATATCACATTTTTGATAATGATCCCTAAAAAAGTGATGTCTTACATCAGTATGTTTTGTCCTAGAATGTGAAACAAATTTTTTTGAAATGTTAATAGCACTTGTGTTGTCACAATTTATTGGGACATGATTTAATTGATATCCATAGTCTAGTAATGTCTATTTCATCCACAAAATATGTGCACAACAACTTCCAGCAGCTATGTATTCAGCTTCTATAGTAGATAATGCAACAGAATTTTGTTTCTTACTACACCATGATACTAGTGACTTGCCTAAAAGGTGACATGTTCCAGAGGTGCATTTTCTATCTAGGTTACAACCAGAAAAATCAGAATCAGAGTAACTATTTAGTTCAAATGATTGTCCTTTTGGATAGAACAGTCCTAGATTGGGTATATTCTTGAGGTATTTAAATTTTCTCTTTACATCATTTAAATATGATTCATTATGGATTTCATTAAAATGAGCACACATACACACACTAAACATAATATCAGGACGGCTAGTAGTTATGTAGAGTAGACTTCCAATCATTCCACTATAAGTGGTTTGATCAACAGATTTACCATCTTCATCAAGATCCAACTTACAGGTGGTACTCATGGGAGAGTCACTACTTATTGTGCTATCAAATCCAAAATATTTTAGAAGATCTATAGTGTACTTACATTGAGTTAAAACAATTCCATCATTATTTTGAAAATTTTGAAATCCATGAAATAATTTTATTTCACCCATTAAACTCATTTCAAATTCGTTTTGCATCATTTTAGAAAAATCAGTACATAATGAAGTTTTTGAAGATCCAAAAATAATATCATCTACATAGATTTTAAAAACTAAAGCGTATTTAGAAATTCGTTTTATAAAGAGGATAGGATCAGCTATTCCTTTTGTAAAATCTTTGGAAATTAGAAAAGTACTCAATCTATCATACTAAGATCTTGGAGCTTGCTTTAAACCATATAAAGATTTTGAAAATTTGAAAATATTATTTGGAAAATGAGGGTTTGTAAATCCAGGGGGTTGTTAAACAAAAACATACTCAGCTATATACCCATTTAAGAATTCACTCTTGACATCCATTTGATATAGTTTGAAATTCAGATGTGCAACATAAGCAAGTAGAATTCTAATGGCTTCAAGTCTGGCTATTGGAGTAAAAGTATCCTCATAGTCAATTCCTTCTTCTTGACTATAGCCTTGTGCAACTAACCTATCCTTGTTTCTATATATGTTTCCAGCTTCATATACTTTATTTCTAAACAGCCATTTAGTGCCAATAACAAAAGTGTCCTTGGGTCTTTCTACTAGTTTCTAAACATTATTTCTTTCAAACAGATTAAGTTCTTGTTGCATAGAAATTACCCAACATTCATCATTAATAGCATCATTAATGTTTTTAGGTTCAAGCTGTGACAAGAAGGCTTGATGTTCAACCATATTTCTAAGAGAAGCTCTAGTCTATGTCCCTCAATCTAGATTTCCTACAACATCATCTAAAGGATGATTCATTAGAATCCTAGTTGATCTAGTAAAGGTAGGACTAGAAATTTTAGGTTCTTCTCTAGGTTCAGGTTTATTAGGAGCATATTCTGAAATATTTCCAGAACTGGTTGTCTTTATAGCAGGTTCATTTAATTTATCATTAAGGTTCAGAAGAAACAAATCTTCTTCAAGATGTTTTAGGGAAGGCTTAGGTTCATGTGTATCAGTTTAATCAAATATGATGTGAACAGATTCTTCCACACACATGGTTCTTTTATTGAAAAATCAATAAGTTTTTCTAGTTATAGAATATCCTAAAAATATTTCTTTATCACCCTTAGAATCAAACTTGTCCAGATTATCCTTGGTATTAAGATTAAAGACTTTGCAACCAAATACTCTAAAGTAACTAACTATAGGTTTCCTATTGTACCACAGTTCATATGTGGTCTTTTTGAGAACAGGTCTGACTAAGACTGTATTGATGATATAACAAGTTGTATTTATAGCTTCAATCCAAAATTAAATGGATAGGTCATACTTATTGAGCATAGTCCTTGTGATTTCTTGCAGGGTTCTATTTATTTTTCTACTACACCATTTTGTTGAGGTGTCCTAGGGGTAGAAAATTTATGACTATAGCCATTGTGTGTGCAATAAGATTCAAACTCTTGGTTTTCATACTCACAGACATGATCACTTTTGAAAGTCTTAATCATAAGTCCACTAAGGTTTTCTACAGACTTGGAGTATTTAATAAAGTATGAACAAGCTTCACTTTTGTGAGCTAAGAAGTATACCCAAGTAAATCTAGAAAAGTCATCTACCAACACATATACATAGTGCTTCCCATTTAAACTAGAAACTCTATAAGGTCAAGAAAAGTCCATGTGAACCAACTCGAGAGGTTGAGAAGTTGAAACTTCTTTCTTTTGTTTGAAAGAGATTTTGTGTTGCTTTCCGTTTTGACAGGGATTACAAACTTTGTCATTTGGAAACTCAAGTTTGGGTTAGTCTCTAAGTAATTTTTTCCTAGTCAGTTTTCTAAGTGAATATATAATTCAGTATCCTAATCTTCTATGCCAAAGCCAATATTCTTTATTAAAATCATTTAAACAAGTAATGTTATGTTTACCAAAATAATTCAAATCAACTGCATAAACATTTTCATTTATCAATGTAGAAAATACTAAAACATTCATAGAACTAAAAACATTACAAGAATCATTTTCAAACATAACATTAAATCCGTCACCACATAACTGTGAAATAATTAATAGATTATATTTAAGTCCATTAACAAATAAAACTTTATAAATTAAAACTGAGTTAGTGTAACCAATTCGTCCTAGGCCGATGATCTTTCCTTTAGAATTATCACCAAAGGTGACATAGCCTGCATCAACCATTATTATGATCTTAAATAATGAATAATCTACAGACATGTGCCTTGAACATCCACTATCCAAGTACCATATTTTCCTATGGGAACTCTTTAAACAGGATTCCTATAAAACAGTTTTAAACAGAGAATGATTTTGGTACCCAGATTCTCTTGGGTCCAGACAGGTTAGCAATCAAAGTTTTAGGTACCCATATTGTCTTATGGGTCTCATATAATCAATAGATTCAACAGATTTTGAAAGATAAACTCTATTTGATCTATAACTATGTGAGTAACTAGTTGAGGCATATGAATTTCCAAAACTTGAACTAGCAGAATTTTGTCCAGATTTAGGAATAAATCTAATTTCGTTAAACTGTCTTTGTCCAGGTTGGTATCCCAAACTAGTAGTATACTTTGGTGCCACTTGTTTACCTATCATTTGAGTTATAGTTTTCTTTCCATTTGTGAACTTTTAAAAGTCCTTTCTCAGTTGCTCATTAGACAATTTTCAGTTCAGTATTTTCCTTCAACAGTTGAGCATTCTTTTCCTTTTCAATCTCAAGGGAAGATTTAACTGTACTAGATAAATCATGCTGTTTCATTAAAGTTTTGTACTTGTACTTAAGTTCATTACATGTTTCTTCTATCATATTACAATATTCAAATAGTTCCTCACTAGGAATGTTTTCAAATTCATACTCAGAATCAGAATCAACTCCAGAATAGTATGAATTTAAAGTAGGAGGTTCCATTGTTACCTCAGAGGTGTTTGTCATAAAACAAATGTTTGCTTTATGAGAATATTCATAATTATTAGAATCAAAATCACTTGAAATTTCCTCTAAAGCACTCCAAGTTACTTTCATTTCTTTCTTATACTTTTTGTTTTTGTAGTCATGTTTCTTGTTGAACTTCAATTTTGGGCAGTCTTCTTTAATGTGACCTTTTCTCTTGCATTCATAGCAGATATCTTCATCACTATTATCAGCTTTCTTCCAATCTTTATTCCAGTGTCCTTTTTTGTCATATTTACCTTTGTAGTTTGATTTTCTGAAGAATTTCTTCTTCCTATAGAATTTCATAAATCTTCTGGCTATCTGAGCCATTTCTACATCACTGTTAGATTCTGAACATTCACTTGTCGAGATTTTAGTAGGTATGTGAGTTTTCTCCTTGTCCTTGCTCATTGAAGAAGTAGAATTAAATTCCACTTACTTACTTTTAGGTTCATCATCATCCTCCTTATTCACCTTTAGTTCTTCCTCATACATCATAAGCTTACTAATAAGCTCTTTAACAAGTAAAGCACCAATGTCACATGATTCTCTGATTGAAATAGAAGTGCCTCTCCATCAGTCTGATAGGCATCTCAATATTCTCATGATTTGTTCCTTTGCTGGAACGTCCTTTCCAAGTGAACTCATAGTGCTAACAATCTCATTAAACCTAAGATACCTATCAGATTTAGGTTTATCTGTCTTCATTTTAAAATTATTATATTTAATAGTATAAGTGTTTAATATCATTTCTTTATCATTGGTTGTTCCTTCACGAGAAACACCCATGGTATCCCAAATTTCATAAGCAGTTTTACAAGCAAATATTCTATTAAACTCTTCATATCCTAGAGCACAATACAGGGCATTCATTACTTTACAGTTATTATTGTAACCTACTTTAGTAGGTTCATCCCATGTTGTTCTTTCATTTTCTGGAATCTTATATTGAGTCTCTATTCTAGTCAAAATATAAAACCCCATACCCTCTAAGTGAATTTTCATCTTAAGTTTCCACTGGGCATAATTTTTACCATTAAAGAAAGGTGGATTGTTAGTAGCAACACCTTCTACTCTATTATCCATACCTAGATTTTTGAAAGTAAATTTAAAGATATAAAATTTAGAATTAATATAAATTTAAGATCTTTAAAGTTGCAACTAAAATCACAGTTGAAAATACATAGTATTTTGAAAACATTGAAAAACAAAAACACCCTTTGATACCAAATGTTGGTCGGAGTGGACACTCAAGAGGGGGGTGAATTGAGTTCCAATAAAAATTCCTGTTAAACATATTTCTATTAAAATCCCCCAAATTGAATTACAAGATAATCAGTAGTGAATTTTTATTAATGTAAAGGGTTAGTTAGGTTCTCAAAGATTGATTAGTTCACAGTTAATCTAATCTTGAAGATTAATTAACTTTTGAAGATAATCTAATAATTTAAAAAACATACAAACACTTGCTAGATTAACTATCAAAGTAATTTTAAAATAGTTTTGTACTTCAAAGTAACAGCAGTGGAATATAAATTAGATATTGTATACTTTAAACATAAACTAAAAATCACAGTAGATATAACCAAGAAGTTCAGTCTCAAGATGAGATTTAGTCCTCTCAATTTTATATATATATTTGATCCACACAATTGATCGAGGTTAAAAACAGTTAACAAACTTTCCAGGTACTCAGACCTCTACCACAGTTATTAATGGGAAAACAAAGACAACAACACATAGGCTGTCTAGGTCTCACTTGACCTCTACCACTATCCATAGTGGGAAACACAGGAGATAAAACAGATGTGAGTGAGGTTTTATAAATCCTCTAGTTCAGTAAAAGAGACAGTGTGTGTGTAAAATAAATAGGGTACACACACTGCTCAAAAGTAAACCAAAGAATCACTAAGAGTAAGTATGGATGAGTTTACAAAAGCTCTAGTGATTGGAAGTGCACCTCTAGACTCATTGGATTCAGCACAAATGCTTTTGAGTCCACTGTTTTTTCTGTTGAAAAACAAAGTATCATGGTTTAGCTTGGTGTCTTTCATGAGTGAAAGATATTCTCTTGATTCTACGTGTTTTCTTCAATTGAGTAAGATTTCACGCATGAGAGTTCTTTGAAGATTTTGCAATGTGTTATTCAGTTGTGCTCAGGATTTCACTTCTATTCAGTATAGTGCACTCGCGTGTTTCTCTTATTGTGTACATATGTTCTTCTGGCATGTACTTCTCTACTGAAACTCAATCTCCCTTATATTCCATGAGCTCTGTAAATAGAAATTATTTCCTTTTCATAGGTACAAGTTACGGTTTCCTGTCATGATAACAACTATCATTAAATATCATTAATTTCATTAAAAACATCAAATATGACCATTAGAAATATTTAAGTAATATTGAAAAAATGTTAAGAAACAGTTTCACAATAGTTATGCAAACAGTGTCTCCTTCACGGTATGTCTTTCACGGTGTGTCGCTCACGGTGTGTCGCTCATGGTATGTCTTTCACGGTGTCTGAGCCACTATGTCTGGATGATTGTGTCTGGATAACTGTGTCATGGTGTCTCATTGGTCACAATGTCTCATAGGTCATGGTGTCTCATTGGTCATGGTGTCTCATTGGTCATGGTGTCTGAGAATTAGGATTCACGGTGTCTGCTTCAGTGTTTCTGTTCACGGTGTCTGTTTCTTGCTCACAGTGTCTGACTTACTGTGTCAAGCTTCACGGTATCTTGTAGTTAGACAAATAACTGTGTTCAAATGTAAACAATAATATGAATAAAATGGATTGAGCTTAACCATTATACATTATAAGATAACTTGAAACATAAATACACATGAGTAATAAGATATGTGAGATTTGTGGTCAGTAATAAGATTTGTAAATATAAAGGATCTTTGTGAACAGTAAGGGGATTTTTAAATAGTATGGAGATCTGTGATAATTAAAACATAATTAATACATGATGAGTCCAAAAAAACATTATCATAAATTCTTTTACTCCAACACTTCAATTTCATCCTTTATCATGGTGTTTGTATTCAGAACCCAACATTGATAAGCCTCCCCACATAGATGATAAATATAAAGTTTCAACTTCTCCTTCTCATAATAGTATAGAATCGTAAATATATTTACCATTGAGTTGTCCCACATTTCCATGAAAAGTGTACTGAAAGATCCACAGAATTTCGGTGTTTGTTTCTATATGAAAGACTTGATAATATATTTATCCCTCTTAGGTGAAGGTGGAATTCCCACATTATTAAGGTTATTTTTCATATCCTGATATATTTGGGTTGGAATCACCATGAAATTATGAACTCCACCTCCCAATTCATATGGGATATCATTCAGTAAATCGTTGAATTGTCCCTAAAATGGGTTGTTGGCCTGGTTTCTCGTAGTTTCAAACATTTTCTAAAATTGAAAAGTTTTGAGAAAAAAATAATTAATCAAGTCACGAATTAATAAATTATTCCTTTATGAAATTAACATTAGATGAATATATTTTGGATTCAACATGATTATAGTTTTTCTAAAAAAAATTCATAGGTGTATGGTTATAATTAATCTCATACATATGATTTTCACTATGCTTCATTAATCCTAATACCCAAAAAAACTATACTATGATCTAATATCAATTATAGTGACCATATTTTTCTTACATGATTAACACATCATTTTAATGTGAAAAAAATGGTTACATAACATAGATACAAGGGTTTAGTGTCTTAGTAAAATTAAGATCATACATAAATTTTACATAATAATACATAACACATAACTTAATTCCTTTTTATATTACCTATTAGTTGTACTAGTTTACTCTTTAGTACATTTATTCACTTGGGGATATAATATTCTTGGAATAATAATCATCAATCATGAGTGAAGTAGAAACAATATAATATGAAGTAAAAGATTTATTTTCAGAAAGAAGAGTTCTTTTGGAAAAATATTTCCATTTTGTCATAATACCGTATTGAAAAAATGTGTATACCAGAAAAAAAGGTAAGAGAAAAAATATATTTTAGTAACATTAACGGAACATCCATACATTTAATGGAGTGAATGATGGAAAACCCAAATAGAGAGAGCTGGGTTTGAGAATCCCCTTACCTTATGTCCAAGTGCTTTCTTCACATTAATATCATCGATAATAAATTTAAATTAATTAATTAATAAATTCAGAACCTTTTCTACATGTTTTTGATTCATTATAATTTAATTATGTTCTTTTATGGTCATTGGTATGAGTTATAGAGTTAAATACTGTCATTGTGGGAGTATTCATTTTCTTGGTTTTAATGATTTATATGTCTGTATAAGAGTATGGAAGGTCATGTAAAATTAGAATGGGTATAAATTGTTGAAATTATATGTTATTAATTAATTTTCATATGATTTAAGGAAATTATATATCATTTTGTTATATTTTATGATGATTAATAATTATATAAATAGTTAATGTAAATGATTTAATTTATTTGGAAGATTTTATGACCATCATGAACTCATATCATTTTATTTAATATCATATTTATATATTTGATACAAAGTATTTTTAAACATATTATATGAATAATAAAATCTTATTTTTTAATATTTGTGTTTTTATGAACATCCTTTAAAATGGTAGTGAAAAACGAAAATGCATCATCCACATTGGCCGTAATTCGACACACCACAGACAGTATATTAATTTTAAGAATAAAAGGAAAAGTGAATACATTAGAAGATGAATCATTACATTTAAAAAATAAAATTTTAGTCTATAATAGATATATGGGTTGTTATGACACTTGTATAAGTTGAGTTTTGGAGAAGATAATAAATGAAATGATATTGAAATGCAATTAAAAGAGAAAGAAAGGGGATTTTACCTCTTGAATTTCCCTTTCTGTAGAACCTCCTTAGGGAAAATGGTTTTGTATTTTGATGAGACCAATAGATTTTAGAAGTGGGTGAGGATATTAGTAAAATTGTTTTGATGAGCTTGGATATACTTCAGGGATTGGATGGTTTGAGGAGAAAAACTAGTGATGGGTAAAAATTATAGGGTAGGAGACATGTTTTTTTTTCATTATTTTATTAAATATTTTATTATTTTTCCACAAAACTATAAATAGTTTGAACTTTATTAGAAAATTTATTAAAATATAGATGGTGTGTTAGATATTTTCGTCTTACTTTATCCTTACATCAATAATGTCTAAAAAATTCATGTATTTATCTTTTATCGTAAATTATCCTATTTTACTATTAACTAAAAATTCCAGTATTTTAGAAAAATCCAAAAAAATAACCCTAACCATTTTTCAACATTTATATTTCAAAATTGAAATCCATTTTTTTGAATAAAATTTTATAAATTTTACTAAAATATTTTTTAATTAAAACAATCATTTATATGGAAAATACAGATTTAAAATTATAAATATTTTTATAAAAATTTGAAAATATAATTAATGTCTCTTGTAATATTAAGAAAAAAATGTAAATTAATGAATATATTTTATTAAAATAAGTTTTCATTTAAATAATTTTAGTTATTATAAAATTATAAATAAACTTTTATGATTTTTAAAAATACCAAAAATTATTTAATAATTTTTAAAAACATTTATTTTATAATACTATTATATAATTGTGTACTATTTTCATTTATAGGATGCCTAAATTTTATTTACAATTTCATATATGAGGTTACTATTCTACTGGATGAATTAATATTATTAATATTCATGTTACTATTTAAAGGGTCATGTAAAAATTCCTTCAAGGGAGGTTCTTTATTTTATAGAAATTCGGCTAATTTCATTCACAATTCATTTATAAAGTTCTTATTGTGTTGTCAAAGTGATTTTATGTGGTTTATAGTATATGAAATAATTATGAGATGTGAATTTATATTGATTGAATTTTGGGTCATCACAATTATGGTGCTATTTGAGAATTTTTTGGGCATCCATATAGATCTCATTTGTACTAGGAAGAGTTAGTAGAGTAGTCCTTGGTTGGGATTAGTGTTTCTCAAGAGATGAAAAAGATGGTGCAGTTGATCCAGAGGCATTTTATCATAGAATAGTGTGTCATAAATCTATTATAGGCCAACATTTATGGGAACAACATTTTGAAATTTGTGATCAAGTCTTTCACATTATTTCACCTTGATTAGGACATCGTCAATTGGGTAAGCATGGTTAGTCTGCACTGAGGTTTGTGGTCCCTATTGAGATTAATGAAAGATTAACAAGGGTAGCCTACCTGTTACTTTTACCATCCATATTTAATATTATACATGACATGCTTCATGATTTCTATTTGGGTAGGTATATACCAAATCCCTATAATGTGATCAGATTAAAGGATGTTGATCATGAGCATGTTACAACTTTGGTTCAACAACCAATTTAGATTATGGATCATCAGGATATGGTACTATTCAGTAAAAATATCCCTCATGTTTGTGTACCATGTTAGTATAGATAGGAAAAACATGAGAACTAGGAGTGGGAGTCATTGGTGAGGCATAATTGGCCCTCTCTTTTTATAGATATATGATCTTGATGGATTTTTGGGGGACAAAATCATTAATTATAGGGACATTATAACTCCAGATTACCTTTCTATTAGGAATTTTTTACTTTTTTTGTTTTTGTTTTTTATTAGTTATGATGTTCCAAAAGGAAAATTTTGAGGAATCGCGTAATAGTAAGACCAAGTTTCTTTTGAATGTTCATCATAAAAACTATATTTTCTATTTGTCATTGGGAATTGACATGCCACAAAAGTTAAGTACATACCATGTAATGGCTTCTGGGTAGACTCCATGAACCATTTACATGACGTGAATGGTTTACACATCATGTAATGGGTATTGAACATGATTGTATAAAAATTTATTTTTTATTAAAAAGGAAATTTGGTTTTCAACGTATAAAAAACCCAAGTATTAGATGATAGGTTAATGGGATACATACCAATTAAATTTAATTGTTTTTTATGTCATCGTATGTGTTATAAGTTTCATTCATTCTCTATGCAACACTACTCTCATAACCTACAATTCTCCCTATCAGATTTTGGGTGACATCATACAAGGATCGATCGCCATTGTGATTGGATTTATTCACACCAGGTAAGAGTTATTTAAGGTTCATCTTATGTTTTTGTTACATATTTTGGTTATGTATGGTTTTGTGATGGGATAATTATTTCTATGTATCTTTTTCAGCTTCATGATATGCCATATCCTTGGGGGGTTATTCTCTTCGTTTCCAATCCCCATTGTCAAAATTAGCTATGTTTCTACCATTTTGAGGTAGGTGTTTCTATAAAATGGGTAAATTCTACGAATTTCAAGTTTTTAGGATAAATTCCTTTGGGTTATTTATTGATTTGTGGTTATAAATGTTTTCAAATGATTTTTTGGAAAATTAAATTATTTCAAAAATGGTGGGTGGTCTTGGGAAATGAATTTTTCTAATTTACAAATCAGTTTTCAAACTATGAAGTAGATTTTCTTGTATTTGAATTTTTTTATAAAAGTTTGATCTTGATTTAGAAAATGTATTATAGAATTTCACATAGGGAACCTTGGGATCAATGGGATAGAGAAAAAGATAGCCTCAGTGTGTGTTGCAACACTATGCGGTATCTTTTTTGAGGTATCTACTAGGAGGAATAGATATCTTTTGGATCCAATTTATGCATTTGTAGGCTTTTGAGTTTCCAGTATGAAATTTTATGTTCTATTGTGCCAAATATAGGGTACTTTTTCATTTTTCATTTAAGTTCATTTATTTCATGACTATTTTTATATCTTGGAATGTTGAACATGGGTTTTTATATGAGTTATTATCACATATCACAACACGGTATATTTTTCTTATATATGTGATTACATTTTATCCTCTTGATGCATGTATAAGGTCCCAGCCTTAAACCTTACTTAATCTTGAGTTAATACAAGATTACACATTGAGGATCTTTTCAGGTTTAGAGTTTTAGAGAATTAGATCATAAAACTTGCATTACATTCCACATTTAAACAAAGTGGTTACATAAAGATAGTATTCATTTTTTTCCCATCAACGGAAACATATTTAAAATAAAACATGTATTCTTTATTGACACTTCCTTGACACTATCATCATATCATGTACCTTTCCCTTGACCTGTGAAAAACATTTCAAAAAAAAACATGGGATGAGTATAAAAATCTTAGTAAGGGATATAAAAATATGGAAAGGAAACATGAGTTCATATATACATAAGAATGAAATCATACTTTACCCATAAAACATAGGCACTTTAATATACCTCATCAAATCATGAATAAATCACAGAAATCATAAGACATAAAAGGAAACTTGAGGAATTCATAACATTCTTACATAGGGAGTAACCCTCTTGGTTATGTTTGGAATACCCACCACAGTATATTCCCTAAATCTCTTCAGAGAAACCTTAAATTTTCATTCCTTCACGCTACCCAATTCATTGGAGAGCTATATCGGGCTCACCCCCTTAGTTTATCACGGAACCACCCGTCTGCATAATAATGACCAAGAACCATAACATAATCGTATCACATAAAACAATCATAAAGTAAACATAACATTTCCACATTTCAATAACACATAGATATAAAAAAACATTATCAAAACCAATTTAAATACCAAAATAAAAGAAAAGAAAAACAGGGTATTTATTTTTCTTTTAAAAAAAGTATGGCATGTAGAGGAAGCCGAAACTCAAATAATGGTCACAGCGGCGGAGAAGTCGTTGTCGCCGCATATGTATGACAAAAACATTTCCTTTTGTCATTTTGTAAAATGCTTCGTATAAAAATATTCCTTTTGGATAAACGTAAAAGTCAAAGGGGTTTATACACCGTATAAAAGAAGGTTGTGTATAAAATAAAATATTCCTCAATGAAAGGAGATTGAGAGGAAGTCCCATACAAAGACGGTATCTTTGGATTAAGGATAAATTAGTTACATAATTATGTGTGACAAAAGAAGACATGAAATATAAGTGGGTATTAAGTGTAAAACAATCATAGGACATTCACACATAATCATGGAACGACATATTCAAGGTGTACAACTTTATCCCAAAGAATCAAAATTGGGTTAAGAAGATCCCTTGCAAAAATTCGACAGCCTAATGGCGTCACTTCAAAATTCAGAAAAAGAGTTGATGAGAGAAAAAAAGGGTATCTCATCACATGGAAATAAAATTTAAATCAATAAGGATATAGAAGAACATATCCCAAAATAATTTTATGTGAATTAAAAGACATAACAAAAGAAGTCTTTTGAAAAGAGGAGGGTGAAAGGTTCCCTTACCGACATGGGTATCTTTCGTAACATACACCCCGTGAAAGAAGGACAATACAACATTGATGTAAATACTCATAAATGAAATTATATTACACAATGGGTAAAATAATGGGCAGTACATACACCACTCAAAGGAAACTGTGGAAAATGTAGCATAAATCTCACGGTAAGAAAAGTGAGATGAAAAATCCCTTACGAAAACTCGGTAGCCTAACAGCGCCACTTAAAACTTCCAAAATGGATTGATGAGAGGGAATAAGGTCTCTCATCATATGAAAATAAGAATTAAAGTAATATTAATATAAAATAACATCCCAATAACAAGAAATATGTGCTTAAAAGGAATGACATGAAAGAGTGTACTTAAAAAGAAAGAGAGGGGTAAGATCCCATACCTCAAGTCCGACTTGTCTTGTTTGTTTCATTATATTCCTGAATAATAAACTTTGGTAAATTTATAATTGCCTAATTACCTCCTTTAAAGATTATTATTCAGTTCATATCACATATTATAATGTTATAATAATGTTTTAATAATGTTAGTTCATATCAGACGTTTTTGTCGATGTTTGGTACATGAGTCAAAAATGAACTTGTTTGAAAAATGCTTTCCCATGTAGTTATAAATAAATAATTTCCAGAATAGAATTAATGATTAAAATATCATATATATCCATTAAATATTCATTTTATACAATTCCATATCATTTGGAGATAAAAAACGAAAAGCACCGTTCATGGAGACGGTAGGCCGTACGTATGCATGAACGCTACATTCATTTTTTTGTCATATTAATGGAATTAAAAAAATGATATACATATATATATATATTATAATTCCAATATAATATATATGTTATATAGGTCACATATGTTCATTAATTTCATTCTTTATACATTCCATGTGTTGCATGTATGAGTCACATCACTTGAAGGAGCGGTAATCCACACTTCCTCATATGAAATTATTGCATTTACACAACATGAAAAGAATAAAGGTATGTTTTAAATATAAAATACAGAAGCATATAGTAAACATAAATACCATATATATCATATATAAAATACAGTGACATTATAATGGCCACCTTTAAAGGTGTTAAAAGAATATTGAACAATCATCGTTTCGTGAGGCAGAAAATCGCCAACCACAGAAACAGTATGTTCATTAACCATTAAACGAAGGTGTGTGTAAGTGTATCTAGAATAATTATTATAACAAAATCCTAGTATATTGAAGATACTGGAGTTGATACAAAATAAATAAATAAAAGGAGTTTAGGGGTTTGGAGAAGCAAAATAAAACAAAAGGACTCAAGTGAAGACATTACCTTAAAATCGGGTAACTCCATTTGGTTTGACCTCAGTGGCTTCCTTGGGAAGACTTATGCCCAAAGTGAGGCTTCAAGGAGTTAGAGAGGGATGTGTACATACAAAATGGGTAGGTTTTGGCCGAGCCAAAGGCTTTGGAAGTGTGGGTAAGGAGGTATAGGTGGGGGCCTTTTATAAGAGGAGAGGAGGGGCACTCTTGGAAAGTAAAGAAAAGTTCCTTTATTTTAATATGAGTTTCGGATTTAAAAGGACCCACATTGATATAATTCGATTCTACGGTGATAAGGGTTCGAAATATACCCATAAAATAGGTTTTGGACATGTTTAGGTCATATATTTTACATTATCCTTTCATTTTATTTGAATCCTTTATTAATGAGTTAATCGCTGCATCATCATGATGTCAAAAATAATTTAATATATTTAATGTCTAAAAATTATAAAAAAATATCATGATGTAGGAAATCTTTTTAGATTTTTAATGAATATTTATAGTCAAAAATATGACTTGTATAACCCCATGTAAATTTTTTTTAGTAAAATATCTCTTGTTTGTGTCATTTTTACTTTAACATTAAATAAAAAGTTATTTATGTGATTTCCCAACCAATGTGACTCCATGGGGTCCCCGAGTTGACCCATGGATTTTCCTGGTCAGCCATGAAACATTAAATGATTGTAGGACATGTGTCAAGCTCGTCTCATGTTATTAAAACATTATTTTTACCTTAAACAACAATAATTACCTCTAATCGTGATTAAGAACATAATCAGTTACTATTCACCAAAAAATTATTTTAATCCCATTGAACCAAATTTTACTTCTTAATGACAACCATGTATGTCGGATTTTTGAAATTCAAAACACAGAGGTGGAAAATTTTCATTTAAACGGAAAATCTGTTTTTATAAGTACCACTAGTGGTTTCACTATTCATCAAAAATTGATGTTTTTCAGAAAAATACCAAAACTTCACCCTAAGCTATATTTGATATTCTGAATTCAAAAATGATGTATATTTTACAAAATTAAAAACATATTAGTTTCATTTATTAATTTAATAATTAATTCCCGCTGTGAGAGCAAATTGCGTGTTTTTATGAAACAATAAGTATCAAAAGATTGACACTGGTTTATGTCTAATTTCAAAGTGAAATTAATTCCAAAGACCACTATTAGATTAAATGGTAAAAATATATTCTAATTTTACTTTAATAACAATTCAAAAGATAATCTAATCATATAAACAAATTAGATTAAAAATAGGTTTTGAATTAAAATAAAACATTTTCACTATTCATTAAAAAACGAACGTTATCGGAAAGATACCAAAAATTTACACAAAAAAATTTTGATGTCCCGATTATAAATAAGAATTTTATTTTGTCAAATATAACACATAAAATTGTCAAAAAGTGGATTTAAAAGAGGTTCGCCTTCAAAAGGCGGTTAATCGACCTTTTAAAGAATATTAGAATGTCTACGCTTAAAATTGGATTCATTCGTATTTTTAATCCTCTAACATTTATTGTAAAGAGTAAAAATATTTGAAAAACATATATAATCATTTTGTAGTTATTTATGTTCATTCCCTCCATTACAACGGCTAGCAGTTAACTAATATTTAAAATAATATTATTTTATTATTAGAGTGCAACGTAAGATTCCCAAGAAACACATTGTTGCGTATTGGGTACGCCATCGAGCATAGCATCCCCTTTAAAGTAATATTAATATTATATTCACAAATATTGATAAATATAAAAATTTCATATTCTTTATTTACCTGGGGTGTTACATTCTTCCCCCCTTTTAGGAATTGTGTCCTCGCAATTTTAAAATTGGGCTTGGAAACATCTATGAAAGTCCCACATTGGAACAAGAGTCGGTAAAACAATCACTTTAAAATAGAGAAAGATAAGTACAATGGTCACCCGAGTTTACCGATACTAGGATTCCATGTAGGAAAACATGGACATGGAGGAGAAAACATAGGGTCATGTTCTGATGAAGAGTGATAGAAAACATGTCTAGGAGAAAGTTAACCATAAGAAAATCACAAACTTGTGATGGGTTAAACGGTATTCGATTCCCAAGTAGGAAAAGTTAACAGACAACATTTTTGTTTTAAGTTACTTTTAATTGAGGAATTTATTTATGAGCTTAACTAAAACATATGGAAGCATACTTAATTGCCATGTTGACTTTCAACTTTTACTACATTTCTTACAGGAACTCATATTTTCTCTAAAAGACGCGTATTTAGGATGACTTGTTCACATTAAGGGAACTATAATCAACTTCTAGAGAATCACCTAATCCACAAAAGAGAACTATATACTTCCCATGTCTTTACACTTTATCCCTAACCAAAACAAAAAAGGTTAGTACAAGATCAGATAATCCAGAAAAGGATAACCCTTTATAAAAAGAAAATATATTCTTAATCTCCAAAATTTGTCCAACAAAACCCAAAGTTCAACGAAGACCATTAGATAAACAATTTTTCCATAAATTCTTCAAAGTAAACCAATCAAGGATTGAAACCCAAATATTTGAAAGATTTAATCACATAGTCTTCCAAGGTAACACTTATCTCTAAATAACATCAGTTTCTCTTAAAGTCTCATATTGAAAAGTAATTAACCTAATCACATATCCTCCATGATAGGTTAATAATTTCCATAGATAACCCAAAATCAACTTACTCTTAATTAATAAAATCATCTAAGTAAAAAATAATAAGTCACACTAACCAGGGACTTCAGTTAGTCCAGTGGTAGGCGATAAATACCAGTCGCACTTTAGTTGTGGGTTCGATTCCTGCAGCTTTGTCCGACGCGACGGGTTTTCACACGGTCTGTGTGTTGTACTTTTCCCAAAAATATATAATTCTTAAAACATTCCCCAAAACGAGATAAAATCTTCTAAAATAATCATAAAATATTTTAACCTCAATTTTATCTCATGCCTTTAATTTTCCATCATAATATATAATAACCCATAATTACCTCAAAATTAAGGATCATATAAACCCTAATGGTTACCTTTATAATTATTACCTGAACTTACACATCGATTGGTCATCTCGTACATGATTCATTATAGAACATACCAAGGTACAAGTGGTTGATCATGAATCATTGATAGTTGGTTTAGAACAACCACAAGTTTCCTCATTGAATCCCTCATTTCATCCAGTCTCTTAATCAGAGAACCACCACAGTTTCTTTCAAACCTATCCTCACTTTGGTGCATGCTAGATCCATCCACTCACTAAAAACAGAAATGTCAGTGTGATTATATCAACAAAACCATCATGTACTATGGATGAATATAAACACTAATATATACTTACTCATTCACTTTATCTAAAACTAGGACTCTTTCTGAAATCCTAACCATTATGGTAATGTCACTTATGCCTAGAGAATACCCTAACCTCTAAAGTTATCTAAACCAACCTCTGATACCAACTATAAGGCCCCAGCCCTAAACCTTAATTAATCTTAAGTTAATACAATATTACACATTAAGGATCTTTTTAGGTTTAGAGTTTTATAGAATTAGATAATAAAACTTGCATTACATTCCACATTTAAACAAAGTGGTTACATAAAGATAGTATTCATTTTTTTCCCATCAACAGAAACATATTTAAAATAAAACATGGATTCTTTCTTGACAATTCCTTGACACTATCATCATATCATGTACCTTTCCCTTGACCTGTGAAAAACATTTCAAAAAAAACTTGGTATGAGCATAGAAAGATCAGTAAGGGATATAAAAATATGTAAAGGAAACATGAGTTCATATATACATAAGAATGGAATCATACTTTACCCATAAAACATAGGCACTTTAATATACCTCATCAAATCATGAATAAATCATAGAAATCATAAGACATAAAAGGTAACTTGAGGCATTCATAACATTCTTACGTAGGGAGTAACCCTCTTGGTTATGTTTGGAATACCCTCATAGTATATTCCCTAAATCTCTTCAGAGAAACCTTAACATTTCACTCCTTCATGTTGCCCAATGCATTGGAGAGCTATATCGGGCTCACTCGCCCATAGTTTATCACGGAACCACCCGTATTTTTAATAATGCCCAAGAAACATAACATAATCGTATCACATAAAACATACATAAAGGAAACATTTCATTTCCACATTTCAATAACACATAGATATAATAAACACATTATCAAAACCATTTTAAATACCAAAATAAAAGAAAAGAAAAATAGGTTATTTATTTTTCTTTTAAAAAAAAGTATGGCTTTTAGAGGAAGCCGAAACTCAAATAATTGTCACGGCGGCGGAGAAGTCGTTGTCACCGCATACGTATGACAAAAACATTTCCTTTTGTAGTTTTGTAAAACGCTTTGTATAAAAAGATTCCTTTTGGATAAACGTAAAAGTCAAAGGGGTTTATACACTGTATAATAGAAGGTTGTGTATAAAATAAAATACGCCTCAATAAAAGGAGATTGAGACGAAGTACCATACAAAGACGATATCTTTGGATTAAGGATAAATTAGTTACATAATTATGTGTGACAAATGAATACACAAAATATAAGTGGGTATTATGTGTAAAAATATTAGAGTACATTCACACGTAATCATGGAATGACATATTCAAGGTTTACAAGTTTATCCCAAATAATCAAAATTGGGTTAAGAAGATCCCTTGCAAAAATTCGACAGCCTAACGGCGTCACTTCAAAATTCAGAAAAAGAGTTGATGAGAGATAAAAAGGGTATCTCATCACATGGACATAAAATTTAAATCAATAAGGATATAGAAGAACATATCCCAACATAATTTTATGGGAATTAAAAGACATAACAAAATAAGTCTTTCAGAAAGAGGAGGGTGAAAGGTTCCCTTACCGACATGGGTATCTTTCGAAACATACACCCCATGAAAGAAGGACAATACAACATTATTTTAAATACTCATAAATGAAATTATATTACACAATGAGTAAAATAATGGGTAGTACATACACAACTCAAAGGAAACTGTGGCAAATGTAGCATAAATCTCACAGTAATAAAAGTGAGATGAAAAATCCCTTATGAAAACTCGGCAGCCTAACGACGCCACTTAAAACTTCCAAAATGGATTGATGAGAGAGAATAGGTTATCTCATCATATGAACATAAAAATTACAGTAAGATTAATATAAAATAACATCTCAATAATTAAAAGGATGAGCTTAAAAGGAATGACATAAAAGAGTGTACTTAAAAAGAAAGAGAGGGGTAGGATCACTTACCTCAAGTCCGACTTGTCTTGTTCGTTACTTTATATTCATGAATAATAAACTTTGGTCAATTTATAATTTCCTAATGACCTCCTTTAAAGATTATTATTCAGTTCATATCACATATTATAATGTTATAATAATTTTTTAATAATGTTATTTCATATCAGACGTTTTTGCCGATGTTTGGTACATGAGTCAAAAATGAACTTGTTTGAAAAATGATTGCCCATGTAGTTATAAGTAAATGATTACCAGAATATAATTAATGATTAAAATATCATATATATCCAGTAAATATTCATTTTATACTATTCCATATCATTTGGAGATAAAAAATGAAAAGCACCATTTATGGAGACGGTAGGTCGTATGTGCGCATGAACACTACATTCATTTTTTTTGTCATATTAATGGAATTAAAAAAATGATATATATATATATATATATTATAATTCCAGTATTATATATATGTTATATAGGTCACATATGTTCATTAATTTCATTCTTTATACATTCCATGTATTGCATGTACGAGTCACATCACTTGAGGGGCCGGTAGTCCACACTTCCTCATATGAAATTATCACATTTAGACAACATGAAAAGAATAAAGGTATGTTTTAAATATAAAATACAGAAGCATATAGTAAACATAAATACCATATATATCATATATAAAATACATTAACATCATAATGGCCACCTTTAAAGGTGTTAAAAGAATATTGAACAATCGCCGTTTCGTGTGGTAGAAAATCACCAACCACAGAAACAGTATGTTCTTTAACCATTAGATGAAGGTGTGTGTAATTGTAGATCGAATCCTACTTATAAAAACATTATAGTATATTGAAGATACTGGATTTTTTACAAATGAAATGAATAAAAGGAGTTTAGGGTGTTGGAGAAGAAAAATAAAACAAAAGGACTCAAGTGAAGACATTACCTTAAAATCGGGTAACTCCATTTGGTTTGAGCTCAAAGGCTTCCTTGGGAAGACTTCTGCCCAAAGTGAGGCTTCAATGAGTTATAGAGGGATGGTTATATAAAAAATGGGTAGGGTTTGGCCGAGCCAAAGGCTTTGTAAGGGTGGGTAAGGAGGTAGAGGTGGGGGCCTTTTATAAGAGGAGAGGAGGGGAACTCTTGGAAAGTAAAGAAATGTTCCTTTATTTTAAATTGAGTTTCGGATTTAAAAGGACCCACATTGATATAATTCGAGGCTACGGTGATAAGGGTTCGATATATACCCATCCAATAGGTTTTGGACATGTGTAGGTCATAGATTTTACATTATCCTTTCATTTTTTTTGAATCCTTTATTAATGAGGTAATCGTTGCATCATCATGATGTCATATATAATTTAATATATTTAATGTCTAAAAATTATAAAAAAATATCATGATGTAGGAAATATTTTTATTTTTCTAATGAATATTTATAGTCAAAAATATGACTTGTATAACCCCATGTAAAGATTGTTTTAGTAAAACATCCCATGTTTGTGTCATTTTTACTTTAACATTAAATAAAAAGTTATTTATGTCATTTCCCAACCAATGTTGCTCCATGGGGTCCCCAAGTAGACCCATGGATTGTCTTGGTCGGCCATGACACATCCAATGAGGGTAGGAAATGTGTCAAGCTCATCTTATATTATTAAAACATTATTTTTACCTTAAACTACACTAATTACTTCTAATCGCGATTAAGAACATAATCAGTTACTATTCACCAAAAAATTATTTTAATCCCATTGAACCACATTTTACTTCTTAATGACATCCATGTATGTCGGATTTTTGAAATTCAAAACACAGAGGTGGCAAAATTTCATTTAAGCGGAAAATCTGTTTTTATAAGTACTACTAGTGGTTTCACTATTCATCAAAAATTGAAGTTTTTCAGAAAAATACCAAAACATAACCCTAAGATATATTTAATATTCCGAATTCAAAAATTATGTATATTTTTCAAAATTCATAACATATTAGTTGCATTAATTTATTTAATAATTAATTTCCACTGTTAGAGCAAATAGTGTGTTTTTATGAAACAATAAGTATCAAAAGATTGACACTGGTTTATGTCCAATTTCAAAGTGAAATTAATTCCAACGACCACTATTGGATTAAATGGTAAAAATATATTCTAATTTTACTTTAATAACAAATCAAAAGATAATCTAATCATATAAATAAATTAGATTAAAAAATGTTTTTGAATTAAAATACAACATTTTTCACTATTCATTAAAAAACGAACTTTATCGGAAAGATACCAAAAATTTATACAAAGAAAATTTTGATTTTCCGATTCTAAATAAGAATTTTATTTTTTCAAATATAACACATAAAATTGTCAAAAAGTGGATTTAAAAGAGGTTTTCATTCAAAAGGCGGTTAATCGACCTTTTAAAGAATTTTAGAATGTCTATGCTTAAAATTGGATTCATTCGCATTTTTAATCCTCTAACATTTATTGTAAAGATAAAAAAATTTGAAAAACATATATAATCATTTTGTAGTTAGTTATGTTCATTCCCTCCATTACAACGGCTAGCCGTTAACTACTATTTAAAATAATATTATTTTATTATTAGAGTGCAACGTAAGATTCCCAAGAAACTCATTGTTGAGTATTGGGTACGCCATCGAGCATAGAATCCCCTTTAAAGTAATATTAATATTTTTTTCACAAATATGGATAAATATAAACACGTCATATTCTTTATTTACCTTGGGTGTTACAGCATGTATATGTTTTTCCACTTTTTAGAAATTCAACATTTTTATATTTTTGGTTTTAGAATATTAATGGATTTATAAACACCAAATTTGTACAAAAGGAAAATTATTTATAAATGGTTTGTATTATTAACATTGATTTTAATAAAATTATTTAAAAGAATGATTTATTTCATTCATTATATTTGAACTTATAATGAATCTATACTAGTATCCAACTAGGCTTTGTCTCACACCATACATGTACCTTAGAGAATTTTTATATGTTTTATTATAGTATTTAGGTAGAGTGGACAATTTGATTAATCATGTTGGAAACTCTAGTTGTTGTTTCATTTGGTTTAGGTTGGTCTATAGGTGACTTCTGGTCATATGGGGTTTTAACATACATTTTCATTTAGCCTTTTCATCTTGGATTGTAGGTTTTTTTTGTAATATTGTATGTTTCTACTTCATAATCTAGTTGTATGTATTGTTTTTCTAATATTTAGTAATGTATTTCGTTCTCCTTTTTTACACATATAATGTAATAGGTTAGTTCAATTGGATTGTCTAGTTAGATCAAGTTGGTTTATTATGGTTAAGATCCAATTGAGATTTGCATACATGAGTTAGGGTGTTCATCTGAGGTTCTTTACATAAGGAACATTTATTGGAAAAAGTACTTTGAAAACTCACAGTTATATTGTGAATGGTTCATGGTGATTTTATGTGAGTTAAGGGGATCAACACACCATGAATATGGGCATGGTGGCATGCGAGGTCAAGGTTTGGTGAAGCTCATGGGGGGGGAGGAAATTGTGTTATGGAGTCCTCCATGTCATGGTCCTGAGTGTGATATATTAACACATTATAGGTATTTGTGCTACACTATATATGATGGTTGAGGTGGTTTTTTGGGAATAAAAAACCCTTTGCATCATTCCATGGTGTAAGGTGTGTTGGTGGACACAATTTTAAAACATGAATTCCAAAGTGAACATATTTTTTGGAGATAATATATTTCTAATGATGGGAAAATATGATCTCCTTTGAATAATAGCCACCATATTCATATTTCATACCACTACACCGTATTAGATCCCATATAGGATGAGTTTATAAAGAGGGGATCACCTTCCATTATTTTTATATTTCGTCATTCTCTCTCAAACCCTATACAAACCTTATCCCCATCACCAAAATCTAGTTTCTTCCACTTTTGAATCTAAACAACATGGATTATCATATCAATGTTTCTCATATCGAAAAACTCTCTTCACATCTTCCTCTAATTATTTTTGATCTTCCTTCTTCCAAATGTTCATTTTGGTGGAGTTCCAAACTTTTATATTTTTATTTGAGAAATACAAGATTTTTTTATTCTATGGATTTGGTGGAGTTCCCATCAATGCTGATTAATATATGTTCAACCAATATTTCTCATAAAATGTTGAACTTCTAATTGAGGTGGTGGATTTATTAATTTCATTTTTCTTATGTAGAATTTTATACATATGATACATTAACTTATTTTGGTAGTAATATAATAAATCAAATTGGAATTATTAGATGAGTTTTTAAGGAAGAATAAAAAATAATGTTTTTTCTTTATGATCACTTGTGATTTTTAATGTTTTTGTTACCTCTTTATTTTTAGGATATTGTGCTATCTATTTCTTTTTTATATTCTTAATGTTTATCATGATTAATATTATGGATATTTGATGAATAATTCAAATCCAAAATGGTGTAATATTTAATGAAATATGTATGTAAATTGATTATCATTCATCCATGACATTGATGAAATATGATAGTTTTTCTTAAATCATGATTATGATTGATTCCTAGTATAGGATAGTTACTGATTATCAGAATATTATTGTTCTTAAATCCATATATAATGAATATAATATATTATGAATGTAATTAAATGGTTTATTTCTACGTATAAATGTTTGGCGTTGGGAATTCACATCCTTTTTTATGAAAGTATTGAATTACGTGGGGATATGTCCAAGTTACCACATCAATGTTCCATAATTAAAATACTTTCTCTAAATTATAGATTTTCCCTAGGATGGTAGATCCTTGATTTGTTCTATTTAGAACAAATAATGTTTTTTATTTCATGAAAAACTGGATTGGTTTCTTATAGTTCTATTGGTATCTTATTTCCAGTGAATGGTATCCGGGTCAACACCAGAACCATTATAATAAGTTAAAGGTTGGTATTTATTATTGTTTTATCACTGATGCTTAATTTTAAATGTAATTTTTTCCTGATATTTTTTGTTATGTTACCCAACTGCCGGATATAGTTTTTCTCTATGCAAAAAAAGTGTATAATTGGTTATGTTATCTTAGAATGAGTCATAAAATGAATAGAATTTGTAAAACAACAAATTATTAATAAAATAACCCATGTGATATTGTTTTGTGTTATCATAATTATATAATATTACTATATAATCAAAACCAAGGGATGGTTGAAATAAATGAATGAATATAACGGGTATTGAATTTGAATTTGTAATATGATTTTTTAAATAATGTTAAATTGGGTTAAAACCAAATGCTTGGAATGGATTTAGAAAGGGGAAAATGAATGGTGGGTTAATTTATAGATTATTTATTGAATGAATAATTGTTTTTAATTACCAAGTGTACATGGATAATGATTTTAATCCTAATACTAGTGCTCATGTTTGGGGACTAGTCTCCTAGTAAAAAATGGTGGCATCAATATGACTTGTGAAATGATACCTATATTTTGAGTCTATGTCGTGGTAGTTTACCTTAGTATGGTTATGAATGGTAATATCTTTATATTTTATGATTATAGATTATTCTACACATAAGTGGATCATGAAATTGACAACCAAATTTTTTATGGATATTTCCCCAAATATCAAGGTAGGTGAGAGAATGAATTATTGAATTCTCCCTCAACCCAACTATCCCTTTGATTGTAGTATATTATATAGGAAAAAATCTATGCCTACATAAGGTATAGGGTATATACTCATATGATTTTTTATAGATCTATGTTTTAGTAAGATATTTTTGTGTGGGATATATTAAATTGAGGATATAGAATATACCTACATTCATTCATGGTAAAAAATGTTTCACACATGTATAATTTCATGGTATATAGTGACGTGAGGTATATTGAATGATACATGGGGTTCAGTGGATTAAGGACTACTACACTGTTAAAGTTGAGGTTATGGTGGTGAGGTGGTTATTATCTATTTGATATGTATGATGAAATTATTATATGGATATAATATGGTTTCCTATTGTGAGGGAACATGGATCATGGGAGGGATCAGAAAAATACATGAGCGATTCAGGTGTTTGAGGGACACACAATTGGGGAAGTAGAATAGGGGTGCCTTTATATATATATATCTGTGTGTATGTGTGTGTGTGTTTTATTGTGTGTTAATGTGTATTTTATTGATATGAATTTATTATTTCTATGAAATACATGGTGAGTTATGCATGGTGAGGATACGAAATTGCTTTACCAGTTTGAGTGAGGAGTTGGTTTTATTTGATTATTCACTGGAATTAAGAATAATTATTTCAGATTTTTCAAGAGTGGTTATGGAGATTATACTTATCATTGAACATTTATGATAACCCTATATATATATATATTTCTCAAGTGTTTAGGTGTTGGTTTCTGATTGAGTTGCGCCATAATAGCTTAGAGTGGTTTTGGGGGAGCTGCTAAGAGTCCATGGTTACATCCCAATATTTTCATTGGTACTTTTATGTAGCTTCCATTACGTATGGAATTGCATATATGTATTTATATTTTTTATTTATTTATAAATTGGTTTTATTGGTGGTTGGTATCTTATAACTTATTCTTTAAATTTTAATAATTAAGGTAATTCCTCTCACATGTGTGAACTATATAGCATCTATTATATTCATAAACCTATAACCTATTGGAATAATTGATTAGGGTTCATTATACATATCTTCATTATAATCTCAGGAGAGGTACCGGTGATGGTGGAGGTGATGGAGTTATGTATAGAATATGGTTTTGAATTTTAATGGATGTTAGAGATAGGCACAAGTGAGGACCCATGTCATAGTAAGAAAAACGTATGAAATAAACATAGCATATTATATTAAAAATAAATAATAACAAAGAAATGTAAATTTTGGTACCCTATGATTTTACATATGGAATATAAATATTACTTAACATGCTTAGTGACATGACGAAGCTTCAAGAGTAGAGTCCTTGGTAAGGATCATGTATCATGGATTGTTTTTACTTGTGTTCAAACTAGGTTGAAAATTAAAATTATGTTAAAAATAAATAAATAAATAAATAATTTTAAATATTGAATATTTCAGTTTTTAATTCCTAAAGTTTATTATTTTTTAGGAATGACTCTAGTTTGATATCTGTGTCAAGTTTATACTAAAGTTTATTCATAAATCTGCCCATAGATCATTGCATAGTTGAGGTCAATGATAATGATTATTGGAGGAAACTCTAGGAGATTTACTAATAAGTATTGAGGAAGTATGAGTGATTCAATACACATTAGGAGACTGAGTCATGGTTAGAAGAGGTATTGTTTTCCTTTAGTTTAATCCATTCTTTTAAAGCTCACTTTTTTTCAAGGGCTATGACGATGTTGTGTGGGGCTGAATGGAAATAGTGGTTCTTATTCCTTAGGTATTATAGGGATTCAGTTGTTTTATTGGAGAAGTCTCATGATTGGCATTAGGTTATATTTTATTATTACACCTTGATGTTTATTTATCAAAATGAGATTCATACCCTTCTTCAAGGGAGTTTATGTATGTGGTAGTTATGTATATGATATAAAAACATTTTTTATACTCCCTAACATTTACAATATGATGATGTTGGGTGAGGTATATCTAGGAGTATCTACATTAGGTGATCAAGTATCTAGTAACCCATTTTATATTTAATGTTTACAATATTATTTTTCAAGGTTAGAGGTAATTGAGATGCTGTTATAGAAAATCATATTGTATCAGGATGGGAGTCGTCAGGACTCTCAATGAGGTATATTTTTCAATAAAAATTCACAATTTATTATCAATATAATGATATTTAATAGATATGAGAGTTGTTTTTATAAATATAAATATCATTTAATTGGATATGTTAGTTCTCAACCCCCACTTTGTGGATCGAACATGATTATTTAGGCAAGTGGTGGTCATCGACATCAATATATAGAGTAGAAATCCTTCATCAAAATTCATCATAGAGTTGGAATCAATATTTAGGCTCATTCATTGATGTAAAATCCTCTAATGCAGTATTATATGTATAGAGAACTATCTATTGATTAAAATTTATGGGATTATATAGGTAGAGGACATCATAATGATTTCTTTGGTCCTTAGGGACATAAATTAAAGCATGGTCATGGGGGTGGTCACCATTTGGTTCATATAGTTCACAAAAAATATTAGGGTTAGATGATTTTTTAATGATCATCATTATAATATATATAATTTTTATTATGGAAAAGAAAAAAAATGGGGGAACAACCAACAAAAGATTTCACCTAAGGAGGCTGGAAGTAGTGACGTTTGAGGGAAACCCCACTTACTAGATTGACCCCATTGAGTTTCAAGGTGTGCACATTGTGAATAAAAATGGGATATGATCCAAGGATATCAAGAGAGGCAATGTTTCCTACATCTTGATTACCCTCACGCCAGGAGTGAACAACTTTGATTGTGCTGGTATGAATTCCCCTACACTTTATGATGATATATGAGATTAACCAAGGGGTGGGTGTAAGTAGGAATAAAGAACCTTTTAGTCAGTTTCAACCTCCACTATTGTGATGCTCCTCTGCTGACATATGTTTAATCCCATATTCATTGCCTTAGCCTCGGCTTGAAGAGATGAGCAGTGGCCCAAGTGGGAGGAAAAGGCCAAAATAACTTAACCATGGGAGTCACGCACAACACCACCTCCCTGGATCATCCCCATGCTCTATGATCCATATGTATTGAGTTTGAGGAACTTGGAAGGGGGTTTGCATTGAACCCAGTGGCAGTTGACACTGGTGGGAGTAGGCTGGTTGATGTAAGAGCTACCTTGAAGATGTTAAAGGTAGGGATCCTCTTTCTAGTTTTTGATGAGACCAACAATATCAAAAAGAATTTTATTATTTCTGATGTTGATGGATCTTCTATAAGAATAAACACCATCATGACTTGCCATGTTTCAAGACTTCAAGATGCACCAACAAAAAGCTTACATGATCATGGTACGATCCAACTTCTCCAGGCCGTTGTCTCATGAGCCAGAATACCACCAGTCCAAAAAAGGTATATCTTCAATACTTTGATCAAGGAGATAAGTAAACTCAACAAAGAAGATAAAAAATTCACATTCCCAGTCACCCCTTAAGTAAAAGTGATATGCACTCTCCTCTTCACAATTATTGCATCATGGGCATCTCGACACCATTAGGACCATATACAGTTTGATGTTATCATTCATGGGGATAGCCCTATTTCTTATCCTCTATGATAAGATATTTAATTTCAATGGAATATCTTTAGACCACCGAGATTCATTCCAACTTCTAGTTCTCCCCTTCATGGCCTAAGTGTGCTGAATGTCTCGTGTGGTGAAATCCCCTAGGGATGAATGACTAAAAAAAATCTATCAGGCTCTATTGATAGATCAATGAAGTTTAAAATTACCTGATGGATCTCATCCAGCACTTTTTTGATGAAATCCTAATAGGTACTAGCCATCTTGAAAGAAATTATAGGAGTAGGGCCGTTTGGAAAATCGATAGCCTCCCTGGCCCAGTTGTGGTTCCCAAAGGATATCTCACCCATCCCAATAGTCTATCGAGAAAAATGAAGAAGATCAGTGATAAGAGGGGAAATGAGAAACCAAAATATAAATCCATGACCAATTGTGGAATTTATATTTCTATAGTAAGAGTTGTGCATGGTATTACCCCACAAATTACACTGCTTTAGGACATCCCACACCAGCTTTGCCTGCATGTAGAGGAGGGTGACTTCCAAATTACATACGTTGATTCTGCATTCCCTAGTCAGCCTTGTCACTCTTCTCCAGGAGGCCCATTGATTTTTACCTTATGATAGCAGATCCCAGATGAACCCTTCCAAAAGTTTTTTGGTGTTTTTTATGACACACTTTGAGGTTTTGATAGTAGATAGAGCATGAATGGGTGTTTCCAAAAGAACACTATTAATGAGCACTATGTGGCCACCAATGGAGAGGTATCATTTTTTCCAATTAAAGATGTTATCTACAATATTCTTGGTGAGGAAATAAACAACATGAATTTGAAGCCTACCTGGGGTTATTGGGGTCCTGAGGCACTCCATGGGAAATTCCACTCTTTTAATGTCAATGTTCTGTTGAACTGTACAGATCCGTCTGGACACACATCGACTAGAGATATTGAATTGACACTTGTCTTTTTTGATCATCTAACCAGTACAAAGGCAGTATTCCTCAACCACCTTATTCATGCCTCAGATCTATTTTCTTCCATAATTCATGAAAATTAGAGTATCGTCCATGAACATCAAGTGGGAAATGTACAGAGATCTCATAATCCTATCGTAGGGAAGAATATCACAACTGTTGATGCTCCCTAAGAATGAGGTAGTTGAGGACCTCATGGGAAAGGAATAATATACTCATAGATGTTTGGTCGCCTTTTTTTAGGCCACTAATGGCCTTGAAAAAACCATAGTACATCCCCATAATGGTCACCACAAGCCACCAGAAGATGAAACATCTAAATAAGATATCAATATTTTTGGGGGAGAAACCCATATCATCAAATCACTTTATAAATGAATCCTCACTCTAATGAATCATATGTTGTGTTCATGTCCAACTCGATAGCCACATTTGAGCTACAAGTCTTAAAATTATTATCTCTGATTATCTCTTGGGAAAGTGTTATGGCACCTTGGATTGAACACCCCTTAACCGACTGATGATTCTCCACGAAGATCCACTGATGGAGATGGATGTATAGTCTTGTATTGATGATGCTGGAAAGAATTTTCTATGGGAAGTTGCAGATACTCACTGGTCTGAAGTGTATGATGGATGAAGAGTTCCTGGTTTTGGGAAGTATTTCCAAGGAGGTGGAATAAGCAACCCATGGTAGGATACCTCCCCAAGAAGAAATCTTGGATAGATGAGATGATTTCCTCCTTCACCATGACCCATAAAGCCCCGTAGATGGAACCCAGGAAACCTTCTGGTCTTGGGGAATTATTCGGATTAAGTCTCAGCATCATATCATGAACCTCCATTTCATTGGGTATTTAACTCATAGACTCATTATCCAGATCAAAGAACATTATTTGGACCACCTCGAAGATCCATGTATCCTCCTATGGGTACCCATTAGGCATCATTGGTTTGGGGCTAGTGGGAAGATCCTTGAATAATGTGTGTTCCATATCACCCACAACATCCCGGTCATCTGTGTTGGTATCATCTTCCATGAGTATATTTTGTTTGATAGGACACTTCCTCTCTATAATGCACACATGAAAAAATAGTGTTCCCATCAACATCCTTGATAAATTTGATCGGTGATTCATACCTTTCCATATGATCCTATTTCTAAATCATTTATGTCACTATATCCTTACTTTTAGATAGATCCTCAAAAGCACAACCATCTCACACCTCTTCTAGCCTCTTCTCGAGGTGATAAACCTCCTGCATTCCACCATCAATTACACTAGTAATGGGGGTAACTCTTTCTCCATGAATGGAAGGGGTAATAAGGCATCATAGTTTGTTATGAATAGAAATCCACATGGGACCCTAAGAGGATTCATTCCAGAGCTCACTTACTAGACCATGAAACCCTAGTTTTTTGGCCCACTGGAAATAGAAATGGAATATTTTCTGGTAAACCTATCAAGATGAAAGTAAAGAAAAGAGAGAATAATGATCTGAAAACCCCAAACTAAGTGACACTCCATTTTATTGTAGAACATTGTAGTTTCTTTTATGTTTGATAGGAATCTATCTAGGCTGCTCTACAAACGTCGGTTTCCCCTTTGGTAGTTATACCGGGTAAATAGATCGCCTATAAATACAAGGTTAATGAGATCTTTTCACTACATTAACTGAGAAAATTCCCTAATTTCGTTCCTCTGAAAGGGCCCCTAACTTTCATTTCATCTAGGTTGGAAATGATATTAAAATTTCCCCCAAAAACCCATGAATGGTTTTCAAGATAAAAAATGTTAAGATCACTCCATAATGCATCCATTTGGATAAAGTTGCAGTACCCATAGACGATGGACATGAGGAAAGAGATGTCACTTTTTATCACATTAGTTGTGATAAATTGGTTGCATGCCCGAACTAGGGAAACAAAATATATCCTATTCTAGAAGACCCAAATGTTGTAGTTGGAGGGGCCAGTATGCATGGAACCATGCATTATGATCTTCGATGACAATTCACTAATTCTAGAATGGTTCTGTTTGTGCTTGAGGATGTATAAAACAATAATATTGTGTTTTTTAACTTCTATGGTGAGGTAATCCTTTTTGACCAGGGCATCAAGAACACCATCATTCCATATAAGAAAGGAATCATTGGTAGTATAGTGTTCTAGAACTTTCTCCAGAACATGTATCCATCCTGAGGTGGGAGGATGATCTATCCTTCAGGTTCCAAGATATAGAATCCATGCAGAATCCCATGATATTGGGAAATTGCATTGAATATGGGGGAGAGGACTCTAGGAAAAGGTTATGGACTGATATCAAAGCATGGGAGAGGGAGTTGGAGGCTGCTCTAAGCCCTTGTGAATCAAGGCTCCTTCCAAGTGATGCACATGGGATTGCAAAGAAGAACATACATCATATGGATGCTGAGGATGAATACTATCTTTATAGGAACACCTATCAGAGGGTCCACGATATGGGATGCATGACAGGACCATGGGATGTGGCGGTAGGGCCGGGATTCCAAATGAAATGCATAGAATGATTGGTAATCCCTACTACAGTCACAAACCCTGCAATAAAAATGAGCATAGCATGGGAGTGACCACCATGCCAATGTTGTAGGAAGGAAAACATATTGAGATAAAGTGACCAAGAGCCTTGCTGACCACCATGTCACCTTTTCACAGGGGGATATCTACTCAGGATCTAGAATATGGAAGGTTGGGGGTAGAAACATTGGAACATTATCGGGCACTAGGGATGCCACCTAAGGAGATTCATTAGAAGGATCACTTGATGAAGATGACGTCTTATGTTTGGATCCAAAGACCTTGGATCTATACCAATTGAAAAGACACCGCTTTTTACAAACATGAATGGAATGACCTCACATAAGGCAGTGAGAACAAAATCTCAAGAAGATTGGGTAAGAAATCTCCTGGCACCAACTAAAGTCATCCTCCACCCAAGGAATGATCTTGTATAGCAGGGGGAGGGAGATATCCAACTCCACACAAATGTGAACCATAGATCCATCTTCAAAATAATTGGTTATAACATCATCAAATAGATTTCCAATAAGGGCATCACCAATAGCCTTGAAAATCCCCCCATTCTGGGGAGGGAGCGAAAGGCCAGGTATGTGAATCTAGACTACATCAAGAGGAATTTCCTTACCCATGAGAACATCCACAGACAACTGAGATAAGATGAAGCTCTAGCCATTGGAGGAGCGGGGCACTCTACACCACGCATGAATGAAATATTGTTTTGAAGCCATTATGAGTTAGAAATAGTTCATGTATATCATTGAGGTCGATGATGTGGATTGGAGGCCCCAGTAGAGAACAAAGAACTGGAAGACTGGAAAAGGGGTGTCTTAGAGGACCCAAAACTGGCCACCATATTCTACTTCAGGCATGACTCCACCTTTGCAAAGGAAGGCACTGGAATTTCCATGGCAAGACAGGCCCCTAACCTAAAAACCTCTGGGAGACACACACAGATCACTAGTAAGCAGGGCTGAAGGGGAGATTAAAGCATGCCACAATGGGTGTATATGAAGGATCCAAACTAGAGAACCCCAAGGTAGGAGGAAACATTAACGAGGGTGACCGTAGAGACAATGAGAGAAGGAGGCCACTAATAGGCTTGGGCAGAGCAAGGAGCCACCGAGATCCCAACACCAGAGGGAAGGGAAGGGGACCACAAAGGGTCTGCTTACACCAGGGGAGCAAAGAAAGAAGGGGAAGGTCCAGGGTCAAAGGCTATCCTTGAAGGGGGAGCGTTCGACAACCGAGTAGTTGAGAGCGCAGTGGTCCAAAAATTTAAAAATACTAAAGGTACATGGGGAGCGTTCTCATAGGTATAAATTAAAACAATTTTTTTATGGGTAGTTAAACTAATTCCTTAATTATTATCTAATTGGGTGATCTTGGTATCATGAGTGAAACTACATACTAATTTTATACTTATATACACGGCTTATTCAATCCTGTAGTTGTGTGATCCTTCATTACACTTACCTTAGTCTATGATTTTCCACTTGATGGGGGAGTGAATTTTAATGCCTTGAGAAATGAATATTATTGTTAGTGTTCAAGTTGAATTGAATGTTTTTTTTCAAATTATTATTTCTTTCTTGGTTAGAATCAATCATTTGATAATTTAAAATTATTTTGAATAAATCTATAAAAAATAACCCATAACACTAATTTTTTTAATTTGGAATAGTCTATTATGGATTGCTTCGAGCGGATCTTCACATTCAATGATGTTGATAGGGGATAAACTATATTTTTTAGTGTAAGATACCCTTGTACATGTAAGGGGTGTTTTTATTAGATATCTTCCTTGAAGGTTATGCAATTTTTTATTTTAATGTAGGAATAGTTAGTGGTTTTTCCAAGGTATTTAGAGGATTAAATAGATTTCTCTCTGGAAGATGTTGACTTTATACCCCCATAACATGAGATTGAATATGGGGTAGAGAAATATTTGGGTACCACTTTTGTATTTATATCATCATATTGGATGTTCAATTATATGATGGGTGGTATATAGATTCAGGTTCTTGTAAAAAGGATTCAGTGAAAATTTTTCTTTTACATTAGGTTATCCTATTCTGTCTATAGAGAATTCATATATCAGTCTACCATTGTGTATCAATAAACATCACTTGAACTAGATGAATGTGATAAATCATTATCCACTCATATGAATTAATGATTTATTTGACTAGTTTAAGGGAGATAGTTGGATCTTGTGTATTAACATCCATTCAGTATTTCATCATATGTGAGTGAATGATAATGATATTCCAATGATTTATTTCTGATTTTTTTATTAAAATTACTAATTCATTATTATTGTATTCAATTTTAAATAAAATTCTATAATGTTCATGGGATTTAGGAGTAAATATTTACATCGATTTTAGGATTAATTTTTGTTTTATTTATCTAATTCATCCTTTTTTTTATGTCATAGGAGTAGAATTCATAGAAACTATGATAAATTTTAAAATTCATCATAAACATCTATAGGGATATTGTCTAAGTGTGATTTTTAGTTGATGAGGTCTATTAGATGGGGTATGTTGTTTCTCAATGTGGAGTACCAGTATATTCTTTAGAGGTTACATTGATTATTTCAAGGATTTTCCCTAAGAAGATTATATAGTTTCAAAGCATCCTTGATCCAACTAGTTATTACTAATGGTTCATTCTAGAAATCCCATGGATTGTTAAACCTATGATGTCATTGAATAAAAATTATTAGTCATTCATATGGATTATCCATTTTCATTATACATTGTATTATTTGAAAGAGCATAGTGTAAGATTAAAGGTTCTTCTAGAAAAGGAGTCTATAGCATTTAAGGATTATTGTGACGCTTCACATCATGGTTTGAGTGGTGTTCTAATGAAGAATAGGGAAGCTCTCTCATATAGTTCCTAGTAGTTATAGACTCCTGAATGGAACTTGGATACCCATTATATTGATATTCTCATGGTTGTGTGTTCTCTAAATTTGTTCCTGTATTACCACATTATTTAAAATTTTTTGGTCTTCATGGATCTTGAGATTTTGAATCGTATCTTTTATTAGAATGACAATAATTTTTAGAAGTAACGAGGTATATAATTATTTTTGGATTATTAAATTTAGATATCATATACACTGAAAATTTTATGCTTTTGGTCTATGCTTTCAGAAATAATTTTACAAATGATTATAGAAACCTGGCCCCATGTATCCTAGATCTGGTGTCTACTATCAATTACATTGGAATGATTATAAGGAATCAAATATCAAAGGGCTGAGAGTTTAATAATCTCACTAAACTAGATACATTAATGATACAAGTATACAACAATTACAACATATATTTTTTCTTATTTCTAAATAAATAACTTTTATGGTAACTTTATTACATCTTGGGAATCCCTACATATCTCTCGTACTATTCTTCTTCAATTACTATGGAACGAAATATAATAATGGTGAGCTAAAATGATTATTAAGGTAAAATTATATTAAAAGTAATAAATAATCAATGAGAATAGTCCATGTGGAATGGTAAATAGATGAACACACATACCATGTAATCCATAAACTAAATGGAAGTGCATAAAAACAAGCAAGGTATTAACTAAAAAACATACCATCACCACCACAACAATGGGTTTCTGCATCACCACCCTTTAACAGTTCTATAAAAAGGCACTGATAATGGAGATTCCTTTATAAACTCTAAAAAAAGAACTGATAACGGGCACTTTCAATAGCGATAAATAATCATTATTAAAAGTGACACTTTATCGGCACTTTTTTTATGGATAAAGAAACCCCTTTATCAGTGATTTTTTAGTGCTATTAAAGGGCCCCCTTTATCAGTGCTTTTTTAGTAGCACTGATAAAGGGGGTCTTTATCAACACTTTTTTCCTAGTGCTGATAAAGTGTATATTTCAAAAAAAAACCTAAAAAATAATATATTGATATATAAATATATATGTATAATTATATTGAAATAAATATAGTATATATTTTTTTAAATATGTTTTAGATAAGTATAAATAAAAATTTTCACTTAATATGTATGATATGTAGTGAAAATGGTTTATAAAATATCATAAAAGTTATTAATTAAAAATTTTCTAATTATCATCAACTACTAATCATTTAATAACAATTTGAAGTCACAAAAACTCCAAAAAATTAATAAAATATCTAAAATATGTTTAAAACATAACTCAAAATTCAAACGGCCATAACTTCTGATCTGGATGTCCGTTTGAGGTCTATAGCATATCAAATTGAAGTTTGTGATGAGCTCTACGCACTTTAACCCAAGGGAACCTTATATCACAATTTTCAAGGCCAAAAAAGGTTTAAAGGACTCCAAAACAGAGTTTTCTTTTCCGGATACCCAAAATATTTAACATTTTATTGAATTTCAGCCTTGTTTCAGGGGATCTTTTTGACCTTTTTCCCTGGGGACAAAATTTATTTTGAGGGGTTACAATTATATTGATATTATTCCTTTGAAATTTTATTGTTTTTCACTATGTAATCTTACTTATAATCAATTATATAACAATATATACTTATTTTTTTTATATATTTACCCATAAAAATTTAACTTTATAAATAATTAATTATTCATGTTTACCTATAAAGTATATTTCTCAATATATAAGGCTTATTTAAATAAAAAACAAATATCCATTTTATTTAAAATAAAAGTATATAAATTTTTATATACCTATATGATGTGTGTGTGTGTGTGTGTGTCTATATATATACATTTGTGTGCGTCTGTATTGACAAACTGATATATGTTATCTATATATTCTAAACATATGTATATTCATATTTATATATTATATTTGTAAATATATATAAATATTTATAATTATACATACAAATTCACATATAATATGTGTGTGTGTTGTATATATGAATTTATTTATTTATAAACACACACAAAAAGGCATATTTTATAAATTTATTTAAAACTGATTCTATAAATATATATTAATATATGAATAAATATATTAATATATATATATAACTATATATATATTTTAATATATGAATATATATATATAGTAATATAACTATATATATATATATTAATATAACTAAATATATATACATTAATATAAATATAAATATATATGTTAACATAAATACATATTATTATATTAGTAAATATAACGAAATATATATATAAATATATAGATATATTGATAAATGAAGAGAAAAGCAATATGGTAGAGTGGTAAAGGCTTAGGTGCATAGGAAAAAGGTCCTGAATTCGAATCCAGGCAGAGGCACGTCACGCGTTTTGGTGGGGAATAATGGCTAGTGCTGTTAAAGGGGGTTGAGATGTTATTAAAGGGCTTGGGGGTTGCATGGGAATGCAGGCTATGGTGGGGGTGTTAAAGGGGGCTTCACGTGTTGTTTAAGACCCTTCCTGAATTACAGAAATATTTCTTTATTTTTTTTAATGTTTTTTTTCACTTTTATCAGCACAAGAAAAAAGCGTTGATAAAGGACCCATTTATCAACACTTTTTTAGCATTGATAAATGGGGTCTTTATCCGCACTTTTTTATCACTGTTATAGCTGACCCCCTCCTTATCTTCGCCTCGATTAAGTGTGCTTTTCTAGCACTGTTAATTCCCTTTTCAAGAACTGATAAAGGCCATATTTGCAATAGTGCATCCAAATAACTAGTTTATAAAAATTAAATATGAAATGTTAAGAAACTAAAATACATACCATATAAATAACTGAAAGTGAAATTTATCCATAGATATGTCATCCCATAATCACATTGATGAATAATAACTGAATCTAATATGAGTTAAATGCTGAATTATTGGATGCCAAGTTTCCTAGGTACATGGTAACTTTAACTTCAAGACCATTCACAAGATGGTTTATAAAATATCGTGTAAAAACAATCTATGTAAGCTAGCCAAATTACTCTTCCCATAAGACTACTGATGCACCATGGGGATATTTATAACTAGTCACCACTAGTTTCTTATTAGTCCAAAACTTTCCTCATATATCAAATAATTGATTTAACAATGTTAATTATGAAATATCTGTATGGAGTTAGTGATATGTATTTATCTATATTTACCCAAAATATTAAATAGAAAAAAAATTTAAAACCATATAGAAATGATATATGGTTTGGGAAATGAATATATCCATGAAAAATTATATTGTAAAATAGCAGAAATTAAATGTTCAATGACCATAGGAAATTTAATATTTCAAAGTGAAAAGGGAATCAAGGATGTTAATGTGAATAATATCCTTGGAAGATAAATCCTAAACCATAAAATGGAATATTATGTATGGTATCAGTGCAACATACCCCAAGTAGAGAAAAAATACGTGTTGTTGTTTTTAATGAATATAAATATTAAAAGATATTTCAAAACCATTCTTGAAGAAAATATCCTTCCATTTGGAAAAAACATTGGAAAAACCTTATATTTAAAATAAAATTTAAAAATATTTTCATTAAAATATAACCTTTTAGATATGCATTATAGAATTCAATAAAATGTTGGAGTGTAAATTTGTACTTGTTGTACTAGGTAAAAGAACATTTCTTTTGGATAGTAAAAAGCTTTAAAAATGCCTTTTTAGGAAATATATAAGAATATTCCTTTTAAAATATTTGTAAAAGGAGAAAGGTGTAAAAATTTATTTACCAAATCATTTTTAAATTCTGGTAATAAAACGTGGTTTTTAGAAGAAAATAGGTTCTCTAACTAAAAACAGAAATAAATTCGGGTTTTCTATGAAACATTATTTAAAACATTTTGAGTACCAAATAGTGGAAAATGGTGATAACAATTGATAAAGGTCAAGAATTACCAGAGGATAGGAAAATGAAATGGTTTATTTGACATTGTTAATATAGTTTCTGTGAATGGAAATAACATTCAAATAAAATTAATGTTATTATTGAGGAATAAAATCTTTACACATTCTATAGTGTCACATACCACATTGAATCATTTTAAATCATAAGGATCATGAAAGAATAAAATTTAATGAAATTTATAATATCATTAGAGTAATGATATTCATTATATTTCAAGAAAAGGGCAGTATATACACCAAATAAAATAAACTAGGTTCACAATAACAAATATGACTCAATGGAATGTAAATTGAAATGAAACCCCTTACCTTGTGTTTTCATTCTGGTGAACACCATTTAACTTCATATATAAAAATTTAAATTAATTTTTTAATTTTTTAAGAAATTTTTTTATTTTTATAATTAATTTTATTTCACTTTTCTACTATGTTTTATATAACTACTTAAAGAATTATGTTTATTTTGGTTGTTTTGACAAAATTATGTCTGTGTCAAAAACAACTTTGGTAGGTAAATTGTGTTCAAAGGCGTCAATATATAATACCTGAAGAAAAATAAAAATGACATAGTTATCATATTTATAGCTAAATTATACTTTTGAAACCAATAATTAAATATGTTTTTGAAAAATTAATCAATGTTACAATCATGGAGACGGTAGTCTGTACGTACGCATGAGTAACATTCTAATTTTTCAATGATTATAATAGAAAGATGGTAAGTAACACAATATATTTATAAAATTATAATTATATCATAACTAATATGTTATTTAATAATATATACTAATATATAGTATTATAATGATGAAAAATTAACCACATCATGTCGATAAGGCGGTAGTCCACACGTCCACGAATAATATTATCACTTTCTACATGTGTGAAATGGTAACAAAGAAAATGATATATATATATTTATTTAAATAAAGTTGATTATGTAATTAGTATCATATAGATGTTTTTTATGTCTCATATTTTTAATAATAATAATCTTTTATACATTCCATGTATCGGGTAAACGAATCACCTCCCTTTGAGGGGGAAGTTGTCCAAACTTCCTCAAACGATGTTATCGTATTAATGAAAAATTAAATGTATTAGTTTTATTTGTTATAATATGATTAAAAAAGTTTAAATTGATAATAAATATCATATATATCATATATAAACTTAATTTCCATTATAATGGCTTCCATGAGTGGTGGTAAAGAAAAAATTAATAATCATTGATTCATGAGGCAATAGTTCACCATACGCAGAAATAATTTGTTTATTACCCAATATATTGATGTGTGTGTAAGTTTATGTACAAAACTAAGCATAAAAACATCAAAATATATTAAATATACTATATTTTGTTATTAAAACATTTAATAAGAATATTTTATGGGTTGGATAATGGAAATAAAACTAAAAAGCTTAATATTGTTTGTTAGCTCTTAATAAGGTAAATCCTTTTGGGTTGAACCAAAAGCTTCCATGGAAGTATTTATTCCGAATTTGAGGCGTCATGGCCTAGGGAATGGATTTTGGTAGGTGAATTGGGAATATATTGGAAAAAATAAGTGTTTTGAGATGTGTGAGGAATGGAGCGTGCTGGTGGCCTTTTATAAGGGAGGAAAATGACTCACTTGGTATTTTTGAAAAGAAGTTATGTGTACCCACATTATTACCTAAATAAATTCATCCCAAAACCAATAAAAACTCAGTAATATTAGGTTCATGATCTAATTATGGCCATAAAATGGGGTTTATATATGTGGATAGGTCATTTGGGCCCTTAAATTAAAGGATTACGCCTTTATTAAGCTAAATTTTACCTTAACAATAATAATTAATTATAATTACTTTCAAAAATATTTTTTCTCAAAAACAAATTTATTATTATTATACATTATAAAATATAATTATTATAATTATGGAATAATTTTTAATATTTATAATAAAATAACTATGAAAATTAATTTAAATGTAATCCCGCAGGCGGGCGACATTGCAGGTTTTCAAAGTAAAAACACCCAAATGTTTGCTATGTTTTTAAAATATATTTAAAATTGAAATAGATAACAATGAAAGAAATTTCATTAGTTGATAAAAATATTATTTATTTAAACATTATAACTGATTGTGTGTATATTTTATCCTTATAAATAAATTATATGAAAATGTAGTTTTGAAAAAAAATTCAATATTTCTAACTATTCATTAAAGAATGAAATGTTTCATAAAGAAATTCATCCTAACATAGTGATTATTTTTCAATTTAAAAAATTACGTTTATTTCTAAATTTTAAATTAATTAATGTGTCACAATTTATATTTAATACAGGTTCTCCAATAAAAGGTGGTAAAATTGTCTTTATACAATTATTTGATTTTATGTGTAAAATAGAATTTGTTCTTATCTTATGTATACCAAACCTAATGGATGAATACCAAAAATATAATATTAAATAATATATATATATATATATATTACATTAATATCAATAATTATTTTTATTTAATTTAATCTATCAGCTAAAAAAACTTTTTGAGCATAGAAATCGTTTTATATAAAAATATTCACTTTATAATAAATTGCTTCTTATATTCATTTATAATTAATTTTCAACCTATTAATTGGTTATAAATTTTTATAAACCATGATTTTCATAAGTTAGTTATTATTATTCATAACTACTAATTCATCAAATATTTTTTATCTCATTATATTTTTAATAAAATATTATTGTTTGATAAAACTCAATATTTCTTTTTATGCAGGACATCGAGGAATGTCGCACTAGTGTGTAACGAACACTAACTCATTATTTATGAATTAAAATATATAGATTATATTTAAATACTAAATATATTATAAAGTATCTAGATATTATATTAACTTATGGTCTTGTTGTTGCATGTCCTACATGCTATCGAATACAAGGTTCTTACATAAGGTTTACAGGGCATCACATTCTCCCCACATTATTTATATTGCGTCCTAACAATCCAGACTAGGTCATGGTGATATATTGTTTGATACATCCTATGTTTGAAAACCCACATTATGAGAAGGGTTGGTAAGTCAAACTCTATAATAGAATGAATGAAAAGTACAAAGGTCACTTGGCAGACCATTAACTAGGTCTCTAGGTAGGAGAACATCAGTGGCCAATAGAGATATATATATGGAGAAAAAGAATAAATATTTATTAAAATTGAATGATATCATCAACCACAAAAAACTTAATTACCAATATAAATTTTAGGGCCTCAATTAAATAAATCCTTGATGATTTAAAAGACCATCAGTTCAACTGATATTAAGGTATTAGGAGAAAACTTTATGTTTATGTCATTTTACAAAGGTTTGGTAAATATTTTACTACCATGAATATAAGGAACTATTCAAACTATTTAGGTTTCAATTCCTTAGGAACAATCCTATCATTTAGTTTTTCTTTGATGAAATTTAAATTCATTCCTTTACACCTAGAAATTAAATACCAATAATGAGTTTTTTAATTCTGGAAGAATTAAAATATAGTTTTAAATGATCATAATGCCTATAAAATATTGAAAAGAATAACCATTTTTTATTAACTATCCTCAAATAACAATTTTTTATATATATTAATCAGTAATCCTCAAAAGTGATACTACTGGTTCATCCTTAATAATTATTCCACAAAATTGATTAACTAAAAATAATGAAAATTTTACTTGGACATTACGTAGGTTCGTGGTTGGCATGAAAACCTTATCATCATTATGTCATGGGTTCAAGACCCAAGGCCTTTATTTATTAGACTAGTTGTCACGTGGATTACTTGATGTCCTTTTCTAAAACCATATTAACATAATTTCCAAAATAAATGTGATGGAAATAATTGAAATTCGGTTAATCACCAAATAACCTTTTAATAATGGTTTTCAATAAACCCAAACACATAAATACATTATCCAATTTTTTCCACATATATCTTTCCTTATACTAGATATTATACTCTAGAAGAGGGAATTTATTCAGGTAATTTCTAGGATCTCCACACATATGACAATGAACTGTAATGGATTTATTAAGATAAGATTCAATTCCTTCCATTGCACACTACATTTTTCATTGGTAATCCTTATAATTATTTCCTTTTCTCCCACAAATAATGAATTTACTTGTTCTATTGAGACACATTCTTAGGTGAATACTTCCATAAATCTCACATGTCATTAATTTAGCCTTCTTTTCTTTATGGTCTCCACCACTCAATCTCCTTGAAACCTCAATGCATATCTTATTTGGTGTGTTTTAGTGTTGGTAGAGGTATATATTATTAATATTATTTCAGGGAAACTGATTAGGCATAAACATGATATCCTATACACCTATCAACAGATGATTTGGTTGCTAATTTCCATCAACTTTCCCATCATGTTTGATGTTATCTTTAATCCTTTGGGTTCCAACCGTTGACTAAAAGAAAAAATTATAGTGTGAGAAATAATAATCAGTGTGAGAAATGCATATAAGTATCGTTCAGATATCTAAATTATGAAACATTATCATTAAATATAAAACAACTTAGTACTAAGATAGAATATTCATTTTAATTATCTATTCAAATCCTTCATAATAAATTTTAAGGAAAATTTGAATTATCATAAGCATATCCCCCATGAGTGTCAAATCAGGTGTGTGGTAAGGCCCGTTGTCGTGTACCAGGTTACCCCGAGTCAGGATCGAAACACTATGTTGGAATTATTACTTCTAGTTACATTTTTATCAGAACCACATCCACATGTAGTATCCATATAGGGATATATTTCAATAAATACCCACATAATCTCTACCTTAAAAAAATTATAGGATGTTATTATATACTTATCCTAAAATTATACCTTGGGGTTAGGTTATCTAATATATGTTTTCCTAAATATTGTTCTAAATGTTTCTACTAAGCATCCATTGATACCAATTGTATTGACCAGACCCAAGTTAGCCCAAAAATAGTGTCTTCCATCAATTAAATTGGTTTGATTACAAGGAATAAAATCAGGAATGAATGAGAGTTTATTTGTCTTGGTAAACCAGATACAAACATGAAAAAATAATACACAATTTACAACATTTTTTTATTCTTTATAAATAAATAAATTCAAGGGTTAGATTATTCTATCTAGTGAATCCCTGTATATATTTCATAGTACGCTTATTGAATTTATGGGGAAATAAACATAATAAGGGTGAGCCTAAATGCTCTTTAAGTGAAAAATATAGCTAAGGACACAAATAATCAATGAGAATAGTGAATATGGAAAGGTAAATAACCTAACACTCCTATGATGTAATCAATAAACTGAATAGATGTTCATAAAAAATATAGCAAGGAAATAACTAGAAACACATGCCATACAAATATCTTGATAATGGAAAATAAAAATGGAAATATAATTAACTGAAACACATCGATTCTAAATAACTAAAATGGTTATGTGTCCATTGATATTTCAAAACAAAATATCATGTACAAATAATAAATAAAACTAATAAAATGAAAATTCAGGATTATTGGATGCCATATTTCCTAGTTACAAGGTACCTTTACCATCATGAAATTTCACATGATGGTTTACAAAATATCAGGTAAAAATCCATTTAAGGGTACTAGAAAAATGAATATTCCCTTGTGAATACAAATTCATTATGTGGATATTTATAACCAATCCCCACCCATGTCTCTCTAGTCCAAAACTTTCCTCATAAATGAAATAATCGTTTTAACAATGTTCTCTATCAAATATACATATGGATTAGGAGATACAGATTTATCATTATTTACCCAAATAATAAAATAAAATTGAATGTAAAAATTTATATAAATGATATATGGTTTAGGAAATAAATATATCTAGGATAAATGATATTCTAAAATAGGGGAAATTCAATGTTCAATGATAAAAGGAAATTGAATATTTCCAAGGGACAAAAAGAATCAAGGAAGTGTATGTGAATACTATCCTTGGAAAAATCAATCGTAAACACTCGAAAGATATATTAATGAGGGTATAAATACAATATAATCCAATTGGATTAAAATAAATTGTTTTTTCATTGATGAATAAAAATATTATAATAAGTTCTTTTAAACAAATTTGGGGAAAATAACCATTTGTTTTGAACAACCATTGGAAATACCATATATTTGAAAATAAATTTACAAAAAATTCTTTAAAATTATCCTTTTAGACATGTAATTTAAGTTTAAAATAAATTATGTATTGTAAATAAGTAATTTTCATACAAGGTAAAAAAAATTCCTTTTACATGGTAAATTTTTATGAAAATTTCCTTGTTGGGAAAATGATAAATAAATTCCATTGAAAACATTTATAAAAGAAGAGAAGGGTAAAAATATCATTACCAAATCATTTTAAAATTTTTTTGATAAAATTTTAATAAAACATGTTTTTTAGAAGAAAACAGGTTCTTCGACTAAAGAGAAAAATAAAGTCAGTTTTCTGAATAAGATTTTCCAAAACATTTTGATTATCAAAGAGTGGAAAATCGTATTCATAATTGAAAAAGATCATGAATTACCGAAGGGGAGTAAAATTAAAGGGTTTATTGAACAATGATAATATAATTTACTCAAATTTAAATACCATTATAAGATCATTAATGTTATTTTTGAGGAAAATAATCTTTAAACATTCCAAAATGTCCCATACCACATTAAAATGTTTTAAATCATAAGGCTGACGAAGGAATAAAATTTAATGAATGTTATAATATCATTACAGTAATGATATTTATGATATTCCATGAAAAAGTTAGGTACATACACTATATAAAATACACTATAAGCGCAATTACAAATATGTGTCAATGGAATGAAAATTGAGATGAAATCACATACCTTGTGTTTCCTTAATGGTGAATGACCTTTATATCCATGTATAAAAAATTTATGTTAATTTTATAATTGATTTAGAAACTTTATAATTTATATAATTACTTTAATTTCACTATTTATTATCATTTATTCAACTACCTAAAAAATTATGTTTACGTGGGTTATTTTGACAAAATTTGGTTTCTGTGTCAAAAACAACTTTGGTAGGTAAACTATTGTAAAACAGGACATTATATAATTACTATATATTAAAAAATTTAAATAATTTTCATATTTATATCCAATTATTATTTTAAAACCAATTATTAAATATGGTTATGAATAATTAATTGTCATTATAATCACAGAGATGGTAGGTCTTACGTATGCCTGAGTAACATTCTTGTTTTTCAATGATCATTACGAAAAGCAGGTAACAAAATATCATTTAAGATTGGTTATTATATCATAACTACCATATTATTTAATCATATATATTTATATATATAATTATATTGATGGAAAATTAATCACATCATGTTGGAGAGGCGGTAGTCCACACGCCCTCGAATAGCGTTATCACTTTTTAAGTGTGTGAAAGGGTAATAAAGAAAATTATATATATATATATCCATAAATTTAATAACACCATGAATATAATATATATATTTTTTATGTTTCATATGTTAAATTATAATTATCTTTTACACATTCCCTACTCATGTGAACGAATAACATGATTTTCAGGGAGTGGTAGTCCACACTTCCTTAAATGATGTTATTGTTCAAACATAAATTGTAATTTTGTAAGGAAATGTATTTTAAAAGGATTTAATAAGTATAATGAAATAAAAAATTCCATATATATCATATATAAACATATTTTCCATCATAATTTCCATAATAAGAGGTGGTAAAGGAAAAATGAACAATCATCATTTCATGAGCCAGTAGTTTTCCTTACACAGAAACAAAATGTTCATTACCCATTAGATGGATGTGTGTGTAATTGTAGGTATAATCCATAGCATAAAAACATAATTGTATAGTGAGGATACATGTATTTTTTAATTATATAATATGAATAATTGAGTGGATGGATAATGGAAATAAAACTAGAAAGCTTATGAAAGATTACTTCTTCTTAATCGGGTAACTCATTTTGGATCGAACCAAAAGCTTCTAGAGAATCATATCTGCAAAAATAGAGGATTTTAGATTGATTTGAGGGATACTGGGAAGTTTATTTGGTAGATAATTGATGCACCTATGTTTTTTGATAGCTATGAGTAATGGGGTGAGGAGGGGGCCTTTTATAATGGATGAAAATGACTCACTTGGTATTTTTGAAAAGTAGTTAGGTGTACCCATATTTTTACCTAAACAAGACATCAAAAATAAAAAAACTAAATAATGTATGTTTCATGGATTAATTATCTTCATTCAATGGGTTTTGGACAGGTGGGTAGGTCGTTTGGTCCTTCAAATTAATGTTTTAGTCCTTTATGAAGTTTAATTTTACATTAATAATTATAATTAATTTTAAATACATTCACTAATATTTTCAGTCAAAAAAATATTCATATTATTATACATTAGAAATTACTCTTACTAAAATTAAGGAATCCATTTGTCTAAATGGAAAGCATATAATTGGATGAAATTAATTTGAATTTAATCCCGTAGGTAGGATGACAATGTAGGTTTTTAAAGTAAAAATGTCTAAAAGGTTGCTATGATTTTATAGTCAATTACAAAGTGAAATTGATCCCAATGAAAAAAATTGTATTAACAGATAAAAATTATATCTAATTAAACATTAAAATTAATTAAAATAATAATTTTTCCTTATAAATAAACTATATGAAAATGTAGTTTTCAACTAAAATTCCCTATTTTTAACTATACATTAAAAAAATGAAATCCTTCTAAATAATTTAAAAAATTCACCGTAAAAAAATTAAATTGTTTATATTTAAAATAATAAGTCTATTTTGACATGTTAAATTAATTAAATTTTCAAAATTCTTATTTATAATAGTATCTCCATTAAAAGGCGATAAAGTTTCCTTTATAAAAATATAGGGTTTATGTGTAAAATATAGTTAGTTCTGATATTATATCTTTAAAACTAAATGAAAAAATGTAAAAAATATTTTATTTAATAATAATATATATATATATATATATAACATTAATATCAATCTCTAATTGTAATTAATTTTATCTATTATTGTAAAACAACTTTTATAGTATAAAAATTGTTTCTAATAAAAATATTCACTTTATATTCAATTTGTTTTTATATTAATTTCTAATTAATTTTTACTAATTAATCATTTTATATTTTTATAGACTAATTTTCATATTTTAGTAATTACTATTCATAACTACTAATTTAACAACTAGTTTATATCTAATTATATTTTTAATAACATATTATTGTTTGATAAAACATGGTCTTTTGTGTAACACAATCCATTGAGAAAGGTCACTCTTACATGAAACACCTGATAAATCGTTGTTTTATGCATTAAAATATATATAATTTATTTTAAATAGAAAATGTATTATAAAGTATCTAGATATTATTCTACCTTACACACATGGTGTCGCGTGTCATACACTATCAAATACAAGGTTCTTATATTAGATTTTAGTGGCATCAAAATGATATCATATGTATGTCAAGTGATATTTAGAGGGTGATAGAGTATTTTTTTCATTGTATATATTTATATTCAAGAAATTGATATTAGAGGGTGTCTTTATAAAATTAAGATACAATCATCTTTCGTATAGTATTTACAATATCCTATGACATAGGTAATGTGGAATTGTGTTTTTTGTGGAAATACTCCCAAGGGATACTATAAGGATAAAAGGAATTGACTATTAGTTATAAGAAGGCACTTCATTCCTTTAGTAACGAATTTTTTGGTTCTTTATGAGTTCAAAAATTCTCCATTAACAGTATATCCTAGTGTAGCAAAGATATAATTCAACTTACCAAATTTGTTTTAGTGGCCTATCATAAAGCTATTTTTTTTGTTTCACCACAGATGTTTTGTTTCAAATAGGATGATGGATGAGCACATTTTCTTCATGTATTTCATAAAAAATGAATTTTACTCAATGGAAGTTTGAGGAAATTTTTTAGACATCATCACTGGGTTCCCTCAATCTTATAAAGGTTGTGATGTTATATGTGTGATCATTGACTGGAAAAAAATATCAACTCAATTCATAGTGATTAATTAGTCAATCATTGTTTAGTTTCTATTATGGTAGAATATAGAAGAGGTTCTGGGGATCCATGGGGTTATAAAGTTTTCCATATCTAATCAAGATATGAGTTTCACCCCAATGTTTTATAAAGGTCTCCAACATTATATTGTCTCACATTTTTTCTATATAACTTATTTTTATACATAGTTGAATGGTCAGATTGCATAGACTATCTTGAATCTTGAAGAAGTATTGTGTTTTCCCATTCTGTGATTTTTATTTTCTTGGGTGCGACACCTACACTTTGAGTAATTTTCTTATAATAATGATATTCACTAAATTTTTTTTTTCTCTATTATAATAACTATATGGATGATTTTTTTTATATTTTATTGGATTTTTGTTGTAGTGTAAACTATTCAATAAAATAAATTGGTTCAAATAATGAAAACAGAGGTATAAGAGAATCATGAGAAAATTAATGCACCTTAGGATAATAAAAAGTCATACATTGATCAGAGGAGTATTCCTATGGATTCAATGTGGGAGATCATGTGTTATTGATGGTTCTTCCTAATCATAGTTAATTAATGTTCAATCATGGGATTATGTTTCCTCCCAACATTTTTAGAAAATTTTAGGGGTTTCCAGATGATTTATTTGTGGTATATTGGTTAGAAGTTCCCTCACAGATGAGCAAGATTTATGATTTCCATAATGTTTTAGCTTCACTAGTATCTTCTTGACGATCCCCATGTCATCAATAGGGTATGTTAGATGAAAATAATTAATATACCTATCATTAATGACCTATAAATATTAAATAATATCAAAGTAAGGTGTTATATTATTGTTTTATTCCATTGGTTCATGTATTGTGTTTTCACTGTGATTTTGAAGAGTGGAAATGGGAACAAGAGTAATTGATTCATGCACTATATCCAATTTTTTTTGATATTTTATTTGGTTTATAAGTTATGTGGAAACATATATTGATATATAATTTTTTTTCACTTACTTTAGGTTTTTATTTTTGATGGATTTATTTTTGTTTTATATTATTTACCCATTATAGTTTGTTTATATACCTTGTTCCTATGATGTGTTGGTTCTGTTCCTACTGTAGATAGTTCCATCAAAGGTATCTCATGGGGTGGTTATTTCAACCCCATTTTTATTATTTTATAGGTTTTATTTTTATTATTTAGGATGAGAATCAATTAACATGTATCTAATTTAGGGATTTTTTTCCCGAACCTCTTTTTTCCTTTTTCTAGTGTCTTGAAGGTGTTTGGAGACTAATATTTTTTGTTTATATGTTTTTATAATTAAAATTTTAACTTTTATACATTTTTATTTACCTTAATTTATGATCTCATCCCTAGGTAAATATATACTATTTTAACCTTATGTAAACCCCATATTCCATCATTGATTTAAGTTATTATTAGTTCTTATCTACAGTGTAATGGCCACTCATATCTCATATAAGGGTAACTCAACTAATGTAAGGTTCCTTATAATATTTATAGATTTTTGTAAGGGTATATCATCTTGAATTATAACCCTTAAAATATTTTTTGACTTGTTGAAGGGTAAAAATATATTACGTAAGGGTATAATAGTGCTCATAATGGCCATAATTAGACTTTCAAACTGACATGATGTTCCTTGCATCAGGGTCTTTAATCATGGTTACTTTTGGGAAACAGGCACCATAAAATTCCTCAGATAATAATAATTTTTTTTTCGTGAGTCTTCCTTTGTGAAATAGGGATGCCAAAATTTCTTATAATTGTTCTTCCTGGAGTGAAATATTGGGGATATCCTGATCTTGAAAGGGACCAGAAAATGGTGGGTTGGATTCCCCCATTTCATAGTCCTCAGTTTGCAAATTCAAAATTGTTAGCGGCATTTCACTATGCATTAAGAGTAATTTTTTGTGTCTTTTTGGGAATCCTAAAAACAGTTCACCTTATCTTACTATAGAGAATTGTGGTGGTCATAATGATTAAACATAGTTTATAAAATGAATAGGGTTTTGGAAAATAAGATGTTTCAAATATTGGGGAAATAGGATCTTCTTTAACCAAGAGCCACTAGGGGTGTTTTTCACACCACTAAACCACAATAGAGGCCTTTGATGATTCTTTAATAAATAGGTTATTTTATTTCCCTTAGTCCAATTTTATTCTACTTCACAAAAACCCTAATCGACCCCTTTCATTATCAATACTTTCTATCCCCTTCCATTGAGCATCTAAATAGTTGGGATCATCACATTAAAGATTCTAAAATAATGTTACTCTCTTATATACTTACTATTCGTATATGTATTCTTATTTTTCCTAATTTTCATTATGGTGGAGTTCTATAAAATTTATATGGTCTTTGAGAAAGTGATGATTATGGTTTTTTGTTATTAGTCTTCATTTTTGTTTCATTTGGTGGTGGTTGATCCTTGTTCTTATTTTCTTTCATAGAGATTGTTTCACTTCTAATTGAGTCATGGTATTTGGTAATTATCTTTACATTTTTTTTAATGTGTGAAAATTTAATACATTATATTCTTTGGATAATGATGAATCAACCAAATTAAGACAATACTACATTATCAAAATGATAAATTAAATATTAAATATAGGTTTTCTAATATTATGTTATTTTTTTATATCAATATTGACTCATCATTTTTTAGATAGTGTGCTATCTATTTATTACTTTTCTTATTACTGTGAAAATTATTAATGTGATTTAAATTTTATTATGATTAAATATAGAATGAAATAATGGTTAATTAAATACCTTTAAATAAATTTTAATTATTCCTTGAAATTGATGAAATGTGGAAATAATGATTGAATCCTTATTAGGATATATTCCTAGCTATGAATAGTTAATGATTCTATTAATATTATTATTTATGAACATATTTATAATACATACAAAAATTGAAAATAATAATCAATATGGTTGTTTAATAAGGATAATTTTTTAAGGGTGAGTGTGTACGTCTATTTTTAATAAAGGATTGAATGCCATACTAATATAGCCCAATTTCACCCATGAATGTTTTGTAACAGTAATAATTTTATTTTTATGTATTGATACTTTTGGATTTTAGAGAATTTATGATTTTATTACCTGGAGTGGATTTTATTTAAGTAAATATGTGGTGGGTTTCTAGGTGTTCTAATAGTGTCTTGAAATTAATGATGGGGAGATTGGATGTGTTATATGAAATAGCGTCTTTAGTGGAAATAAGTTTGTTAGAATGAGTTAAGAGTTTCTATTTCATGTTCATTATATTTTTATTATTTATTTTACAAAAGATTTTTTTCTATATATTATTTGTTATTATTTCAAACTGTTTGATGATATTTACCTCAATTCACATCAAATTCACCTTTGGTTATGGTTTCTTTAGAGAATACATTGAACACCTAAAAATTGTAGACTGATTGATGGATAAAAAAATTATCTCTTGGGTAGGATTTAATTTTTGGTAGTAGTGATATGATGTAATTAGATAATTAAAAACATGGGATTATTTAAATAAATTCATGAAGATAGTGGGTTTTGAATCTGGATTTATAATATAATTTTTGAAATCATGTTCGATTGTGGCAAAATGAAATAGTTGAACTAGATTTAATGATGGGATAATGAATTATTTGTAAATTAATAGATTATAAAATTAATGAATAGTAATTTATAATTAGTATGTGTAAATGGTTGAAGTTCTTAATCTTGAAGATTTTATACATGTTTGAGAACCAATCTTCAAGGAATTATTGGTGGTTGTAGGTGTGTTTTGAGAAGTTAGTAATAGTTCAAGTCAATGTTTAGGTATTTTCTAATAGTTTGGGTTTTCATGATATTATATTTATATTTTCTAATTAAATAGGCATCACCACAAAATTAGGTTGGTAAACGAACACCCAAATGTTTGGGGGGGTGTTGCACCAAAATTGATGTTGGTCATGGAATCCATATAAAGCATCTCGATATCCCCAACTTTCTCTTCTACTAAAAAAATTATATCATTATAAACATGTTGTGATGACTTAAGGTAGAGAGTATGGAATCATATGGGATTATATGGATCATGGAATTAATATAAACTTATGTGTTGACTGAAGGGTAGGATGTAAATACACATACTTGTATCTGATCATGATGATTATAGTTTCACATGGGTGTGCATTCATGGGTTGTTGAGGCTTGTGTAATAATATATGATAAATGGTATATATATTCTTTTGAAATTCTACATGGTTACATGTGACATGATAATTATGGGTTTCTGATGTGATGCATAGATTGTATGATGAGATGATGATATCAGCATAATGTGGTTTCTTTATTTAGGGCAGGATGGCTTATTAGAAGGATCAGAATATGACACAACTCTTTACAGTGATGGAGATAGACACCCCAGTGGGGAAGTGGATTCAAGGATTCATTTAGCCACGCACACAAAAAAATTATATATATATATATATATATTTATTTATTTATTTATATTTGTGTCTATGTGTGTGTTTCAATATTGATTTCATACTCTTATATGCTATTTAGTGAGTGAGACAAGGTGTGCAGGGGAAATATATTTACTTTTATTCGTGAATATTTGGTTTCTTTTATTCATTTACATATATATTATATGTTTCTTTTAGAAAAATTATTAGGGTTTTTATATTGGATTCAATGAATAATATGGGTATTCTCACCCTATAAATATATAAACTATTTTTAGGTCAATTGGAGAAATATGGTGATTGATCCTCATTATTGTAGCTCAGAGTCATTATTCTTAATCAATAATGAATTAATGGTTACAAACATGGATTTCCTTTAATATGTTTCAGTTTTTTTTATTTTGTATGAAATTAAATTCATTATTCAGGATTACTTATGTATTTATGCATGGTATTGATTGTGGGGTCCCATTATACGTCTTTTTCTTAAATTTTGTCAAATATAGTGATTCCACCCACTTATCTGGACTATATACCCTTGGTTCTAGATGTCACTCATGGCCTATTATAGGCAGGATTTAGCAGTCATTATCTATATTCCTATTTTCATCCGAAGAGGGGTTCTAGTATAGGAGGATCATGAAATTATCATTTTAATAACAAAAAGTGGAATAAACCCTTGAAAAAAATTAGGTATCAACATTAAATCCATAAAGGGGGCTACACAACAAAAAAATATAAAAAACTAAATTAAAATAAATAATTTATATATTGAAATACATTTTATAAATGATGTATAAGTGGTGGTAAACAATAGAAAAGTAATTTATCAAATATAATCATATGTATAAGAGAAATATATTCAAAAAAATAAATGATATATATAACACATATTTTTAATGAATTAATGAAATATGATTTCCCGAAAAAATATTCTAAAACTATAAATTATATACACACAAAAATGGTCTTATAAATTACTAGATGAGTAGTATACACATTTTGGGAGTGATATATTAAAAATAAGAATAAAAGGAAGGGATTACATTAATTACATTATAAATTATTGTATTAAGAAGAATATTAGAAATAGAAATAAAATTAATTGAATATACCTAGAACAAATAATGGTGATGAATAATTAAAATACATTAATAATTTATGAAGATATAATGTATAATAATCATCGATATAATGAAGTATTATAACCCAAAAAAGAATAATGTAGTAAGAGTCTCCATTAAAAATGAATGGTAATTTTGTAATAACAGTAATGATACCAATAATAAATAAATAATAAATATAATATAGTCATTTATATGTAAATTAATTTCGAAAATGTGGCATATAAGATAATTTATTTAATAAAAAGACTATAAAAATGAATGAGGATTTGAAAAGTGAATCAAATTTGAATTTGAATGGAGAAACATAAGCATAATTATCTATGATTAAAATAAGTACTTAAACTCATAAAAAAATATCAATAATAAAATTAATTAGACATTTTTATTTCATTTTATATAGAATCTATTGAATAATGGATGGATAAGTGAGACAATAAAAGGGCGGGTAAATAGAGAACATCTTACATTGAATCTTGACTCTCTTGGATTATCATATTTCATCACAAAAATATAATTATTTTATTAATAATTTAAATTAATATTAATGGATATTTATTATATTTATATTCATTTATTTTTTGGACTTCACTCATTTTGTAGATTATATTAACTACATTTTTCATTTGGGTTTTTTTATAAACTGTTCCAATATCTGTGAAATACAATGGTAATCATCCCATGGAATTTTGAAAGGATTCAAAAATCAATAAAACTTAAAATTTAAGGATTATAAATCATTAATGTAAAATATTGGTTTGGAAGTTCAATGGATAATCTAAATTCATGAAAACTAGTAAAAAAATTATAGTATAACCACTTTAATATAAATAATGAATTAAGATTTTTTATTTTTTATTTTATTAATTTAATGAGTAGTTTATCAATGTAAAATACTTATAATGTAAGTAATATATTTTTAATTCATAAAATATATTTTTAAATCAATCTAGGCATGGTGCTAATTTCTGACTCATAACATTATATATATAGGAGTTTTAAACTAGTCATCATGTTATAAATGTTATAAACTACATTGAAATTGTTTTTCATGAACCACGATGTGTTATAATTCTTGTCAAAGTAAAATTAAATAATTATATTATTTATGGTCCATTGGTGTGTTAAATTCAAAAAGAGGAATAAGAAGAAATAAGATTAAATATATTGAATTGAATTAGATTGGAATTATTACATTCCTTCTATATATGTATCATGATACTAAAAAATATGGATTCTAGAAATGGTTTATTTATTAGACAATGGACAAAAAATTGTTTCCATGATTGTTTAGGAAGAGATTTTGGATCATAAATTCTTCGGAAAGACAATTTAAAATTGAAGATAAACATGTATAAGGGGTGAATTTATTAATGAATGAGAGGGTGTTATTGAATAAAATAATGATTAATTTATTATTTCATCTCAATTATATGGGTAGTGTTGAATCATGTGACAAAGTACAATAATTAATGCATCTCAGGTTGAGAAAGTGCGTTCTTATATATTCTAGGTTATAATTAATCATTTATTTTACATAAAATAAAATAGAGAATATTTTATCATCTTTCTCTACTCACCTTTATATTTTTCTATTTTAAATGTTTTTATAACATCACCAATATTGAATTTCAACATGATATTTTCATAAATATTATTTATTTTTTCAAAATTATTTTCTAGATTAAGTAATATTAACATTCTAATTTTGGAAGAAAAAATAATTCCTTAATAAATAACATAAAAAATTTAATATTAAATTCAAAAATTATAAATTCATTAAGTTAGAAAATTTGGAAAATAATTTTCCATTTCTAAAATATTTATGTTATCAGATTTTATTTATTATATATATTACTTATTACTTATTATTATTTAAATTATTATTTTAATATTCCTATTTAAGTTAGTATTATAATGGTAATATTACTATTATAGTGGTCATATTTACTAATATTATATAATATTAACACATGCTATATGTACCTATTATTTCTTTTATTACCCATTCATCGCATTTTCTCCCCTGGTTATCTATTAGACATTTATAAAATTCTAGTTTCATTCCAAATGTTCAATTTCCGTTTATATTATTATTAATTGGTGTAATGTCTCTAAGAGAATTTGGATTTTCAAGTTCTTATGATGTTTTTCATTTGTTTCTATTTTCTAACTATACTATATTTTATTTTATAGAGTATATTTATCCATAATATGTAATGTTATATATGGAATTTATTAATTAAATATTTTCTCTTTTTGTTTTGTCTTCTATTTACTTATGATATACAATTTTACAATCATTAATATTTAGTAAAAACACTTGTATTTAGAAATATAAAATAATTAGGTGATAAACATATAATAATTTTATCTTCACACCATCATAAACAATATAAAATAAGTACATTTAAAATTTATATATATAATTTACTTAGAAATATTTATGATAATATGAATTAAAATTCATTAAATATATATATATATATATATATATATCATTTCACTAGATATGTATGTGTTTAGTTAGAGCTAGCATACTGAGTTCTATATGCACAACATACATGTTACTTTCTGTAAACATGAATATTTCATTACCCATGACATAGATATGGTAAACAATAATATGTTTAATGAAATACGGACATAGTAAGATATAGAATTATAGAGTGATTTTTGGAACTCATTTGGTGAATTTTTATTTTATAATGTTTTAGTATAGGAATGTAATTTCATGCTTTTTGTTTGGGATATTTTTCATGCATATTATGATTATATTTTTATTTTTCCAAATTCATATTTTGTAATAAATATGGTTTATTTTTTTATTTTTTGTGAATATAATGAACCTTAAACCAATTACATTATTTTGAGATGATTTTATCATGAATATATATAAAACTCAATGTAACACACACACACACACACCCAACACAATGATTTGGAGTCATTGATGATTTCATTAATCTTTCACAACATTACATAATAAAAAATAAATTTATTTTCAAAAAATATGTCATAATATTTTCATAATTATAAAATATAGATATTCCAAAATAAATTTAATCATCAGTACATACACAATTACAAATATAGGGTGATCATAATTCTTAATAAGGGGGAAATGTAGGAAACATAAAAGGGGATGTCATGAGATATGATATATATCATAATTGAATGAGAGTATAAGTGATTAAAGTATAATCACTCAAAAAAACACATCATCATGGTTTTAACCTTATCCAGGTTTATGTTATGATAGGATACATCATGACGAATGTCACCATGGAATGGTTTACTTCATTTCTAAACATGTATTCGATGATAATGCACAGTTTTTCCAATGTATCATTTGATTAGATATAATTAACAATTGGTTATCATGTGCTAATAGTCTTTACATGATAGAATATTATGAATAATCATTTAAGGGTTAACTATTAATTATTAGGATTTAAATAAATCTTATAATGGGTTGTATTATTTGGTATTTTATTGAATCATTTCATGGACCAAAAATTTTCTTCCAAGGATAGTCCTTTGATATCTATATAAAGAGGACAAATCCTTCTGGGGTTTATCTATGACATTTGGAATCTAAATGTCATGATATATTTACAAGCCAATGAACTCTTTCCTGTATCCATGTTTCTCTTTATACCAAAATTATATCAATCTTTTATGAAGATTGAATCCTTCCCAACAATTTAAATATTCTAATAGATTGTTTATACCCGAGGAGGAAGGTTTGTATTAAGTTATTCTCTGTTATTTTTATCAAGATTGTTTGGTGAATCTTGCATAGGTGGGATTATAAAATAACATGTTAAATATCTATTAATTTATTTATTCAATTCAATTAAATTGGAAACCATCCGGCTTAAATATGTTTTTTTAATTCTAGATATAGTTCGATAACTATTACCAATTAACAAAACACATAGGTGTTTTTAGATCATATTTATTGTCATTTGGATTCAATTATTGAATTGACGAATAAACTAAGAAAAACTATAATTACATAAATATGGAAGGTCATATTTTAAATATAACATGGTTAATAAAAAATTCTATTTCATGTCATAAATCATGAAAATAAATTTTTGTGGTCCTATATAATTTATAAATCATGCATTAGTTTTTCAAAAATGGCTATAAATGGTTCTTCAGAAATAGAGTATTATGATAATGATGAAAATAATTCATCCTTTATATATAAATATTAAAATAAATTTTCAAATTATAATTAGACAATTAGATAGTAATGATATGACCTTAAAATAATTTGATGAGTGAGACGTTATGTTGTACATCATCAAACAGATTAGCTAAGATATAACTAATGTAAAAACGATCAAGATTATGGTATGACCAATATTCCAAAATAGCTTGTGGCTATAAATTATGTCATATATTTGTTGAGATATTCACCGTCTAAAATGGTTTTGATTGATCGAAGACATAGTGGATGAAAAAATAGGTAATTAAAATTATAAATAAAAATAGTTTTTGTTAAAATTCTCTAAATCCTTCCCATGTGTGTCTTTGGTGATCCCAAAAGAAATCTAAGGAGTATATTTACTTTATATTACCATAACATACATAAATATTTGATCATTTTAGATGAATAGTTAATCCATAACAAAATTGTACATTCCCAATAACCATAATGTTATAGTTTCATTGTAGACTAGATACATAAAAATACTATTTTATAAAGGACCTTCAACATATCCCAAAAAAAAATTCATGTTTGTACCCTCATAGAAAAATCATAGTTATAACATTTAAATAAGACCTTTGGAAGGAAAACATAAGAAAGATAGATCCAATAATATCAATAAGGCTTGACATAAAATATATAAATAATTGATCATATATGATTATAAGGGTATGAGAACATGATTATAACATAAAAAAACATTACAAAATAAATAAAATATCATAAACCTCGATTCAAGTAATTAGTCATTTTAAAAACAAATTGTGAAATTCATAAGAGTGTGAAATCATCAATAATAAATCTTGATTCACTAAGATCATATCATAAAAATACTAATTTATTAAAAGTATACACTTATGACATTGTGAACATGTATACGAAATTACAGGATCACCCATTAAGTTATGGACCTGAAATCGTGTCATCATAAAATATTATGAACATGAAAGTAAGTCCTCACATAAACTTTTAGACATCAATCCATGTCCATGCATTATGATTTGAACATGAAATTAGTTACCCATATAAAATAGTTATCTCAACAGTTATTCATTTTACTTAATGCATTGTAGGTCTATAACAGAACCATTCATCACAAAACATTAAAAGATAAATTTTCTATTAGATAATAAAATCATTGATTATTTCATTATATTGTAGACCATTTAAATTAATGGTTTTAAAAACTATTTCATAATTTATTAGTTAAAAAATAGAAATGAAATAGGGTTCAGGGAGTCATCCACAAAACCTCAACATAATTAACATTCCAGATAAGATAAATTGACAGTATCACTAGATAATATATAAAATGAATCTTAATTAACATCAAAAGAAGTAATCATAGATGAAAATTTATTTTAAAAGATTACTAAAATACATTGTGGTGAAAATACACTTTTCATTTTGAAAGAACTTAATTAAAATATAAAAATTTAACAAAATTAAAAAATATATATATATAAAACAATGTAAAAATTTAAAAAATCATATAAAATAGTATAAATGCCTATTAAAAATTCATTTGTGTAGTTTAAATTAAAATAATGATCATGTTCAAGCATTTCTCAAAAAAACCTTGTTCAAAAAATGCTAAAATGATTCTTTAAAAAAATTAAATAGAGAAAAATATTGGAAAATTTTAATTAATAAATCACTATATAATAGTAGAAACATTCCATAAAACATTTTATTGAATATGTGGACATGGAATAAAAATATTCTCGAAAAAAGTGGATATAATGCACATCATTTATAAAAATATTTCAATCAATTTATGTTACTTAGAGTGGGAAATTAAAAAATTACATGATCAAACAATACAGAAAAAATATATGGGTTTTAAAGAATAATAACTTTATAATTACCCACCATGTAAATTTATCATATACTATCCAGAAAGGAAATAAGATAGTGACATAAACTCTTTCCTCAAGAATCATATTAAATTGTATGCATTAAAACCTACTCTATAACTGATAAATAATTATTATAAATATATTAAAATACCATATTCATATATAAATTATAATGTTTCTTTAAAATATAATTTTTTACTATCCTTTTATTAATTATTTTATCATTAAAAAGGTCATTCAAGTGAAAATTGGTCTGTTTTCCATGCATCCGTTGGTTTTATGGTTCTGGTCCTTTAGCCTTGGTAATGATTTCATTATATTAATAATATAAATCATGAGATAAATATAAAATTTATTCAGCATATGTACTTTTATAACTATTCATATAAATCAGTGATGAAAAATTAAATACATCACTCTATAGAGATGGTAGTAATTACAGACACAGGAGTGATGTTTTAATTGTTAAATGGATTGAAAAAATAAACATAAATTATTTTTCACCTTTATAGAATAATCATTATATCATTAAAATGTTATATATACAAAAAAATTATCCTTGTTAACAACCATTTAATCGGAAATAAAATATTAATTTCATCGAATTGTGGAGGTGGTTGTTCATATATACACACACGTGATGTTATCATTTTCAAACATATGGTAATGTATTATGGTATACATGTTCTTATAATTAAAGAAGATTAATTTCTCATAAATAAAATATATAAACATTAAATCCAGTATAATAACAATCTATGATTGATGGTGACAGAAAATTAATGATATCGGTACATGGAGGTGGTAATCATCTTATTCGCACAAGTGATACATTAATTTACCTTTTTATTTAAAGGAAGTGGAAAATGGATTTACCCTATTAGTATTAATAACATATAAGTATATATATACAACTATATTCATTATGTGGTGGTATAAAAAATCTATTTATGGGAATTATATGAATAATTAAATTTGAAAAGTGTTGATAAGAACATATACATCTTCTTTGATAAACCTCAATTTAATATCTTCTTAAGGACACATAAATTTTCATAAAAAGAATAAAATAACTACTAGTACATGAGTAAGAATTTCAAGAAGTTATTTGTTCTTTATTTGGATGAGATAAAGGTCTCAAGTAGTGTGGATAAGTGATAATAGGGTTTCTCTTTTTATATGTGTAGGGAGTGAAATACTTATAATTATTATGAATATTTAAATATAATAAAGTTACCCTCATGTAAAATTAGATCCAAATATTATAATGTTCAAATATAGGAGGTGATAGAATTAATATTTATAAATCCAATAAGATTTTGAGAAGTTTTTTGATGATTTTAAACCTTATCTCCTTAGATCAACCCATTTAAACATTTAACATAGTAATGAATTTTTACATCGGTTTCCATTCATAATAAATAAACATGAATTTATCATTATTATATAATAATAATTATTCTGATTCAAAATATCGAATCGATTTTATAAGTTTAAATTTTTATAACATGTCTAAATTCATTTTCCAATAAGTGAAAAAATGAAACAAACTAAATTTTTGATAAAAATTCATTTTATGAATAAAAATATGATTAACATTATTCCATTCCATATAAAAACTATAAGATGAATGTTAAAATATATTAATAAAATAAATTCGTTCAAATTTAATTAAATTAATTCATAATAATTTAGTAATGTAATATATTAAGATAATAAAATATTGTGTGATTAAATCATTTTTAGGGAAAAAATCTCTTTTTTACATTCAAATTCTATTATTTTAATTTTTATCCAATTTTAAACCAATGAATTAATTATAGACATGCGCAAAAAATATTCTTTCATAATTTAGTTAGTCCTTCTATCACCCCCAATTTCAATTACATGGAAATTTATAATGGTTCATTGGTCTTATAAAAGTTTGAGTTAACGTTGGGGTGGTTATGAGATGTTAATTAATGTAATGTAGATTTTTCTAGAACATCATGGTTTTTGTATAGTTAGAAGAAACCATGAACACCACCAAGATACTATACAACAAGTTTTGGTTGAAATTGGGTATGAACTTGGATAACAAACCATTTGACCAAACATGAAGGTGTATATGGGAAACTGAGTGATATATATCATATGGATAAATAATTAGGTGCATGATGTCACTAACTCTAGAATCCTTCCAAGTGAGTTATAGACTTGAGATAGTAGCACTACACGGCTATTAAACTATTTTCCAAAAGTTCTGTCCTAACTAAAATTTTTGTATCTAACTCTAATTAACTCATGATACCCTCTTTATTCTCATATTAAATCATGGTATCAAATTTATTTCTCTTTATAGTATTGATATATGTGTCCATTTGACTTGAAAATGACTCTTTGGTGATCCAAACAACATTTGAGATATATAATCATCGGTAAGTACCCATTATTTATAGATATATTATTCTTATCTCTCAAGGAACCATAGATCTAATTTTTTATGGACAGATCCATGTTCCTTAATGGGAATCATAACAATATATGTTTTAATTTATTAAAGTTCAGCAGATCTACACCCAAATATAGATTTTAGGAGTGTTTTTCTTCATTTCCACCAACCATGGAGTGATGTGTGGCCTCTCTATCATTTTAAAATATCTTAGAACATGAATCATTTGTTTTCATTTAGTTATTTTATTTCAAAATAATAAAATTTATGTTTGATTCTTGATGGAAACCACTTTTTTATGGATTTGAAATTACGAAAATTGAATGGTTTAATGAAAAATCTTTTTTTCTGGTAATTTTTAATTAATGATTTTAATATTATGGTTTTTATTTGATTCAAGGTAAATTATTTTTGGAATGATATAAAGATATAAAGTAATTATATGTAATGGATTTTTATGAAATTTTGGATACATGGTTGGCGTGAGTACATTCATTGACATGACCATGTGGAAGGGTCATATTCCATTGGGGAATAGGGAAATTTTTACCTCATAAACATTTGGTGGATTGATGAGAGGATTATAATGAGTATGAATGTCTCACATGTGAATTAATGGGTGTGGGTGTGGGTGTGTGAGAGACAAACTTATTGGTATTTCAAATAATGGATAATGGTTTAATTATTGGAAAGTTTGTTTTTCATGTAACTTGTTTAATATTTTGATATAAACTATTTATCTACATTGTAAAATATTTCATATAAAATGTGATAATTCGTTCTTGTAAAAGTGGTATGTGTTTGGAATTGTTAGCATAAATCCTACCCAGTTTAGACTCACCCTCTAATTTTGAAATTTTGTACATTTGTAGATGTCCTCTATTGAGACATGGGTAAAGGAAAGCTATCTTAATTATATTGTTATGCTTATTGATAACATAAACATGTAATGTGGATTTATATATTAGATTGGTTTTTATTTTTCTTATTTGGATTCAATATGGTTTTTTCAAGTATTTTTGTATTTAGGTTATTTTTGTGTATTCATTTCGGCTTCCTCTTGTACTCTGATATTGTTTAATGTTTAGCTTTTATATTGACTTGTATTGTGTACTCATGGATCATATATATAATTGGATATTTATAATTTAGGTTGAGTTGGTGTTTTATCTTTAAAATATAAAATAATAACCCTACTATTTTGGAGTCCCATGGAATTTATTTATAGCCTTTATTGTCTTCAGGATGTCACCTAAGGCCAGCAATTCCACCAATTTATCTCTAGCCAATGAGGAGGGGTGGGATGTTACAATTGGTATTATCTAATTAGGTTGTTGAGATGGAAATAGTATTAGTATATCTTTTGGATATAATTAAGGAAATATGATATTTATTACATGAAATATATTTCTAAAAATTATATAGCTAAAATTTTTATATTTAACAATAAGTCACTAGGGTGATTGGGTCCATAATTATTTTAGGAAACATTTAGGTGATTTTTAATCTCATCATCATGGGTTTAGATTATTATAATTTCATGTAATGAAATTATTTTAAGACTATAAAATAGTTTTTATTTTTTTATTTTGAGTTTAATGGATTATGAAATGCTAGAAAAGTGATTATTTCTTAAAATAGTTCAACGGGTTGTTTTGAGAAAAAAATGGCTTTTAATTTAAAATATGATTAAATTGGCGAAAAAAGCTAGATTTTGGAAATGTATGATTGTGACTAGTGATGATTTGTTAAATTATAGCTTATATGACTTAAATTGTTAATGGATTATGACTCAATGGGTTTTCCTAGTTAAAGTAAACGACATTCAGTAGACATCATAAGAATAAATTGTAAGAGGTTGATGAACATGTAGTTAATCATGGGATCCATGTGAAAAAAATCTGGTCTAAATCATTGTAATTTATTTTCAAGATGTTGATAGGGGAAATAAGATTGATTTTCCTTGATAGTGGGGTATTAGGTTCTTTTAAAAATGATGAATCCTCATATATTTTAGAGGTATTCCAAGACTCAAAATGTAGAATATTGGATCCATAGGATGAACAAACTTTTGTAATTCCTAGATACCCCATATGAGTTGATAGTGAATTTAGAAATGTATATACTTGATGATATAGCATGCCAATGGTGAGAATAATCTATCCAGGCTATAGTTGACTAAGGCATCCTATGGTGGGATTTTAAGGATCTATCTAAAAAAAATTCTATTATCACACTTCGAGAATTTATATAATGCCTTATTTATTTATCCTAAAATAAGAGAACCTATAGGTTCAAGAGTATATAGAAAAATTTATTAATTTACTCAAAATTACCTAGAATTTACTCAATGTGTCTCCCTGAATGCATTATTTTTTTAGTTGGTGTTATGAGTGGATATTTGATCAATGATTTTATTACATTGTATTGTGAACTATATATAAATGTAGATTAAGGAGAATATGGTAGAAATGGATATGTATAGGAATTCATTATTAGGTACTATGTTTATTTCTATGGTAATAAGTTGGAACTCCAATACTAATAATAATCAAAAGAGTTCATCCCACTTCTAGAGAGTAGGATATCTCAGAATGAGTCCATGGGATTAGTAAACATTCTCCCTTTATCAAAATAATATAGATAAGTTTTCAATGTGTTTATATTTATTTTAAAAATATGAAGTGAGATTATATGACACCACCTAGATTTATTCAAAATTTTAATAATATGGGACATCTTCAGCATTATTTTTATAGTGACACAAGTTATAGTGCTAAATACAAATATCATGTTTTTCACACATCATATTCTTTGTCTAGGTGGGAACTATAGAATAATAGTTGTCATTAGAACATAATGAACCTAGTTTATTCTATGATCATGATGACTCCTCAAATAATAAAATCTCAATAGGCTAGTAAAGTCAAATGAATAGTGTGTAATCAATTTTATAGAGATGAGAAACTAATCAGAGATGAATAATTAGGTCCTTCTATAGTGATTGGAATGATTATTTTGAATTATAACTTTATGAATTCTCTTTTGGATAATTTAATTTCAAAAATGTTTTTTCCTTATCATGTTGTTTTTTATTTTACTTTTCATGTTGAGATGATGCAATATATTTTGAAGCTTCCAACTCATATTGTCTAAAGAAAATGTAAATCCTTTTTTTTGTAAAACATGTTTTATATCTATCGATGGGATTGGGGTGATTTTGAATTTATCTAAGATTTAGAACGAATTATATGACATGATTTTGTGTATGGATTGGTTGACATAATTTAATGAACCGTCAACTATTTTCTTGAATGGTTAATTTCACATATCGTGATGGAATCAATCATAAATTTTGATAATATTAGGTTGTAAATTTAGGGAGAGTGGGAATTTTGGAACCAACGGTGGGAATTATCTCTCAGAAATTCATAGTGATGACTTTGAATCTATATAGGTGATAAAATACTAATTTTTGAAGCATAATTTCCCTATATACTAATTTTGTTACTTAAAATGTCTCAGTTTTTTCACCCAAAATAGAAGTCAAGTTCAGGATTTGTATCCTTGCGGGGTATGTACTACTTCACTATCATCTTATATGATGACACCAATAAAATTGTTAGTTTTGAATTTTCATTTGTAAGAGTTGGGATGTTATTGTTTTATTTGACTGAGAATCTATATATGGGATGCACCAGTCCTTTTGTGAAAATTGTGGACAGAAATGTTAGGTTGTTTGTGGATTATCATATTCTTAACTGTATTACAATAAATAATTATTATTGTATACCATGAATCAATGACCTATTCAATCAATTTTGTGGATACCATTGTTCAACTAAAATTTACATTTGATTGAGATATCACCAACTATGAGTTTGGAAGGAGGATATTTTGAAGACAACATTCAGAAGAAGATATAAACATTAGGATTTTTTCATTATGCCTTTTGGTTTTATTAATTCCATAGTTGTCACTATGGAATTGATGATTCAAATATTTCCAATTCTTATGGATTCCATTTTGGTGGTGTTTTTGATGATTTTCTAGTGTATAAAAGTAAAAAATAGGACCATTAGTAACACTTGGATATTGTAATGGTCATTTTTTGATAGCATCATCTTTGTTATAAGATATCTAAGAGTTATATTTGGATAGAATCAGTACTTTTAGTTGGCCATGTAATTTCAAAAAAAGGATTTTTCATGGATCCTAAAATGATAGATGTTGTTATCACCTGGTAACCAATAATGAATTTCTCTTAAATATGAATATTCTTTAATTACTGTGATACTGCATAAATTTTTTATGTTTCCTTCATCATTGGCCTCAAAAAATAAATATTTTATTAGGAGTGATGTTCCTTTCTAATAAAACAATGAATTCCAAAAAACTATCCTATAGATCATTTTTAGAATTACATAAGAAAAAATATTCACATTTCTAGACTTCTAATAGGTCTAGGTCATCTCCTATGATGCATCATGATCTATGTTGGAATATGTTCTCATGAATGTTGATCATGCCATTTCTTCAAAAATTCACAATGTATGATTTGAGTTATCTGCAATAGTCTATTCCTTAAAGACATAACATCTATATCATTTTTGTGAGAAATTTAATCTGTATATTGATTATAAAATCATTAATGACATTTTCTAAAAAAGATATTTAAAACTAAGGGATGGAAGAACGATGGAATATCTTTAAATTTTAGAGTTTGACTTCTTTTATACATCATGGAAAGGAAATTATGTAGCAGATTACTAGAGAATAAATTCATATTCTCATTTGGATGGAGAGGCTTCATATCAATGGAATATTATGATAGTAAAAGATGATATCCATATATATTATTCTTAACAATTAAATGTTCCATTTTTTCGATTTATACTATTCCTAATTTGGTTGATTATGTCAAATTTTCTAATACTTATCATCCAAAATTTCAATCTATGATCTCAAAACTCAATTGTGAGAGACCATTGATGGATGAAAGATATAAGGGAGTTTGGTATTGTGTTTTAGAGATCAGATCATGGTACCATGGTTTTTTTTGGAATATTTTATTTATTCCTACCACCATTAAATATGGTCATTCCATCCTATTATTCAAAAAATCTATAAACTGTTGCATGCATAGTTTCAGTGGGTTTTCAAGAACAAATCTATTGAAGAGTTTAGGTTGTGATTATTCAACTGTTTTTAGGTTAAGGAAGACCATTAATGTCTAGTTAGTATTGTAACATCCCAGGTATATAATGAATATGACATTTTCATATTTATTAATATTTCTGAATTAAATATTAATATTACGTTAAAGGTGATGCTATGTTCGATGGCGTACCCAATACGCAACAATGAGTTTCTTTGAAATCTTACATCGCACAGTAATAATATAATAATATTATTTTAAATGGTAGTTAACACCTAGCCATTTTAATGGCATGAATTAATAGAACTAACTAAAAAATTATTATATATGTTTGTTAAATTTTTTTACTTTTATAAAATAATAGTTAGAGGCTAAAAATAATAAAAGAATTCAATTTTAAGCATAAATATACTGATATTCATTAAAAGGTTGATTAATAGCCTTTTGATGGAGATCTATTTTAAAAACTAATTTTTCTCAATTTTATATGTTATATTTGACAAAATAAAATCCTTCTTCCTAATTGAGATATCAAAATGTACTTTGTCTAAATTTTTTTATTTTTCCGATAAAGTTCATTTTTTTAATGAATAGTGAAAAATGTTGTATTTTAATTCAAAACCACCTTTTTATTTTGTTTATTTATATGGGTAGATTGTCTTTTTAATTGGAATAAAATTGTAATTAGAATATATTTTTACCATTTAATTAAATGGTGGTCATTGGAATTAATTTCACTTTGAAATTGGATATAAACAAGTGTCAACATTTTGATAGATATTGTTTCGTAAAAACACGCTATTTGTTTTGACAGTGGGAATTAATTATAAAATTAATTAATAAAGCATCTATGTTTTGAATTTGTTAAAATGTAAATAATTTTTTAATTTGTAATATAAAATTAAATTTTTATAAATTTGAGGTATTTTTATGAAAAATGTTCATTTTTAATGAATAGAGAAAAATCTTGCATTTTACTTCAAAAATTATTTTTCATATAATTTAATTATATAGTTAGATTGTTTTTTAATTAGATTTAAAGTTTAATTAAATTAATTTTTATCACTTAATAAAATTTTGTCCATTAGAAGTAATTTGACTTTTCAATTGGATGAAAAAACAAGTCTATCTTTTGATAAATTTTACTTCTTAAAAACCTATCTTTGGTTTTGACAACGAGAATTATTTTTAAATTACTTACTAAAATTTTTGGGTTTGTAATTTGATAAAATGGATTCCATATTTGGAATCATAAAGTACAAATTATGTTATTAATACTCTTGTGTTTTTTTTGACGTTATGAATAGTAACAATGACAATAATCTTTAATTATCATGATTAATTAGTAATCGGGTAGTTTAGGGTAATAAAATAATATCATAATAATATAAAATGACCCCAAAATGTTTCTTGATTATATTTTTTGAGTCATGGACGACCATGGGATGCCTTGGGCCAACTTTGGGTCCCCATGGAATCACTTTAGTGTGATAGTGACCTTTTATCATATTATTTTTTAAAGAAAGGAAAATATAACCAAAGTATGTATCACCTAAGTAAAACAATTTTAATTTTGTTTAAATAGATGATATATTAAACTAAAAATAGTAATTGTAAATCTAAAAATATTTCCTACATTATGGTATTTTATTTATAATTTTTATACATTAAATAAATAAATTTATTTATGACACAATGATGAAGCACTTACTACCTCATTAATGAACGATTTAAATAAAATGAAAATATATGGTAAAATCTAAGACTTAAACTTGTATAAATCCTTTTTTATAGGTGGATTTAGAACCCTTATCACCATATCCTCACAATATATCATTGTGGGTTCTTTAAAATCCTAAAATAATTTTATAATAAAGTAACATTTCAAGACTTTCCAAAAGTGGCCCTCCTCCCTCTTATAAAAGGCTCCCACCTCTACTCCCTTAACCACACCTCTCAAGCCCTTGGCTCGTCCAACCTCTACTAATATTTTCTCTTAACATCCCTCTATTACTCGTAGAAGCCTCACTTTGGGCAGAAGTCTTCCCGAGGAAGCCTTTGGCTCAAATCAAAAAAGTGTTACCCGATTTAGAGGTAATGTCTTCTTTTGAGTTTATTTCTTTTATTTTCCTTCTTAACTCACCAATAACTTTTTATTATTTGATCCCTTAATAAAAAAAATATAATAAATATACTAGGATGGTGTTATGATGAGGATTCCACCTACACTTACACACACTTCCGTCAAATGGTTAAAGAACATACTGTTTCTGTGGGTGGCGAATTACTGTTTCACGAAACGATGATTGTTCAATATCATTTTAACACCTCTCATGGTGGAAATTATGATCGTAATGAATTTATATATGATATATATTATATTTATGTACTCTCAATGCTTCTGTATTTTATATTTAAAATATACCTTTATGTTTTTCATGTTGTGGAAATGTGATAATTTCATATGAGGAAGTGTGGACTAGAACCCCCTCAAGTGATGTGACTCATTCATGAAATACATGGAAGGTATAAAGAATGATATTACTGAACTTATATTACCTATATAACATATATATTATACTTTAATTATAATATATATATCTCACTTAGTTTTATTTCCATTAATATGACAATGAAATGAAAGTATCGTTCATGCGTATGTACGGCCTACTGTTTCCATGAACGGTGCACTTCATTTTTATCTCAAAGTGTTATCAAATAGAATTAAATGAATATATACTGGATATATATGATATTTAAATCATTAATACAATTCTTTAGATGATGTTCTTATAACTACATGGGCAATTACTTTCTAACAAGTTCATTTTTTGACTCATGTACCGAACATCAACAAAACGTATGTTATGAACTCACATAATTAACTAATTATTATAACATGATAATATGTGATATGAATTGAATAATGAAATTTAAAGGAATTAATTAAGCAATTATAAATTGACCATGGTTTATTATTCAGCAATATAATGAAAACGAACAAGACAAGTTGGACTTGAGGTAAGGGATCCTACATCTCTCTTTCTTTTTAAGTACTCTCTTTTATGTCATTCCTTTTAAGCTCATATTTCTTATGTTTGGGGATGTTATTTTATATTAATCTTAATTAAATTTTTATGTTCATATTATGAGGGAACCTATTTGATCTCATCAATCCATTTTTGGGAGTTTTATGTGGCGCTGTTGGGCTGCTGAATTTTCGTAAGGGATTTCTTATCTCACTTTTAATTCCTTGAGATTTCCATTGTTCACAAATTATTTATTTCATGTGGTGTATTGTTTACTGACATTTAATATATATTATAATGATTCTATTTATATTCATGGTATTATGCGATTCATTTGGTGTTTATTATCTTTTGGTCATACGACTCGATTGATTACAATGAGGTATGGGGTTTTTATCTCACTTTTTATTCCCGTGAGATTCATGCTACATTTTCCACTGTTTCCTTTTGTGTGGTGTATGTAATGACAATTATTTTATTCTTTATGTAATATAATTTAATTTATGGGTATTTACATCTTCATTTTATGGCTCTTCTTTCATGGGGTGTGCATTTTGAAAGCTACCCAAATCGGTAAGGGAACCTTTCACCCTCCTCTTTTTAAAAGTCTTCTTTTTTAGGTCTTTTAATATACATCTTATTATGTTGGGATATGTTGTTATATATCCTTATTTATATAAATTTTATGTACAAGTGATTATATGCCCTTTTTTATCTCTCCTAATCTCATTTTCTGATGTTTAATGTGACGACGTTAGGCTATCGATTGTTTATAGGGGAACTTCTTAATCCAATTCCAATTCATTTGGTTAAACCTCTACATCTTGATTATGTCATGCTATGAAAATGTGTGGATTACCTCTGATTGTTTTACACTTAATATCCACTTATATTGGGTGTATTTATATTTTTCACACATAATTACGTAATTGATTTATCCTTGAACTAAGGATACCATCTTTGTAAGGGACTTCATCTTAATATTTTTTGTTGAGACATATTTTCATTTATACACAAAATTATTTTATATGGTGTATAAACCCCTTTGACTTTTAATTTTATTAAAAAGTAATATTTCTTCTACGAATCGTTTTACTAAATGACAAGAATTAAGTTTTTTTTAATTACGTGGTGACAACGACCTTCCGCCATCGCAAGTATTATTTGATCTTTGGATTCCTCAACAAGCCGTAATGTTTTAAAAGAAAATAAATACCATATAAAATTTTACATATTTTGGTATTGAAAATGGTTTTGATAAATGATTATTTTATGTCAATATATTTAAATGATATATTGTGATTGAAATGTTGAAATGTTATCGTTCCTTTATTTTGGTTTTATGTGTTATCATTTTATTATGGTACATGGACATTTGACGGGTGGTTACGTGATAAATCAAACGAAAGGTGGTGCCATCAAAACTAGGATGGGTGGTTACGTTATAACCTCCAATGCATTGGGTATAGAAGTCAGTCGTATGGAAATTCCATTTAGAGATATGTGTGGATGTTGACCGTATGGTTATTAAATTTAAGTATGTTTATTTCCCAATTTACCGTTATATGTTATGTGTCCTTTACATGGGTTTTATGGTAATATTTTGGTTACAAAATAGTATGAAATGATCTCTTATTCAGTGAAGAGTATTTAAAACTTCATAAAGGTGAAAAGTATTACTTATGATAAAGTGTTCATGGTTTACTTGTTGTTTTGAAAAATTAACAGTTTTCCTTCATTGTATATTCCTTACTGAGCTTTTAATTCTCATCCCATGTTTTTGAAATGTTTTCCACAAGACTTAAAGATGAATAGGGTCAAGGATCGGATCAAGGAAAGACATGCTATCTAAAACATGGAACTATACATGTTTCTTTTTAAGAGTTTATATTTTATAAAAAATTGGAAATTGAGTAGAAGTGTCTACTTTGTAATCTTTTAAGATGTAATAGTTATGGACTAATTCTATAAAACTATAAACCAGAAAAGATTCTCAATTTGAATAAATCATTTAATTCAAGATTATGTAATGTTTTAAGGCTGGGTCCATATATTTGGTATCAAAGGGAGGGTTAGATAACTTTAGAGGCTAGAGTGTTGTTTAAACATAAGTGAAAACTTGTGTATAACCACAACGATTATTATATTAGAGTGAGTCGTTGTAATTTTTTAATCTTTTAATTAGTTTGAGATAAATTGGATAAGTATATATTAGAGTTTATCTTCCTCATTAGTACATGATGATTTTTTTGATATACTCACACTGACATTTTTTTTAGTAAATGGATGGATCTAGTAGGAACCAACGTGAAAATGGGTTCGAAGGAAATTGTGGTGGTTCCCTGATTAAGAGACTGGATGAAATGGGGGATTCGATCGGAAATCTTGTGGTTAATCCAAACCAACTATCAGGAGTCATGATTAACCACTTGAACAATGGTGAGTTCTCCAATGCATCATGTACGAGAGAACCAACTCGATGTGGATGTTCAGGTAATAATTATAAAGGTAACCATTATGGTTTATATGATCCTTACTTTTGAGGTAATTATGGGTTACTATATGTTATGATGGAAAATGAAAGGCATGAGATAAACATGAGGTTAAATTATGTTATGGTTATTTTTGAAGATTTTATCACTTTTTGGGGAATTTTTTAAGAATTATATTGTTTTTGAAAAAAGACAACACACAGACCGTGTGACAACCCATCACGCCGGACAAAGTTGTGGGAATCGAACCCACAACCAAAGTGAAACTAGTATTTATCACCTACCACTGGACTACGTGAAGTCCCTGGTTGGTATAACTAATTATTTTTAGTTATATGATCTTATGAATGAGGAATAAGTTGATTTTGGGTTATCTATGGAAATGATTAACCTATAATGGAGGATATGTGATTAGGTTAATTACTTTTCAGTATGAGACTTTAAGAGTAAATGATGTCAATTGAAGATAAATGTTAAGATTTACCTTGGAAGACTATGTGATTAATTCCTTCGAAGATTTGGTTTTCAATTTCAGTATGAAATACTTTGAAAAATTTTATGGACAGATGTTTATTGAATGGTCGTTTTTGAACTTTGTGTATTGTTTGACAAATTTTGGAGATTAAGAGTATTTTTTCTTTTTGTAGAAGATAATCTTTTTTTGGGGATTATCTGATCTCATACAAACCTTTTTGGTTTTGGTTATGGTCTAAAGACATAGGAAATATAAAGTTCTCTTTTCTAGAATAGGCGATTCTATAGAAGTTGATTATATTACTATTTATGTGAACAATTCTTCTAAAATACTAATCTTTTGGAGAAGATATGAGTTTGTGTTATAAATCTAGTAAGAGATGAAAGTCTAAATGACAAGTAACTAGGTTTACTTATGTTTTAGTTAAGCTCATAAATAAATCCCTCAATGAAAAGTAACTTAAAACCAAAAATGTTTTCTGTTATGTTTTCCTACTAGGGGATGAAATACAGTTTAACCCATCACATGTTAGTGATTTTATGGCGATTGACTTTCTCCTAAATCATGTTTTCTATCACTCTCCATCAGATCTTGATGGTTTTTTTTTCACCTCCATATCCATGTTTTCATGGAATACATGTGGTGTATATCTCGGGTGACCTTTGTAATTCTCTTTATTTCTTTTAAATTTATAGTTTTATTGACTACTTTTCCGATGTGGGGCTTTCAATTAAGTTTCTGAGACGAATTTTAAAATTGTGAGGACGCAATTCCCAAAAGGGGGGAAGGATCTAACATCCCAGGTATATAATGAATATGACATTTTCATATTTATTAATATTTTTGAATTAAATATTAATATTACATTAATGGGGATTCTATGTTCAATGGCGTACCCAATACGTAATAACGAGTTTCATTGAAATCTTATATCGCACACTAATAATATAATAATATTATTTTAAATGGTAGTTATCACCAAACCATTGTAATGGTGGGAATGAATAGAACTAACTACAAAATTATTATATATGTTTGTTAAATATTTTTACATTTATCCAAATAATTTTAGAGGCTGAAAATAAGAAAATAATTTGATTTTAAGCATAAATATTGTAATATTCTTTAAAGGTCGATTAACCGCCTTTTGATGGAGAACCCTTTTTAAAACTAATTTTTGTCAATTTTATATGTTATATTTGACAAAATAAAATCCTTCTTTAGAATAAGGACATCAAAATGTACTTTGTGTAATTTGTTTTTATTTTTCCTATAAATTACATTTTTTAATGAATAGTGAAAAATGCTGTATTTTAATTCAAAACCTCCTTTTAATTTAATTTATTTATATGGTTAGATTATCTTTTTAATTGGTTTTAAAGTGTAATTAGAATATATTTTTACCACTTAATTCTATGGTGGTTATCGAAATTATTTTCACTTTGAAATTGGACATAGATAGGTGTCAATCTTTTGATAGATATTGTTTCGTAAAAACACACTATTTGTTTTGACAACGGGAATTTATTATAAAACTAATTAATGGAACTTTTATGTTTTGAATTTTGTAAAATGGGCATAATTTTTTATTTTTTAATATAAAATTTATTGTGGATAAATTTTTGGTATTATTCAAACCAATGTTAATTTTTAATAAATAGTGAAAAATATGGCATTTTACATTTAAACTGCTTTTTCTTATAATTTTATAATATAGTTAGATTGTTCAATTAATTGGTTTTAAAGTGTTATTGAATTAGTTTTATCAAATAATACAATTTTGTTCATTTTAAGTAATTTCACTTTTCAATTGAATGTAAAAACAAGTCAATCTTTTGAATAATTTTACATCTTAAAAACTTGTCTTTGGTTTTGACAACCAGATTTTTTTTAAATTAATTACTACAATTTGTATATTTTGAATTCGATAAAATGGATTCCAAATTTGAAATCCGAAGTTTCAAATTATGTAATTAAGGATCTTTTGTTTTTTTTTGACATTATGAATAGTAATGATGATGATTATCTTTAATTATCATGATTAATTAGTAATCAGGTAGTTAAGGGTTATAAAATACTATCATAATAATAAAAAATGACCCCAAAATGTGTCTTGATGCTACTTTTTAAGTCATGGTCGACCATGGGATTCCTTGTGCCAACTTTGGGACCCCATGGAATCACTTTAGTGTGATAGTGACCTTTTATCATTTTTTTAAAGAAATGAAAATATAACCAAAGTATGTATCACCTAAGTAAAACCATTTTAATTTTGTTTACATAAATGATCTATTAGACTATTAATATTCATTAGAAGTATAAAAAGATTTCATAAATCATGGTATTTTATTTATAATTTTTATACATTAAAGAAATAAATTTATTAATGACACAATGATGATGCAGTTACTACCTCATTAATGAATGATTTAAAAAAAATGAAAATATAAGGTTAAATATAAGACTTACACTTGTCTAAATCCTATTGGATGGGTTGATTTCGAACCCCTATCAACTTATCCTCAAAATATATCACTGTGGGACCACTAAAATCTGAAAATCATTTTATAATAAAGTAACATTTCAAGACTTTCCAAAAGTGACCCTCCTCCCTCTTATAAAAGGCTCCCACCTCTACTCTCATACCCACACCAATCAATCCCTTGGCTCATCCAAACTCTACTAATATTGTCTCTTCACATCCCACTATTACTCCTAGAAGCCTCACTTTGGAAAGAAGTGTAAAGACCCAGAAATTTTAAATAATGTTTTTTTCATTAATTTCATTGGAATTTTACGAGTATGCAGTTTCTGACAGCACCTGATTCCCATGACCGGTGTTCCAAGAATCAATTTTCGACGTTTAGCTCGGGTACCTTCAAAAAATGAACGAGTGGGTTTCTCTATCTTTTGAACCAGTTCTTGGAATGGAAATCTGAGGGCACTGATGAACTTGCAGCGTCGGTAATTGCTTAAGGGGACCTTTATCATAGTTGCGTTTTGACGGGAGAAGAGGTTAATTTTCAGTTTGTTTTTTTAATAAATAAAACTATGATATTGATATTTTTATTTGCGGAGGGTGGTTATTATCCTCCAAAGTGGGAGTTATCAGTGGGGCCCACACCCACCTAACCTCACATGGGTTGGTTTTGTGTGGTGGGGCCCACACGAGACCCTAACTCCTCACCTCACCCTCAACTCCCTAAACCCCCTTTATCACTCCTTAAATTAATTTGTAAACTCCTCTTTAATTATGTAGCCTCTCTACCTTACTCTCCTCCATTAGTGTTTTCCAACACACATAATTAATGAATGGACACTTTGAATTAATTTGAATGGTTGGCATTTATTTTAAATGGGAGAAGGCTATTATAATATTTGCCTTGGAAAATAATTTTGTGGGTGAACCTATGAAGAAATTAGAGGAGCTTTGTTCTCCAACCCTCCGACGAAGAACGAAAACACACCATCTATACTTTTCTCCACAACAAGAGGGGAGAGGCCACATCTTCAGGTACACTCCGACGACGATGGAATTGACACCGTCATCCACAATTCTCGGCTACCGCGAATCTGTCACGAGGTAGGGGTTTATTCTTTGAAATGAATGTTTTCGTACCCGTTCTACATCGTTGGAATCACGTCTTTACAACCAAATGGTATCACATAAACAAGGGGGATTTTGTATGTCACTAAAACGACCAAATATTTCCCATAATTGATCATGTCCTTGGTTAACAATGGGACTAGATAGTGGCGACTGGCAACGAGCCTGCCGTGAAGAAGGGACCGACAGCACAAAGGCTGCCAGGTTGTCAAGAAGGTGTGGCATCATTTAGCTACACAAAGGAGGTCACGACCAAGGCGGGCCGCGGTGGTGGGGCGTAGCACCGTTGCACTGTGAAGGTGGAGTAGGTCAGTGGCCAGGGCAGCTGCGGAAGGAGGGCTAGCGCGCGGCGCCGTCATGCCAAGCCAGAAGGGAAGTCATTGCTGGGCCGCGGCAGTTTGGCGGGAGGGCGGCCGGCTGAACCGACCGCCTGTGAGGAGGCGCCATGGTGGAACCCAGTGGTTTCGTGGAGAAGGAACATGTGCTTGCTGGTTCTGTTATGGGAGACAAAGGGGGCGCAAACCGCCCCCTTGATTGAAAGGGCAGGCCCCGCAGGGCACCGCCACCTCCGGGTCATGCTGACCAGGAAGACTTCACCGCCAGCAACACTGTTGGGCCACCATGTCACGAAGACTGCACGGGCCGGGCCGCCGCACCATGTGTTCTGGGCAGGCGCCCTGGGCTGGGCCGCACCCAACCAGTCTAGAACCAGACCTAGGTCGGGTCGACCCAATTCGGGCCGACCCAAGGGGTGTTGGGCTGGGTCGGACCGTGCCCAGACCCACTATTTTCGGACCGTTTTCAGTTAAATGGACATATCTTGAGTTACGGACCTCTGATTGACGCACCATCAGTTTCATAGGATTCCTTGGATCGAGACGGTAATTTTGGTATATTACAATAAAGGTTTTTGTGAAGTTTGGATATGGTCAAGTTTGTTCGAACTCATAACCAACCGGATCCTCGGAGCGAAAACGCTTATATCTTGAGGTCCAGACGTCTGATTGACATGTCGTCGACTATGTTGGATTCCTATTGATGAGATGGGTCTTTTGGAATACTTCACTTGAGGACTTCACGCAGATGGGGTATGTCTGGGTTGGATTGTACCCAAAATCCAACAGGGCCCCTGGAACGGAAAAGCTAATAACTCACAGACCGGGCATCCGATTGATGCACCGTCTGTTGCATTGAGACCCCTATGACGGGGTGGTCCTTTAAGATACATCTTCTTAGAACTTTTTGATAAATGGAGTGTTGACCAATAGATCGTGGAGTGGATCCTCCCAGAGACGAGCTTACGGAGTACGATGACCTTGTAGCTAGTTGAGACCTGATGACTGGTTGTCCGATTCGTATCGGTGTGTCTTGACTAGCCCAATGGGGAGAACTACTGTGTTGAGGTGGAGAACCCATGGCGGGGAGCACTACTATGTTGGGGTGGCAGACCTGTGGTACTTGACAGGAGGAGTACCTTTGTATGTTAGTAGGGGGAGCACTACTGTGTTGGTGTGGCCGACCTGCGGTACTCGACATTGGAGGAGTTCCTCAGCAGTCTAAGGTTAGTGAGTAGCACCTCGGAGTCGTGGTAGGACTAATGTTATCAACAGAGGAGGAGTTCTCTAGCAGCCGTGTTTTCGTCTTCATGAATAAAAATCCTGGTTTGAGATGAGACAATGACCTTTGTGTTTTCCTCATGATTGAGATGGGTTACTTGAAAACATAGGTATATGTATGGGCATATACCTAAGTAAAGGTTATCTGTTGAGATTCTTCTTTGTTGTTATCCTTGTTGGATTTAGTGAGACCTTGAGGGTCTCGGGGTCCCTACTAAGTATCGTTATACTCACCCTTGCACGGGTTATGCCTGCACCTCATTGTGTTTGATGTAGACGACGGACAACACTGAGGAGGCTATCTGTACCTACCCTTCAGGTATGATCCATGGTGGACAATATAGGAGTAGTGATATCTGTACCTACCCATCATTTAGGATCTGTGGTGGACGATCCAGGAGATGCTTGTCACCTTCCAGTTGTTTTGTCTTTTACCTTATACTTTACAGTTGGGCTTGTATTTCTGGCCCCTTACTTTTAGCACTACTTATGTTTTCAGTTTTACTTAGTTTTTTCTTCCTCTTGTACTCTGTTTGTATGTGTTTACATTTTATAAAGGCAATGCCTTCCCTTTTTATCGGGATTTACACCTTTGGTGCTAGTTTCCAGCCCCTGACCTATGGAAGGTGGGCTTGGGGTAGTCACGACACGGGCCCCGAGGATTGGTTGTGACAAATTGGTATCAGAGGACGTAAGTTATATAGATGAACTTAGGAATCCAATATTTTCTTTCTGTGAAGCAATAGTGTTAAGGGTACTAAGTGTGGTCTTCAGTTCAGCGAGTCCAGTGTTGATGTGGGCGGTCGATGTATCCATACACCAGGGCTTTGACGTATGATTTCCGACTCATTGCACGAAAACACTGATTGCATGTGTGATTTAAAAAGTTTCTTTTAAATCAGATCAAACCAGGTCAGCTCACCAGGTATAGTCTTTTGACCGTGTCACATTTGTTCTTTCAGGTTGTCTTCACCCAGTCAGTCAGTGTGGGTACCGAGTGGAGATCGCAATGATAGCCCACCGAGCAGTGAGGCCTCAGTACAGGGACCTCTTCTAGTTGAGACACCAGCAGAGAGTTCATGCCACTTGAGTGTGTTACATGAGTTCCAGCGATAGATGCCTTCGTGGTTTCTAGGTGAGTCATATTTTCAGACAGTTGGGTACTGGAAGAGTTTTTAGCACGAGCATTCCACACAGTGGGGATACTCGATGACTTAATGGTGCACCTATCTGTTAGTCTCTTCCAGGGAGTGGCTGAAAGGTGGTGGAGCCATATGCTCGAGTTTTGTGATAAGTTTACCTTTACCTGGGGATACATAGAGACTTACTTCAGGGCGGAGTTTATACCAGTGACTCTACACTCTGAGCATACTCAGGAGATACTGCCTTTACTGCAGGGTTTTCCGTCAGTATCCGGGTCATCTTTAGGTAGTAGACGGATGATACAGAGGTCCCGGAGGACCAAGCCAATAGGAGGGCGACCTCAGGGTCTAGGTTTGGTAGTGAGGGGAACCCGGGGTGGAGTCAGAGCCAGGCATACCAGGAATACACAGTGTTTCTCCTACGGCGGGCTTGGTCACATGGAACGTGACTGTCCGACTCCCCGCACAGTTGATCCGCAGGTGTTGAAGGAGCCATCGAGACAGAAGCAGTGGTGGGATCTTGAGTAACAGCCGAGCGGTGGATAAAGAAGTGGAGCTTCGGAAGCAGGTGGACAGGAGCGAGACTAGTTCCAGTTATGGAGGCCTTTGTTCTTGGTGCTTCTAGCTCCATGTTTTGTTGTTTGTGGTTGTTGTTTTTCTTTGTACTTGAGCTGTAGTAATATAAGACACTTGTCCTAGTGATGTTTAATTTCTTGTCCTTTTTGTATCATTGATACTAAGAGGTTTCGGTTAAAACTATTGAATTGACCCTCACTTGCGATATTCCTACTGGAGGAGACCCAGTAACCATGAACTAATGCAGACAGTGTAACTCAACCATTAGAGGCAAGAGTAATAGTTGGATCTCTTAGTAGTAGCGTCGAGGAATTATGACATCATTAAAAACATGAATTGTACCATTCTTGTCAAGATTGACTGTATTAGGCAAGGAATGTGGTTCATCCAGGGAATGAGACAAGATTTCTATTTTTGGAAGAGGAGAAATATCAGCAGCTCTTTGGTAGAACATAGATGAAGAATGGTGGAGATGAGTTCTTACAATTGGCGAGTCTCACCCATTGTTTGTTGAGCGAACAGTTTATGGTCTCTCCAATTCAATAGTCTTAGGTGTATCTTCTCACATAAGGACATGAACCTGAGACAACGATGATGGATTGAATTCCTCTTGGACTATTACTTCGAGTTAGTTTATACTCCTGGGGAGGGAAACGTTGTAGCAGATGCTCTTAGTAGGAGATCGGGCATTCAGCTATTCGGAGTTGCGAGACAGTAGCTGGACACGTTTCAGATATACTTTGGGGTTAGTGATGGAATCAACATGTGTTTAACCAAAGATGGTTCAGGCTATGACAGAGAAGGTGCAGATCATCCAGGAGCGGATGAAGACTACACGGAGCGGACAGACAACTTATGTTAAAAGGATATAAGACCACGGGAGTTCGAGGATGGAGACATTATCATTATACGGGTCTCACCTCAACGAGGTCTACAGAGATGTGTTGAAGGAGGAAATTTATCTCTGAGGTTCATCGGACCTTTCCAGGCCCTCAGCGGTGTAGTCAAGGTTTCTTACCGCCTGACCTTTCCACCTCAGTTGCACTGGGTGCACAACACCATCCACGTATCTCAGCTAAGGATATGTTTGCACGACATATTCATCAACATTGACCACTGAGAGTTGTACATCGATGATGGGGTGACTTTCACTGGGTTCCAGTATAAGTTGAGGATCGACAGAAGCCGGTCCTATGGGGACGGTTGATTCTTCTTCTGCACTTTCCCTGGCAGCAGGCGAAACCTCTAGGAGAGCACATGGGAGCGGGAGGCTCAGATGCATGCTCGGTACCTCCTCTAGTTTCCCTACATTATTTTATACCTTTAAGAGTATGTAAATACCTGAGGTGGGAGTAATGTAAAGACCAGTAAATTTCAAGGGAATTTTTTTTCTTAATTTCTTTGGAATTTTACGAGTATGCAGTTTTTGACGGCACCTGATTCTGAGGCCCATTATGCCCGGAATCTATTTATAATATTTAGCTCAGGTATGTTCAGTAAACGAATGAGCGAGTTTTTCTTTCTTTTGAACTGATGCTCAGAATTGAAATCCGAGGGAACCGATGAACTCGCAACGCTGGTAATTGCTTAAGGGGACCTTTATCATAGTTGCGTTTTGGTGGAAGAAGAGGTTAACTTACGGTTTGTTTTTTAAGGAATAAATAAAAATATATGATTGATATTTTTATTTGTGGAGGGTGGTTATAATCCTACAAAGGGGGAGCTAGAGGTGGGGCCTACAGCCAGCTAACATTCCATGGGAGGGTTTAGTGTGGTGGGTCCCACATGATACCCTAACTCCTCACCTCCCCTTCAACTCCCTAAACCCCCTTTATCACTCCTTAAATTAATTTGTAAACTCATCTTTAATTATGTAGCCTCTCTACCTTCCTCTCCTCCATTAAAGTTTTCTGACACACGTAATTAATGAATTGTATCTTTGAATTAATTTGAATGGTTGGAATTTCTTTAAAATGGGAGAAGGCTATTATAATATTTGCCTTGTCAAATAATTTGGTTGGGGAACCTTTGAAGAAATTAGAGGAGCTTCTTTCTCGAACCCTCTGATAAATAACAACAACACGCCTTCTATACTTTTCTCCCCGACAAGAGGGGAGACACCACATCTTTGGGTACACTCCGACGATGACGGAATCGACCCCGTCATCCACGATGCTCAGCTACCACAGATCTTTTTCAAGGTAGGGGTTTATTCTTTGAAGTGAATGTTTTCGTACCCATTCTATGTTTTTGGAATCATGTCTTGACAACTATATGGTATAACCATAACAAGGGGGATTTCACACCGCACTAACACGGACAAATCATTCCCATAATTGATCATGTCTTTGGTTAATGACGGGAGCGGATAGCGGCGACCGGCAACGAGCCGACTGTGAAGAAGGGACCAGTGGAACAAAGGGTGTCGGGTCGTCATGAAGGTGTGACATAATTTATCTACGCAAAGGAGGTTGCGTCCAAGGTGGGCTGCAATGGTGGGGTGCAGCGCCGTCGTTCCGCACTAGTAAAGTAGGTCTGTGGCCTGGGCGGCCGCGGTAGGAGGGCTGGCGCGTGGCGTCGCCGCGCCGTGCTAGAAAGGAAGCCGTGGAGAAGGAACCAGTGCTTTCTAGTTCAATTACGGGAGACAAAGGGGGTGAAAACTGCCCCCATGATTGAAAGGGCGGGCCTTGCAGGGCACCGCCGCCGCCCGGTCACGATGACCAGGCGGACTTCACCGCCAGCCACATGGCTAGGCCAGTGCGTCACGAAGACCGCGTGGGTCGGGCCGCTGTGCCAGGGGGGCCGGCCAGCGCCTTGGGCTGGGCCATGCCCAACCGGGCTGGACCCAGACCTGGGTCGGGTCGACCTGGTTCGGGCCGACCCAGGGGGTGTTGGGCCGGGTCGGACCGGGCCCAGACCCCCTATTTTCAGACCATTTTCGATTAAACAGACATATTTTTGAGCTAAGGACCTCTGATCAACGCACCGTCAGTTGGGTAGGATTCTTTGGATTGAGACGATAATTTTGGTATATTTCACTCAAGGTTTTGGCAATGTTTGGGTATGGCTGTGTTGGTTCGAACTCTAAACTAACCGGGGCCTCGGAGCAGAAATGCTTATATCTTGAGAACCAGATGTCTAATTTATGTGTCGTCGACTATGTTGGATTCCTCTTGATGAGATGACTATTTTGGCATACTTCACCTGAGGTTGGGATGCAGATGGGGTATGGCCAGGTTGGATTGTACCCGAAATCCAACCAAGCCCCTGGAACGGAAAAGCTAATAACTCACAGACCGGGCGTCCGATTGACGCACCGTCTGTTGCGTTGATAACCCTATGACAAGGAGGTCCCTTGAGATACTTCTTCATGGAACTTAGTGAAACTTGGAGTTTCGACCAATAGCTCGTGGAGCGGATCCTCCTGGAGACAAGATTACAGAGTACGGTGACCTTGTAGCTGGCTAAGACCTGATGACTGCTTGTCTGATTCGTATCGGAGTGATTTGACTAGCCCAGTGGGGAGCACTACTATGTTGGGGTGGAATTCCCATGGCGGGGATCACTATTATGTTGGGGTGGTAGACCTACAGTACTCGATAGGAGGAGTACCTCTGTAGGCTAGTAGGGGGAGCACTACTGTGTTGGGGTGGAAGACCCGCGTTACTCGACAGTGGAGGAGTACCTCAGTAGTCTAAGGTTAGTGAGTAGTACGTCATAGTCGTGACATGACTAATGCCCTCGACAGAGGAGGAGTTCTCCAGCAGCTGTGTTTTCATCATCGTGAATAAAAATCCTGGTTTGAGCTGATTCAATGTCCATTGTGTTTTTCCTCATGATTGAGATGGGTAACTTGATAACTTAGGTATATGTATGGTCATATACCTAAGTAAGGTTTTTCTGTTGAGATCGTTCTTTGTGGTTATCCTTGTTGGATTTAGTGAGACCTTGAGGTTCTTGAGGTCCCTACTGAGTATAATTATACTCACCCCTGCACGAGCTATGCCCGCACCTCGTTGTGTTGGATGTAGATGACTGACAACACTAAGGAGGCTATTCGTACCTACCCTTCAGGCAGGATCCATGGTGGACGATCTAGGAGTTGTGCTATCTATACCTACTCATCAGGTAGGATCCGTGGTGAAGGATCGAGGAGCTTCTTGTCACCTTTCTTTTATTTTGTATTTTACCTTGTACTTTACAGTTGCTCTTGTATTTCTGGCCCCTTACTTTCAGCAATACATTTGTTTTCAGTTTTACTTAGTGTTTTCTTCCGCTTGTACTCTGGTTGTATGTGTTTACATTTTATAAAGGCAATGCATTCCCTTTTTATTTGGATTTATGCCTTTGGTGCTAGTCACCAGCACCTGGCCAAAGGAAGGCGGGTTTGGGGTAGTCACGGTACTGGCCCTAAGGATGGGTCGTGACAAGAATCCTTCCCAAGGAAGCCTTTGGCTCAAATCAAAATATAGTTACCCGATTTAGAGGTAACGTCTTCTCTCAAGTTTCGTTATTTTATTTTCCTTCTTCACTCACCACTAACTTCTTATTATTTGATCCCATAATAAAAATAGTATCCAAAATATACTAGCATGTTGTTATGATAAGGATTATACCTACACTTACACACACCTATGTCTAATGGTTAATGAACATACTCTTTCTGTGGGTGGTGAATTACTACCTCACGAAAGGATTAATGTTCAATCTCCCTTTAACACCTATCATAGTGGACATTATAATGGAACTGAATTTATATATGATATATATTATATTTATTTCCTCTCTATTCTTCTGTATTTTATATTTAAAATATACCTTTATGATCTCTATGTTGTGCAAATGTGATAATTTCATATGAGGAAGTGTGGACTACCACCCCCTCAAGTAATATGACTCATTCATGCAATACATGTAATGTATAAATAATGTGATTAATGAACTTATGTGACCTATATATCATATTTATTATACTGTAATTATAATATATATATATATATATATCTCATTTAGTTTTAATTCCATTAATATGACAATGAAATGAAAGTAGCATTCATGTGTACGTACGACCTACCATCTCCATGAACGGTGCATTTCATTTTTATATCCAAATGTTATGGAATAGTATAAAATTAATATATAATAGATATATATGATATTTAAATCATTAATACTATTTTGGAGATGATGTGCTTATAACTAAATCGACAATTCTTTTCAAACAAGTTCATTTTTTGACTCATGTACCGAACATCGACAAAACGTATGATATGAAATCACATAATTAGCTAATTATTATAACATGATAATATGTGATATTAATTAAATAATTAACATTAAATGAATCCCTTAATCTATTATAAATCGACCAAGGTTTATTATTCAGTAATATAAAGAAAACGAACAAGACAAGTCGGACTTGAGGTAAGAGATCTTACCTCTCTATTTCTTTTTAAGTACTCTATTTTATGTAATTACTTTTAATCTCATATTTTTTATATTGGGGTATGTTATTATATATTCCTATTACAGAACTTTTTTTGTTCATATGATGAGAGACCATATTTTATCTCATCAATCTTTTGATAGATATTGTTTCGTAAAAACACGCTATTTATTTTCACAGCGGATATTAATTATAAAATTAATTAATGAAACATAAATGTTTTGAATTTGGTAAAATGGATATCATTTTTTAATTTTTAATATAAAATTTACTTTGAATAAATTTTTGGTATTTTCCTGACAAATGTTAATTTTTAATGAATAGGGAAAAATACTACATTTTACTTCAAAACTGCTTTTTCATATAATTTAATTATATAGTTAGATTGTTATTTAAATTGGTTTTAAAGTGTAATTGAATTATGTTTTATCAGTTAATGAAATATTTTTCATTGTAAGTAATTTCTCTTTTCAATTGGATGTAAAAACAAGTCAATCTTTTGAAAAAATTTACTTCTTAAAAACTAGTCTTTGGTTTTGACAATGGGAATTATTTTCAAATTAATTACTGCAATTTCTGTGTTTGGAATTCAATAAAATGTATTCCATATTTGGAATCAGAAGGTCCAAATTATTTAATTAATAATATTTTGTTTTTTTTACATTAGGAATAGTAACGACGATAATTATTTTTAATTGTCATGATTAATTAGTAATCGGTTAGTTAAGGGTAATAAAATAATATGATAATAATATAAAATGACCCCAAAATATGTCTTGATGCTTTTTTCTGAGTCATGGACGACCATGGGATGCCTTTTTCCATATTTGGGACCCCATGGAATCACTTTAGTGTGATAGTGTCCTTTTATCATATTATGTTTCAAAGGAAGGAAAATATAACCAATTTAAGTATCACCAAAGTAAAACAATTTTCATTTTGTTTAAATAAATGACATATTAGACTATAAATAGTAATAGGAAATAAAAAAAATATTTCATACATCATGGTATTTTATTTAGAATTTTTGTACATTAAATAAATAAATTTTTTTGTGATACAATGATGATTTAGTTACTACATCATTAATGAAGTATTTAAATAAAATGAAAAGATAAGGTAAAATCTAAGACATAACCTTGTATAAATCCTATTGGATGGGTGGATTTGGAACCCTTATAACCTTATCCTCAAAATATATCATTTTGGGTCCTTTAAAATCCGAAAATCATTTTATAATAAAGTAACATTTCAAGAATTTCCAAAAGTGACCCTCCTCCTTCTTATAAAAGGCCTCCACCTCTACCACCTTACCCACACCTCTCAAGCCATTGTATCATCCATACTCTACTCATATTTCCTCTCCGCATCCCTCTCATACTCCTAGATCCTCACCTTGTGTATAAGTCCTCCCAAGGAAGCCATTGGCTCAAATCAAAAAAGAGTTACCCGATTTAGAGGTAATGTCTTCTCTCGAGTTTCTTTCTTTTATTTTCTTTATTCACTCACCGAAAACATTTTATTATTTTATACAATAAAAAATTAGTTTTATAAATATACTAGGATGTTTTTATGATAAATATTCTACCTACACTTACACACACCTATGTATAATGGTTAAAGAACATACTGCTTCTATGGGTGGCGAATTACTGCCTCATGAAATGATGATTGTTCAATCTTCTATTAACACCTATCATGGTGGCCATTATGATTGAAATTAATTTATATATGATATATATTATATTTATTTCCCCTCTAATCTTTTTTATTTTATATTTAAAGCAAAACATTATTCTTTTCATGTTGTACAAATGTGATAATTTCATAAGAGGAAGTGTGGACTACCGCCCCCTTAAGTGACGTGACTCGTCCATGAAATACATGGAATGTATAAATAATGAGATTAATGAACTTATGTGACCTATATAACATATATATTATACTGGAATTATAATATATATATCTCTCATTTAGGTTTAATTCCATTAATATGACAATGAAATGAAAGTAGCGTTCATGCGTACATACGGCATACCGTCTCCATGAACGGTGCATTTCATTTTTCACTCAAAATGTTATAGAATAGTATAAAATTAATATATACTGGATTTATATGATATTTAAATCATTAATACTATTCTTGATATGATTTACTTATAAGTACATGGAAAATTATTTTCAAACAAGTTCATTTTTTGACTCATGTACAGAACATCAACAAAACGTATAATATGAACTCACATAATTAACTAATTATTAAAACATGATAATATATGAATTGAATTGAATAATAAACTTTAATGAAATTAAATATTCAATTATAAATTGACCATGGATCATTATTCAGGAATATAAAGAAAACGAACAAGACAAGTCGGACTTGAGGTAAGGGATCCTACCTCTCTTTTTTTAAGTACTCACTTTTATTTCATTCCTTTTAATATCCTTTTTTAGGGGATGTTATTTTATATTCATATTACTTTAATTTTTATGTTCATATTATTAGAGAACCTATTTGATCTCATCAATCCATTTTTGGAAGTTTTAAGTGGCGTCGTTAGGCTGCAGAATTTTCGTAAGGGATTTCTTATCTAACTTTTAATTCTATGAGATTTCCATTGTTCACCACTTATTTATTTCATGTGATTTATTGTGTACTTCCATTTAATATATATTATAATGATTATATATATATTCATGGTATTATTATATTCATTTGGTTTTTATTATCTTTTTTTCATATGACCCGATTGATTACAACGAGGTAAGGGGTTTTATCTCACTTTTTATTCCTATGAGATTCATGCTACATTTTCCACTATTTCATTTTTGTGTGGTGTATATACTACCGATGATTTTATTAATTGTGTAATACAATTTAATTTATGGGTATTTAAATCTTCATTGTATGGCCCTTCTTTCATGGGGTGTACATTTCGAAAGTTACCCAAATCGGTAAGGGAACCATTCACCCTCCTCTTTTTAAAAGACTTCTTTTTGTTAGGTCTTTTAACTTACATCTTATTATATTGGGATATGTTCTTATATATCCTTATTTCTGTAAATTTTATGACCATGTGATGAGATACCCTTTTTTATCTCTCATCATCCCATTTTCTAATGTTTAATGTGACTCTGTTAGGCTATCGATTTTTTATAAGGGAACTTCTAAATCCAATTTAAATTATTTGGGTTAAACCTCTACTTCTTGATTATGTTGTGCTATGAATATGTTTGGATGACCTATGATTTTTTTACACTTAATATCCACTTATATTGGGTGTATTTATATTTTTCACACATAATTACGTAATTGATTTATCCTTAATCTAAGGATATCGTCTTTGTAAGGGACTTTGTCTCAATCTTTTTCAATGAGGAATACATTCATTTATACACAACATTCCTTTATATGGTGTATAAACCCCTTTGACTTTTACTTTTATTCAAAAGTAATTTTTACTCTATGAAGAAATTTACTAAATGAAAAAAATTATGTTTTTTATCGTACGTGGTGACGACGACCTTTCTGCCACCGCAAGTATGATTTGATCTTTGGATTCTTCAACAAGTAATAATTTTTTAAATGAAAATATATACCACATACTCTTTTATGTATTTTGGAATTGAAAATGGTTTTGATAAAGAATTATTTAATTTCAATATATTTAAATGATATATTGTGAATGAAATGTAGAAATTTTATAATTCCTTTATATTGGTTTTATGTGTTATGATTTTATTATGGTACTTGTACATTTCACAGGTGGTTATGTGATAAACCAAATAACGGTTGGTGCCGTGAAAACTAGGATGGGTGGTTATGTTATAACCTCAAATTCTCTTGGTATGGAATTGAGCCATATGGCTATTCCATTTAGTTATATGTGTGAAACTTGACCGTATGGAAATTAGTACTATAGCAATACTATTCACAGAATGGGATTTGAGCCAAAAAAAAGGCCTACGAGCCATGTAATGGGCTAAATTCCCACTAGGCCTTTGGGCTATGTAATGGGTCTACCTCTACCCAGTTAAAGAGGACTTTGCTTGTATTTAATAATAAATGAGGCTTCAGTCCCAACCTTTAAAAAAAGTATTCATGGTTTACTAGTGGTTTTGAAAAACTAATAGTTTTCCTTCTTTGTGTATCCCTTACTGAGTTTTTTTTTCTCATCCCAGGTTTTTGAAATGTTTTCCACAGGACTTAAAGATGAATGGGGTGAAGGATGGGATCAAGGAAAGACATGCTATCTAAAACATAGAACTATACATGATTCTTTTTAAGAGTTTTTATTTTATAAAAAAATGGAAATTGAGTAGAAGTGTCTACTTTGTAATCTTTTGAGATGTAATAGTTATGTCCTAATTCTCTAAAACTCTAAACCCGAAAAGATCCTCAATGTGAATTATTAATTTAATTAAATATTATGTAATGTTTTAAGGTCGGTTCCTTATAAATATGGTGTATAATTTACTAATTCCCATGTATATATGGGAATAAATAGATATGGAGTTTGTAACATGCCTACCAAAGATGCATTGGAAACACCATTCCATATGGGTGATAGTTGATCAACTCACAAAGTGATCTCGTCTCATCCCTATTCATGAATCTAATATGGTAGAAGACTAGTCCAATCTGTACCATTGGAAAATTTTAAATATGAATGGAGTTCTAGTATTGATTGTATCCGACCGAGACCTCATGTTTACATATTGTTTCTGGAAATCCTTACACAAATCCCTTGGAACTCAGTTGACTATAAATATTGGTTATCATTATAAAAAAGATGAATAATAAAATAGGACATCCAAAATATGGAGTACATTATTAGGTATTAGGTGATTGATTTAGGAGGCTCATGGGAGGACCACAAAATGTATTTCCCAAATAATAAAATTCATTATTCCTTGATACGTATGCATCTATTTGAATCATTGTAAAAGGATCATTATCATTCTCCACTTTGCTAGGTAGAAAAATGTGAAAATTCATTGATTATAAATTCTATATAAAAGGGATAATATATAAGATTTAGTAGATAATAAGCAGTATTGATATGGCTCATATTCATCAAAAATCATATTCATATCATCATTGGAAACTGATGTTGTTTAAGGTGACTGTTCAGGCCTTTTTGAGAATCTATCTAAGACATGGCCATCATCATTTGGGTGATTAGGGAATGTTGTCCCCATGGTACACAATCCATTTTGATATCGATGTAAAATTATTTAATCTATATTATCAGTTGGATTTATCACAGTGGTTCGTTATAGTGAACAATTTTTTTTATATCGTAGTTGAATAAGTATCCCCTTAATCCACAACATTCCATTATATGGGATCATGTTGTGCTATAATCACATGCTATGTTGAATAATGTTCCAATACAGATTGTGGATAGGAAATAAATCCCATTCATGGGAAACTAATTATCCTAATATGTGTTAAATGGAAATATGTTCAGATTTTAGAAGAAATGTGGGAGTGTGAACCAAAACTATTTGAGTCGTGGCCCCAAAACTAAGGACAAAACCAGTTTTCTACTTATCAAAGATGGAAAGACAAGTGGTATGGACAATGTGTCACCCCCAATTTCAGGTATATGACTATTTATTTATATAAATTAATATTATAATATAATTTTAATATTTTTGGGGAGTTTGTAGGAGGTTATGGAATTGGCTGTAGGTGGTTCTAAAGGTATAATATTTGTTCATGGTTAGTGAAAATTGGGAACCACATCTAGGATGCGATGTAACATGTTTTGGGAGAAACTAGGTAGGTGCGCGGTTATCACCCAATTTTTCAAAATCACATTAGTTTCTCAGGGAAACTATTTGACAGGTAATGTAGGGTAAATAATGGTTCAAAAATGGTTTTCCTATCATTGTCTACCAACTATGTGATGTGTGACCTTGAGATAGTAGTATTGCATAGTTGGTGTATAATTTTCCAAATACTATGGCCAAACTATCCGTCATATAGTTGGTTCCCGGTATTTTATGGATATAATTAAAATTACCTCAAAAAAACCTCGTAATTATGTTATTCCATTAATAATTTGAAATTATTTTTTCCCTAGGATTAAGATAATCCTATTCAATCTAGAAACGAATTTTAGGAAAATCAAACCATGCTAGAGATCATGAATTGTCATTATGTCACCTTTCATCCCAGTTCTTCTTAGATAAATTCTTCTATATCCCCCAAGAAACATATATCTATAATTTTATGTATATATATGGGTTCCTCAAGGATAATCGTGATGAGATATTATTTAATCTTTTGAAGGGAAAAATATCAATGCATCGATATAATGTTTTTTAGTTTCATTCATTTTTTTCTCCAACTTATGAGAGGTAAGTATATTTTATATCATTTCCACATGAATTATATATTTATGGGATAAGTTTTATATAAATTAATTTCTTAAAATTATTGTTAAATAAATGTGGTATTATTGATGGAATCATCATTTAATTTTTGGGTATGAAATTGTGGATACGAAATGGTTTCATGGACAATACGCTTTGGAGATAAATTTGAAATTATGTTTTTAGAATTATGGTTTTGTTTTGATTCATGAAAAATGATTATTTAAAAGCTCTAAATAATGAAAGGTTTTAGTTGGAATTGTTTTTCATGAAATTTGGAATACATGGTTTGTGTGAGTGAATTCATAGATGTGACCTTGTGGAAGGGATGTGTGCCATTGGGGAACCTAGTATTGGTCACATTATGATAGCTCAGTGGATCTATGAGATACTGATAATGAGTATGGAACAATCACTTAGGCCTGAATGGGGGTGTGTACATGTAGAGACACATATTTTTGTATGAAAAATGATAAAAAATGGGGTTATGCATTGTAAAAACAATTCCTTGAAACTTGTTTATTTTTTTATATAAAATATTATATCTACATTAAAAATTTCTTTATATAAAATTTTCAAACATTTTATTTCCCTATTGGAATTATTTGGGATGTCATTGCAGAAAATTATTTTTAGTTTAGACTCAATATCTTCTTTGGAACATTTTTTTATTTTAAGATCTCATCTATTGAGTCACAGATAATGGAAAGGAATCTCAATTAATTAGTGATTATTTTTGATATTTTGTTCATGGAATATATAGTTAGAGGCATTGAGTAGGTTGGGTTTTTTATATTTTGATCCGATTTTGGGGTTTTCATGTTTTTAGATCTTTTTCTTATATTTAGAGTATGCCATTTGGTTTTCACATGCATTCTAATATTGTTAAAAAATTGTTATTTTTTGAGATATATTATGTAATCATAAATGAAATAGAGGATTATATGTTTACTATTTATGTTTTTTGGGTGTATTATAATTAAAAGGGAATTCTATAAGCCAATTTTTTTTGATGACCTATGCATTTATTTATATCATTTCTTGTAATTGGGATGTCACCTAAGTTTAGTATCTCCCTTATTACTTCTAAAGACAATGATTAGGGGTGGGAAGTTATAGTCCCAGTCATGTCATCCTATCCAACAACTCAGTAATAACTATGACATTAAATAACAATAATTTAACTGTACAATATGATTTATTAAAAATATGTGTAGTATGTAAGGAAAAAATAAATGAAACTAAATTTATTTATATTGAAATATATTATAAAAATTATGGGTGTTATATTTTTTCTCATATACATAAATTTTCCCCCAAAAATTAAAAATCTCTAAAATAAGGATACATCTACCTCATCACTTCCTCGAGTTCCCAAATAGCTTTTTCAAATTTATGGATTAAATACAAAACATTAACCAGGAGAGTGGCCTTATTTTTCCACACATTCTCTCAAAAATTTCAAATCTATAATTGTTGTTCCTTATAAGAGAGAACATGTTATGGTGTTATGACCTCTATGATAAATACATGTGAAGGATCAGGCATGTACTTCATTAGTAGATATACAAGGAAAATCATTTTATGTAGAGAGATTCGGTGGAAGTGTAAGGATAGAAAAAATAAGGCTAATACAATCAATAATTTTGAAGTTATCTATATATCTCAAGATTATATTGATATTCTTTCCAAAAATATCATAAAATTATTCTCTGGAGTTATTTTTTGAAATTCCTTATCACCAATATCAAAATATTGATCTCCCCAATAATCATCACCATAAACTTCCAATAAAAAATAAGATTCCATGAAGTTATACAGAATAAATTTGACAATATATTCCATTTCATTAGATAGATCATGTCAAAATATATTATGTTCCCTAAAATCATCCTATCACATTTTTTCTCTTAATATACTTCGATATATGCCTTTATAAGGATCCTTCAAAATTCTGGGTTTAATGATATTGTCTTCTAAAAACGTTACTATATAAATGTGTTTATCCGAACTGTATAGAATCCAACCCCAACGTCCTATAGCTAATGTCTACGCTATAAAACCGTTATAACATACAAGTAATTCCATCCTGAAAAACCAAATAGATTTTTATTCATGACAGTCTAGATAAATACATCAAATTCATATTATAATAGAAAATATAAAGTACATTATCTATTATATTTGAAAAAAAACCCATTATTCCAATTTCTTATCAATGCATATTAGTCGTAAAACACATCTTGGAGTCCTAGGGAAAATAGAACATATGAATATGGGGAGATCAGAAGCTCATTATGGGTAATTGTACAGTGGAAGCTATGAATAAATAATATATATTCAATAAATATTCAAAAATAACCAAAATACATTCCTTTAATCAATTAATTGTTAATTATATGGTAGGAATAAAAATGATCAACAAATTATATATAAATAATCACATGAACTTAAAAATATAACCATGAATATTCTAACTAATCAAATAATCCCAAGGAATATCGATAATTTAATTCATAATGATGTAAATATTAATTTTTTAGATCAAAATCATATTTTCACGGACTTTTTCTAAGACATATAAATATCATTGAGGCCTTGTTCCATAAAATCTATATAAATGTGTAAGGACTAGTCAAAAAATCAATCTAGTTTGTATCATGGGACCTAATGATGCATCAAACATCTATAACTAGCCTCACCCATCACATAACAACTAAAATTACATCTTTAGATGAATGTTTTAAAACAAAATATATTATACAAAATACAAATAATTTCCCCAATTAATAAACATAATCGTAAACCGTCTAGAGTAAAATGAATAGTATTAAAAAGAACGCCCCTACACCAACATATAATAAACAATCTATTTAAATATTAATGATAATATCATTATAGTATAACCCTATTAAATCATATTTAATGTCAAATAATTTAATCTTAGAAATAAAATTATTTTGAAATATCACTTGGATCATTTTTTCAAGAAAATAATCATTCATTGAAAACCTCCCTTTTTAAACAAAAAATGTCATTAAATTTTTTCAAAATCCTTTTCTTTGAAATTCACATTTAAAAATTAATTTCTAGAATACTAGGATTTTTTTTTAAAACATAAACTTTTAGAATTGAAAATTAATATTCAATGAAATGATGATCGTGATGGTGGGTAATCATATAGATGTTGTATAAGTTAAAAAGAACATTTCTTTTCCACTCTTAACAGCATATAAATTATTCCTATTAATAAAAGGAATAAAATATAACATTCAAAAAAATTGGTAGAATAGAAAAATTGTTTATAATTTTCAATCAAAATTCATATAAAGAATACAAAATCTTTTTTGAAAAAAAATAAAAAAATGGGTTTTGAAGAAAATGTATTTTTGAAAAAAGAGAGAAGTAGAGTCGTATTTTCTTAATTACATTTTCATAGTCATATATAGTACCAAAACTAAGTAAAATATTACTATTATATGACAAAGATCATGAATAAGGAGTTAATAATAAAACATCTTGATTTTAAGATAGAAATATGTAATAATATCCCTAATGGGTACTTAAAAAAACAATCTCTATTAATGATGAGACTGTGAAATAAAAGCTTACCACATTGGACACTGTTGATTCAAACCCCCAATAAATAAATAAAATTCAATGAAACATTAAATTCCATGAAGATAAATTAATTCATTATATTATATACTAAAAGGTATGTATATAGACCACACAAATGTAATAAGTGGTGAATATGATGTTTGTCCCATGGAAGTAAATGTGATTTGAGAATCCATTATCCTGATAATGACTCATCACTTATATGATTTATCTTCTAAAATAATAAAATTATATTCAATTATTTGATTATTAAAAAAATTTAAATGTTTATTGTTAATTTTTTAAATATTACCATGATATATATGATTACTTAATCAATTAAATTTATGTAATATGTTTGAATGATATTTTCATTTTATGTCAAAAATTAATTTTCTAGGTTGACAATTTTAAGTAGGTCATTATTTATAAATCTCCAAAATAATAATCAGTATATAATTTTCATATATAAATATAAATTATACATTTTTAAAAATAATGAATATTTTTATGAAAAATAAACTATTTTAAAAACATGGAGATGGTAGGTCGTATATACTCATGAGTAACATTTCTATTTTTCAATGATCATTATGGAAAGAAGGTAAGTAATGATTTATCATTACATAATCATAATAATATCATGTATATGATTTTATTTAGTTAAATATACTTATATATTCCATCCATGTGGTGTGGTGAGGAATAGAGTGTCACACCGCTTCGTGAAGGAGGTAGTCCACGTGTATACGATTGATATTATCATTTTTAGTGAAAGAATGAAAAGGTAAAATATTTTATATTTATAATGATAAATATTTCATTAGTATAAAAATTATGTCATTTATATCATATATATTTTTTAAATTTATCCTTATAACCTTCCATTTATATCATTTGTGAAATATGAATCGCATTGCTTCATGAGGTTGTAGTCCACCATACACATGAATAATGATTTCATAACCCATTTGATGGTAGTATAGATGGTTGTGGGTTAGGATATTAACCTAAAAACATATTATTTTCTATAAAATACTAGATATATTATGTAATCATGGTTTAAAAATAATTTATGAAGGTGGAGGAATAAATGACATAAAAATCCTATTAAATAACATTGTATCTTCTTCAGGTAACCTTCTTAGGATTTCACCAGACACCTTCCTAAGTTGAATATATGACATAAATAAGGCTCCTAGGATTATATTATTTATTTTGGGATGTTTTTTGTAAGGTATTAAAACAAAAAAAAAATTAATGTGTAAATAATAGGAGAGGGGGTGACCTTTTATAGGTGAGGTGAGTGGCACACTTGTAATTGTATAAAAGGAAAATGTGTAACCAAAAATTTCATTTTAAAAAAGGTAAAACAAAATGGATTATAATTTATAAATATAAATTATAAGGTCTAAATATATAAATAAAATCATATTAATAAATGCTTTTATTTTATTTTTACTCTTATCATTTTAGTTTAACCCCCCTGTAAACCCATTTTTACACTAACGAGCAAAAATAATTTTTCTTATTTTTACAACTCATTGTGGTAAAAAATTTAGAGTAAGATATTATCTAATATAAATAAATCTGATTAAAAATTTGGAATATTTTTTTTCTAAATTCCATTCACATAAGTGGAAAATTTTAATTTAAAATCAACCATGAGAGTGCTACGACAAAGATAGTTTTCAAAGAGAAAATGTTCAAAAGATTACAATGTTTTTATATAAAAATAAAATATGAAAATTATTTTAGTAACATAAATAGGATTAGTTTATATATTACTTAAAAAATTATAATTTATATCTAATTAAAATATTATTTTATATTATTAATAATTTAAATGAAAATATAGTTTCAATTAAAATTTTGTATTTTCACTATTCATCAAAATATGAAACACTTCAAAAAATCCAAAAAATTAACTATAATTTAGTTTTGATATAATAATATTCAAAATGAAATTCATTTTTTCAAATAAATTTTCTAAATTTATTAAAAATAAATATTATATTATTTTTTTGAAGTGAGACTATTCGATTTTTCTGAAGAAAAAAAATGTATTAATTTTCAAAAAACATTTATTTTTCCTTTAAATTATTCATATTTTATTTATAATAAATAGAAAACTATTTAATTTGTTTGTACATTTGTCAAATATATGGTATTCATAGTTTAGTTATTAATATTCATATGCACCATTTTAACGGTTAGGTTATAATGGCCTACAATATTAAAGGGCATTTAGAATTGGGGTTGTATGCTCTGCAAGATACATAAGATATTAAATTTAATGGAGAATATTTCAAGGATTATTCATGTTTGGTGTTTCAAGTTTCATATTCTATCTAATAAATTATTAATATAAAATCCTGGGGTGTTATAATCTCCCCACTTTAAATAAATTTTGTCCAAAAAAATTAAACATGAAATCTTTAATCAAGGGTTGGATATTTGAAAATACCATTGTTAAAAAAATATATCATAAAAGGGTCAAAAAATCCTCTTAATCATAGAGAAAATGAAGTTTGATAGTCATATTCAATAAAACATAATTTATTTTCAATGTTTGAGAACATTGGTGGAAATAAAATATGAGGACATAGAAGCCAAGAAAAAATAATTATAGAGAATTATAGAGGTCACTGATTAGAAGAATGTAAATGATTAAAGGAATGTCAGGTACCTAAAACCCAAAAATCTATGAAGACTTAATGGACAATTTTATTCATCAGATATAATACTAATAAAATAACTGTTATTTCAAGATCATTTTCCTAGCATTGAAGAATTATTTTTCTATTTAATAATATAAGGAAATATATTTACATGATATGATTAAATTTCCAATTTCTAATTTCTACCATTGGTTTTTGTTTGATAAATTTCCATTTCATTGATTACCCTTTGAAATGAATATCCAAAAATTAATTTTTTATTCCTGAATCACTAAAATTATCTTTTAATGGATCATAAGATCCATAATTTAATAGTAATTAATTCCTTCTATATCTATTTATTATTATTACAAAATGGTTATTACCGATTATCAAACATGAAAAAATCATTATATAGTTATGTAGTACATTATTCAATAAAACATCATCCAAAGTTTGAGAGAAAACATTTCATAAATGGTTATCCTTTTGACCCTTCTAAAAGATTAAGAACCAAACAATTAGGGAGAAGGTCACTAAATTTAAAAAATGAACTTCTCATTAATCAAGAAATAAATATAAGGTAGTTATTAAAAATCACATAACAAACATGTGAATACATTCTTTATGTATTCTTTTGAAACTTGTTAATAACATCAATGACCATAAACACATATTGAAAAAATTAATGGTTACAAGTTCATTAAATAAAACTATTTTTTGGATAAATACATATAATAAAAACATATTGTTACCATCATCATTTATTGAATAAATAATTCTGTTAAAAAACAATTAACTAGTTCCAATGTAATTTTTAAGGACCCAAACTTAAGCAATACATATCTTAGTGCCTTTCAACAGGAACTCCCTTTCTAATCATTTTTGGGGTGCATTTTGATATAGAGGTTTATATTAGTATGAGAAAATATTAAAAATTAAACACATACATTACAAGTGGAAAGTAATATTGAATATACATTTTCCATATAAATTATTTAAACTACAACATGATATATTTTCACAATAAATCTTCACAATTTTCTCTATGATTTTATCTTTTTTCCTATTGTCCCTTAAAATATTTTTTTTAAATGTAGGATAAAAAAATCATCAATATAAATAAATGCAATAAAACCATTAGTGTAGTGAAATAAATGGAAGATCCATTAAAAACATTTTTGAAAAAACATTCCTTTTCATTCAAAGAGTGAATAGTTATTCCTTAAAATATATCATTATATTATATTTTGAAATCAACAAATATCAATGGAAACACATTAAAATCATAGAAAATTAATGTGGGTGACTTCAGACGTCATTTCAATATCACAATTACAATCTACCTTAGAAATGGTGTAACCTTACATTTGGCTTCCATATCTGGTGTACACAATACATTTGAGAGCTATAATAGGGCTCACCCATCATATATTGTTATTGAACCCTCATAAAAAATATCTAAGTACCATTTCAAGATGAAAACCGTTGAAAACTCTTTTGAACCCATGTACAAAACACCCTTGGATGTATAATACCTTTTTCCTTAAAATCAATTTTAATATTGAAAAACAGTACACATAGTGATGAGACCATTTTCGTTTGAATTAACTATATTAGAAAATTAGTGGTATAATTAAATTATTAAAACATCATGAAGTCAGGAAAATAGACTCATGTGGTAAATGTTTAAAAAACATTCTTTTTCACTTTGGTAAAAAATTAATAAGGAACATTAAAAGAGGGTTTTTAAAATAAAGTATCATACATTGAGTCCAAATAAACACATTCATTATCTATCTTTATTAATAATTAAATTATTTCAATTATTTAATTTCTTAAGAAATTTTTTACTGTTTATTAATCATTTTATTTTATTTAATACAATATTACTTAATCATTTATGTCCACCCCATTAGTTTTGAAGATTTTCTTTTCAAAAGTCCAAAATGTCTTTGGTAGGTTGACATTGGACAAAGTGGAAATTATTCCATCACATCTAGAATAATATTAATTAAATGATTAAAATTTGTCAACAAAATTTATTAATTTAAATCGATCCATTAAATATGGTTAAAAAAACTGAAATACATTACAATCATGATGACGGTATGTTGTATGTATGCATGAGTAGAATTTCTATTTTTCTACACTCATTACAGAACGAAATTAAATATTATATTATATTTATCTAAGGATAATATTATTTTATATATAATATTTATTCTTTAAATTTATCTATATATATCATCTATTTTGTATGGTGATGAAGAACTAATCACATCACTTCATAGATGTGGTAGTCCCCATATACACACAAACAATGTAATCATTTTTGTATTCATGAAAATGTAAGACCATAAATGATATATTGTTTATTAATAATGATAAATATTTCATTACTATTATATATAAACATTAATTCAATTATTATATCCATTTATAAGGGGCTATAATGGAAAACTTATGACATTGGTTTGCATGGTGGTAGTTGTACGTACACATGAATGATGAATTTATATCCCTTTTGATGGAATAGAAGATCGATAAGGGTCATTACACTAAAAAACTAATATATTATTAAATTTAAGATAATAAGTTTGTTATTTTATCATCGTTTTATTATAATTGAAGGAGGTGGAGGAAGAAACAAAAATAAAACATTCAGATAAAAACTATACCTCTTTTTTGGAAATCTTCTTTTCCTTGACACATTTAGACTAATAATGATAGCATTATTCATGAACTAAGAAATCTAAAATGCGGGGATATATTAATGAATATTATTTATTCAATTATTGGCCAATAAAAAATGTTTTTTAATTTTATAGTGTTGAGAATAGAAGGTCAACTTTTATAATAGGGGATGATCACTCTTGGAATTTCTAAGAATATTAAATTAATAAAAATTAATTACCAATTAAAAATCAATCTAAAGTTAGTTATTTTAAAAAAAAATATTATTAGGGGTATAAATCATTTCACCCAATATTTTTTTTTATTTTTGAAATTATTTCTACCATTATCATTTGGTTTTAAACCTTATTTGACTCTCTTATGTTTTACTATGGAAACAATGATTTATACTCATTGAGGGATAAAATAGAGAATAAAAAATGAAAAATATCATTAAATAGAATTTTTTTTTTATATTTTAAACCTTATCCAAATTAAATGGATGAATATTATATTTTTAGAGAGTTAATATAATTAAATAGAACAAAATTTGTAATAAAATATCAGTAATGATAGTTTTAGTAGAATTAATTAATTTGGATTTAAAAATATCTTCATAACACTTATTATTTTTTTTAAAATATTTTATTATATATATAAAATTTTAATTTAATCTATAAAATTCTATCATCATATAAATTATCTCAAATTATATTTAATTTATTATTTATAATATCAGTTAATTGTTGTTTCCATTAATTGAATTATTACATCATCGACATTGTGAAAACATTTATGGTTTTTATTTCTTCACTAATAATTATACCTTAATTACGATTAGTGAAGATAAAAATTTTATATTTCATAAAACTATTTTTAGTCTAAATAATTATCTTTAAAACACCATATTAATAATATTTCATTTATTAAAAAACAGAAATGTGACAAATTTGATGTCATGACCCCATCCCCACAATGTGTACCCCTCATGGGCAGGCGATGTGAGAAGGGAGATAATGACCACCGAGTCCCACCTCCAGTAGTCCCTGGGTTGCCGACTAGCACCTAGGGTATAATAAACACACAAATGGGGGGAATTACCCTATAAGAGAACAGATGTGGAAGAGAGAGATAAGATAGACACCAACCAACTCCAACTCAGAACTGAAGTATAAAAGAAAACCCAAGTTCACATATGTAATGTCATGAAAAAGTACTAAAACTGAAAGGAAAAACTACAAGTACCCAAAAGAAAGTAAAAACAGCAGCGACCGCAAGCCCGAACAGCTCCTGCAACCACAAGCAAGTAGTAACCAGCCTAATCTCCAACCTGCTCCAAGTGACCTGAAAAATAGTTTATATATATGCAGGGTGAGTATAATAGTATACTCAGTAGGATCCTCCCCAAAGCCTCTCGTGAAAAATTAATGAAAGCATTCTAAAGCCCAGTGAACAACAAGTGAAACTAACTCGTCACCTAAACAGGTATACTAAGTTCCCAACCTCACCATGGATACTCTCACCAAGTAACGCATACAAGAATATAGTATATATTAGGAAAATAAAGGGTTCCCTGATACTACTTCCCCACTGGTTTTCCACTTTTCCCCAACGACATACGTCCTGTGCATCTCTATCCAAATGCTTGCCCACATACACCTGGGCTAAGCTCCACAATCTGCACCTCGTGCACCACAAAGGCTTACCCGCAGACACCTGGGTGGAGCACCACACCATCCTCTCAACCAAAAGTAACCAGGTAAGTTTTTGGGAGCCACCAAAGCTCGCATAACGTGTATCATACGTCGGGTATTATACCTCAATCCTTTACAGCCTATACACCAAGTAAGGATCCTCAAGCCATCACAACCTATACACGTTACACCTATAGTAGTCCATAGGATACTATATCAAGAATATATGTGTATAAAATAACTACAAGCCATTATAGCCCTCTACACACATATATGGGGAAACTAACCACTGTAACAGTTGGCACAAGTATCTACCAAGAGAAGAGAGCGGGGCTGAAGGGGGTAGTCAGCCATTCAACCTCCCATCAGAATGTTGGGGAAAACACCCCCTAGGGCTCAGAATCCCTGGGGTGTCAGTATCCCTTAATGACATGGTGGAGTATCATATAGAAAGACAAAATATAGAATATATATAACTCACAACCACACTATGGGAATAACCTAGTCTTAGTCTCAACTGCAGCTAACGTCTCTCGGACTACGGGCTGATATTTCTAAGACAAGTTATCCTATAAGAACACAACCAATTAAAGAACATCATTAGGTAACTTTATTCCATTTTTCACCAATTCCACTTTATATTAATTATCTCTTTTCACATTAATTAACCATTAATAAAACCATATTACACTTCATTGGCATCACATTCAATATCAACTATTCCTTTAAAAGTTACAACATCAGCATTAGATTCCATCATCTCCATCCCTGTGGATTATCACCATTTAATCAATCATTAATTACAGAATTAATTTCCCATATTCGCATGCATTCTATAAAATAATCTTATGCTACTGCACATAAGGGGGATCAACACGGTGAGTAGATATACTACCTGTCGAGTCTATGCTGCATATAGCAAGAGAGTAGACCCATTCTCCCTTGAGAGGCTAAACACGAAAAGCACATGGAATACCCCATGTGTCTTAACCTCTTTTGGAAGGAGGGTAAGCAAGACCAGCTTCCTTGAGAAGTGGGGATAAGTAAAGCAGATAAACAACCATACAAAACAACCAATATCCAGCCATCACATCCATCCCTTACCATCAACCCTGGTGTCTTCCCTGACACCCACATGCACAAAACGATGCATCTCACCACCCTTGGAATCATCCGCTGCAACAATCACAAGGTCTCCATGCCTCCACATATCACAACACCCCTCCAGGGTCACATCACAGCACAAGAAGTTGGAAAACAAACATCACATCAATGGGCACTTGGCCCTTTAACAATCAAGAGGGTAACTCAAAACCCTTTAAGAAATTATCAAACAATCCATTCTTTAATCCATCTCAAATTAATAGGTTTATTATTCGTAGGATCCAAATTCATGAAACCTAATCAGTAAGCTATCACAAAAGATTTAACATACTTACTATGCCAATTTGATTAACATAAAAATTAGAATATCTACTACAACGGCAAAAACCAGATTCATTTACATGCCTCTTTGTCTTTATCCAATTAATTATCAATTAATTTCTGCTTTATGTTATTTATCAATTTCCATAAATATTGAACAACTAATCAGGGAAAGCATAGATATCACTCTATCTAGAAAAACATGAGGCAAACCGTTATCACGGTACAAAGCAACAACATGCAATCAAACTAATTCTTTTAATATAGTTCAAGTATTTAATTAGGTCAATTATATTGTGATCTAATGGGATAAGTCATGATAACTCTATGATTGCACATAAACAATTATAGAAGCCACAAATCCCCTACCTCGAAGATTTATTGATGTTCTTTATCCACACAACGGGTCACGATCCTCCTCTCGCGATAGCTGCATCCACCTGAGGATGCCACGATAGGTCTGGACCAACCAAAACCCAAATAAACCCCATTATTAGCATGAAGATTACATGATATAAGATGTAAAGGAGAAACAAAGGAATCTGATCCCAATGGAACGACGATAAAAACATACCTTATATCGAATATTGATCGATACAGCTTGGTTGCATCAAAACAGAGCGGAACCAATCTGAGGAGTAGAGTTTGATTGTGAAATTCTTGTGGGAAGTATTGAAAGGTTATAGCGTCTCAAAGAAGAGAATAAAGAGGATGAACAAGGTAGGATGACATCTTATCCCTTTTTAAGATTTAATGAGGCGACGGTTCGAGATATGGTTAATTCTCCATTAAAAATGGATCACATTAACCCATGCGGTTTGACCAAGTGAAAAAATCCCGGCCTTAGGAATAATTAATATAGGATTTATGACATTTTAATCGGCCTTAAGAGTCCATAAAATAAGGCATTAAATGTATTTTACATCAAAGAAAATTTCAAAAGAGGAAAAACTATAGGAAGCCGGGAATACTGTTCACCTACCATTACTGTACACCTACCGATCTGTGCGACCGATCTATGAAACAGATCTGGGAAACTGATCTATGAAACTGATCTGTGAAACCGATCTGTGAAACCGATCTGTGAAACCGATCTGGGAAACTGATCTGGGAAATTGATCTGTGAAACCGATCTGTGAGACCGATCTGTGAGACCGATCTGTGAGACCGATCTGTGAGACCGATCTGTGAGACCGATCTTTGAGACCGATCTGTGAGACCGCTCTATCAGACCGATCTGTGAGACTGATCTATGACACCGATCTGTGACACCGATCTGTGAAACCAATCTGTAAAACCGATCTGTGAAACGGATCTGTGAAACTGATCTCTGAAACTGATCTGTGAAACTGATCTGTGAAACAGATCTGTTAAACCAATCTATGAAACCGATCTGTAAGACATGGTACACCTACCGTTACTGTTTATAAAACTGGAAACACTATTCACAGAACTGGAAATTTGGAAAAGTGTTGGGGATATGTTACCTTGACCTCCTGGAACACCTCAAACACAATATTTTCACAAAGTAATGGACCAGAGAGGTCCGAGCCATTACATCAGATACCTCTCAAAACATTCTCATCCTCGAGAATTAAAAACCAACCAAGATGAAAAGGGGGGTCCGAACAACCACCCCGTAAGATACCTCTCAGGGGAAAAACCACCCTGAGTTGTTCGAAAGCTAAAACAAAACCACGACATCCGAGAGAAAGGGGGAAAATATTCCATATCCCAACAATTTAAGAATAACATCACATAAAAGGTACATTAAAAGGACCAAATAAAACTCAACACAAGAACTTAAAACAACTTTGGGTACTGAACACGCATCTGTGACTCACATTCCCAGGTACTCTCCTCCATGCCACCGTGTTGCCACAAGACAGAAATCAAGGGAATAGAATGCACACGCAACACCTGCTCCTTGCGGTATTGGATCTCTATAGGTCACTCCTCAAAGGTTGCATCATCATCAACATCTATCTCTCCCCAATCGACGATGTGAGACTCATCATTAAGATAATGATGGAGTTGTGACACATGGAAAACATCATGTATCTGACTCATCTTTGGGGGAAGTGCTACTCAATACGCCACAGCTCCAACACAAGCTAAAACCACAAAAGGCCCTAAAAACTGGGGAGAAAGCTTACTTCCACGACCAAACCATCACTGCCCATGATGGGGAGTCACCTTTAGAAACACATGATCCCTAACATTACGCTCCGAGTGTCTCCTCCTTTGATCAGCATATGATTTCTGACAATCTTACGCTATCTTCATCCTCTCACGAATCACCAGAACAATATCTGTTGTATTCTACACTAGTTCTGGTCTGAGAATTGCTGACTCTCTGACCCCAGTCCAGCACAACGAATAATGTAAAGGCTAGCCATACAAGGCTTCAAATGGTGCTATATCGATGGTGGAGTGAAAACTATTATTGTAAGAGAACTCCACCAGGGGTAAATGCCTCATACATGAGCCTCCAAAATCAAGAACAAAAGAGTGTAACATGTCTTCCAGAGTTTGGATGGTTTGCTCTGTCTGACCATCTGTTTGAGGATGAAAATTAGTGTTAAGGCATAATTGAGAACCGAAAGCATTTTGGTGACCTCCCACCACCCTGGATGTAAAACTAGGATCTCGATCATAAATGATCGTCCTGGGGACTCCATGAAGTCTCACCACCTCCTCTAGATATTGCCTCAACAAAACTTCCACTGAGCTCGACTCCTTGATTACTATGAAGTGGGACAATTTTGTTAAACGATCCACTACCACCCAAATAGCATCATTTCCTCCCAGAGATCAAGGTAAACCTGTAACAAAGTCCATCGATATGTCCTCCAACTTCCACTGAGGAATCTCTAATGGCTAGTGTAGACCACCAGGGACACGACATTCAGCCTTCACCTTCTGGAAAATTAATCATTGAGACACAAACTCTACAACAACACGCTTCAGCCCAGGGCACCAAAAATGAATCCTCAAGGATCGGTACATCTTTGTCACACAAGGATGTACTGCTGAAGGAAAACTATGGAACCCTCTGAGAACCGTCTCACGAATCATCAAGGGAATGAAAATAATTCTTTGGTAAAACACTCGGTGTTGTTCATCCTCAAACCAACCATCAGGGGCCTCACCAAAAACAACTCGGTCTCTCCAGACCTCTACCTCTAGATCACCCAACTGGGATCCTTCCACATTTTACATAAGGGATGACTGTAATGTCATCTAAAAAAGACAACCTCTACCCCCAACTTCTCCCATGTCCAGATGCATGGCTGATAGCTCTTCCATTAATCTCTAGGAATCACCGGATTCATGCACAGCATCACTATGTTACTTTCGGATCAACACATTAGCTACAACATTCCCTTTCCCAGGTGAATACGATATTTCAAAGTCATAATCCTGTAAGATCTCCATCCACCAATGCTGTCGTAAGTTCAAGTCACACTGGGAGAAAACATACCTCAAAATCTTATGATCAGTGAAAACCACAATGTTCTCACAAATGTGGTAATGTCTTCACAACTTCAGATAAAAAACCACGGATGCCAACTCAAGATCATGAGTGGAATAGTTGCGTTCATTGGGACGCAACTGTCGAGACCCATAAGAAACTACTGACCTCTGCTACATGAGAACACAACCTAACCCCAGATGCGAAGCATCGTAGAAAACATCTAACTGAATGCCCTCAGCTGGAAGACAAAGGACTGGAGCACTTGCTAACATCTCCTTTAGATACTCAAAAGCTTCCTAACACTAATCCATACATATGAACTCTTGATCCTTCCTGGTCAAAGCTGTCAGAGGTGTTGCAACTTAGGAGAATGGGCTACGAACCTCCTGTAGTATCCTGTAAGACCAAGGAAACTTCTCACCTATGACACTGTCTTGGGGGCTGCCCAAGAAACCACTGCTTCTATCTTAGATGGATCCAAAACTACTTATTGTTGGGACATAACATGCCCCACAAAACGGAATTCTCGAGCCCAAAACTCACACTTCGACAACTTCCCAAACATTTAATATTTATGAAGAAATCTCAAAATAACATGTAGATGCTCTGCATGCTCCTCTTCAGATGTGGAGTACACAAGGATGTCATCGATGAGAGCCTTCACAAACTTGTCTAGGAAATCACTGAACACAAAATTCATCAATCCCATGAATACAGCTGAAGCATTTTCCATGAAAAATGGAATTACAAAGAACTCATAATTCCCTTGAAGACAACAGAAAGCAATCTTCGGGATATCCTCATCCTTCACATGAATTTGATGATATCCTAACTGCAAGTCAATCTTTGAGAACCAACTTTCACCCTTCAGTTGATCAAATAAATCAACAATTCACAGAAGAGGATAACAATTCTTTATTGTCACTTTGTTTACGTGATGATAATGGACATAAAACCGCAAACTGCCATCGAACATATTCACAAAAAAACTGGTGCACCCCATGGTGACACACTTGGCCGAACAAAACCACACTGCAACATACCATCATGCTATATATGTATCACTCATAACTCAGAAGGGTCCATCCTATATGTAGACATAGAGATATGAGATTCTCTTGGCTGTAACGTGATCCCAAAATCGATCTCTCGTCGAGGGGGTAATGCTACAACCTCTTCTGGAAAGACATCAGGGTACTCCTATATGAACCTAGGAAATTCTAGTTGTTGAACCTCTGAAAAACTCAACATCAACTCATCCATCCTGGATGATATGGTTGGAACATGCCTATGACCCATCTGAGGGTCTCACTCACCATCAAACACCACTTTCTCTCCATCTGCACCAATGAAGACGACCTTATTCCTGAAGCAATCCACAATAGCCTGCACCGAATACAACCAATCCATGTCAAGGATGGCATCATATGGTTGTATTCATAAACATAGGAAATCTCCCCAAGAGTGGTGTTGCCCCAACACTAGATCATAGTCTCTACATACTTCAAACAAGTCAGCTCGACCTCCAACTGGCGTAGTCAATGCCAAGGGCACTGGAAGCCTCTCTACCTCAAGTCCCAATGCATGGAAAAAGGTAGGTGGTATGAAAGAGTGTGTCACTCTTGAATCAAACAAGGCATACACCAAGGTAGAAAACAAACAAAGGGTACCTCGAACGACGTATGGCTCGTCTGGTGCTGGCAACACTGGAGCATGAAGCTGACCATGACATCCCCCATGGCCACTCTGACCCTAATAACGACCACCACAATGACCGTACTTTTTCCTCTGAGGATGGAGAGTATGATGGAGCTATCCTCTGCTTTCCCCATCTACCCTCTGCTGATCTAAATCTGGCACAACTGGCTGCTGGTACCTCAGTTAGAACTGCCTCAATGGAGGAGCCTAGAGCATAACTCCTGGGGAACGATGACCACTCTAAAAGGTCGGGAACTCCCACTGCTGATGGCAATAACCACCATAAGAAAAACAAATGCCTGATACCTTGCCATAAATATGAGAGTTTCGGCCTCTGGATAAACAAGATGTGAAGGGCTGGGACCTACCCAGGATTAACAGAAACTCTTCTGCCTTGAAAACTGTCAACCCTAGACCACAACTCTACTTTGTGAGGAATCATGCTGATTCCCCTCTCGTGATGATCCGGTCCGGGCCAAAGACCTCTCAATAACCTCTGCCCTCACCAGCACTTCATGATATGTCTTCAGCATAAATGGGGTGACCTGGTGCGGGATCTCTGGACACAAATCCTCCTCAAAGTGCCTCACCTTGTCCTCTTCATCTGGTAACAGGTCTGAAGCATATCTTAAAAGGTTCCTGAAACGAATTCCAAACTCTCGAACACTGGATCTCCCCTATCGAAGGGTAAGAAGCTCCTGGAGACTGGATGCCTTCGTAGTCGATGAAAGAAAATCGACTCTAAGCCTATCTTGGAACTCCTTCCATGAGATCGATGACTCCTCAAGATTCCCAAGGAACAAGAACCACCACTGCCTAGCTGCTCCATGCAACATCGTCACAACCAAGGACACCCAATGCTCCTTCTGAGCACGAATCGAACTGAAGCCTATCTTGACCTCCTCCAACCAGTCTTCTATGACTAAATCCGAAACAGAGCCTTCATACTTCTGTAGACTCTGGTGCTGGAACTCTTAGGGTGTCTTCCTCCAAGTTTTGTCTTCGTCAAACTCTACCCTACGGCAATGTGCTGGAACAACCTGCTGCACATTTTCTTCGCAAACATGACGAGGACGTCGACTTGGAGCCATACCAGTAAAATAACAACCCGTTAGATCTCCTAATCCAGAAATATGGAAGACTCAACATTAATTAATTTTTTTTCTTTTATTCATTTTAGGTTAACCTATCCCATGTTCTACCCATTCAAACACAAACACAATGAATAATGATGCATGATCCTTTCCTAGGTCTCTACCCTGCAACTAGTATCCCCTTTTTTAGTAGCCATTGTAAACTTAAAGGTCTATAAATCAGATCATAGGGGGCCCTAAATGCCTATGTATCAGTCGGTCTCCAGTTTTTACCTCACTTGCTAAACATGACTGACATCGTTTCCCTACCAACCCTTGCAACCTCACCTATTCCTAACTCCAAACTCCATCTTATCCCACAACCAGAGCTCTGATACCACTCTGTCACGACCCCCTCCCCACAATCTGTACCCCTCCTGGGCTAGGGATGTGAGAATGGAGATTATGACCCCCAAGTCCCTCCTCCAGTAGGCCCCGGGTTGGCGACTAGCACCGAGGGTATAATAAACACAAAAATGGGAGGCATTTCCCTCTAAGAGAACACATGCGGAAGAGAGAGATAAGATAGACACCAACCAACTACAACTCACAAATGAAGTATAAAAGAAAACCCAAGTGAAATTATGTAATGTCAAGCAAAAGTACTACAACTGGAAGGGAAAACAGCAAGTACCCAAAAGAAAGTAAAAATCAGCAGCGACCACAAGCCTGAATAGCTCCTGCAACCACAAGATAGTAGTAACCAGCCTGATCTCCAACCTGCTCCAAGTGACCTGAAAACAGTTTATATATACATAGGGTGAGTATAACAATATACTCAATAGGATCCTCCCTGAATCCACTCCTGAAAATGTAATGAAAGCATGATAAAGCACAATGAACAACAAGTGAAACTAACTTGTCACCTAAACAAGTATACTAAGTTCCCAAGCTCACCATGGCTACTCTCACCATGTAACGCATACAAGAATATAGAATATAGTAAGAATATAAAGGTTACCCCATAACTACTTCCCAACTAGTTTTCCACTTTTCCCCAATGACATACGTCTTGTGCATCTCTCTCCAAAGGCTTGCCCGCAGACACCGGGGTTAAGCTCCACAATCTGCACCTCGTTCACCACAAAGGCTTGCCCGCAGACACCTGGGCGAAGAACCACACCATCCTCACAACCAAAAGTGACCAGGTAAGTTTCTGGGTGCCACCACAGCCTGCATAATGTGTATCATACGTCTGGTATTATACTTCAAGCCATTACAGCCCATACACCAAGTAAGGATCCTCAAGCCATCACAGCCTATACACATTACACCTATAGTAGTCCATATGATACTATATCTAGAAAATATGTGTGTGAAATAAGAACAAGACATTATAGCCCTCTACACACATATATGGGGAAACTAATCGTTGTTCCGGTTGGCACAAGTATCTACCAAGAGAAGAGAGCGGGGCTAAAGGGGGTAGTCATCCATTCAACATCCCATCAGAATGTTGGGGAAAACACCCCCCCCCCAGGGCTCAAAATCCCTGAGGTGTCAGTTGCCATTACTGACAGGGTGGAGTAGCGTATAGAAACACACAAAGTACAGAATATATATAACTCACTACCACACTATGGGCATAACCTAGTCTTAGTCTCAACTTCAGCTAATGTCTCTCAGACTCCAGGCTGCTATTTCTATGACTAGGTATCCTATAAGCACACAACCAATTAAAGAACTTCATTAGGTCACATTATTCCCTTTTTCATCAATTCCAATTTACACTAATTATCTCTTTTCACATTAATTAACCATGAACAAAACCACATTAAACTTCATTGGCATCACATTCAATATCAACTATTCCATTAAAAGTTACAACAACATCATTAGATTCCAGCATCTCCATCCCCATGGGTTATCACCATTTAATCAATCATTCATTACAGAATTACTTTCCCATATTCCCAAGAATTCTAGAAAATAATCCTATGCTACTAAACACAAGGGGGCTCAAAAAGGTGTGTAGATATACTACCAGTCGAGTCTTTTCCGCCTATATTAAGAGCGTAGACACATTCTCCCTTGAGAGGCTAAACACGGAAAGAATGTGGCATACCCCACGTGTATTCACCTCTTTCGGAAGGAGGGTATGCAAGACCAGCTACCTTGAGAAGTGGGGATAAGTAAAGCAGATAAACAACCAAACAAAACCACCAACATCTAGCCATCACATCCATCCCATACCATCATCCCTGATGTCCCCCCCAACACGCACATGCATAAACTGATGCATCTCGCAAACCTAGGTGTCATCCGCTGCCACAATCACAAGGCCTCCCTACCTCCACATATCACAACACCCTTCTAGGGTCACATCATAGCACAAGCAGCAGGAAAACAAACATCACATCAATGGGCTCTTGGCCCTTTAACAATCAAGAGGGTAACTCAGAACCCTTTAAGAAATTATCAAACAATCCATTCTATAATCCATCTCAAATTAATAGGTTTATTATTCATAGGTTTCAAATTCATGAAACCTAATCAGTAAGATATCACAAAATATTTAACATGCTTACTATGACAATTTGATTAACATAAAAATTAGAACTACTACAACAACGGCAACAACTAGATTCATTTACATGCCTCTTTATCATTATCCAATTAATTATCAATCAATTCCAGATTTACGTTCTTTATTAATTTCCATCAAGAACGAACAAATAATAAAAGAAAGAATAGATATCAATCTATCTAGAAAAACATGAGGCAAACCGTTATCACGGTACAAATCAACAACAAGCGATCGAACCAATTCTTTTAATCTGGTTCAAGTATTTAATTAGGTCAATTCCGCTGTGATCCAAAGGGCTAAATCATGCTAACTCTACGATTTCATATAAACAATTAGAGAAACCATGAATCCCCAACCTCAAAGAGTTATTGACATTCTTTATCCACAAAACGGGTCACGATCCTCCTCTCGCGACAACTGTATCCACCCGAGGATGCCATGATATGTCCGCACCAACAAACCCTGAAAAAATAGCATTTGAATCTTGGATATTACATGCTATAAGATGGAATGGAGAATTAGAGGAAGATGATCCCAAAGGAATGACGATAAAAACATACCTTATATCGAAGATTTATCGATACAGCATGGTTGCATGAAAACAGAGTGAAACCAATCTGAGGAGTGGAGTTTGATTGTGAAACTCTTGTGGGAAGGATTGAAAGGTTCTATCATCTTATAGTAGAGAACAAAGAGGAAGAACAAGGGAGGATGATATCATGTCCCTTTTGAAGATTTAAAAAGGCGACGACTCAAGATCCGGTTAATTATTCATTAAAAACAGATCTCAATAACCCATGTTGTTTGACCAAGTAAAAACATCCCGGCCTTAAGAATAATTAATATAGGATTTATGGCTTTTGAATCGGCCTTAAGAGTCCTTAAAATAAGGATTTAAATGTATTTTATGTTAAAGGAAACATCAAAAGGGGAAAAACTGTAGGAAGCTAGAAACACTGTTCACCTACCATTATTGTACACCTACCGATCTGTGAGACCGATCTGTGAAACCGATCTGTGACACTGATCTGTGAAACCGATCTCTGAAACTGATCTATGAAACCGATCTGTGAAACCGATCTGTGAAACTAATCTGTGAAACCAATCTTTGAAAAACTATTCACCAACTGTTACTGTTCATAAAACATGAAACACTGTTCACAGAACTAGAAATTTGGCAAAGTGTTGGGGATATATTACCTTGACCTCCTGGACCACCTTAAACACAATATTTTCAAAAAGTAATAGACCGGATAGGTTTGGGCCATTACATTTGACATTTCATTAAAGAAAAAACTATAAAGTTAATAATCTTATTAATGTGGTGCAAAAGTTCATAAATTCAACCCATGTATGGTTATAGTTGTGATATAATCATAACATATGAATTTGATAAGTATTTAGGTTATCTGATGATTCTTATCATTTTATTTTTAACATAAATTATCTGATTTAACCTTCACCATAGTAATAAGAATTACCATGTTTATTATTCATATTTTACAATAAATAAAATTTAAATGTTTAATAAATTTGGACCCACTTATTGAAAATATAGAATAAAATTTTCAAATTTAAAATTAATGACGCGTTAATATTAAACTTAAATTAAACTGGAAAAATGAAAAGAAAAATAGTTTTTTGGAAAAATGCCTTTATAAAATATTTATTTTTTCATTAATATCTTTAGTATAAAATACATTTTCAAGACATTAACAAGTCTAAATTAAATAATAGTAATGTTATTAAAATTTAAAACTAATTAAAGAAAATTTTTACGTGGAAAATATACTATAATGAAATAGTAATTTCTATAAAAATTCAATTTTTCAATATTCATTGAAAAATCATTATGTTCAAAAAATTATCAACAATTCACACCAAGATAGTTTTTACATGAGGAATTAAAAAATAAAATTAATTTTTTCAAATTAAAATTATATAATTTGAAATATCGTATTTTAAAAATAACCTTATAATAAATTAGTTTTATAAAAATATTTATATTCTAATTTATATAATTACTCAAAATATTTATAATAAATTTATTTATTTAATTTATCAATAAAAATAATTGTGAAAAAAAATTATCCTATCAGTACATAGGTTGTAATATTCTCCCCCCATTTTAAATTATGTCATTGAATTTTTTTAAACATATTAAATAAGTGTGGATACCATTCCCTCATATCATTTTCATATTCCAATGTTTCTTATTCAACCATATAATTTATCTATAAAACATTAACTGGGTGAATTACCTTTTTCTATAATAAGTTCTCCCTATGGTCATGAATCTGAATACACTTCACCTTATATAAAAGTTTCTCTTTCAGTTGAACTACATCAGTGCTAAAAACATGAGATGAATCTAGAACATTCTTTCTTAACATCAATACATGAAAAATATTTTTTCCTATAATAAACCTGGATGATAGTCCACTCAGAAGGAAAATGATGCTAAGTTCCCCCATAATTAATATTTCCCAATAAACCAAGAACATGATTTTATATTTCTTACCAAAATGAATACAAAATTTCTATAAAGATATTTTATGAAAAATATGATCATATAACTCAAATGAAAGGTATTTCCTCCTATTATCTTTATAACTTTTCTGATAGTTATGAGTTTTCCTCATATGTTTGTTAAATTATTTAAACCTTCATAGTCATCTCCTCCACCAATTATGGTCCCATAAACTTCCATTCGACTACTTCATCCCAAAATTATGAAGTCAACACTACTTTCCATATAATGCCTCAAAAGGTATCATCTATATACTATAATGAAAAAATTTATTATAATAAAACATAAGTAAAGATATATTATAATACCAACGTCTCTGATAATCCATTGAACAAGAATAGAGAATATCTTCCATGGTCTGAACAATTTTTTCTGACTCTCTCTCACACTCAAGATGAAATGATTTGTTGGGACATAATTTATTTCCCAATTTCATTTTGAATACCTTTCAAAAAATTAAATGTTCTGCTAGGATCATGATCATATACCATGGAGATAGGAAATCCATGTAATTGAACAATATCCATAATATATAGTTATTAAATTTGATCTAATTACATAGTATCTAAAAATTGAATGTTATTTATAGATTTAGTCATTTAATCAACAATAAACAAAAATTAATTATGATATTCATATTTCTTTCATATTACCTCCATTAAGTCTATAAATACATTTTCCCACAACCACTCTAGAACTGGAAAAGGGATGAACCATCCCATTTGGAAATGTTGGCTCTCCATCAAATATTGAGAAGTCAAATATTTCATGATAAAGTCAATTATATCTATCTTCATTCAATACATCAAGTAATAATCACTAATATCTCTGTACATCATAGTTATATAAGGTTGTGTGAAAAATGGGAACTATAGGCTTCACATAACAATTATCTCTTCATCTGAGAATCACAAGGCACACATATTATCTTTTTGTAATTGATCACAACTTATTGTTTAACAATATAAAAAATAATGTTAATATTTTTAACCAACTATACAATTTTCAAAAACTCGTTGTCTTATTTCTGAGCTTGCATTATTATTTCAGTCTATAATTATTTTATTGTAACCTGAAACAAAACCAAGTCATTTCATGTATCAATAATTTATTTAAGAAAATATGAAAAATAATTATTAACCAAAGATACATGTTATAAATGTAACATTGTTAATAATTCATTATATTTATACTCATGGAATCAAATAGTTTTTCTTCATTTCCATGATAGAAATTTATCATGTAATCATCATCATTTATCAGCTCCATCATTCTTCACTACCTTATATTAAACTCTTTCTAAGTGAATATATAATTAATTTTTTTACAATTAGTATATATTTCACACTTGGTTCCATATAAATTATGTCTCTAAATTTTTAATTCATAAACCATAGAATCTACTTCCAAATCATCAGTTGTATAATTTAACTCATGTGGTTTTAGTTTTCATGAAGCATAATCGATTGTACGATCATTCTGCATCAGAATACAACCAATTCCCTTCAATAATGTATCATTGTAGGTAAAAAATTCACCAATTCAAATATTGGCCCAAAAAAATTTTATTAAATAATATAATTTTTAATTCCTAAAAATAATCATTAGATTATTTTATATCGATAAATTTTAAACTTTTTTGTGTTGACTTAGTTAGTGTTATGAAAAAGTGATCAATATTTCAACAAACCACCAGTAGTGACACATAACCCCATAAAAATAAGTATTTATATGAATTTTTTTAGTTTTGGTCTTTATTCAACAAATTTATTTTAAAGTGCTGAAATATTATTCCAAAATTAGAAACAATTTCCCCAATAAAAGAAATTTTTTGTAACTAAAAATAAATTTTTCAGAATATCCCATATAGATTAATTTATTTAAAGGTATTTAGAATAATACATATTTATTTTAATAAACCTAATAACTTTTATAATAAACCATAATATCATCAATAAAATAATAAATATTTCCATAAAACATAGGGAAAACTCTATTCAATAGATCTATAAATACAATAGATTTTTTTCTAAAAAAATTTATTATTTAAAAACTCATAATTATCATATTTATAAACAAAATATAGAATTTTTAAAATACTCATCCTTCACAATCAATTTATGGTATACCTCTCTAAGATAAATCCTTGAAAATTACTCTCCTCTTTAGAGTTGATCAAACAAATCACTAATATATAGAAAAATGTACAAATTTTTAATAGTTATGTTATTCAATAATCTATAATTAATTAAAATCCGCAAGGAACTATATTTATTTTTGAAAAAAAATAGTTTAACCCAATGTTGAAGTTTTAGATTGAATAAAATATTTATCTGTTATATCTTGAAATATTCCAAACATTCTGCTTTAACCATTCAAAAGGGTGTTTTGAAATAGGCATGGAATCATGGACTAATTAAATTGTAAAATAAACCTCCTAGTTAGAAATGAATCCTTTCAAATCAAGAGTTAGAAATTTTGTATATTCATTCACTACCAATACTACATTAATTTGAATATTTTCACTCTTTTAAAAGAAATGTGTTAAGTAAATTTGACTTTAAATTCAAATGAATATCTATAATCCTTGGTTGCTTATTAAAGGTATGAAATCATTTAACATGTCAATATCAGCTCTTCAATATACCATATAATGATAAAATAATGTATAATCCATACTTAAAAAATAACTAACTCAACTATTGATATTTCATTAAGATTTGTAAGAAGGTACATCTACTAATTACAAAAAATAAGATTCATATATATCATTATTGATTTAATATTCCCACATAGGATTTTAACTAAATTTATATCATACATTTAGTTTTTTCTATTACTAGTATTATTGAAAATTTCATAGAAATGAATGAATTCAAAGATCTATATTCAAAAAAGATGTTATATTAATTGTAATACATAAGAAATATACCTATCACGAATCATTTGACATGCTAACATCAACTATAGTAGTAGAAAAATATTTTGTCACACCCTTCTATTTCAAATCTTATTGATTTTCCCCTGGATGAATTAAATTAGATATATATTAGAAAAATGACCAAAATCATTAAAATTTATACATATTATTGTCATCTTCTAATTTTTTTCTAATCATTTTCAATTCACTCATGATTCACATGTCCAAACAATTTACATCGGTAAAACTTACAAGAGTTTATATTAAATTATATAGGGTAATTTTTAAAACATGTATCACTAGATGAAAATTTAATTTTCATACATCCAAATTTATATGATGAATGCTTCATCTGCTAAACAGACTACTTTTTAGACATGTCATCATGACACACATACATATCAGTAAACATCATATCACGATTTTCAGAACAAAAAAAACTTCTCATAGATTTTGAATAATTTTTAATCCAATAATCTTCATAATATTGGTTTCAAACTATAGTAAAATCTATTAATTTTCATATCAATTTAACAAAAAAACTATCTTATTATTATAATACTACTCACGTAAAATGGGTTTTATATTCAACCAGATAATTATCATATTTCTTCCTTATTCGAAGGAATAGTTTCTCCTTTCTGAGTAAAACTATATTAAGAAATTTTTTTCCAGAGAAAAGACTCTTAAAATAATCCCATTACACAAAAAAGACCATATTTCTCTTTGGAAACCATAACTAGATACAATTATCAGTCAAAATCACCTTCAAAATGATAAATTGTTAAGGCTAACATTTTTTGTTCCCAATATCCTCTGACTTCAAATATCTTTTTTATGGAATTAATCTATTCTTTAGCCACCAAAGTGTAAGCTGATCTATTGAATGATGGGGGATGTTAACTCATGCAATTCTCTACTATCTTTATTTTCCACTGATGTAGATATAGTTTCTCTCTAACATGGAAACCACCAATATTTATGGTTTCTTTCAACTGATCCATTACTATAAGAAGATGTTCCATTCCGATTCCAACCATCTTGGGATGCTAATTTAGAAGGACGGTTTCCACTTTATTCCTACTGACCACAACTTCCATGTCTTCTCTATGGAAACTAATATCAACAGATGTATTTTAGATAAAGAAACTTAGTAATAATTAAATAAATTGTCATTTAAACATAACCAAAAAGTAAAAAAATAATTTATGGGTATTCTATTAACACTAACCTAACCCCTAATGTTATCAAAATTATCCTCTGATAGAAACTATACAGACTGAACCTTATGAATTATATATTCTGGTGTTTTTTATCAATAATTATCCTTCACAAAATTCTATGGATCTTTTTGGTTTAGTGTTTTTGATAATTAAGAGAAACCCTTACAAATTAAACTTATACATTACAGGTGGATAATACTAACCATTACATTTTTAAAAAAAACTTATTTAAATTAAAATATGATTTCTTTTTAAGATAAATCTTCAAAAAATTTCCTTATATATGATATTTATCCATAATATCACTTAATCCCTATGAATTTTTTTTAAAAAAAGGTATGAGATCAAATATATCATTTTGGGACACAAAAGAAATTAAACTATTAATCTAGTGAAAAAAATGAAATGCCCATTGAAATGATTTTCTTAAAAATATACATTTTCTTCTGAAAATTAAATCTTTTTTCCTTAAGAATAATCAGTATCTTAACTTTTTAAATAAATATATTTCCATGAAAACTTAATAAAAATATTATGAAAGTGATGTAGGGTAATTAGAAAAACATTTCAATAACACTCTTAAAATCACTCTTATGAATGAATTAACTATACTGTTGACTTCAATCTCTATAGTACCCAATGGAATGGAGAAAATAATTGCTCTCACTCCTCATATATTGTGCTCTAATGGGGATCAAACCATAATATATTAAGATATAATGGTTCTCAACCCAAAATATATTGATAAATAATGGGATCAAACCATCCAAAAAATATCCTTGGACTATATTACGAATAAAACCCTTTAAAACTCTTTTAAACCCATGTAAAAAACACTTTCATATGTCAAATACACTTTTACTTAAAAATAAATTTTAAAATATAAAAACCACTCACATAATAATAGAATAATTTTATTTTAAAAAAACTATAAAAAATGCGAATGATTCATTAAATAATTTAATCCTCATGACGTCTATAAAATTATCTAATTCTGTATAAGCTAAAAAACATTCCTTTTTTGTATTTTATAAAAAAATTCATGTGAAACATTAACAGGCAGTTTTTAATAGAATGCCTCCAACCTTGAGCCTCACCCAACACATTGATTCACTATATGACTAAAAAATATAATTATGTAAATTATTTGATTTCCTAGAACCATTTTTAAATTTTCTATTCATTGTATTTTATTCAATAACATGATAAAAATCATATATGTTCACTTTGGTAGTTTTTTCGATTTTCATTTAATAAGTACAAAATGACTTCAATAAGTTGAATTTTATCAAATTGGTAATTGTTCCATCATATTAAAAAAATCAATTTCATAATTATCATTTTTATAAACCAAATATAATATTAAATCCATCTATTTAATATTGTTATGAAAAATGAACTATGTTATAATCATGTAGATGGTAAGTCATGCTTACACATGAGTAACGTTTCCATGTTTCAATGATAGTTAAATAATAATGAAATTATTATCTTGAATGTTTATAATGATAATAATAACTTATATATGATATTAAATACTTTTAAATAGTAATATATATGATTTATTTGATATGGTGATGAAAAATGAATCACATCACTTTGTGGAGATAAAGTCCACATGTAGCACGAATGGTGTTATAATTTTTATGTTCATGGAAAGGTACGAAAATTAATTATATATTACTATTTAAAATATAAAAATATGTCATGAATATCAAATATCATCATTATTTCCTTCATTATATCTTTCCATGAGGGGTGAAAATAGACGTTGAATGAAATCAATTTGTGAGATGGTGGTCAACCCTACACATAAATGACGAATTCAAATCACATTTGATTAAATTTAATATAGATATGGATTATTAAAATGACATAATAACATGTATGTATATTTATGATATCGTATTTATTATTTTATCATGGTATATGAATATTTTATGGAGGACTAAGAAGAAACCAAACTAAAATATACAGAAAAAAACTATACAGATTCTTTGCAAATCGTTCATTCCATACAACCTTAAGACACATAAAGATTGTACTATACATAAAAAAGACCTCCCAAATGTGTATAGGGATTCAATGAACGTTTTAGGTATTTATTTCCCAATATAAATTGGTTTTTAAGTGTATATGATTCAGAATAATAGGTTACCTTTTTAATTGAGTAGAGGGGCACTCTTGAATTTCTCCAAATAATCAATTAATATAAATTTATTTCTAATTAAAAATGACCCCAAAGTGAGCTATGCTGAAGATAAGATGATTATGGGAAAAGATAACACATAAAATATAAATTTATATATTTTATGACAATATTTCTACCCATATCATTTGGTTTTAACCCCAATTTAACCACTTTATCTCTTACCAAGACATCATTGATTTTTAATCTTTGAGGGTTAATATAGTTAAAATCAAATGAAAACAAATAGAAAAATATTTTTTAAAAAAATTTTTACCCTCATCCAAATCACTTGGCCTGATTTCATTTTTTAGGAATTTTATATCATTAAATCAATCAAATTTATTATAAAAATAAATAATGTTAATTTTTATAACAATTCATTACTTTGACTTTAATAATATAAAAATAACACTTTTAATTTGAAAACACTATTTTATTATATCCATAAAATGTCAAATTATCTATAAAATTCTATAACAACATCTTTAGTTAAAATACGGTTTGCTTTATTATTATTATTAAAATTTAATAAATTTTTTTATTAATTAAATTGTTATTGCATCACCATTGTGTGAACATTAAATATAATTATTTATTAACTAAAAATTTAAAAATACCATGATCATTATAAATATTTAAAATTTATTATGATAATTAATAGATGAAAATATCCTCTTAATGGAAACACATTAAAAATATTAGACTTAATAAAAACAAGAATGTGACATTTTCAAATTTTCGTTAAATAAAATACTTTAACAATCATAGTCTTATACATGTGATTGAAAAAGACATAAATTTATCCCTTGGATGTTTATGGTAAGGATATACACTTACCATATTATTTTTAAATGTATTTGGGTCATTTGATAATTCTTTTCATTTTAATTTTACCATAAATTATACGATTTACCCTTGATTACGATGATTAAAATTACTATGTTTACTATATGTGTCTTTGAAAATTAAAGGGATCTATTTAATAATTTTTGGACCTAATAAATAAATATATTGTATAAATTTTTCAAAATAAAAATCATATATGGTTTAGAATTTAAATAAAATTAAATCAGTAAAACACAATGAAAATAGTTTTTGAGAAAAATTATTTTTTAAAAATAAAATAATTTTATACTAAAATAAAGTATAAAATAAATTTTAAAATCAATATTTCGAGAAAATTAAATAAAAGTGAATTAACTAAAATTTAAATATAATCCAAAACATAATTTTACCTTTTAAAAAAACTGAATGAAAATAATGTTTCAATAAGAACCATTTTTTCAATATTCATTTAAAAATCAATATTTTAGGAAAATTATCCCAAATTGATCAAAACTTAATTTAAACCTATTGATTTCAAAAATCATATTATATTTATCATATTAAAATTAGATATTTTGAAAATTATTTTTTGAAATTACAACCTTATAATAAATTAGTTTAATAAAACAATTTTTTTAAATTATGAATTACTTAAACATATTTATAATTTATTTGAAAATTTAATTCAATAATTATAAAAAATAAGAAAAAAAATTATTCTATCAGTAGTTGTGTTGTTACATAGTATGTACTTTCTAATTTACTTTATCTGTATCAATAATCTCTTATCCAAATATCATTATCTCAATATCAAGAACATATTAATGGTTATCTTTCTCTCAATCACATGTTTTCAAAGATGTTATACTTACCACTGAATCATATTTCATGATCACCTCTACCATTTAATAGAGGCTTCTAGTTCCTTAATTAAAAGTTACTATTAAAAAATCCATATAAAATTCATTATAATTATTACCAAGATATCATTTATAAAAAACTCAATTGACATAATTCATGAATCTGAACACAATAAAATTAATCATTCCATTTCTTCTGTAATAATATTACTGGATTTCCCCTAACCCATTATCTACATATGATATATATTCCATTGATTCATGGGGGATTTATTTTCATAGTTCCCAATCTCTATAGAGTTGATTCATTGAAAATTATAAACTATTTTCCCTTCTATTTAAATCATGATCATAGTGGCCTTTATCTCTACAATTTTATCTAACTCTTATTCCACGTATGAAAGTACCATTGTGTTTATTTCCTAAATGAACAAGTGTGGGAAAATACTTCTTTCTCTTCTCCCTTTATCTGAAATTTTCTCTACCATCCACATTTCCTTTTTCTTATCTTTGAAACCATTATAATTTTAGAATTATTTCCCTATCTTGATATAACATGATACTATGTCCTCATATGTAGATAATTTTTAGGAGACTATATCCCTTCAAATAATTAAATTAATCCCATTTAAAATTATGACTCATACTTTTTAGATTGGGTGAATAGATGTGGTTCCCATTATATCTATTAGGCGCCATTTTTATATTATGGGTTACACTATATTAAATCATGTAATTAAGAAACATAATATATATCCCTAGAAATAGTGAAATACTTAACATAAATGGAAAATTTTATTCATAACTGTTGTCATAATTCTAAAAAAGGTTTCTATGTGGATATCATTATTTTCAAATTTTCCAAAATGGTTTTTAAATAAAATTTTATTTATCATAATTATTCCCCCCTTGAGTGTCAAACCATGTGGTGAGAAAGGCTTGTTGTTGAGAAGTAAGTAATGATTGGGTCAATCCTAGTGCATCCCTTTCGATGTTGTCACCCCTAGGAGCCTCTATTCATGAACCTTGTCTACATTGTGTATCCATATAAGGATGTATGTATAGGGAATCCTATATAATATCTTCTCTACCAAAACATTATGACATTATTCTATACTTTTCATCAAAGTCTATTATAGGGTTGTGTTACCTAATCTACATTTTCTATAATCTAGTTATAAAGGTTTCTACTAAACTTCCTCTAATACCAACTGTAATGTCTCTGACCACATTAGACCAGAGCTATTGTCTAGTTCGTTACATTTTCGTAAGATATAAGGAATTTCATCCCAAATGACCAAATAGTTAAGTAGCCTTAGAAAACAAGTTAAATAATTGAAATTATTATTAAATTTCAAAACACAAAATAGAAAAAGAATTTTATTTGAGAACTCCATTATTATCCTCAGGATATCTATGCATATCAACTATAGAACACATCCTGGTATCCTATGGAAAATGAAACAAAAGTATAGGTTGAGCTTAGATTTTTAGTAAGGGTAAGCATACTATGGAAGCTTTGAATAAATAATGAGAAATCAATATGGAAAGATAAATAAATGAAATATATTCCATTTTATCAATAATGTTATCATAATATGGAAGGAATAAATGATGATCGAATAATAAAAAAAAATAAACACATGGTCATGAAAACAAAACCATGTATATTTTAACTAATAAAATAATCACATAGAATACGAATAACTAAATTAATAATGATGGAATAAATAATGTCAGACAGATAAAACATACCACATATATCTTGTGCAAAGGGATCTAGATATCATTTAGGCCTTGTTTCAAGACATCTTTATAAATAGGTAAGGCATCCACAAAAACCAAACCTCTTATGTCTCATGATACAAAAAGATGCATCGAGCGTCTATCACAGGTCTCACCTATCACATACAATTTCCAATGAATTCCTCATATGAAATGGGTGAAATATAAACTAGCATAATAATTAGAAGTACTCTCTCTAATCAATAAACATAATTATAAACCATCAAGAGTAAAATGAACAGTATTAATATAGTACATCCTTAGTCAAAGTAGTCATAAAAATAAAGAATCATAATAAGGATGGTATGATTGGAGTTTATCCCATAAAATCATATATAACATCAACGAATTTATTCAGAGATAGAAAATCATTTTGAAATTCCACAAACATTTCTTTTGGAAATTATCCTTTCCACGAAAATCACCCTTTTAATCTAAAATGTTACAATTCATAAAATACTTTCAAAAATTCATTATTTGTATATACCATTAAAAAATAAGAATTTCCAAAATATTAGGAAACACATTTTCATAAAAATATCTATGCAAAAAATAAAATTAAGCTTTAATTAAACGATATTCAGGATTGTGAGTAATTTTTTAAATGTCGTACAAGTAAAAAAGAACATTCATTTTTTACTCTAAATGGTTAGAAAAGATACCTATTTAGAAAATCACAAGATGATTAATTTTAAAAAAAATTTGTAAAAACGAAATAATGGTTAAAATATTCAATACTCAATTAGTTGGATAATTCTAAAACATTTTTTAAATTTTCTTTAGCAAACTTGGTTTTTGAAAAAAAAGAATTTTCTAGCGAAGAGAGAAATAAAGTTGAATTTTCATAAAAACATTTTCCTAATATTTTTATGTAAAAAAAGAAGTAAAATTAATCAATTACATTAAATTGTTTTTTAATAACCCTAAGATAATAATTTATATTTATTTTTTGATATAAATATCATGTAATTCCCCCTGGGGGAGTAAGACAAAAACAATCCTGAATAATGATGAGATGGTAAATAAACCCTTACTACATTGGTATTTTTGGAATTATAAGCCACAAAAAATAAATAACATTAAATAAAACACAAAATACCATTAATATAAATTAAATCATCATATAAAATAAAATAATGGATTTGTATACAGTACCCAAAAGAAGCAACTGGTGGATATATTGTACGACTCACAGAAGTAAAAGGAAGATCAGAAACCCATACCTTGGGTCCAACTCATCACATATGATATTTATATTCATGAATTAAAATTTTATGTGAATTATTTTATTTTTCAAGATCCTTTTTTGCAGTTTATTTTTCATTTTATTTCACATATTATGATTTTATATCTAATTTTTTAGTAAATTATGTTTATATTATATGTTTTGATGATATTTTACTTATATTTATGAAATTAATTTCATAGGTTGATTATGGTCAAATAGATGGTTATTTAAACATATCCAAAAATATTAAATATGAAATAATTGTCCTATATAAATATAAACTATACTTTTAAATCCATTCATGAAAAATTGTTATGAAAAATGAACTATGTTACAAGCATGGAGATGGTTGGTCATACGAAGGCATGAAAAATGCTTCCTTTTATCAATGATTATAATGAAAATAAGTTAAGAAGTATATTATTTGTCAAAAATGTTCATATAATAATATATAAAATATTATTTATATATATATAACAATATATATCATGTCACCCTCCCCTAAAAGAGTACCACTCTTGAACCGACAATGGGAGAAGATATATAGTGACACCTAAGTCTCACCAGCATTAGGCCTTGGGTTGGTGACTATCACAAAGGGTATAGTAGAAACAAATATTGAAGGCATTACCCTCTAATATAAAACATGATAATTAGATAGATAATATACATACAAAATAACTCCTTCTCAGATTTCAATATATAAGAAAATCTAGGAACACATGTGTAATGTCATGAAATAACTACTACCACTGAAATAGAAAACTACAAGTACTAAAAAAAGTAAAATGGAATCAACCACAATAACCAAATATCCACTACAAAACCCCAAGATTGTAGTAACCAACATGATCTCCAACCTATTCCAACTAACCTAAAAACAATTTATATAAGGTAGGGTGAGTAGAACAATATACTTAGTAGGATAATCCTCATAGCCTCTCGTGAAAAAAGTAATGGATGTATGGTGATATACAGTGAACATTAAGTGAAACTAAATCATCACCAAAGTCGGTATACTATTTTCCAAGCCTCGCCATCGAAACTATCACTAATTATGCCATAAAAAATTATATAATATAAAAATAATATCAAGGCTACCATGCCACCACAACCCCACTAGTTTGTTGCTTTTCCCAATGTTGTGCATCCTGAGCATCTCTCTCCAAAAAGGCTAGCCAGAGGACACCAAGAATAAGCACCACAACATGCACCTCATAGAACACAACCACCACATACACATAGAAAAAATTAACAAGGTAATTTTCAGAAGCCACCACAACTCACATAGCGTGTATCTTACATCAGGTATTATACTTCAAGCCATTATAACCCATACACTGAGTAAGGATCCTCAACCCATTACAACCTATAAAAGTTATACCTATATTACCACATAGGAAACTATATCCATAATATATTCATGTGAAATAACCACAAGCCATTACATCCCTCCATATGAATATATGTGGAAAACTAACCATCGTGCATACCAGTAGAAGTAACAATCAAGAGAAGAGTGTGGGGTCAATGGTGGTTGACATCCATCCATTATCCAACCAAGATGATGGGAACCCCCCCCCCCCGGGGCTCAGTGTAATTCCCCGACCCCAGTTACCCAGAGTCAGTGCATTATTTTAATACATTGGCATGATATTAAGGAATCAAGTCTTGAATGCCTGATCAGTTTAGCAGTATTGGAAAACAGATTACATACATTAACATTACATTAAAATTTCAAACATAAAACAAATAATATATAGTTCATTGATAAATCCATCATTCCATTTATATTAACCCTGCATATCAATCATAATACACCTCTTGAATCCTGGGAAAATAAAACATAAGAAAGGGGGGAGCTCAGATGCCCAGTAAGGGTAAATAATATAGCGGAAGCTATGAACTTTTAAGGAAAGATGTTTCATAAAAACAATATCCATTTTAAACATAAAATTGAACATAATATGGAAAGAATAAATCAAACATTACCATATAAATATACACATGGATATTCTACTAGTCGAATAATCACATGTAATAACTAATTTCATAATGAGGGAATACCTAACACTGTACATCATTACCACATGGTCAAGACCTTGTGCCAAGACTACAAAAAAAAAATTCAAGGCATACTGCCAAGACACTATTTTTTCTCATGAGACCTACTAATGTATCGAGGAGCTATAGCATGCTCCACTTGTCACTTACTATGTCCACTACATTCCGCATATGAAAATGTTTAAACATAACATAAACATTCGTATTAAAAGTAGCATACGAAATGTCAATAAATTAACTATAAACCATGTATGGTATAAAAAGAGAACACCCACAGTCAAATATATCATAACTCATTAAATACAATATGGATGATTGTATTATAATAAATCAACTCAATCAAAAATAATATTCAGTAAAGAATGCTGACATAGTTGAAAATTATGAGTAAAACTTTTTAAGAGAAATATCATTTTTTTAAAATCATTTAAAAGGAAGTAATTTAAAATATATTTTTGAGTCAAAGAGGCCCATACCTCATTGAATCTTTTCAAAATAATTATCATTTCAAAACATTCATGTCCATATAAATAAATCATTAAAATCATTTTGAAAACACAGAGATTATTTAAAAAGATTTAGAAATATAGATCTTTAAAACAATTAAAATTTTGATCTTGATAAATAGTACCATTCACAAATAATTAAGATATTCATTTTGAAATTATTTTTATGAAAAATGGACATGGATGATAAAAATTTCCGAGGAAATACTTACACATAAACAATCTCAGATAATAATGAGATTGAGGAATTAACCCTTACCATATAGTAATCCGTCGATTCGTATGAACAATAGTGAATACCCACCAAATTAATTACAGAATATCATGAATATAAAGAGAATCATGATAATATATATCAAATGGCAGTGCACAATACACCACATGAAATAAATAAGTGGTGAACAATGGAAATCTCATTGAATTAAAATTGAGATAAGAAACCCCTTACCTTTCACTTTCCATTAGTAGAGGGTATGTTTAACCTTCTGTATGAAGATCATAGTATGTTATTAAATTATAACATAACCATATTAATATATATGATATCATACATGATTCATTTATTACTTTATAATACCCATGTTATAATAATTTCCATATTAAATTAACATTTTGGGTAATAATCGCTTTCTTTATTGTACATGTTTTAACTTGTTACTATTTATGGTATCAATTTGATCATGATTAAAATACATCCAGAATATAAAACATGATTTATATATCATATATATTTAGAATATAAAAGTTTATAATATACATATATATGAAATAGAAAACCACCGTTTATGGAGACGGTAGTCCGTACGTACGCATAAACGCTATTTCCATTTTCACATCTTATTGAACGGAACTAAGTGAATAATATATATATAAGTACATATATATAAATATATATATCTCTAGTATCATTATTAAGTAATATATTACATACTTATTAGTAATATATATTTTTATAATCATTGATGAATGGTGAACGTGGAAATGAATCTCATCGCGTCGTGGAGACGGTAATCTGTACGTACGAACGAGCGACAGTATCATTTCGATAAAGGTGTGGAATTGGATGGTATATTAATTTTACAGAGACATTATCATGTTATTTGAATTATTTATATACATATTACTCATCATTATATCCATCCAAATAACATAGTGTTGAATAACATATTACACCACGACGTGGAGATGGTAATTCCGTACATACGCACGCATGGTGACATTATCATTCATAATATGGATAGAATAATGGATATAGTTATGCCATATTTATAATAACATAATAGTATATAGAATATACTAGAGTTATTATTTTGGAATTGAAAAAAACAAAGAAAGAGTATGTGGAAGAATAAGAGAACTTGAAAGAGGGTGGTGAAATCATTACCTCTTCTTTGGGTTCTTCCTTTTGATTTGAAAAAAACAGCTCCTTATGTTGGCTTTATGTCCAATGGAAGGCCTCTAAGATGAAGGTAGGATAGTTGGGAGGATATTTGGGTAGGTTTTTTCTGAGCCAAATGGCTTTGGAGGTGTGAATTTGAGAGAAGGGAAAGTGCCCCTTTACAAGAGGGGTGAGGGGCACCTTAGGAAAATGATAAAATATTATTTTATAATAAAATCATTTTCGGTTAATAATGGATCAAAAATAAATTATTTAAAGGATAAGGCTTTTATGGGTCTAAAACCACTAAACAAATAGGTTTTATATAGGTTTGGGGTACTATATTAACCTTAACTTTTAGATTTAACTCTTCGTTAAATAGTTTGGCATTTACCATGTCTCTTTGTATTTTTATATTATATGGTTAATAAACATACTATAAAATGCCAATCTAACCCCTATTGGTTCATTAATGTCATATATATTATTATATAAGTATTTTGGCTGAACCTAAAAGTTTTAGGACTATTATATCAATTAATAATATAATATTTGTTTTAAAAACTATTTTATGTCAATTTTGACACTATTTGGTATTTGTTTTTTTGTTAAAATCATAACAGCATGATTACTTCGAAAAACATTGATCTAACCGACCCTAACATGTCATAATAACTTATAAAATTATTTTAATTTTTTAAAAGTCTCAAATTACATTTATTTGGATATTTATAATTTCAATTATTTAAATCATTCATTAATATAGTTATTCCTGCATCATCATTGGGTCATAAATAAATTTAATTATTTAATGTCTAAAAATTATAAATAACATACCATTATCTAGGAAATGTTTTTAGATTTTTAATTAATATTTATAGTCTAATTTATCTTATGTATAACCCTATATTAAAAATGTTTTAGTTAGTAAACATTTATTTTAACTCTTTTAACTCTTCTTTGAATTAAGTAAAAATATATGTCCAAATATAATCCAAGTGGACCTAAAGGATCATATTTAATTCCTAATGTTTTTTTGGCCAAATTAAACTTATCCAATAGAATTATGACATGTTTTATGGTAAGAATAAATAAATTTATTCCCTTAATTACCATATTTACTTTTAACCATGGTAAATAAAAGAAAAAAGTTACTATTCCCCAAAAAATATTTTTATCTTATTGAACCACATTTTTCATACTGATATCATCCATGTTTCTCAGATTTTTGAAATTACACTAACAGAACTGGTAAAATTGTGTTTTATGTGAATTTGAAAATTTTCTTTGGAGGTGGATAAAAGACGGTGAAAAGTTCAATAAAATTTTATATATCTAATATTATTACAAAATGACTCCAATGTGTTAAATTTAACATATATAGGTATTATGTATCTATTTTGGCCTAAAATAAATTGAAATAAAATAAATAATTATTTAAATAAAATGTCGGTTTTAAACAATAACTTAGTGTTTTTCACTATTTATCAAAAATTGAATGTTTTCAGAAAAATACCAAAAATTCACCCTTAGATAATTCTAATTTTCCGAATTCAAAAATGAAGTATATTTTACCAAATTAAAATCATATAAGTTTCATTTATTTATTTAAAATTAATTCTCATTGTCAGAACCAAAAGGCGTATTTTTAAGAAATAATAACTATCAAAAGATTGACACTTGTTTATGTCCAATCTCAAAGTGAAATTACATACAATGACCAGAGTTGGATTAAATGGTAAAAATATAATCTGTTTATACTTCCAAACCATTAAAATGTATAATTTAACACTATAAATTATTTTTATTAAAAAAGTTGTTTTCAGTTAAAATATAGTATTTTTCACTATTCCCCCAAATATGACAGTTATCGGAAAAACACCAAAAATTTATTGAAACTAAATTCTTATGTCCTGATTATAAATAATAAGTTTATTTTTTCAAATAGAATATATAAAAGTTTCAAATATTGTATTTAAAAATGGTTCACCATTAAAAGGCGGTAAAATTGCAATTTTTAAAAATATATCTTTTATCTGAAAAAAATTAATTAGTTCTTACATTATGTCTATGAAACTCATAATATGGATTCTAAAACTATAAGGATTATATATAGTTCAAAATTTAGTTAATACTATTATTAATCACTTTTTAATGACTAGTTTGGTAAGTTGGGGTGTGCTTGAAATCAGTGTTGCATGTAGTGAAAGTTATTAAATTACATTGAAGAAATAACGTACTATGAAATCTTGGGTTGTTACATTCTTCCCTCTTTCAAAAAATTGCGTCCTTGCAATTTGAAATTTTTCTTCAAAAATATATGTTGAAAATAGAAAATACCTTTGTGGGAAAACCCACATCAAAAATTGGGTTAATAAAATTTAATATTAATAAGAGGAAAAGGGGATTGAAAAAGTCACCATAAAATTATGATATCTATTAGAAGAACATTGGTGGAAATTAGAGACACATAATTGGAGGAAGAACATAAATATTTATAGGGAGTGATTGTGGTCATCAGTCACAAAAAATTATATAATTGAGGGCCTCAAAGCCATCAATCTATAATGGTTTAAAATTTCATCGGTTCAACAATACATAAGGTATTAGGATAACACCTTTTTTGTTTCAATATCCCTTACCTAATGTTTAAGAATTAATTTATTCATATAATAAGAGAAGAAAAAATATATACATGACATGTAGAGTTCCATCCTTTAACTAATTTCTACCACAAACTCATCTTTCACTCTAAATGATAATAGAACTGTAAAAAATATTATATTTATCCTATTCATATAGGGTTTAAAAAAATGAATTTATAATTCACATATCAGACCCTTTTAAAAAAGATACTACATTATAAAATCCGAGGACTTCACATAGTCCAATGGCATGTGATAAATCCCAATCGCACTTTGGTTCTGGGTTCGATTCCCGCAACTTTGTCTGACGTGATGGGTTGTCACATGGTCTACGTGTTGTCTTTTTTATAACAATCCAAAAATAACCATAACAATAATATCCAATTTATAACTTAATATATTCCAACCTATAGATTTATCCAAAATACTTCTATCCAAACTCATAGTCAAAAATATGTAAGGATGTTAAACACAATGAAGATCCTTTTTCCCATGTAATAACATGTGAACACCTTCATCATGTATTGTTTTAAAAAATTGTAACACCTTAAATTACCACAAAACCTTATTGATTACATTCATGCTCCCTTATCATTTATATAATACTTGATATATTCCTTATATCAAAAAAATTGAATTTTCCAATAGTGATGAAATAAATGAACCATTAATCAGTTCCAAGATAGTCAAGAATATCCAATATAATTTATCCAATTCAACCATATCTTATTCCAAAATTACTACCTTAGTATCAGGACTATATAATCTCAAATTCCCACAATCCATATTTATTTCCATAATTCATTTAACCAGTACATCGTTGATACAAAACTCAAATGGCACATTACTTTAATAACAACATAAGAACACTTAATCATTCCCATTCATCTTCAGTAGTATCATAACTTGATTCTTATCCAATATAAGCATTTGGGGTATACTTTGATGATTTGGAAATTGATTTGCATAGTGTCCCAACTCCTTGTAGATGAAGCATTGTACATTTGAATCTTTTTTCTTACCCTTGCAATCAGGTACTTGGTGTCCATTTTCTCAAAACTTATAACAAACTCCCATTCCCTTCAAGCATTTACCAAGGTGATTCTTTCCACAGTTATCACATATGGGGAAATACTTCTTTTCCCTCTTCCCTTTATCCATATTTATCTTTTTCATCCTTTTCATCTCTTGCTTCCCTTAAAATCCATAGGACTCAGAGAATTCTTTATATATCTTATTATCACATGATACTATTTCATCATATGTTGTGAATACATGGGAGACTATTTCACTTCTAAATGTTGGATTAATACCGTCAAATATATGATCCTTCTTACTCTTTGTATCATATGTACTATTGGAGTTTTCATTCCTTCTACTGGGCACCATTTCTATACAACAACATACACTAGGTCAGTTTATGAATTACAATGAATAATTCCAAACATGTAAAATACCTAATGTAAATTGAACAGTTTATGGATATAATCCATAAAAATATTTTCTTTGAGGAGGTATACACTCATAAATATTTCATAATTATTTGTAAAGAAAATTATAATTAACCTAAGCATATCCCCCGAGAGTGTTGTAACCAAAAGTGTCGCAAGGCCCGTTGTCGGGCACCAGTTCTCATTCGAGTCTTCCTAAAAGTGGTGTTTTCGGGTTTTACCCCTAGGTACATCTGTGCCAGAGCTGCCTCTACCTTCTCGTATCCAGACAGGGATGTATTTACTTGGAAAAATCACAAACCTCTACATTACCAAAATTCTAGGAAGTTCTTCTTCACTAATCCTCAAAGTCTATTTAGGGTAATGTGATCTAATCAGAGTTTCTATAAATCTAGTTTCCAAGGTTATTTCTAAACTTCCTCTGATTACAACTGTTATGCCCCGACCCCAGTTACCCAGAGCCGGTGCATTATTTTAATACATTGGCATGATTACAAGGAATCAAGTCCCGAAGGACCGATCAGTTTAGCAGTATTGGAAAATAGATTTCATACATTAACTTTACATTACAATTTCAAAAATAAATCATATCATAGATAGTTATTTGATAACACCATTATTCCCTTCATCTTAACCCTGCATATCAATCATAATAAACTTTTTAGAATCCGGGGAAAATAAAACATAAGAAAGGGGTGAGCTCAGATACCCGGTAAGGGTAAATAATTTAGTGGAAGCTATAAACTTTTAAGGAAAGAAGTATTATAAAAACAAAAGACTTTTTAAAAATAAAAATTACCATAATATGGAAATAATAAATCAAACATTACCATATAAACATGCACATTGATATTCTACTAGTCTAATAATCACATGTAATAACTAATTTCATAATCAGGGAATGCCTAACATAGAACATCATTACCACATAGTCATGGCCTTGAGCCAAGACTAAAAATAATATTTTTGTCAAGGCCTTATTCCATGACCCTAGTTTGTCTCATGAGACCTACTGATGCATCGAGGAGATATAGTGGCTTCCACTCGTCACTTACTAACTCCACTGCATTCCTCATATGAAAAAGTTTAAACATAACATAAACATTTGTATTAAAACTAGTATACGAAATTTCAATACATTAACCATAAACCATGAATGGTATAAAAATAGAACATACACAGTAAAATATATCATAACTCATTCAATACAATATGGAAGATTGTATTATAGTAAATCAACCTCAATCAAAAATAATATCTAGTAAAGGATGCTGACATAGTTGAAAATGAAGAGTAAAACTTTTTAAGATAAATATACTTTTTTAAAATCATTTAAAAGTCACAAATTTATAAAGTAAGTAATTTAAAAGATATTTTTGAATCAAATTGTCCCATACCACTTTGAAACTTTTGAAAATAATTATCATTTCAAAACATTCATGTCCATATAAATAAATCCTTAAAATCATTTTGAAAACATAGACCTTAATTAAAAAGATTTAGAAAGATAAATCTTTAAAACAATTAAAATTATGATCTTGATAAAGATTACCTTTCACAAATACTTAAAATATTTATTTTGAAATCATTTTTATGAAAAATGGACATGAATGATAAAAATGTCCCAGTAAATACTTACCAATAAACAATCTCGGATAATAATGAGATTGAGGAATTAACTCTTACCTCATAGTAATCAATCAAGTCGTAGGAAAAATAGTCAATAACCACCAAATGAATTAAAAAAATCATGAATATAAAGAAAATAATTATAATATATATCAAATTTTAGTACCAAATACATCACATGCAATAAATAAGTGGTGAACAATGGAAATCTCACGAAATTAAAAGTGAGATAAGAAACCCCTTACCTTGAACTTTCCTTTAGTCAAGGGTATTTTTAACCTCCTGTATGAAGATATTAGTATGTTATTAAATTATAAAAGAACCATATTAATATTTATTCTATCTTACAAGTATCATTTATGACTTTATACTACCCATTTAATATTAATTTTCATGTTAAATTAACATTTCGGGTAATAATCACTTTCTTTATCGTACGTGTTTTAACTTGTTACTCTTAATTGTATCACTTAGATCATGATTTAAATAATTAAGGAATATAACAAATTATTTATATATCATATATATTTAGAATATAAATATTTATAATAAACATATATATGAAATAAAAAACACTTTTTATGAAGACGGTAGTCCGTACGTACGCATAAACGTTGTTTTCGTTTTCACATCATATTGAACAAAACTAATTGAATAAGATATATGTAAGTACATATATATATACATACATCTCTAGTAGAATTATTATGTAATATATTTCATACTTATTAGTAATATATATTTTTATAATCTTCGATGAATGGTGAACGTGGAAATGAATCTCATCGCGCCGTGGAGACGGTAATCCGTACGTACGCACGAGCAACAATGTCATTTACTTAATGGTGTGGAATTGGATGGTATATTAATATTAAAGAGACATTATCATGTTATTTTCATTATTTATATACATATTAATCATCATTATATCCATCCAAATAATATAGTGTTAAATAACAATTTACACCACGACGTGGAGACGGTAAGCCATACATACGCACTCATGGTGAAATTATCATTCATAAGATGGATATAATAATGAATATAGTTGTCCAATATTTATTATAACATCACAATATATAGAATATACTGGATTAATTATTTAATAATTAAAACAACAAAGAAATCGTAAGTGGAAGAATAAGAGAACATGAAAGAGGGTGGTGAAATCATTACCAGTTCTTCGGGTTCTTCCTTTTGATTTGATCAAAAAGTCTCTATATGTTGAATTTTTGACCAAAGGAATTCCCCTAGGATGAAGGTAGGATAGTTGGGAGGATATATGGTCAGGTTTTGGCCATGAAAAATGGCATTGGAGGTGTGAATTTGAGAGAAGGGAAAGTGGCCTTTTATAAGCGGGGTGAGGGGCACCTTAGGAAAAACATAAAATATTATTTTATATTAAATTTATTTTCAGTTTATAATGGCTCAAAAATGAATTATTTAAAATATAAGGTGGGTATGGGTCGAAAACCACTCAACCAATAGGTTTTATATTGGTTTGGGTCACTATATTATCCTTAACAATTAGATTTAACTCTTAGTTTAACAGTTTGACATGTACCATGTCTCTTTGTATTTTTATATTCTATGTTTAATAAAATTAATATAAAATTCCAATGTAACCCCAATTGGTTCATTAATGTCATATATATTATTATATAAGTATTTTTGCAGAACCGTATATTTTTTGGACTATTATATCAATTAATAATATAATATTTGTTTTAAAACTATTTTATGTCAATTTTGACACTATGTGGTATTTGTTTTTCTGTTAAATTCATAACATCATGATTACTTCGAAAAAAATTTATCTAACCAACCCTAACATGTCTTAATAACATATAAAATTATTAGAATTTATAAAAAGTCTCAAATTACATTTATTTGGATATTTATAATTTCAATTATTTAAATCTTTCATTAATATGGTAATTACTGCATCGTCATTGTGTCATATATTAATTTAATTATATTATGTATAAAAATTATAAATAAAATACAATTATATATTAAATTTTTTTATATTTCTAATTAATATTTATAGATTAATTTATCTTATTTATAACCCTATATTAAAAATATTTTAGTTATTAAACATTGATTTTTACACTTTTAACTCTTCTTTATTTTAAATAATAATAAATGTTATAATCTAATCCAACTGGACCTAACGGATCTTATTTTGTTCCTAAGGTTGGTTTTTGGCTAATTAAACTTATCAAATAGAATAAGTACATGTTTTAAGGTAAGAATAATAACATTTTTACCCATAATTACCCTATTTACTTTTAACCATGGTAAATAAAAGTAAAAAGTTACTATTCACTAAAAATTATTTTTATCTTATTGAACCACATTTTTCTTATTGATATCAATCGTGTCTCTATAGTTTTTGAAATTCCACTCACAGAAGCGGTAAAATTATCTTTTATGTGAATTTGAAAATTATCCTTGGAGGTGGGTAAAAGACGGTGAAAAGTTCAATAAAATTTTATAAATCTAATATTGTTAAAAAAATGACTCCAAGGAGCTAAATAGAACATATATAGGTATTATGTATCTATTTGGGCCTAAAATAAATTTAAATAAAATAAATAATTATTTAAATAAAAATTTGGTTTTAAACAATAACTCAATACTTTTCACTATTCATCCAAAATTGAAATTTTTCAGAAAAATACCAAAAATTCCCCTAAGCTAATTTTGATATTCTGAATTCTAAAATAAAGTATATTTTACCAAATTCGAAACAAATAATTTTAATTTAATAATTTAAAATTAATTCCCATTGTCAAAACCAAAAGGGGTATTTTTAAGAAATAATAACTATCAAAAGATTGACACTTGTTTATGTGCAATCTCAAAGTGAAATTAGATACAATGTCCAGTGTTGGATTAAATTTTAAAAATATAATATATTTATACTTCAAAACCATTAAAATATTTAATTTAACACTATAAATTATTTTGATTAAAAAAGTTTTTTTCAGTTAAAATATAGTATTTTTCACTATTTACCCAAATATGAAAGTTATTAGAAAACACCAAAAATTTATTGAAACTAAATTCTTTTGTCTCGATTATAAATAAGAAGTTTATTTTTTCAATTTGAATATATAAAAGTTTCAAATATTGGACTTAAAAATGGTTCACCATTAAAAGGCTGTAAAAGTGTATTTTTTGAAAAATACTTCTTTTATTAGAATCAAATTAATCTATTCTTACATTACGGCTAAGAAACTCATAATATAGATTCTAAAATTATAAGGATTATATATAGTTCAAAATTCAGTTAATATTATTCTTAATCACTTCTGAACGACTAGTTTGGTATGTCGTGGTGCGCTTGAAATCAGTGTTGCGTGTAGTGGAAGTTATTGAAATACATTGAAGAAATAACGTACTATGAAATCTTGGGTTGTTACACTCAGAATATACAGGGTTTTAGTTTCCCTAATTAACAGGGTGGAGTATCTTATAGAAACACAAAAATTACAAGATATAATAAATCTCACAACCACACTATGGGAATAACCTCGTCTTAGACTCTACTATATCTAACATCTGATGGACTCTCGGCTACCACTTCTATGACTAGATATCCTATAAGAAAACAACCATCTAAAGTGATATATTAAGTGACTTTATCCCTTTTTTATTAGTTTAACATTACATTAATTTACTATTTAACCATTAATTAACCATTTTCAATTCCACATCACATTTCATTATCATTATCATTTCAATAAGAATTCATTCCCTCCAGGCATAACCAAACTGAACCAATGGCTTCTCAGAAACCTAACCTTAGCACTGTATCCCAACAAGCTAAAAACCATGGGTTAAACATTTATTCATTTATTAACAACATAATAAAATACCATTATTCTAGTTATTCTATGAAAACATTAAATGATTCGAAACCCAAGGGTCTCTACACGGTGAGTAGAAAAACTACTCATCGAGTCTTTTCCACATATAGAATGAGTGTATACCCATCCATCCTCATGAAGAAAATCATATAATGAAGATGACTACCTTGCATGTCTTTACCTTGGATAGTAGGAGGAAAAAAACCACATTCTTAAATCAATGGGTAAATTAAAGAAGATAAACAAAAAAATAATTCAATAACCATCCAATATTCATATAAATGGGTAAGAATAGAATAAAACTCTTCAATCATATCTGGTTCCCTCCATGACACCCACATACCTAAACTGATGCATCTAACCACTCTAGGAATCAATTGTTACCACAACCACTGGTCCTTCTTTCCCCCACATACCACTACAGCCATCCAGGCTCATCCATCCTAGGCTCACATCACATCACAAGAAGCTAGAAACAAACATAGAAATTGGGATATTTGCACTAAAACAAGGCATCTAGACATCAGGCACAATAAGATCTCAAGGATAAAAAACATAAGTCACTTGTTCTTTATAGATAGACAGGTAAATCATACTTCATAATTCATTAACATTTAATCACATAACTAGTTCTTATTGTACCTTGAATTAAAATATTCATTATTCATAGGTCCCATCTACTGGAAACCTAAGTTACAAGATATCATAGCTATCAAAAATTAAATAAATAATTAATTTAACATTCATTTAATAATTTTACCTATAATAATCAACATTCTAAATTTTCATCAACCAATTCTGTTAAACATGCATATCTGCATCAATTTGATCATCATAAAATTACAACAACAAATAGATTCATTATCATGCCTCTTTAAATATTTAGCTAATTAATTATGAAGTTATTATGGATTTATGTTCCTTACCAATTTTCATCAAGGGAAATATGATAAATCAAGAAACTCAAGGATATCTCATTCTCTAGAAAAACAAGAGGCAAACAGTTATCACGGTATAAAGAAACTACCTCGCTATGCGATCGATACTAACTCATTAATCTGATTCAAATAATTATTATATTAATATCATTGTGATCCAAAGTGATAGATCATGAGATATTTATGGTTTCACATAACCAAAATGAGAAGAAATGAATCCCCTACCTTAAATTTTCATCAATGTTCTTCACATGAGAATGAACCTTGCAACAGATCACAATCACCTCTCCTGCAATGACTACATCCACCCGAGGAAGTCACGACACCACCAAACTAGACAAAAACCAAGAAATATCTATTAGAAACGTAGATATAACATTCAATAACATGAAAAGTATAAATGGGAGGAAATATATCTAGGAACCCAGAAGAACTGATGTAGAACGTACCTTATATAAAAGGAGGATTAACACTACATAATTTCACCAAAACAGAGTGTGTGCATGCGTCCAGAAAATCACTAAGTGGAACATGATCCATGGTTACAACACAAAACATGAATACTATGAGAGGAATAACTTTGGGTTACCCCTACCATGAAAAACAATAAGGAAGAATTGGGGTGGAAGGTATATCGTCCTTCTGAAAATCTAAATGGAGCAATGATTGAGATATGGTTTTGATTTTCCAATAAAAGGAGATATGGTTAAGAATTCATGTTTTGACTAAGTAAAGAACATGATCCCTTAAAAAATTATAGATTTATGGGATTTGAATTGTCCCTAAATCCCTTTAAATGAGGCTTTGAATGAATTTTTTCTGAATGATAATGTCGAGGAGAGAAACTGTAGGAAACTAGAAACACTACTGATGACTCACCATTGGACGAGTCACCATTGGATGAGTCATATTTGTAAGACTCACCATTTGATGAGTCACCATTTGATGAGTCACTATTGGATGACTCACCCTAAGATGAGCCATCACGGGATGACTCATGGTTGTACGACTCACCATTAGACGAGTGACCGTTCAGTGAGCTACCATTTGGTGGGTCACCATTCACGAGTCACTGTTCGGTCAGCTATTGTTGTGAGTCACTATTAAGAGTCACCACTGTTGACTCACTGTTATGAATCAACATTCCTAACTCTTTATTCTTAAACCACTATTGTGAACTACCATTGGAAAACTGAAAATTTGGAAAACTATTTAAAAGAGTCACCTTGACCTCCTAGAACACCCCAAACACCATATATCAATAAAGGAATGGACCAGAGAGGTTTGGACCATTACATAAGATACCTCTCCAAACATTCTCTTCATCGATAGTCCAAAACTGGACCAAAGAGAAAATTGAAAAGGGGTCATTTAAACATACACCCCGTAAGATACATCTTAAGGCTCTCACCACCATAGGATATTAACTAGTTCATCAAGGAAAAATGTGAAACTACCCGACAGCCACAACCATCTCCTAGAACCTCTCTCGGTGGAGATACCTCTCAAAATAGATAAATCTGCAATAAGAAACAAAGGAATTCAATCTTATAACTAGAAATTTTCTACAACCACCATGGGAACAATGTTAAATGAGAAGAGGTAAACATAAAATAGCTCAAGGTAATGAATGCATATCTGTGACTCATGATCCCAATTACTCTCCTCCAAACCACCATGCATCCAAAGGACATAAACTAAGGGGATAGAATACATGTGAAACACCATCTCCTTATGGTCTTGGATCTCCATATGCTGCTCCTCTAAGGTCACATCAACATCAACATTGTTCTCACCCCAATCGATGAAGTGAGTGTAGTCATGAAGATAACTATGGAGCTGTGACACATGGAAAACATCATGTATCCAGCTCATCTATAGGGGATGTGCTACCCAATATGCCAAAACTCCAACAAAATCCAACACATCGAAGGGACCCAACAAACTAGGGGGAAATCTTACACCCAAGACCAAACCATTGCTACCCATGATGGGGAGTCTCCTTCAGAGACACACGATCCACAACAACAAACTCCAAGGGTCTCCTCCTATGATTTTAATGTGACTTCTGATGTTCTTGTGTCGCCTTTATCTGCCTGTGAATCAACATAACCATCCCTGTCATACTTTGTACCAGTTTTTTCTTGATAATTGCGGACTCTTTAACCCCAAACCATCATAAAATATATTTAAATGATCTTCCATACAAGGCTTTAAATGGAATCATACCAATGGGGGAGTGGAAACTATTGGTTTTAGAGAAATCTACCAAGGGAAAGTGCCTCATCCACGGAACTCCAAAACCCAATACACAAGAGCACAACATGTCTTCAAAATTCTGGATAGTTTGTTCTATCTGACCATCTATATATGGAAGAAAATCAGTACTAAGTCTTATCTATGAAACTAAAGAATGCTGGAAACCTCTCCACACCCTAGAGTTAAAATAAGGATCTCCATCAGAAATGATCATCCTCGAGACTCCATGGATTCTTACCCCCTACTCCAGATATTGCTTCGATAAAACATCTAATGAGCTCAAATCCTTGATCACTATAAAGTCATGTGATTTCATAAAACAATCCAATACTATGAATATAGCATCAAATCATCCCTGAGTCAAGGTAAACCGGTATCAATGTCCATCAAGATTTCCTCCCACTTCCATTGGGGAACATCTAATAGTTGGAGAAAACCATCAAGATTGTAGTGCATGGTCTGGAACTTATGGGAGACCAAACATCAAGACACAAACTCTGAAACTCCACACATGAACCCAGGACACCAAAACTAGCCTCTAATAACTTGGTACATCTTTATGGAACTGGTATGTACCGCTAAGGGTGAACTATGGAACTCTCTGGGTACTATCTCACACAATTCTAAAGTAATGAAAAGTCGTACCTGAAACAAAACATAGTGTGGTTCATCCGTAGACCAACCACCAGGGCCCTCACCATAAATAACTCATCCCCTCCAGACCTCCACCTCATGATCCACCAACTAAGATACCTCAACATGCTGTTTTAGATATGATTTCACGACCATTTAAAAAAGAAATTTTTTCCCCCAACATCTCCCAAATCCAAATATAATAATGAATGTTATTACATTACTCTCTAAGAATCATCTTATTTAGACACTACATCACTATGCGACTTCCTACTAAGTACATCTGCAATAACATTCCCTATTCTTGTATTATATGAAACTTTTACGTAGTAATATTTTAATAACTCCATCCATTGATGTTATTGCAAGTTCCACTCACATTGGAAGAAAACATACCCCAGGCACATATAATCAGTGAAGACCAAAAAATGATCACCATTGAGAAAATGTATCCACAAAATCAAGTAAAACACTATTCCTATTAACTTGAGATCGCAGGTGGAATTTTTACATTTTTGGGGACGCAACTACATAGACCCATAATAATTGACTCATCTCTGCTGCATCAGAACATGGCCAAATCCCTGATAAGAAGCATCATAGAAAACCTCAAACTAAACTCTATATGCTACTAGAAAAAGTAAAAAATCACTGACTAAATTATCTTTTAGATACTCAACATCATCCTGATCATGCTCATTCCACAGAAAAACCAGATCCTTTTTGGTCAACTTTTTTTGAGGAGTCACAGCCTGAGAGAAATCAACTAGGAACCTCCTATAATTGCCTATAAGACAAAGTAAACTTCTCACATATATAATTGTCTTGTTAGATTTTAAAAACACAAATACTTCTATCTTTGATGGTTCTATATCTACTCCATGTTGGGATACATAATGCCCCATGAAATAGACTTCTCAATCCCAAATCTCACGATTCAACAAATTCACAAATAGATTCTAACAGTGAAGAGCTCCCAAAACAGCATGCAGGTGTCCTACATGCTCCTCCTCAGATGTGGAGTACACAAGGATGTCATTGATGAAAACCACCATGAACATATCCAATAACTCATGGAACACAACATTCATCATCCTTGTGACCACATCTTGAGCATTTATCACACGGAATGGAAGCACAATGAACTCTAGATGACCATTATTACAAAACAAAAAGTCTTCGAGTTATCTTCATCCTTCACATATATATGTTGATATTCTGACCGTAAATAAATTTTTTATTGCCAACTTTCACCCTTCAGTTGGTCTAATAAATCATCGATCCATGGAATAGGATAGTGTTTCTTCACTGTAACTTGGTTTAAGCAATGATAATCGACACACATCTGGAAACTGCCATCAGCATACCTCACAAACAATGTTGGTGCACCCCATAGTGACATAATCGCCCGTACATAACCACACTAAAATAGAACATTGAGCTATATACATAGATCTTGCATCATAGAAAGTGTCATATTATACAAAAACATTGAGATTGGAGACACACTTGGTTGTAGCTCGATCCCAAACTTGATCTATCATCGAGTAGGTAATACTACAACCTCATCCAAAAATAAATTAGGGTATTCTTCCACAACCTTTGGAAATGACAACTTCTGAACCATTGAAAAACTTAGCATCAGCTCAGCCATCTAGGACGATAAGGATGGAACATTCCTCTAACCCATATGGGGGTCTCACTCTACAATAAACACTAATAGATCTCCATCAGCATCGAAGAACACCACCTACCTATACAAGAAATCCATGATAGCCTACACTAAATAAAACCAATCCATACTAAGTATGAAATCATATAGTGGTATTCGTAATCTTAGGAATTATCCCCAAGAGTGGTGATGCCCTAGAACTAGCTCAAAGTCTCTACATATTTCAAACATGTCATCTCCACCTCCAATTTGCATAGTCATCTCCATGGGAACTAGAAGTCTCTCAACCTCAAGTACTGAAGCAAGGATAGGGGTAGGTGATATGAAGGATTGTGTTGGTCCTAAATCAAATAAGGCATGCACCCAAGTAGAAAAAAAGAAAAGGGTACCTCTATTGACATCTATCTCACTTGGTGATAGTTACACTAAAGCATGAGGCTGACCACAACATGATTCATGGCCTCTTTACCATACTGACGACCACCTCCACGCCTACGCTCTACTCCCTGAGGATGGGTAGAATCCAAGGGTTGTCATCTTCCTACCCCATTTTCTCTCTACCAATCCCAAACTGGAGCAACCTACTACTGTTGCCTCTACTAAAATGTACCCAAGGGAGAAACCTAGAGCTAAACACATGGTGCACGTGGATAAATCAGAAAGTTCGGTCACTCTCACAACTAATAACATCATCCTTCAAAAGAGAAACATGAATCTAAACCCTTAGCATAGGCTTGAGACTCACTACCCCAAGAGAAACGATATGATGAGGGATGGGACCTACCACCAGCTGACCGAAACCTCTTCTACCCTAAAAACCTAGAACCCCATACCATAGCTCTACATCAGGAGGAATCATGATAACACCTCCTCTCGTAATGATGTAGTTCTGGATAAAGTCCTCTCGATGACATCTTCTCTTTCCAACATGCTGAGATATGTATTCATCATAAATGGGGTGACCTAACACTCAATATCAGGATGCAAATCCTCTTAGAAATTTCTCTCCTTGGCCTCCTCATCTGGAAACAAGTCCGAAGCAAATTGCAAAAGGTTCCTGAAACAGATAACGGACTCTCACACATTGAAGCTCCCTTACTAAAGGGTAAGTAGCTCCTGGAGACTGACCACCTTCAAAGTTGAAGAATGAAACATAGCTCTGAACTAATCTTGGAACTTCTACCATGAGACTACCTACTCCTCATGATCCCCAAGGAACAAGAACCACAATTTCCTTGTCTCCCCACACATAATCTTCACAACCAACAACATCCAATACTCCTTCTTAGCATGGATCGAACTGAAGGCTATCTCAACATCATCCAATAAGTCTTCCATGAATTCATATGAAACGGAGCCCTAGTTATTATATAGACACTTATTTTGAAACTCAAATAGTATCCTTCTCCATGGGTCATCTTCATCGAACTATTCTCTACAAAGATCTATGTGCATAACCTGGTGAACATCCCCTATGTGAACCTGATGAGGACATTGATCTGGAGCCATATCTGCCCAAGAAAAAATAGTTGGATCTCTTAAACCTACAATATAGAATAAATTGACAATGATTAATTGTTTTATTTTATTCATTTTAGGTTAACCTATGAAAAGTTCTACCCATTTAATCCTAGGTGCAAAGAAGAATGTTGCATGATCCATTCCTAGGTCTCTAGACTACAATAAGTATCACATCATTTAGTAGCCACTGTAAGCTTGAGGGTCTATGAATTAGATCACAGGGTGAATTAAATACCCACGTCTCATCTAGTCACCCATGTTTACAGAGCATTAAAATCTTAGCTGACATAATTTCCCTACCAACATATCATCCTCACCAATGCCTATCTCTAAACTCAATCTAATCCCTCAACCATAACTCTTATACCACTCTATCATGACACCCACCCCTCAAATTGTACCCATTCAAGGCCAGCCATGGGATAAAAGAGATAGTGACACCTGAGTCCTGCCTTCAGTAAGCCTTGGTTTGGAGACTATCACTGAGGGTATAGGAAACAAATAGATGAGAGGCATTACCCTCTTAGACAACACATGAAAAAGAGCGACAGATAAGATAGACACCAACCAAATCCTACTTAGATTTAAATATAACATAAAACACCAAAAAAACATATTTAATAACCAGCTAGAACTACTAAAACTGAAATGTAAAACATCATGTGCCAAAGGAAAGTAAAACAACAATGACCATGAAGCACAAATAGTTATTGTGAAACCGCAAGTAAGTAGTAACAAGTAACATCTTCAACCTACTCTAACAAGAATGAAAAATAGTTTATATAAAGTAGGATGAGTATAATAGTGTACTCAATAGGATCCTCCTCGAAGCCTCTCAATAATAAAATAAAGGAAGCATGGTAAAGCATAGTGAACAACAAGTGAAACAAACTCATCACTTAAATAGGTATACTCTGTTCTCAGCCTCACCATGTCTAATCTCACTGAATATTTCATACAAGAGTATATAATATAAAAAATGTATCAACGGTAACCCTCTACCACTTCCCCATTGGTTTTCTGATTTACCCCAACGTCGTACATCCTAAAAATCTCTCTCCCAAAATGATAGTTTGATGACAGCTAGGAGAAGCACCACAACATTCAACTCATGAAACACAACCCCCACATCCACATATCCAAAAGTAACCAGGTAGTTTCCAGGAGTAGCCACAACTCTCTTAGCATTCATCATACTTCGGGTATTATACATCAAGAAATTATATCCCATTAAACCTGTAAGGATCCTCGAGTCATCATATCCTATACACATTATACCTATAGTAGCACATTGAAAACTATATCAAGAATATATGGGTCTGAAATAACCACAATCCACTACAACCCTATAAACAATATAGGGATAACTAACAACCATTCATACCAGCACAATTAACTACCAAGTGAAGAGTGTGGTGTCAAATAGGGTAGTCATCCTTCCATTCTCCCATGAAGATGTTGGGAAAAACAACCCACAAGGCTCGGAATCCCTAGGGTGTCAGTTTTTCTAACCGATAGGGTAGAGTAGTGTATAGAATCAAAAAATTATATGATATAATATAGATCATAACCACACTATGTGAAGAACCTTTTCTAAGAAAAAACTATAGATAACATCTATCGGACACCCTGAGTCCACTAATATGATGAGATATCCTATAAGAAAACAACCATTTAAGGAGATATATTAAGTGACTTTGTCTCTTTTTTATCAATTTCACTTTACGTTAATTAATTCATTAACCCTTAATTTAACAGCATCAATTCCACATCACATTCCAATATCATTATAATTTAAAAAAGGAACAATTATCTCCATGAATAACTAAACAAATTTCATAGCTTCTCAGAAACATAAACTTGGCACCACATCCCAGCAAGCTGCAACCCCATGGGTTAAAAATTCATTCATTTATTGAAAACATCATCTCTTTCCATAATTCCAGGTATTCTAAGAAAACATTTTATGCAACCAAAAACAAGGGGGATTGACACTGTGAGTCGATGAACAACCCATAAAGACTTTACCACCTATAGCATGATCATATGCCCATCCACCCCCATGAATCTAAACACAGAAAGCATGTGGCATACCCCACGTATCTTCACCTACCTAGGAAAGAGGGAAAACAAAACCATCATCCTTAAGGAGTGTGGAAAGTAAATAATATAAAGAAAAAAATATTCAACAAGAATCAAACTTTCTTATCAACAGGTAATCCCAGCTTCAACCAGGTCCATAATCTCTAGTTCCCTCTCCAACACCCACATTCTTGAACATGTGAATCTCACCACTCTATGCATCAATTACTTCCACGACCAAAGGGAATCCCTGCCACCAAATACCACAATATCCATATATTCTTTTCTATTCTAGGCTCACATCACATCACAAGAAGTAGGAAACAAATATAGAAATTGGACTCTTTTCCCTAAAATAATCAATACATACTTCACACACAATGTGCTCTCAAGGATCCAAAACATAAGAAACATGGATTTTACAAGAAGTTGGGTAACTCAGACCCTATAAGTCATTAAATTTTTATCATAAAATTGATTCTTATTAAACCTTGAATTAGTAGATTCATTATTCACGGGTTCCAATTACTATAAAACAAATCATCATGCCGTACTATCTAACACAAATTAATTAAACAAATAATTTAATATGATTATAATAATTTTATAAAAAAGCATCAACATGATTCAATTTCATCAATCAATTCAGCTAAACATACATATCTTCATCAATTATATTATTATCAAATTACAATAGTAACTAGATCTATTAACTAACCTCTTTATATTGCTATAAAATTAATTATCCATTAATTTTGACTTTAAATTCATTACCAATTTACATCAAGAGCAATGTGATAAAGCAATCATGTCATAGATATCACACTATCTAGAAAAACTAGAAGAGAACCATTATCATGATATAATGAAACAACAATGTTATGCGATTGATACAAATTATTTAATCTAGTTGAAATAATAATTAATTAAATTTCATTGTGATCCAAACTAATAAATAATTAAATATATATGTTTTCTCATAAATAAGAAGAGAAAAAAATGAATCCCCTACCTCAAAGTGTCCCCAATGTTCTTCCCTTACAAATGAACCATGAAATAGATCATGATCAAGTCTCCTACAATGACTACATCCACCCAAGGAAGTCGAGACTTCACTACACCAAACAAAAACATAGAAAGCACAATTAGAAACATGGAGATCAAATTACATAACATGGAAAAGATAAAAGTGAGTAAATAGATCAAGGGACCCAGAACACACCTTATATCAAAGACAGGTTGACACTTCCTAGTTGCAACAAAATAGGGGGGTGCACATGCAGCCGGAAAAACTCCATGGGGAACACGATTCAAGGCTATAACACAATGCATGACCCATATGATAGAAATAACTCTATGTGTCTCATACTAATTAAAAATATTATGTTTTAATAAGGATTGAAGGTATCTGGGAATTTTGAGTATCTAAACTGTGTAGCAGTTTAGATACAGTTTAGATTTTCCATGACCTGGTCAAGATTACAGGTTTTGATCAAGTAAGGCACTCTAAACCTTAAGAAATTTTAGATAGGTGTTATGGGATTTTAATCAACCTTAAATACATTGAATCAAATCATTTAAGGAGTTTTATATCAAAGATAACATCAAAGGGGGAAACTATAGGAAAATAAAAATAGGGCTCATTACTCACCATTGGATGAGTCATCGTTTTATGAGTCACCATTGGATGAAACAATATTGGATGAGACTCCATTGGAAGATTCACTATCAGAGGACTCAACACTGGATGTGCCACCATTCGATGAGTCACCATTGGATGAATCACCATTGGAAAACTCGCCATTAGACGAGTGACCATTTTGAGAGATACTATTTGGAGAGTCATTGTTTATGAGTCACCATTTGGTGAGATACTATTTTGATTCCCCACTACAAGTCACCATTGCTGAATCACCATTTTAACTAACCACTGTTGACATACCGTTCCTAACCCACCATTACAATCTACCATTGGAAAACTGGAAATTTGGAAAACCCTTGAAATGGGTCACGTTGACCTCCCAGAACACCTCAATCACCAAATTTCAACAAAGGAATGGACTAAAGAGGTCCATGACATTACAATATATATCATCCATGTATTTGTATTTTTAAAATGGAGTCACATCACTTTGTGGTTTCATTATTCCACACACACAAAAACAATATAATCATTTTTCATTGTATGAATGAAAATGTTATATATTATCTTTTAATAATGATAAATATTTCAATAATATCATAATTATATATTTTATATAAAATTAATTCATTAAAATTGTTCTAAAAACCTTTCTTGTAAATCACTAGTGAAAGGCAAATCACATTGCTTCGTACGATGACAGTCTTCCATACACAGAAATAATGATTTTATAACCCATTTGATGGAAGTGAAGATGGTTTGTAGTCCTTAATGTAAAAATTAAAGTATATGAGAGGTAATTTGGTTATAATATAATCATGTTTTAAAATTAATTTAGGCATGTTGAATAAGAAATAAAATAAAACACTTATTGAAAAATTTTATCTCTTCCATGTGTAACCTCCTTAGGTATGAACAAAAATACTTACTAGGTTTCCTCTATGGACAAATTATGGACTCTATTATTCTAGAATGAATTTTTGAAAGTTTTTATGGTATTTCATAGATGAATCAAAAGTTTTGGATGGTTTAGATAAAATGGAATAGGGGATGGACTTCTATTGTTGATGTGTGTGGTACACTTATAATTTTTTTAAATTAAAAAGTATTCCCAAATTTTTCACAAGACAATAGAGTATGAAATGGACAATTATTGACTATTATACCTGATATGATCTATATATTACTATAAAATGTGATTTATAAAAAAAATATCATTTTAACCCTTTTCTTTTTAGTTTAACCACCCCCACCCAGTAAACTGATTTAAAGACCCGAAAATTTCAAGGAATATTTTTTCATAATTTCTTGGAAATTTTACGAGTATGCAGTTTCTGACAGCGCCTGATTCCGAGTTCCGGTATGCCTGTAATCAATTTCCGAAGTTTAGCTCAGGTACGTTCAGTGAATGAAAGAGCAGGTTCTTCTAAATTTTGAATCGGTGCTTGGAATTGAAATCTGAGGGAACCGATGAACTCGCAACGCCGGTAATTTCTTAAGAAGACCCTTTCTAGAGTTGCGTTTTCTCGGGAGGAGTTGTTAATAAATGAGAAAGAAATAAAAATATAATTTTTTTACAATTTTTTTTTATTTCTTGCTAAGTGGTTTAAGTGTTGTGTCACAACACTTTTTCCATCTCTTATGTGGTTTAACTCCTAGGTGTGGGAGTTGGAGTGGGACCCGTTGGCTTGCTAACTTCCCTTGAGAGAATAAAGGACAGGTGGGGCCCACACAAGCCCCACCCCTTCACTTTTTCCATAACTCCTCACCTCCCCCTTAAATTTTGTAAACCCATATTAAATTGAGTAACACACCCGCACCCCTAATTAATGCCAAGTCAACTATTGAATTTATTTGGTTTATTAAACGCCTCATTAATTGGTCAACACATGTTAATTAATTCATGATTTCTTTTTGAATTTTTTTGAAAGGGTTGACATGAGGAATAAAATAAGGGAAACCTTATTTTATTTTTGTTGTTTGTTGTGCGAGAATATTTCAGGAGAAATACTCTTGTCTTGAAGAACGCTCTTCCTCGTCGAAGAACACCAACCTCCAATGAAAGATGACGAAGAATGCTAGTTCCTTGGAGATCGACGACGCGACGCCAGGTACCACGACGCTGACGATCCTCTTCTTCCTCCGCGACAAGGGAGAAGTCGCTGACCGCGGTCGTTATCGCCAACGACAACGTACCTCCTTTCTTCATCTCCGCAACAAGTGAGGAGATGTCGTTTCCTCCTTGGACCCACCCCGACGTCCACGGAATTGACATCTGATCTCCGCGACGTCCGACGTGCGACGTCAAATATCCACGTAGGGGTTATTTATTTGTTCATTAATTCTTTTTCATTCTTCGTCTTTATTTTATGGCCACATGTTATCATCATAACGGGAGGAGGTCAGACCGCACGAACATGACCGACCCTCCTCCCCCTTTTGATGTTATACTTTTTGTGGAACGAGCAAAGGCAGCGTGGTGCAACGGCACCGCGCGGAAGCAAGAGGAACGGGCGAAGAAGCGCAGTGCTGTCGCACCGCGCCACTGAGACCAAACGAAACTGCTTCCAGACTCGGGCCACGGCGACGAGGCACGGCGCAGTCGCGCCACGCCAGAAAAACCACAAAGGGTCATGCCAGTCGGATAAGGCCGCGAAGGAGCCAGGTGGGGCGGCCGAAACCGCCGGCACCTCGGAGGGGCAGGACCGCGGGGCCCCGCGGTGGCAGCGCTGGCTGGCCGGACCAGGTCGGCCATTTCAGGAAGGAGACCGGGGGTCGTAACCCCCGACTGTCCGAAGGAGTGGCCCCACGGGGGCCGCAGTTTCAATCAAGGGGGGCAACACCCCCCCCCCCTTCCCGCAATGGCTCAGCCAGCACCGAGCCGGGCGTGTAGGGCGTGCCACGCCAGGCCAACCAGCCACCCAGGCCAGGCCGCGCCACCGGTCTGGGCCTCACCCTAATGGGCCGGACCGGGACCCAGTTCGGGTCGACCCAGTTCGGGCCGGGTCGGTTCGGGCCCAAAACCCCCTAAAACCGGACATGTTCGCTTAAATGCGCATAACATGGGCTACGGACCTCTGATAGACGCTCCGTCAGTTTCAATTTGATCCTTGGATCGAGACGGTCGCTTCGGTATATTACACTCAAGGTTTGATAGAACTTTAGGTATGGCCGGGTTGGTTCTAACCCCAAACCAACTGGGCCCTCGGAGCGGAAACGGTTATAACTTGAGTTCCAGATGTCTGATTGATGTGCTGACGAATTTGTTGAATTCCTCTTGATGAGACAGAACATTTGTCATAATTCACCTAAGGTTTGGACGCAGTTGGAGTAAGGCCAGGTTGGATTGTACCCGAAATGTAATTGGGCCCCTGGAACAGAAAAGCCGATAACTTTCAGATCAGACGACCGTTTGACGAACCGTCAGTGGCATTGGTGATCACGTTTAGAAACAGTCCCTATGAGTATACCCTATGAGAGTTCGGGGTACAGCTGACATACGGCCGGGTTGGTACGCACATGAAATCAACCGGGCCCCTAGGACGAAAATGCTAATAACTCACACATCGGGCGTCTGATTGACGCACCATCTGTTGCATTGAGACCCCTATGACGAGGCGGTCCTTTGAGATACTTCTTCGTGGGACTTTATGATACTTGGATTATCGACATGTAGATCATGGAGCGGACCCTCTCGGAGACGAGCATACGAAGTACGGAGACTGTATAGCCACCTGAGACGTGACGACTGCTTGACCGACTCGACTTGGAGTGAGTCGACTAGCCCAGTGGACGAAGCGCCTGGTATTTGGTGACAGACCCACGACGGAAGAAGCGCCTGGTAGTTGGACGCAGACCCGCGGTACCCGACAGGAGGAGTACCTATGTATCCTATGAGGGGGAGCGCCCGGTATTTGGCGACAGACCCACGGTGGATGGAGTGCCTGGTAGTTGGCCGCACACCCACGGTACTAGACAGGGGGAGTACTTCAGCAGTCTTAGTTTAGTGAGCAGTACCTTGGAGTCGTGACAAGATCACAGTACTCGTCAGAGACGGAGGTCTTCAGCAGTAACAGTTTCGATAATGAAAATCTTGGTTTGATCTTAGACTATGACCTATGTGTTTACCTCATGATTGAGATGGGTCACTTGATAAGTTAGGTATATGTATGGGAATATACCTCAGTAGTGGTTATCCGTTGATTTCATAACCTTTGTGTTTCCTCATGATTGAGATGCGTTACTTGATAACTTAGGTATAAGTATGGGCTTATACCTAAGTAAGGGTTATCTGTTTAGATCCTTATTTGTTGTTATCCTTGTTGGATTTAGTGATAACTTAAGGGTCTTGGTGTCCCTACTGAGTATCGTATACTCACCCTTGAACGGGCTATGCCCGCACCCCATTGTGTTGGTTGCAGACGACGGGCAGCGCTGACAGAGGCCGAGTGTTTGAGGGACGGATGGTATTCGGAGGTGGACCTCATGACGAGTCTGTATCCGGAGGTGGTCTTCACAACGAGACGATACTCGAAGGAGGTTGATGGGTGAGAGAGTTATAGAGGCTATCTATACCTACCCTTCATGTAGGATATGTGGTAGAGGATCTAGGAGCTGCGCTATCTTTACCTACCCTTCAGGTAGGATCTGAGGTGGACAACCCAGGAGCTGATTCTTCTTCCAGCTGTTTGTCTTTTCTGTTGTAAATCCATTCAGTTGTAGTTGTACTTTTCAGTTGGGTTTGTATTCTGGACCATTTACTTTTCAGCACATTCCTTTGTACTTAGTGTATTACTTCTGCTTGTACTCTGTGGTGTTTTGTTTAAATTTATAAAGGCAATTCCTTCCCAGTTATCGGGATTTACGCCTTGGTGCTGGTCACCAGCCCCTGGCCTATGAAAGGCGGGCTTGGGGTAGTCACGGAACGGGCCCTGAGGATGGTTCGTGACAAATTGGTATCAGAGGTCTCGGTTCTACCACAAAACATATAACCCTGATATTTTCTTTTAGTGAAGCAATAGTGTTAAGGGTACATAGTGTGGTTTTCAGTTTAGGGAGTCCAGTGTTGGTGCGGGCGGCCGACCTATCCATACACCAGGACCCTGACAACTGATTTCCGACATTGTGCACGAAAACACTAATTGTGTGTGTGTTTCCAAAAGTTTTTAAAAGTCATATCAAACCAGGTCAGCTCACCAGGTATTAATTGTTTGACCGTGTCACATATGTTTCGTTCATGATTCCTTTCCATTGACGACGAGCTAGAGCCCTGAGGGATGTACGTACTGACAGCCTGCCGAGCGATGAGGCTTCGGCACAGGGCCCTCTTTCAGTTGAGGCACCATCGGAGGCACCAACGGTACTACCACATGCTGGGCCACCGATGCCACCAGCCCCAGCAGTAGAGACTGCACGTCACTTGAGCGCACTGCACGAGTTCCAGCACCAGAGGCCACCCAGGATTAGGGGAGAGACAGACCCGCAGGCGGCTGAGGATTGGCTGGAGTCGATGGTGAGAGTTTTCAGGCTAGTGGGGATGCCAGTAGAATTCATGGTGATCCTTGTTGCTAGTCTCCTTCAGGCAGCAACAGGTAGATGGTGGAGCCTGATGCTCCAGGTGCATGACGATGCATCACTTTTGTGGGAAGACTTCGATAGCCTATTTCGGGAAGTGTTTGTACCATCCACCCCTCGAGCGGTGCGGATCCAGGAGCTACTTCATCTGCAGCAGGGCAGCATGAGTGTAGCTCAGTACTCAGCGAGGTTCAAAAACCTCTCGCACTACTCTACAGACATGGTACGGGACGCGTTCTTCAGGGATCGAACCTTTGAGTAGGGGCTCAGGTGAGAGATTAGAGCTTTCGTTGTTTCTCACAGCATTCCGACATAGACAAGGGTGTTGGAGTGAGCTCTCCTAGTGGAGAGTTTCCTTGCTGAGCAATCTACAGTAGCATAACCCTCTACTAATCGACATGCAGTAGAGTCTTCTGTGGATGGAAGTAGACAGTTGACGCAGAGGTCCAAAAGGACCAGACCCACCAGTGGCCGACTGCACGACTCATATTCCATTGTGCAAGGAAACCGGGGTGGAGTCAGAGCTAGTCATGCTAAGAGTGGGTAGTTTTACTCCTGCGGCGGGCTTGGTCACATGGCACATGACTGTCTGACCCGCCATATAGATGATCATCAGACAAATGAAGAACCCCTTAGATAGAGGCAAAGGTTTGATCGAGGCGGACATCAAGGAGAAGAAGACCGAGGTAGGGGAGTTGGCCGTGAAGTTGGAGGTGGACGACGCTTCTAGGTGTTACCACCACCACCACCAGGAGGTCCACCCCCGACCGTAGGGAACATGTGGACATGGGAGAGCTCAGCTTCAGGAAAGAGAAGCATACGACTACAGAGCTCCGAAAGCTGGTGGACAAGAGCGAGACTAGTTCCAGGCATGGGACCATTGATCTTGGTGCTTCTAGTTTATTTGTAATTGTTTGTGGTTGTTTTGTGTCATTATACTTGAGCAGCAGTAATAAAATACACTTTTTCTTGTGATGTTTGCTTCCTCTCTTTTTGTGTACTATGAGGATCCAGTTAAAACTGTTGATTTTACCCTCACTTTTGAGATTCTTACTGGAGGAGACCCAGTGACCACACACTGATGCCGACAGTGTGACTCAACCCTTGGAGGCAAGAGTAATAGTTGGATCTCTTGGTAGTAGTGTCGAGGCCTTACGACATTGTCCATGGCATGAATGCATCATTCATGTCCTGATTGACTGTATTAGGCAAACAACGTGGTCCATCCAGTGGATGAGAACAGATTTCTCTTATCAGCAAAGAAGAAATCTTAGCAGCTCTTGTGGGACCAGAGATGGTTCAGGCCACGACAGAGTAGGTGCAGATCATCCAGGACCGGATGTAGACTGCACAGAGCAGGTAGAAATCATATGTGGATAGGATACAGCACCACTGAAATTTGAGGATGGTGACCATGTTTGTTTAGGGGTCTCACCTCGATGAGGTCTATGGAGATGTGGCTGAGGCGGCAAGTAATATCTGAGGTTTAGCAGACCTTTTCAGGTCTTCAGCAGGGTAGGCGATGTGGCTTACCTTTTGACCCATCCACCTCCATTACACCAGGTGCACGACAACATCCACGTATCTCAACTGTGGAGATATGTGCTTGACCTGACGCATATCATCGACCATGGGGAGCTGGACTTTGGCAATGGGGTGAATTTTGCGGGGTTCCATTAGAGGTTGAGGATCGACAGGAGCGGATCCTACGAGGACGGTCGACTCCTCTTGTGTGCTTTCGTTGGCAGCATGGGAACCTCCAGGAGAGCACATGGGAGCGGAAGGCTCAGATGCGTGCTCAGTACCACTTTTGTATCCCTAGTTTGTGATAAAGCTTTACGGGGACGTAAAGCCCTAAGGTGGGAGTAATGTAAAGACCCGGAAAATTCAAGGAAAATTTTTTCTTAGTTTTTTGGAATTTTACGAGTATGGGGTTTCTGACGGCACCTGATTCGAAGGTCCGTTGTGCCCGTAATCAATTTCTGAAGTTTATCTTAGGTACGTTCAATGAACCAATGAGCGGGTTTTTATAACTTTTGAATCGGTGCTTGGAATTGAAATCTGAGGGCACTGATGAACTCACAACGCCGGTAATTGCTTATGAAGACCCTTTTTAGAGTTGCATTTTCTCGAGAGGAGTTGTTAAAAAAGAGTAAGGAATAAAAATATAATCGTTTTACAATTTTATTTTTATTTCTTGCTAAGTGGTTTAAGTGTTGTGTCACAACACTTTTTCCCTCTATTATGTGGTTTAACTCCTAGGTGTGGGAGTTGGAGTGGGACCCGTAGGGTTGCTAACTTCCCTTGGGAGAATAAAGGAGAGGTGGGGCCCACACGATCCCCACCCCTTCACTTTTTCCATAACTCCTCACCTCCCCTGTAAATTTTGTAAACTCATCTTAAATTAAGTAACACACCCGCACCCCTACTTAATGCCAAGACAACTCTCGAATTTATTTGGTTTATTAAATTCCTCATTAATTGGTCAACACACGTTAATTAATTCATGATTTCTTTTTGAATTTTTTTGAAAGGGTTAACATGCGGAATAAAATAAGGGAAACCTTATTTTATTTTTGTTGTATGTTATGCGGGAATATTTGGGGAGAAATATTGTTGTCTTGAAGAATGTTCTTCCTCGTCGAAGAACGCCGACCTCCAACGAAAGACGAAATAGAATGCTAGTTCCTCAGAGATCGACGAAATGACGCCATGTACCGCGATGCCGATGATCCTCTTCTTCCTCTGCGACATGGGAGAAGTCGTCGACCGCGGTGGTCATCTCCAACGACAATGTAGCTCCTTTCTTCATCTCCGCAACAAGTGAGGAGACGTCTTTTCCTCCTCGGACGCACCCCGACATCCACAGAATCGATGTCTGATCTCCTCGACGCCCGACATGTGATGTCAAATATCCTTGTAGGGGTTATTTATTTGTTCGTTAATTCTTTTCTGTTCTTCATCTTTATTTTATGGCCGCCTGTTATCATCGTAACGGGAGGAGGTCGGACAGCATAAACACGACCGACCCACCTCCCCATTTTCATGTTGTACTTTTTATGGCACGAGAAAACGCAGCGTGGTGCCACGGCACTGCGCTGAAGCAAGAGGAACAAGCGAAGAAGTGTGGCGCCATCGTGCCGCGCCTTTGAAGCCGAACGAAGCCGTGGCCGGAGTCGGTCCACAGTGAAGGGGCGCGGCGCCGTCGCGCGGTGCCAGAAAAAACCACAAAGGGTCGTGGCCGGGGTGGGCCACGGAGGAGGGGCGCGGTGCCATCACGCCGCGCCGATCGAACAATTATGCAGCTCCAAGCCGCGGCGAAGCAAGGCGGGGCGGCTGGAACCGCCGGCCGCCGGCACCTCGGAGGGGCGGGACCGCGGGGTCCTGCGGTGGCAGCGCCTGCCGGCTGGACCGAGCCGGCCATTTCAGGACGGAGACCGGGGGTTATAACACCCAGCTGGCCAAAGGAGCGGCCCCACGGGGGCCGCTGTTTCAATCATAGTGGGCAGCCCCCCCCCTTCTCGCAAAGGCTCGGCCAGCACCGATCCGGCTGTGTGGGGCGCGCCGCGCCAGGCCAACCGGCCGCGCCGCATCGGCCACGCCACACCTGTTGGGCAGGGCTGCGCCGCCGGGCCTGGCCATTCCTTAATGGGCCGGGCCCAGACCCGGTTCGGGATGACCCAGTTCGGGCTGACCCAGGGGGTCTCGGGCCGGGTAGGTCCGGGCCCAAAACCCCATAAAACCGGACGGGTTATCTTAAATGCCCATAACATGGGCTACGGACCTCCGATCGACACACCATCGATTGTGATGCGATCCTTGGATCGAGACGGTCATTTCGGAATATTACACTCAAGGTTTTGGAGAACTTTTGGTATGCCTGGGTTGGTTCGAACCCGAAACCAACCGGTCCCTCGGAGCGGAAACGCTTATAACTTGACTTCCAGACGTCCGATTGACGTGCCGATGACTTTGTTGAGTTTCTTTTGATGAGACGAAACTTTTGACATAATTCACCTGAGGTATGGACGCATTTGGAGTGTGGTCGGGTTGGATTGTTCCCGAAATCCAACCGGGCCCCTGTAACAGAAAAGCCGATAACTTTCAGACCGAACGACTGTTTGATGAACCGTCAGCGACGTTGGTGATCACGTTGAGAAACGGTCCCTATGAGTATACTCTATGAGAGTTCGGGGTACAATGGAGATACGTCCGGGTTGCTTCTCACAAGAAACCAACCAGGCCCCTGGGACGAAAAGGCTAATAACTCACAGACCAGGCGTCAGATTGACGCCCCGTCTGTTGCGTTGAGACCCCTATGATGAGGCGGTCCTTTAAGATACTTCTTTTTGGGACTTTGGGATACATGGAGTATCGAACTATATCTCGGGGAGCGGACCCTCCCGGAGACGAGCGTACGGAGTGCGAAGACCGTATAGCCAGCTGTGACCTGACGAATGCTTGACGGACTCGACCTGGAGTGAGTCGACTAGCCCAGTGGACAGAGCGCCCGATATTTGGCGACAGACCCACGGTGGACGGAGCGCACGGTAGTTGGCCGCAGACCCACGGTACTCGAAAGGAGGAGTAATTAAGCAGTCTTATGTTAGTGACCAGTACCTCGGAGTCGTGACAGGATCACAGTACTCGTCAGAGACGGAGCTCTTCAGCAGTTACGGTTTCGATAATGAAAATCCTGGTTTAAGCTGAGTCTATGACCTATGTTTTACCTCATTATTGAGATGGGTCACATGATAACATAAGTATATGTATGGGAATATACATAGGTAGTTTTTATCTGTTGATTTCATAACCTTTGTGTTTCCTCATGATTGAGATGGGTTACTTGATAACTTAGGTATAAGTATGGGCTTATACCTAAGTAAGGGTTATCTATTGAGATCCTTATTTGTGGTTATACTTGTTGGATTTAGTGAGACCTTAAGGGTCTCGGGGTCCCTACTGAGTATCGTATACTCACCCCTTTACAGGTTATGCCCACACCTTATTTTGTTGGTTGTAGATGACGGGCAGCGCTGACAGAGGCCGAGTGTTCGAGGGCTGGATGGTACCCGGAGGTGGACCTCACGACGAGTCAGTATCTGGAGGTGGACATCACGACAAGACGATACTCGAAGTAGGTTGACGGGAGAGAGAGTTTTGGAGGCTATCTGTACCTACCCTTCAGGTAGGATCCATGGTGGATGATCCAGGAGTTGCGCTATCTATACGTACCCTTCAGGTAGGATCTGAGGTGGACGACCTAAGAGCTGCTTCTATTCTTCCAGTTGTTTGTCTTTTCTGGTGTACTTCCATTCAGTTGTAGTTGTACATTTCAGTTGGTTTTGTATTCTGGACCATTTACGTTTCATCACTTTCCTTTGTACTTAGTGTATTACTTCCGCTTGTACTATATGGTGTTTTGATTACATTTATAATTCTATGCCTTCCCAGTTATCGAGATTTATGCCATGGTGCTAGTCGCTAGCCCCTGCCATATGGAAGGCGAGCTTGGGGTAGTCACGGCACGGGCCCCGAGGATGGGTCGTGACAACTGATTTTTACCTCAATTGTTGTAAATTATTTTTATTGGTTTTACTATTATCTATTGTAAAAAAATTTAATTTCGCCATATTTGATAAATTAAATTATTCGAATTCTATTTATAGAACAAATTATTCCAAATTCTATTCACATAAGTGGTAAAATTTATTTTCAAATTAACCTCATAGATGCATAGAGAAAGTGAGTTTTCAAAGAGAAAATATTCCAATGATTCAAAAGATTTTATATCAAATATCAATAGAAAAATGATTCCAGTGTACTAAATTGGATTAATTGACATATAATTTACAATTTTAACTTTATGAATAATTAAAAATATAATTTAAATATATAAATAATTAAAATTTAATGTAATTTTTCAATTAATATTCAATATTTTTCACTATTCCTAATAAGTTATACAATTCCAAATAAACTGCAAAATCAATATTTTATAATTTTGATATTAAAATTTCTTGAATGATGTTATTTTTTTCAAAAAAAAATATATGAAAATTAATTATATATTATTTGTGTGAAGAGTGAAAAAATTGTTTTTTAGAAATAATATAGACTTCTTTAAATCATTTTTTTTTATTTTAAATGATTCTAAATTTCTTTCAAATAAATAAATAAATAATGAACTCTTTTATATGTATAAATATTATACTTCCCATAATTTAGTTTTTACTATTCCTACAAACCAATTTAATGGTTATGTTAAAATGGTAAATTATACTACAGCTCAATTTGTGTTAGGGTTGCATGTTCTATATACTATCGAAAAGATTAAATTTAAAGAAATATATTTCATGTGTTGCATACGTTCAATGTTTCATTTCACATACGCTAGTGAAAAATAATGTTCTTCTTTTAAAATAACTGTTTGTTACACCAAAAATCATTGAAAACTATAAAACATGGTCTCAACATAAAATATAGGGTTTGAATAGTCCTATATGAAATACCATCTATCTAATATTAATATACAGTACTAAAGTTCAACTCTATATTAAAATAATTCTAAAAACATCTCCAGAACATTGAGGTAAATCTCAAATCCTGATCAAATATAATAAATTATTGTTCTCTATGAAACTATACCCCATTCTAAATGTATATCCTAGAAATAAAATAATGTGATAAATTTTTTATTATTATAATTAATTATTCAAAATTCATAAGGAAATCAAATATACCACAAAATTAATTGTTCCTTTTAGGTGTTTTTTTTAGTCGGATAGCAAAATCCATATTAATGTTTTCTCAATTCCATTCTGGTATGGGTATTGGTTCTAACACCACCTTAGACATCTGTCTCTAATCATTCACATTATACCATATCATGAATCAAGTTAAATATTATAAAATATCAATTATTAGGTTATCTCACAAAAAAATTATCTATCAGATCTCTATACAACTTCTTACTTCTTGGATGTTTATAGAATGATGATCTATGATCATCATACAATATGTCAATCTTCATGTTTTTTATTCATGGGATATATAATCAATTCCTAAACCTTAAAATTCCATCATGATCATTGTTAAACTTTATAAAATTCTTAATCTTATTCTATTGTTATATATCTTCATTGTACGCCCCTTTAAATCTCGCATGGATTGATGGTTGAACATTTATCAGAGAAAGATCTAATTTATTCCCATTACATATTATTTCAAGGAATATAGTCATACTGATTGAAAATTACTTTTTTATTTCCAAAAACTTTTGAGGGAAAGTGAGAACCCCAGACATCAAGACTTAAACACAAAATAAGTCTCCAAAAACCAAAACTCAAGTTCAAAAGCAATGCTCGTCACAAAAGTGAACCTCCTCCCGGAAACTAAAAACCATAAAGTCCAGCTTCCATTGTCTCATCACAGCAAGACTAGAAGACCCGTGCTAAAGAGCATGGGTATGGTACTGATGGATAAATCCATACCCTCTCAAACATTAGATTATGAAAATCCATGAAATAGCGAAACCTCTGTGCCCTGAACCTCATCTGAAGCTTCATATTGTGAGAAAACATTGCAGAATCTCTTGACCCATGGCAATCCGAGACAAAAACCAACATCAAAACCAGAATACCACCATTGTCAAGGTAGAATACCCCCATTTCCAATACAACACTACCAAGTGGGTCACTCACTTGGTGTGCACAAGAAACCGGCTTCAATCATGTTCAACATGAAATCCAGAAGGTCTTTAATGAAAAATCCACAAACAACCGCACACAACTCAACTGATCCCATATCATATCTAGATAGATTGACTCAAATCAGATTCAAGCTACTCAGTTCAGCACAAATCACCCCGAACCAAAATCCTGCACACTAAAAATCCATCACCGGTTGTCGGAACTGAAGGTGGACCCCGACATCATCGACACTGCGTGCCACCAAGAACACTGAACCTCCAAAACCAAAAATTACAGACGAAAGTTCAAAAAAACAAAAAACAAACTAGAAACCGGAATGTCTTAAATCCCAAATTTTTTGAAGAATCTCCCTTCACAAACAAGATAAGCCTATACAAATCCCACCTCCACCTTTAAAACCACAGTTGGAGAGAAAATCCTCTCTACACACCTGAAGATGGCATGAAACGCGACATTAACCCCCAGCCCGCAGAAATTGGAACTCGCATCCTGGACCTACACCGCGCCACCATGGGAAACCCTAGCCAGTTCGAAGGTTAGGGTGAGAATAAGGCCAGCCGTCGATGAGGTTCGTCGAGTATACTGAGCTCGCACGACGCTGCCACTGGAAGAGATCTCACGCCGCAAATGCGTCGAACAAATTTTTCAGGGAGAGTCGGCCCGAGATGGTGGAGAGGAAAGCGGTAGTGGGGAAAACCTAGCAACGCGGCGCAGATCCCCTTACGGGCCCATCCAGTCCTGATGTCTCCAGGGAAAGTGGTAATTTGGTCATAAAACCCATTAATGTTGGATCATATTCAATCCTAATCATGGAAAAACTATAATGGTACTTCTCACACAAATTATCATCCACCATTTTTTCCTTCTTGGGGTGGTAGTTTATTGATTAGTCTTAGTCATTAATCAATTAAAATGATATCCTATTCTAAATATTAAAATATAACTATGATAACAAAATATTTAATATTTTATGATAATTATATATATCTCACATCTATCACCATTAAGATAATACCACCATATTTTTAAAATAAAAAAAATAATATTTATTTTTCCAAATCATGATTCGATATATATTTATCATGAATTTTCTTTTTTTTTGTGACTCATAATATATCCCTAAAACATTTTGACAAAGTTTAAATTTGAATACATTATTTGATTCATCACTATAGATCACAATCTATTCTACACTACAGGGTAGTGTGACTACATGATCACTAAACAACCTTCTTTTCAATTCCAAGAAATTAACCTCATTTTCTTATTTCAAATATAATACTTCTCCCATAACAATCTTTAGTGTGTTTTATTAATGTTATAAATTTTTCACAATGCATCAATAGTATACTACTAACCCAATAAAACCACATATCTTATTCATCGTGGTTGGTTTGGTCCATTGTTCAATAAAATTTATCTTTAAAGGATCCACTCGTATACCGAAACATGAGATTCTGTGACCCAAGAATGATATTGGAATATCTAAAATTCAAACTTGGTAAATTTGAATATGGATTATACTTTATCAAGTTCTAAAATAGAATCTGAAAATGTTCTTCAGGCCCATATATTAGAATATAATCAATAAATAATAACACAAACTAATAAAGGTTATCTTTAAAATAATTAATGATAAAATCCCTGAATATATAATGGGAAATGGTAAGTGTAAATTTCATTAATATAAATTCATAACTATAATACCTCATATGGAAAACATTCTTGGGTATATCATACTTCATGGCCCCTAGTTGATGATATCTAACATAAAGATCAATCTTAGGAAAATATTGATCTATTCATAATTGACCAAAAAGATCCGTGATACAAGGTAGAGTGTATGTGTTATTAATAGAGATATTTTAATGTTCCCAATAATCAATGTAAACATGCATTGAACCATATTTTTTCGTAATAAAAAATGATTAATCCAATAGTGTGGAACTAAACTGAATGAACACCTTTTCTAGATTCTAAAATTGTTTATTCTTTAATTCTTGTAACATAATCAAGACTATTTTTTATGATGTCTTTGAAATAGGTGTTGTACCAGGTATGATTTTTGCTGGAAACTACAATTCAATATTCAGAGGAAGACTATTAAGGTCTTAAATAAATACACCAGTATATTACTAGGAAATATGATATTTTTAAATACTAAGGTTCTATAGAACCATTTGAGATAAATATAACACATATGTTGGGATTAAAACATATATGATGGAATGAATATACAATGGGAGTTTTGGTTTATCCTCACACTGATAAGTCATCTCATTTTTATTAGGAATAATGAATGTAACATCCCTTACTAGAAAATAGAAACGGGGTCTATATTGGGAGAGTTAATCCATTCCCAAAATAACAACTAATTAAATAATAAAAAAAATATTAATATTTATATGTAATAATTTATGATAAAATTATAATAGTGAAGATATATATACTTGAGATGTGATCATCGTAGCATTATGATTTTTCACAACTAACTCAACAATTAATTTTTTTGGTGATCATGTGATTCCCTTTGAAATTTATTTAGATAAAATAGAGTGGATAAAACCAAATTCAAATAAAATGTTTTAAATTTCATATTGGATCATATGTGTACATATCACCAAATAATTCTACTCACCCCCTTTAGTAGTTGTGATTACATGTGATTTCCTTTTGTCCATTAACATTATCTATTACTGACGCTTAATATCCTTATTATCCCTTTGATTAGTGAATTTATTTAAATAATTCCCAATTTCCCTCCATATATATAACTAATTTATTAGTGGTGTACTCATTTTATCATTACCTCCTGAAATTTCATAGATAAAAATCTTTATATGAATTTGATATTCTATTGCTTGATGGTCAAACCTCTCGAACATGACACGACTTCTGGATCCTTTCAAAAAAAATACCCCTTGTTATATTTCTCACATCTTATTCATGTAGGATGTTGTAAAATATTATTCACTCCATGTGACATACCACTAGATCTTCCAATAAACTCCAAATTTATTTTCTTATCATCATAAATAATAAAAATAAGGGTTTACCACATTTAATTCTACTTTCTGTGAACATTTAAAAATCTCTTCAAAGCTTCCAATGTCTGTTATTGATAATATAATTCAAATAAATTGTTTCAAATAACTAAAAAGTATCCAATCATTCTATTTTTAGGATTATAAAACTAGAATGATACCATTCATGTTTGGTAATGTTTTTTTAGGTGTTGATGGATTCATCGTCATCCTACATCAACTCTATAAAGTCTCTATCCATTTTAGAAAAACTGTTCAAGGATTTTACATATTATTAAACAATATCATATACTGCTCCAATTACATGGATTTTATTTCTTATTCATTTCTCATGTTATCTATAAGGGTCCATTGGTCATATTTTCTTTCCAATGATAGACTAAAAAGACAACATTATAATGGTACAAGAAATTTTATATACAAAATATTTTTTTCATCACAATGATATATTTCATCGAAACAAGTGGATGATAATAACCATAGAAGGAGGGTATATTTTTTCACATAATATATTCAAGGTATTTTTATCACTCCTTGGTTCATTTGTAATCTCAAAATGGATTTCATTACCACACATATCTTGAGTTTCATTGAGAATAGTCACAAGATATATCATTCTAACTCTAATGAAATTGGTATCTCATGATGTTGTTCATTGTATTATAAGTCACATTTGATGGACACATGATTATTTCTGGTTCTATCCATTCATAATATCCATAAAAATAGTGTAATAATTATGAAAATATAATTAGTATGAACAATCATAATTTCATAAAATCATTATTAATAAGTCCAAAATAGTGGAGACTTATTTTCAAATAATGAAACTTATGGTTTAACCTTGGTCATGTATTTTAATCATATATTCAAAAAATTCTTCATGGTTTATAAATAAAATTACATTACCCAAAGAATATCTATTGATAGTTTCTTGTTAGGCGTATAGTCTTAGACCCACAAAGGATGATTTAGTTAATACTAAAACTAACCCTCTGAGATTTTTTACCCCTAGGTTCATCTATGTCACAACTAAATCCAACTAATAGTATCCATAATTGAATTAATATTTTGGAATGTAAAAAATCATAATATAATCGAAACATTAGGGTGTGAACATATACTTGAAATTATCGTTAGTATTTTCAATAAATATTATTAATAAAATCTATAAAAATAAATAGACTCTAATTTTATACAATCTTAGGTGACCTAATAATATCATAAATAAATATTATATAATTTTATATTAATATTCAATACATGATACAATTATACACACCCAAAAATCCTAAAGATTTCATTAATTTGGAGACTAGATATATAGAAATATTGTTTCGTAAGGGGTCTTGAGTATCTCCCACAATGTTTTTCATATTAGTACCCTCCTTCAAATATCATACTTATAACCATCCATAAATACATTGGGATGAAAATTATAATAGAGGTTGATTTTAGATGCTCAGTAACGGTAAACATAAGAGATATCAATCCGTGATCTTATGTGAGAATAAGTTTTTGATAACATTGTCATGAAATAAGAAATTCATACCTACTCACATATATATCTTTAATCAGGTGTCATGGAATATGAAATTTTAAAATAGAATAAATAAGGTCATAAGAGTGTGGAATCATCAGTAATCAGTCATGATCCATGAGAGAATATGATAAAAATAATAATTTTGACCAAGAATAAACATATTAGATTGTGAAAATGTAAAAATATTAATAGGATCACTCATTATTTCATGTACAAGAAATTAGGTCCCCACATAAACATAAAGAGGAGAATCTTTGTCCGCACATAAACTTACCAACATGAAACTTGGTCCATGTATAATGATTTGAATATGAAATCAAGTTCATACATAAAATACATATTTAATGAGTTTTAAATGTTTAATCTTTCATTGAATGGATATAATGGAACCACCCATCACAAAACCATAAATAATAAATATCCCGCAAAATCATAAAATAATTCATCCTTTCCTGATACAAAAACCTATTAAAAATAAATGAGTTTAGAAAATTGTAAAGACCCGTAAATTTCAAGGAAACTTTTTTTCCGTAAAATTCAAGTTTGTAGTTTCTGATGACACCAAATTTTGAGGCCTGGTGTGCCCGAAATCAATTTCCGAAGTTTAGCATGGGTACGTTCCGTGAACGAACGAGCAGGTTTTTCTATCTTTTGAATCGGTGCTCGGAATTGAAATCTGAGGACACCGATGAATTCGCAGCGCCGATAATTGCTTAAGAGGACCTTTACCGAAGATGTGTTTTCCCAGGAAGAGATGTTTAAAAAATGTAGATTAAATGAAAAGTGAATAAAATTGTGGTACAATTTTATTTCTTTTTCTATGGTGGTTTTATCCTACATGGTGGAGTTAGGGTGGGACCTACTAGCATCCTAAATACCCATGTGAGGATAAATGTAAGGTTGGGCCCACACGAGCCCCAACCTTTTCATTTTCCATAACCCCTTAACCCCTTGGAATTAATTGTGTAACCCTTCCACCTTATCTCTCTCTCCCTCTTACCTCTTTCTAATAGACATTATACAATTAATCGGACCACTTCCATTAGTTAATGAAGTGTTTGAATTCTTTAATTTCAAAATGCTGGGCATAGACAATTAAAATAAGGGGTGACCTTATTTTAATTTGTTGGCTTGTTGTGTGGGAGTTTGGGGAGAGAGATCCTTGAGTAAAGAAAGAAGGAAGCTCCACCATCATTGAAGGATGTCATCCTATCCATGAAGAAAGACACCTCTTTGACATAGAGAATCGAATCCACATAGATTAGTGACATGAAATCCTCTCCTTCTCTCCATGATAAAAGAGGAGACACAATTTCCTTAAGCGCACACTGACGATGATGGAAACGACGTCATCATCCGCGGTGCTTGACAACCGTGAACTTTGTTACGAGGTAGGGGTGTATTTGGATTGGGTAATGATTGATTTTCTTTCCTTGTTGTTGTTCCTATTAAACCACTTGTTATTGCACTAATGTGGAAGGGACCAGACCAAACTAACACGGACCGATTACTCTACCGTTCTTGTGAATATGTGGAGTTCATCAAGTGTTCTTGAGCGGTGAATCAAGTTATGTTTTTGGAGCCGATCAGAGGACCGAAAAAATTATAAACGGCCTCAGAGAATCAGGGCGACCTAGAAGCGAAAGTTTTTTAGAAAAAGGATCATCGGAACCAAGAACAGATACCCTGGGAGGCGTGCTGGCCAGAGGCATCGTTTCTGGAAAATTCCAGAATACATGGTGTGTACACCAAAATCACACGCCGTGTAGTAGAAGTGTACTATGGCTTCCGTTTCAAACATTTGAAAAGTAACACATGGTGTGTGACTCTAGACACACGGCATTTACTCGCCACACTGTTTGTCAGAGGAGGCTTTAATGGACATGGCATGTATTCAGGGAAAATACATGGACACAGACATCAATACACGGCTAGGTAATATGCCATGTATTCACTTTAAAGAAAGGCAGCAGCAGCTTTGCGAGGCTCGGCGTGTAATTTCGAAGATACACGGACACGGGCAGAACCACACGGCCAAGAGGCACGGTGTGTACTACCTTCACCATGGCAGAAGCGGCTTCATGATGACTCGGCATGTATTTAGTGAATACACGGACACGGGGTGGAGTACACGAGCATGTACTCAACCACACGTCCAGGCATGGCCAGTGCTCATGGAACTGACCCTCGAGGTTTGGAAACGGTGTGTAAACATACCACACACCGTGTACATACTTATCTACATGACCTACCCTGCGACACAGTCCATTTCACACGGGCAGTACCCGGTGTCTGATGACACGACATGTATTGCTTACCTACATGCCATGTACTTTAGGAAAATGGCTTGGTTGTCTTGTTCTCCATGACTTGAGCACATTTTTCTTATTTTCCCCCTATTATGTGGGATGGAACTATGGGATACATCAGCTCTAGACTTCATGACAGTTGATGTATCTATCATTCACTCGAGGAGAGGACCCTCCGGTAATCGAGCATGATGTATCTATCTTTTACTACTAATGTTGAATTAAAATTAATTTTAAATTCTTACATAATAATAACCATGCTGATAAAAAGTAGGGAATCCATTTTATATGACTAAATTTCAATATTTGGTATAAATTTATTTTCAAATTCTATTTCAATTTGAAAATATATTATTTAAAATCGAAAAAATCCTAAATTATTAAGGAAACAAATTCCATTGAAATTGACCTCAGAAAATTATATTGGATATTTCGTTGAAAATATTACTCATAATAGATTGAAAAATAATTCCTACATTTTAAATTTAAACAAATATAGTGTTCACACCATTGGTAAAAATATACACATTCCAAAAAATACAATAAGGTTATTTTCAAAAACATATACAAGATAAAATATGTATAAAAAAAATTAATCATTTATTTAGGAATTATATAACCATAATTTAAAACAATCTATTGAAAATATGTCCATGGAAGTAAATGATTCTGACTGAAGTGTAAATAAAAAATATTTTTTTACATATTTTTAGTTATTTTATGTACCAAATAGTGTAAAGTGTATTATTAATTTAAAATTAAATGAATGACCCTAAAAGTATAAAATATATGGTCATTAAAGTATACAAAAATTATAATTTTCTACAAATGAAATGTATCATATAATATATCATAAAGAAATGAAATTGTAACATAAACCCATACCTCAATCATCATCATGCTTTATATGTGTTCAAGCCTCACATGAAATAAAAATTATTTTATTAAACATATTTTCTAGAACCATGATAATATATAACTTAATATGTATCATTATTTTATAATTTCCAATTTTCATTTCATTAACAATTTCAATATTTAAAATAAAATTATTAGGAAAACTGGTTTATTTTCAATGTATGTTTTGAATTGATTGTTCCCGACCTTCCACCATGGTCATGATTTAATAATATAAATAATTTTAATCATCAAATAAGAATCATATTTATTGATAAAATATAATGTTTTAATAATTTTTATAAATTAGTGATGAAAAACTACAACACTTCATGGATATGGTAGTCCGTATATATGCATGGGTGATGTTATCACATTTTTATGGATGTAAGGAAAGAAAGGTATATATTAATTAACCATTAAAGAATCATTATTATATAATAAAAATCATATATATTACATAAATTTATCCTTTTTACTATACATATAAGTGTAAATTAATAATGAATCACATTGCTTCGTTATGGTGGTAGTCCACACATACACACGAGAAACGTTATCATTTTCCAACAGATGGGAAGCTAATAATATAGATCATAATTTATTTATAATATAATATTAATTTAATCAAAAATAATAAATTTAAATATTGAATCCTTCATAATATCAATCCATAACATATGGTTAAGGAAAATGAATCATATCACTACGTGGAGGAAGTAGTCCACTTGTATGCATGATTGATACTTTCATTTCCCATTAGATGTAATAGAGGTGGATTTTTTTCAACTAATCACAAAAATATCTATATAATTATAATACTATGTTAATTATTTTATAATCTATAGAAAATAATTAAATTATGTATAAAAATAATGAAACATGAAAAAAATATTAATAATACTATATACCAATTCATTGATAAACATCATTTGAATCACATATTATGAACCCTGAGGTAGTTATTTAATGGGAAAAAACTCCTATATGATAGAAATTGGTATGTTTCAAATATATTTGGGTAGTTTTTGGACTAGGAAAATGGATCCATTGGTGTTTATAATATAGAATAGGGGGTTCCCAAACAATATTAAAATATAAGTCATTGTCTTGAGAAATTTGATAAATATTGGATCAGGTTCAAGGAATAGATGATATAGAATAAAAAAATCCATTTAGTTGAATTTATACATGTTTCTAGGTAAATTTAACCCTGATCTCCCTAGTTTATCCCCTCATTAACTCATGTTAACATTTACTCTAGTAATGAGATTTTACCTTATTCACTATTTTGAATGACTGAAAAATATGTTGAAATTATTACATAATATTAATTAGGATGATTCAAATTATTGAATTCATTTTTAAATAATTTATTTCTATAATTGGATCAAAATTCATGATAATAAAATCATGCAACATGTAGTTACACCATTTTTAGCAAAATGTATTTTTTTAAAAAAATTGAGTTTGTGTTCATTAATTTCAATGTAAAAACCATTTGATGAATTAAAAAATAATAAATTAAATGTATTATATAAATTTTTAATGAAAATCATACTTCAAGAGAGGATAGTAAAAACAATTTAAGACAATAACATATTATTCCAAAAAAACTTGTACATTTAATGTAACATCCTGAGTTTTTAGAAGAGGACGATATGTTCTACAACGTATATAATACGCCACATCAAACATATGAATTATAAAGTTACCTTATAACCAAGAAGATCAAATTTTGGTAATTAAAACAATTAATTAATTTATTAAAATATTGTTTACACATGTATTTATTTAATTATTTTTTGGACAATTATTTACAAATGAAAATAAGACCATTTTTAATTACAAATAAATTATTTTCTGAAAAACAATTTAAATGAAAATATGTGAGTTTATAAAATAATAAAATCAATATTTCTGGATATTATTAATTAAATATATATTAAATATATTAAATTTAATGTTTAAAGTTCATCTTATATGTTTTCTCGATATGATATAAGAACAAATTCAAATTTATGGATAAAATGAGCGTTTTTCAAAAAAATGAATTTCTATAGATTTTTGATGGAGAACCCATTTTAAATAAAGTTTTTTAAACTTTTATAAGTTCCATATGTAAAAATAGACTTCTTATTTCTAATAGGGACATCAAAATTTACGTTGGTTTAATTTTTGGTATTTTTTTGATAATATTCATTTTTTAATGTATATAAAAAAATACTGTATTTTAATTGGAAACATCATTTTCATCTGATTTATTTATAAAAAATGGATAGCATATTAATTGGGTTAAAAATTATTATTAGATTATTATTTTATCCTTTAATCCAATTTTGGCTATTGGAAGTAATTTCACATTTAAATTGGACATAAACACATGTCAATGTTTTGATATATTTTAATTCTTAAAATGTTGTTTTTTGGTTTTGACAATAAGAATAAATTTTAAATTAATTACTTCCTATTCAATGTTGACAATTTTTAAAAATGTATTCTATATTTTTAATAATTATTTAAAAAATATTTGAATAGGTAACTTTTATTTTTGGACATTATGAATAGTGACTTCAGTAATTATTTTTATTTACCACAGTTAACGGGAAAATTAAGTAAATAACGGTAAAAATAATATTATAATAATATAAAACAACCCTAACAAGATTAATAATATTATTGAATAATTAATGGTCAGCCAAAAAAGTTCTTGTTCTGAACATTTGGAATTTGGGAGCCACTTGGTTGTGATAATGACATGTTAGAATAATTAATTTAATGCAAATAGAAATATAACATAATTATGTATCTTTTTACTAAACAAATTTTAATATAAGGTTATATAGATGATATATTTGACTATAAATAGTTATTAATAGAATAAAAATATTTCCCACATAACTTTTTTTATTTATATTTTTTAAACATTAAATAAATAAATTTAATTTTGACACAACGATGATGTACTTATTACCATATTAATGAAATATTCAAATAAATGATATTATAAATATTAAAATACATATAATTATAAATAATGGTGCCATATAAAAATTTTATGGATGATTATGAAATTTTATATTTGAGTTAATGTAGATTTTTGTAATTAATCATGTTTTTAGGACTTTGTCAAAAATCAATTACTAAATAATGTCAAAATTGAAATAATTGAGTTTTTAAGAAAAATACTATTTTATTAAATGGTATAATAGTCATTAGTATCTAAGATTCATAAAAATGGATAATATAATGTTATAAATTTTATTAATGGTCCACTTTATGTTCTCTTGGAATTTTATAGAAACTACATTAACAATATAGTGTAAAAATACAAGATGACATTGTAAGAGTTAATTTATTAAACTAAGGGTTAAACCCAAACGATAAGGTTAAATTTTTTACCTAAACTTCTCTAAAACCTATTTTTTGGGAGGATTTAGATCCAAAATAATTATATCTTCAAAATATATCACTTTGGATCTATTATAATTTAAAAAATCAATTTATAATAAAATAATATTTCAAGACATTCATAAAGTGCCCCTCCTCCCTCTTAAAAATGGCCACCAACACTACCCACTTACTAACACCTCTCTAGAATCTTGGATCATAAAATTAGGATAAAATACTCTCCCAACATTACACCCTTCCAAATAGAATCCTTACCTTGGTATGGAGGCAATTCATGTTGTCCTTTTGACCCAAATCAAAAAGAGTTTCCCAATTTAGAGGTAATATCTTCTCTCAATCTCCATTCAATTATTTTCCTCCCCTAACCCCTAACCTCTATTAAATCCATTAATATATAAAACAAAATTATCCTCAATATACTTGGATGTTTTTATGCTAACGGTTGGACCAAAACTTACACACACCTCTATCTAATGGATATAGGACATAATGTTTCTATGTATAGTGAACCACTACCTCATGAAACGATGCTTGTTCAATTTTCCCCTACCACCTATCATCGTGGCCATTATGATGGAACAATATTTATATATGATATATAATATATTTATATTGTCTCTTTTATTATGAAATTTTTATTTTCAACATACCTTTATGCTTTCCATAGTGTGCAAATATAATAATTTCAATTGAGGAAGTGTAGACTACCTCCCCCTTAATGTGTTATAAATCGTTCATTCCACACATGGAACGTATAAATGATAGTGTTAATGAACTTATGTAACATATATAACATTTTTATTATACTGTAATTATAATAAACCAATGCATCATTTAGTTTTCAATCTTTTAATATGACAAAGAAATGAAAGTGGTGTTCTTGGGTGTGTGCGGCCTACCGTCTCCATGAATGGTGCATTTCAATTCTTACCTCCAAATGTTATTGACTCTTATAAATACATATATATTGGATATATATGATATTTAAATAGAAAATATCATTTTGTATATAATTGAATAATGACCACAAGGACGATTTTCATCAAAACAATTTCAATTTTGACTCAAGTGCTGAACATCAACAAAATTATTGATATGAACTAAAACAATTAAATAATTGTTGTAACATGGTAATAAGTGATATAAAATGAATTATAAACATGAAAAAGGTTCTAGATCATGTAGAAATTAAATTATGTTTATTAGTCATGAAATTAAAGAACAAACAAGGCAAGTTACACGCCTGTCAAGGGACTTTGTCTCAATCTACTTTCATTGAGGCATATTTTGATGTTATACACCCCATTCATTTATATAGTGTATAATCATTTATTTGAAATTTATGGTAATTAAATGGATTCCAAAGGGAATATTTTTTTATATGTATCATTTTAGTAAATGATAAAATGAAATGTCTTTTAAAATATGCAGTGATAATGAAATTTCTATAATCATAACCATTATTTGGTATTTGGATTCCTCTAAAAGAAGTAATGTTGTAAAAGAAAATTAAATAAAATATTCCCTTTTTTAGGTATTTTTTTATTGAAAATGGTTTTGAGAATGAATTTACTATATCTTGAAATGATATCATATGATTACAATGTGGAAATGTTATTTTTTCCTTAATGCATGTTTTATGTGTTATGATTATGTTATGGTTCTTGGGTATTACTTATGTATATGGGTTGTTCCATGAAAAAGAAAGGGTGTTTGAGCCCATGATATATCTCTAATTCATTGGGTAATGAGATAGAGGTAAACATTAGGGTTTCTCCTAATAGATTTAGGAAATATACTGTGATCGGTATTCCAAACGTAGCCGTGAAGGTTACACACTATGTAGTAGTGAAATCTTGAATGTAAGTATGAAATGAATTCCAGAAGATACCATTATTATTTATTATTTATTTGAGTATTATATAAATCTTATGATTTCATCAATTATGTTAAAGATTTTATGTTTTACAAGTGAGAAGAATGATTTTGTGAAAATGTTTTCATGGGTTTAAAATATTCATAAAGTAACAGTTTTATTCTTATTTTATATTCCATACCGATATTTTTATACTCATCCCATGTTTTTGAATTTTTTTCCACAGTGTATAAGTATGGGTAAGAGAATTAAATAATTCAATACAAATTTTATCCAGAAAAGAAATCTTTTTTATCATTAAAATGTTTTATATTGTGTAAGAAATGGATACTACTACAGTTGTATCCACTTTGAATAAATTAGAGTTTTATGTAACAACTATGGCCTAATAATCTAATGATATAATCCTTAGGAGATTATAAATGTTAAATAATTTCAAATTATTTAATTAACTCAATATTATGTAATGTTTAAGGCTGGGGTCTTATAGTTAGTATCATAAGATGGTTTACACAACTTTGGATATTATGATGTTTTCCTAAAAGTTAGGGATATCTTCATGGGTTTATAATTTTATAGTGGATCATATGTTAAATTTCATAGAAACCCCCTTTTAGGATTTATGATATGATATATTAATTTGACTAATGGTAATTTTGGAGAGATTTACCATTATTAAATTATGGGTTATTAGCTTTTGGGATGAAAAATGTGAGGTATGAAATAACCATTGAGTTTAAAACATGTTATGGTTATTATTTAAGTATTTATGATATTTCTTCTATATTATAATAAATATATAGTTAAAAAAATGAAAACACGTCGACCATGTGACAACCCATCACGTCGGACAAGGCTGCATGAGTCGTACCCACAACTGGAGTGTGACATGCCTTTATCTCCTACCACTAGACTACATGAAGTCCCTGGTTAGTATGACTTTATCATTTTGGTTAATAAATTTCATGAAATAAGAAAAAATTGATTTTGGGAACTTATGTTTTATCAAATTAATATCCTTGGTATTGAAAAATGATTTGGGGATTGAGTGATAAATGTTATTTTAGAAGATGTTCCCTATTTAAGAAAGCTATATACCTATGTAAAACATAATAATATGGGATTTTATTTGAGGAGAAATGTTTTACCAATATTTTTAAATAATCAATGTTTTTATTATTTACTTATGGAAAATTAGGTTATTTATAAAAGTGAAAATCCTATTTTGGAGAATATGTGATTAAGAAATCATGCTTTGTATGCTGTGTAATCAAATCCTTCAAATTTTGGGTTTCAATATTAGTTTTTATTATTTGAGGAATTTTAAGGAACATTATTTGTTGAATTGTCTTTGTTGATCTATGGATATTAATATATCATTTTGGAGATTAAAAGCAGTTTTCCTTCATACAATGGTTTATTCTTTAAGGGTAATTATCTTATTTTTTCAAACCCTTTTTTGATTTGGTTAATGGTTCAATACGAGATTAATAGATAGTTAATAATTTGGGGATTAAGTGACTCTCTAGATGTTTCTTTTTGTGCTTTAGGTGTGACCCATTCATATTGAATACTCATCATTTGAAGAAAAGATGAGTTTATGGTATAAATTTATTACACATGAGCCTCGGCCTGGTTTTTGAGGACACTTGAGTGCATCCAAGAGACCTGATATCAAATCCAGGTGGAGGCACAATTTTTGGTACTGTAGCAGGTACTGTAGTGGGAACTGTGCAGTACTGTAGCAGGTACTGTAGCTGGAACTGTAGTAGGCACTGTTTGGCACTGTAGCTGCCTGGAATTTACCTCTGTTTGGGCCTTCGGGCCACTGATTTGGTCTTCAAGTCCTTTAAGGCCATCAGGCCCACCCAAGCCTCTGGGGATGTAAGGCCATCAGGCCACCTCAAGGACTTCGGTCCACCTTATGTGCAGATGCAAACCAGAAAACCTATAAGTAACAAGCTCTTTAGGAAGATAAGCAAGGAGCTTTCACAAAAACAGAAGCTACACGGATTGCAAGAATGAGAGGGTATGGCACCTGTCATCGGGACAAGCATGTGCATGCATGGGATAGCCTAGCCAAACAACCATGCGAAGGTGGAGAGATGATTTCATGATGAAGATGCTGGGGAGGAGCAGTTCAAAGTAGTTACTCTAGGTTGTATGTAATCTTTGAAGCCTATAGGAAATGAATTCCTCTAAGGCATATGGGCCATGTAATGCACACCTACGTGCCTTGTAAGGGTTCCACCTCTCCCCTTGAAAAGTGGATTATCTTAATCGATAAAAAAATGAATGACTTCAAACCATTGGATGGATGGATGGTATAAATATATTAAAGGATTAAACCCTATATGACAAGTAAGTATGTTTCCTTATGTTCTTATTCTATCTCATAAATAAATTACTCAACATCATGAAAAATATCTTAAAACCAGAAAAAAAATTTTGTTTACATTTCTTACTATGAAATGAAGGTCTGTTTAAACGATCATAGGTTTGTGGTTTTATGTTTGTTAACTTTGTGCTGATCATGTTTTCTATCACTCTCCATTAGAACAAGATTGTTAGTTTTTCCTCTATATACACGATTCCCTACATAGATTCGTAATATGTGTTATCTCAGGTGTCCTTTGTAATTATCTTTCTTTCTTTTAAAGTGATAGTTTTATTAATCATTTTTTTAATGTGGGAATGAAATAATGGTATTTTGAAGATTCATAATTTAGTTACAAAACCCAAATTCAAATTGTGAGGATAAAATTTCCAATATAGGGGATAATGTAACATCCTGAGTATTTAAAAAGAGACAATATGTTCAAAAACATATATAATACATCACATCTAACTTATACAATATTATCTTACCTTATAACTTATCTATTAAAATGAAGGTAATGAGAAGTATTAATTGATTTATGAAAATATTTCTTACATATTCATTTAATTAATTATATTTTGAACAATAATTTACAAATTAAAATAAAAACCTTTTCAATTAAAAGGAAATATTTTACTGAAAATCTTTTTAAATTCCAATAGGTTAGTTTATAAATTAAAAAATAGCTCTTTATGGATTTTATTATATATATATATATATATAATATTCATTGTAATGTTTAAAATTCATCTTATATTATTTCTAGATATAATATGAGAAAAAATATAATTTTATGGATAAAATGAGTGTTTTTTAAATGTAGTTTTACCACCTTTGGATGGTGAATCCATTTTAAATCTCGATTTTTATACCTTTATATGCTCTATTTGAAAAAATAAACTCCTTTTGAATTGGGAAATCAAAATTTACATTGGATAATTTTTTTGTATTTTTTTAAAAATATTCATTTTTTAATTAATATTTAAAAATAATACATATTCATTTAAAATTACTTTTCATCTGGGATAAGCACATGTCAATATTTTGAAAGTTTTGACTTTATAAAAACTTGATTTCGGGTTTTGACAACGGGAATTAATTTTAAATTAATTACTAAAACATATATACTTTGAATTTAGAAAAATGGATTCCATATTTGGAATCATAAGTTAAAATTTATATAAATAGGAACCTTTTATTTTTTAGAAAATAAGAACAGTAAGTTCTGGAATTATTTTTATTTACCACAGTTAATGGGTAATTTTTTGTAAATAAGGAAAAAAAATATTATAATAATATAAAACCACCCTAACACATGTCCTAATATTAATTGATGAGTTATGGGAGACCAAAAAAATCATGAGGATGCACTTTTGGAAATTAGATGCCACTTGAGTGTGATAATGACATATTATAATAATTAATTTAAAGTAAAGAGAAATATGTTGTTAACATATATCTTTTTACTAAAACAATTTTAATATGTTGTAATATAACTAATATATTTGAATATAAATAGTAATTATAAATATAAAAAAATTCCTAAATCATGGTATTTTATTTATAATATTTATAAATTAAATAAAAATATTTATTTATCACACAATGATGATCTAGTGATTACTTTATTAATGAAAGATTAATATAAACGATAATATAAATATTAAAATAAATTTAAATTGACAATTTTGATTCCATACACAAATTTTATGGTTTATTATGACATTTTATTTTAGATTTTATGTATTTTTTTGAATTAATTGTGTTTTTATGACTAACAAAAATCAATTACTAAATAGTGTCAAAATTGACATAATTGAATTCTTAAAAAATTAAAATTTTATTAAATAATTTAATAGTCATAAAAATATAATATTCATCCAACTGACTTATATAATGTTAAAAATGTCATTAATGATAAACTTTATCTTCTCTTGGCATTTTATAGAAATGGATTTAACCATATAGTTTAAAAATACAAGAAGACAGGGTAAGAGTTAATTTATTTAACTTAGGGTTGAATCCAAAATATAAGGTTGAATTTGTGACCTAAATTTGTCTAAAACCTATCAACTGAGAGGATTTTGACCCATACTAATCTTATACTTGATATATATCACTTTGGTGATATTATAATTCGTAAAATCAATTTATAATAAAATAATATTTCAATAATTTCTTAATGTGCCCCTCTACCCTCTTATAAAAGACGACCAACTCTACCCACTTACTCACACATCTCAAGCCCATTTTCTCATAAAAATTATACTAAAAAAATCTCCCAACATCCATCCCTTACTCTTATAAATTTGAACATGGGTAGAAGGCAATTAAGGAAATCCTTTTCACTCAAATAAAAATGAGTTGCCCGATTTAAAGGTAACGTCTTAACTCAAAGTCATTTCATTTATTTTCTTTCTCTGGCCCATTAAACTATTTTTATTTTATTATTTTATATCATAAAAAGTGTCCAAAATATACTAATATGTTTTTTCTCTTTGGTTTTTACCTGAACTTACACAGGCCTCCATCTAATTTATATACAACATACTTTTTCTGTGTACGATGAACTCTGCCTCATGAAACAATGATTGTTCAATTTTTTCCTACCACCTATCATGGTGGCAATTTTAATGGAACTATATTTATATATGATATATTTTATATTTATATTTTATCTATGATTTTTTATTTTTTATTTAAAACATACCTTTATGATTTCCATAATGTGTAAATACGATAATTTCATTTGACAAAGTGTGGACTATCACCCACTCAAAGTGATACGACTCATTCATTACATACAATTAATTTATAAATAATATATTTAATGAACTTATGTAAAATATATAAAATATATATTATATTGGAATTATAATATATATATGTATTATTTAGTTTTCATTCCATTAATCTGACAAAGAAATGATATTAGTGTTAATGCGTAAGTACGGCCTACCGACTCCATGAATGAGGCATTTAATTTATTATCTCCAAATGTTGTGGACTATTATAAATACATATATATTGGAAATATATGATATTTAAATTGTGAATATCATTTGGAAGATAATGGAATTATGACCACATGGACAATTTTCATCAAAACAATTTCATTTTGGAATCAAGTACCGAACATCAACAAAACATCTGATATTAACTCAAATAATTAAGCAATTTTTATAAAAAGATAATAATTGATATAAATTGAATGATAGAATTTAAAAATTTTCTGAAGAAAGTAGAAATTAACATATGTTTATTATTCCATAAATTGAAGAATGAACAAGTCAAGTCAGAATCTAGGTAAGGTACTTTTTCACAATCTCATTTCATTGAGGCATATTATGATGTTATACACCAACTTCTTTTATATAGTGTATATTCAACACCTTTGACATTTAAAGTCATTAAATGGTTTTATAAAGTAATGTTTTTTTATATGTAGTGATTTACTAAATGACAAATAGGAACGTTTTTTTAACATATGTGGTTACAACGACCTTCCCGTCATCATGACCATTAATTGGAATTTGGCTTCCTCTAGAAGCTGTAATGTTTTTAAAGAAAAGTATATACCATATTCCCTTATTAGATATTTTCTTATTTAAAATGGTTTATATAATGATTTTATTATATCTTTAAATGATATCATATGATTTCAATGTGGAAATGATATTTTTCCTTTATGCAATTTTTATGTGTTAAGATTATGTTATAGTTCTTGGGCATTAATTATGTATACTAGTGGTTCCGTGATAAACTGAGGGTGGGTGAGTTCATTATAGATCTCAAATGAATTTTTTAAAAGTGATGGATGTAAATGTCAAGGTATCTACTATGAGAATTAGGGAATATACTATGATGGCTATTCCAAACGTAGCCATGAATGTTACTCCCTATATAGTTATGAAAGCTACAATGTAAGTATGAATGGAATTCCACAAGATACCTTTATGATTTATGATATCTTTGAGTCTTATATAAATCTTATTATTTCATGATTTATGTTAATGATTTTATGTTTTGTGGGAAAAAATTATGATTTTGTGAAAAAAAATTCATGGTTTTAAAGTATTCATGGACAGATAGTTTTATTCCTTATTTTATAATCCTTATTTATCTTTTTATTCGGATCCAATGTTTTTGAAATTTTTTCCACATGGTATAAGGATGGGTAAGAGAAATAAAAAAGTCATGAAGAATTTTATCAAGAAAATAAATCATGCTTATCTTTCAAAAGATTTATATTTTGGAATAAATGGGTACTATTTTAGTTGTATCCACTTTTATAATTTTGAGTTTTCTGTAATAGCTATGGAACAATTATCAAAAACTCTAAACCTAAAAAGATCCTCAATTTGAAATAAAGTAAAATTATTTACTTTACTAATTATTATATAATGTTTAAGGCTGTGGCCTTATAATTTTCATCACATGATGGTTTAGACAACTTTGCAGATTATGATGTTTTCTTAAGAGTTAGGGATATCCTAATGGGTTTATAATTTTAAGGTTGGTAATATGTTCAATGTCATATAAATCCCTTTTCAGATTTATTATCTGAAATATTAAGGTGACTAATGGTATTTTTAAAGAAATTCACCTTTGAGGAATTTAAGGGTTGTTATTTTCTAGGATTCCAAAATGCGAGGAATGAAATAACTATTGAGTTTGAAACATGTTATGTTTATTTTTGAGGGATTTATAATGTTTTTGGAATATTATAATAATTATTTAGTTTTTTAAGGATAAAATGCAAACCATGTGACAACCTATCACATCAGACAGGTTTGTGGTAATCAAACCCACCACTAGAGTGCAACATGCATTTATCGCCTACCACTAGCCTATATGAAATCCTTAGTTAGTATGACTTTATCTTTTTAGGTAAACAAGTTGATTAAGTAAGAATATTTTGATTTATGTAAATTATGTTTTATCAAATGGATATCCTTGGTATTGGAAAATGATTTGGGGATTGAGTGATCAATGTTATTTTGGAAGACGTTCACTTCTTTGGAAACCCTATATAATTTGGTGAAATAGAATACAATGGGATTTTATTTGACTAATAATCATTAGTACAAGAATTATTTACCACGTTGACATTTATTACATCAGTTATAAATAACTAACTTTCAAAGCCGAAAAAATTTAGTTATCACATCAGTTATACTATAACAGATGTAAAAAAATGAATTTTCTTGATTTTTCATGTCGGTTATAAAATAACCAATTTGAAAAATAAAGTATATGGATTTATAACATCAGTTATTATATAACTGACATGATAAATCAAATTTATGATTTGGTTATTATATAACCTACATGAAAATAGATTTATCACAACATTTATTTTATAACCGACATGATAGATTATTTTACCACATCATTTATAGAATAACTGATGGCATAAATATAAAAAAACTCATTATCACATCTATTATATAATAACCGACTTGATAAATCTTTTAAATATTTTATGAAGTCTTGTTTTGTGTTATTCCACAATTTTTATTTTAGGCAACAATGACTTAGTCTCTCTCACATTGAAACCCTACATTCGAATCATCAATCCTATGGCCTCCAAAATAATGTTGAACGATTTTTTCATCATGTTATTTTGTGGCACCTCTATCTACTCAACATTCAACTCTGAAGGGGTTAATTAAGGTAAATCTCCATTTTCCTCTTTTGGATCATCTATAATGTTTCATACACCCATTCATTCTTGGTATGTCTATCCCTATAAACCATAGTGTCTATGTGGATGACAATAGTGTTTAGGTTTGGTTCTAATTTGGGGTTTTTTGGGTATTTTGGAATTATAGAGGGATCTTATTTGATTTATTAAGCTTCATCATTGTAGGAGACTTTCAATACCTTTTTTTACTTGATATAGGTAGGGGTTTTGGTATAATTCCTTTAATATACTTTTCATTTAATTATATATGTTTTATAATTAAATGTATTCTAAATTAAATCTATATGTGATAGTCCAAATGCATTTCATCATATTATTATTGTTTTTATCGCTTGTTATAATCGTATTTTAATGATTTTAGAGTTTCTACATATATTATTCAAATACCAGTTTTTTCTAAAAAATTTTGAAATGTTTTTTCTAAATGAGATTTCTATTTTGAATAGTTTAATCTCATTTTGGTCATTTGACTATAAAATGTGTGGATTTCATGGATTTTTTTTGAAAATAATAAAATGGAAGGAATTTAAAAATGATTTAGAAATAAAATGTTTTACACTTTAAATGGATTAATATATGGTCTAACATTACTTAATTTTACTAGAAAATTTAAAATTGGGGTCTTTAATAGTGGGAATGAATTGAAATCTTGAGTTCATTTTGGTAAAGGCTCATTTCAGACTTTATAAGAGAGTTTTCATATTGAAGATGGGACCCTTTGTTGGCCCTCTCAATTTTTTATACTTTATATGAATTTTGATCCCTAAGGGGATTTAGTTTATTATAAATTATGACATGGTTGACTCAAGAAGGGGTTAGCAAGTGAATTAACGGTGAAATGATAATTATGTATATGAATTTATTGTTAGTTCATATTCTAATATAATGATTCACTATTTGAACATATCTACTTTGTTTACATTCATTAGAATCTTAGGAACTAAGATAGAGGTCAAGATTTATTCTATTGCAGTTCAGTGTAGACAAGTTCTAGTGCCTCTAGTTATGTGATACGGGGGATGGGGGAATATTTTTCTAGTGTAGACTAGATAGATAATTTATGTTTCAATTATGATAAAAAATAGGTAACAATTTTTTATTGTGTTTTTACTATCTAGGACAATCACACCTTAGTTACTATTTAGTTGCCTCGATTACTTAGTGATGGTTAATGAAGTTATAGGGGATTACCGCCATACATTTTATCAAATTCCATAGTTTTATTAGCTTGTGTGGAACCATTGTATGTTGTTTCTTTCCATTATTACACTAATTATAAGGTGCCTTGTAGTGTTTCATTTTTATTCCCAAGACATTCTAGGTTCCTTTCAAGGCATGTACACAAGGTCTTTTTCCACAATACTACTATCTACAAGACCTTTTCCCACAAGATATTTTCTCATAAGACCTTTTTCCACAATACTATTTTCTATAACATACTCAATAAGAATGTTGAAACCCATAAATGTGACAATCTAAATTACAAGAAATAAAGGAAATATTATATTTCAATATAATATTAAGACCAGTTAGGTTAATATTTTAGATAATTATGATAAAAATTTAAGTAAAAAAACACATGTTGTGAGGGGTTATTAATATATCATAGTATTGGATGGTTTTTATAATTCAATGGTTTTCTATCTTATTTCTCAAAAAAATATCTGTATAATTTTCAAATAATCATATATCTATTTTATATTTCAAAATTGTGTTACGTTTAAATTATGTTATATTTCATTTAAATATAAAATCTAACTATATTTTTTTTTTGAAATTTTTTTCATGCATATTTTAGGATTTATCATTTATATTAAAACTTAAATTCAATTATTTTGTAGAATTTTTTATTATATTATTTTAATACTCGTATATTTGTTTTATATTTCAAAATTGTGTTACATTTAAATTATGACATATTTGGTATAAATATAAAATAGTCTTATCTTAACAAGATGTATAATTTTGATATTTGTTATAAGTAATAATGAGTCGATGTTGACTTATGGCACATAAAATGAGTGATGAATAAGATGAATGTGTTGATGGTTTTTTTGAATTTTCTAAACAAAATATTGCAAAAAACGTCACATTTTTCTATCTACGCCTGAAAAGTTTAAATATGAATAAGTTGAAAAGTAGAGAGTTTAAAAATAGTTTATTTTGTGAGGGTTTTTATCCAAATTACAACCCTTGGAATTCGCATGGTGAAACTGGGAATAATTTTAGATCTACTGATGATGATGCTTTGCAATATGGTAACTATTATGAAATTGAAGAAATGTTTTGTGATAATTAAGTAGAAAAAATTGAGAAGTAACCAACAATTGAGCATCTATATGGTGATGTTGAAAGACCATTATATCCTACTTGTACAGATTTTTCTCATTTATTGTTGGTGTTAATATTGATTAACCTAAATGTGAAACATGGATGGAGTGAATAAATTTTTATAGAGCTGCTATAATTTTTGAAAGAAATTCTTCCTTAAGAAAACGATTTTCCAGATTCACTTTATATGGCCAAGAAAATATTATGCCTGATGGGATTGGGATACAAGAAAAAACATGCATATCTGAATGACTATGTGATATTTAGAAAGGAATATGGATTTCTGTTAGAGTTTCCTAAATGCGGGACACCAAGGTATAAGATGAATGAATAATCACAGGCAGATATAGATATTATAGAGATCCCAACAAAGTTATTTTGATATCTTCTTATAATTCCTGTAACACCCCAAGATTTTAGGAGATATATTCTTTTTTAAATTTCATTCATATAATTTGTTGTAAACTAAACCAAGATTATATTTCACTATATGCAACATTGTATTAGCTGGCAGTATATGCAACCCTGACTTGGTTTGCTTTACATGCAATCGCAACCTTCCTCGATAGCGTGTGTTGTACGCAATACTCAGTTTCACTAAACAAGGATATATGGTTATAATATTATTATGAACTATCAGTTATGAAGATTATTAACTACATTTTGAATGTTATAAAATTATTATTTCATCTTACACATTTTCTAGAACATGGTATGTGAACAAAATAAATTTTACGGGTAAAATTAGTATTTTTCAAAAAAAATGCAGTTTTGCCGCCTTATGAGGCGCACCCACATTAAATCTAGTTTTTGACATGTTTAAAAGTAAAATTTTACAAAATAAAATTCTTATTTGGAATCAGGATACAAAAATTTACTTTGGATAAAATTTTCATATTATTCTGATAACTTTCATATTTTAAAGAATAGTAAAAACACGCTATATTTTAATTAAAAACAACTTTTTCCCTCGTAATAATTTATATGGTTAAATAATAATATTTAATGATTTTAAAGTATAAATAGAATATATTTTGACCATTTAATATAATGTATTTCATTATCAATGATTTTACATTGAATTCATAGGTAAAATAATTTCAATCTTTTGCAATGTTTTAACTTTAAAAACTCGTTTTCTTAAAAACGAGATTAATTTAAAATTAATTACTACAACTTCTGTGTTTTGAATTAGGAAAAATAGATTCCATATTTGGAATCAGTAGGTCCAAATTATGTTAATAGGTTACTTTTTATTTTTTGACACTATGAATAGTAACTACGGCAAATTTTATTTACCACAGTTAAATGTAAATCGGGTAATTGAGGGTAAATATAATATTATAAAATTAACCTAACACTTGTCTTAATATAATTGGATGATTATAGTTCTTCCTATGACATATTTTGGTCTAAATGGAATCAATTGGAACACACTTGTATTTGATTATGACCTTTAGTTTATTTTATTTAAAGGATAGTGAAATATGTCTCACTCAAACTTTAATAATTAAAGCATTTTTTATATAAGGTTGTATAGAATATAAATTCGGTTATAAATATTCATTTGAAAGATAAAATATTTTTCTTTATCGTGGTAATTTATTTGTAATTTTTAAGTGTTATTTAATTACCTTATTATCATATACATTAATGATGCGGAAATTATTTATTTAGTGAAAAATCAATAATATAGTTTTTATTGAAATAGTAATCCATATCAAAAGTCCCAAAATCTAAACAAAAACTTAATGGAAGTGTATATATAAACCATAATCATCCACTTGCCAAATTTTTTACAATTAGGATCCTTATAAAGGCGATTATGACACTTATATTATTTTATTTTAAATGATTCCAAAGTTGTCACCTTCATAATTTAATAACTATAACAATTTACATGTTGTGATTTTAAGATGATAAATTCTAGTAAAAGTATTATTATAAAATATATGAGATTTATCTTCATCATAGGAGTTTATTTTTAATTTTTATGAAACATATAATTATATTAAATAATTATACAAAAATGATGTACTAATGATTTTATTAAGAGTTCTACCAAATAAATGGTTTTAAAAATATTAAAATAAATTTTATATGAACTATTTAATGTGCTCCACGAATTTTATAGACAAATTTGACATGTTATTAATCTATTAAATAATTCTTTTAGAATATATCCTCTTTTTTTATTTTATTAAAATTAAAATAAATGAATAGTGTCAAAATTGACACTATTGTTATTTTATAAAAATAACATATTATAAATTTGTTTAAAAATCACAAAAATATTTAAAAATTATAAATTTATATTTATATTGTCTAAAATTTCATAAATTATCCAATTATGGACAATTAAAAACACATAAGTAATTATTTATAATAATTTAAAAATTAGAATCTTATTACCCCAACTAAAATTTAATAGATTAAATAAGGGTAAATCATGTTGATAATGTTTAAAATAAATTCCCAACTTGTCTAGATTTTATTGGTTGTTGAGATTACAACCATTTCTCATATACTCTTCGTATTTGAGTCATTTTGGAGGTTTTTATGTGGGGTTGGAATTTTTTTTAAATTAATATATCTTATAATTCCAAAGGTGCCCCTCTCCTCCCTTATAAAACGACACCTCCTCCCTCTCATCTTTACACAAATTTGAGCCTTCAAGCACAGCCAACCCATACCAATTTCCCTTCTCAACCTCCCTACGAATATTCTAGTGGTCTTGGTCTTCTTCAAAGACCAATCTGAGTTCCCTAAGAGGAGGTTTCAAAGAGGCGTGTCGAAGAAGAGGTAATACCCATTACCAATTCTTTCAAATTTATTTATTCTTCTTCTTCTTATTTGTTAATTGTTTCATTATTAAGTAATAACATCAGTATCAATCATATACTTAAATGTTATTATACATATGAAACAACTCTATTTCACCTTCTATCCATCCTACGGAAAACGAAATCACCGCACGTGCGTGCGTACAGAATACCGTCTCCATGTCATGGTGTAATATGTTTTCCACCACCACCTTACTTGGATGGGTATAATGGTTTAAATAAATAACTATATATGATTATTGTAATGTGATAATGATTATAAAATATTATACAAACACTTCAATACAAATCCATGGTCATGGGAATGATATCATCTTTCGTGCGTACGTACGGACTACCGTCTCCACGAACACGATAAGATTCATTTTCCATGATTAACCATTCAAGTATGATTATAAAGTATATATAATAAATAATAATGAAAGTTATTACATAATAATGATACTGTATTTATGAACATGTATGTTTCATTTACTTAATTCCATTTAATTCAATAAGGAAACGAAAATAGCATTCATGCGTACGTACGTCCTACCGTCTCCATGAACGGTGTATTTATTTCCCTTTATCGATCTATTATGTATATTCTGAATATATATTATATATAAATAGGGTTTTATATTGTTTAGTTATGTAATCATGATCTATGTAATCATATTAACAATTACAAGTGAAAACACGGATGATAAATGAAAAGATTTTACCCAAAACACTACTTTAACATGAATTTACAAAAGAACGGGTAATATAAAGTCATAAATGAACCATATATGATATCATAACAATTAATATGATACTGTAATAAGTAAATGAAATTATTTAAATTATTATATAGGAGGATCAAACGTGTACGAAGCATATCGGCCCTAAGGTAAGGGGTAACTTTTTCAAATCTCATTTTTATCCGAGATTGTTTATTCATAAGTATTTACTGGGATTATTATTATCATCCATGCACGTGTTTTCTAAAAATGTTTTCATGTATGTTTAGAGTCATTTTTACACATTTTTTAAATTTACCACAAGTAATGAAAGGAATCTTGCTTTTGTTTACCATATGAGGAACTTTTTGACTTTAACAACAAAAGTACGGGGAGAATATTTTTTTGACTTATACGACATGAATTGATTTTTATGGTTTTTAATGCCTTATTTTCATAAATCATACTCTACAAGATTTCATGATTATTTTCAAAAAATCCTTTTCTTTTAAAATTGCATGGAATTTTTTGAAAAAAAATTATTTTGAAGAAGAAATTATATTTTCCTGAAGAATTCATTTCAAGTGTTTTATCAAAATAGTTTTCCATCTAAGATGGCATTATTTAATATTTGTATGTTTCAAGTATAATGTCTGTATGATTTACATGATTTCACTTCTCTTATGATGAAATGATATCCATTTGTTTTATATGGATTATGTTATAATGGAATGGTGTTTATGAAACCCATTTTATTCATTGGGTTATTATGAATGATTTATGTTTATTTTGTGACACAAGTAAGAATGATTTCATTATGAGATGGGTGGGACCTATATCTCCCTCAGATGAATTGGATAATTATTGATATCTCATGAGATAGATATGGCTGGAATGGAAAGTTAATCTGGTTCGGTGATACAAGACAGGAATGAGGAGTGAACTCGGTTCAATAAGAGACTTTGTCCACTAAGATGATCTTAGCCGCAATGCCTTGGCTACTATGGAAATCGTATCATGTGCTTAATGTTTTTCCATAATTAAAAGTTTTATTTCCAAGATTTTTTAACATGATTGATGTTCCATTAGGATCTATGCCTTACATACTGCCATGTTTTATGTCACTGCTCAAGATTTCGATGTTTAAGCATTATTTTCATGTTTTTATGATCAAATTTATATGGGTTGTTTTATTTTCTCCATGCTTACACTTACTAAGAATTTGAGCTCACCCTTTATATGTTTTCTTTTCCCCATGATATAAAGAAAGATTTTAGGTAAGGAAACAAAACAGTGAAGATCGTTATGGGAGATATTGAAGATCTTTCACCACGATTAGAAGATTATATTCTGAGTTTCCAAAGACACTAAACTATTATGGTCATTTGGTGTCAGTTTTTGTTATGTATTAATTTTTCCCCAAAATTAATTTATTTTCCATGAATTTCATGATTTTGGTCTCTACAGTTGGTATCATAGGAAATGTTTAGTCAACCTTTGGAAACTAGGATGTGAGAACTTTAGTGAGATCCCTAGATCAATTTCTAAGGTATGTCTAGGGATGTACCTAATGTTAAGTATAAGTATAGGTTATAGTCCTAGAAATATGGTAACGATATTATAATTAAACCTAGGATGTTAGATATGGAATGTACACCCCCTTTATTATGTTTTTTCCCTATCATGATGTTTGCCTCACGATATTTTTTTTGGGGTTTAGATGATTTCTGGAACCAAAAGGAACCATGTTGATCAATGTAATGGATGATGTAATGATTGTCCTCCTGAAAAAACCAATGTTATGAGAGATGGAGTGCAAAATCTTATTTCTATACTTACATAAGCTATGAATCATTCTGGACTTCAAAATGAGCAAAGAAAGGAGCAACATTTTGTTGAATCCTTCATGAGGCAGCGTCCACCTTAATTCAGCGGGTCTTCTGATCGATTAGTGGCTGAACAATGGATTATTACCACTGAGAAGATATTTTCAGTTCTACAATGTTCTGAGAATGATAAATTCATCTTAGTAGTATATCGTTTGGAAGGTGATGTTGATCAATGGTGGGATCTTATCAAGAATACAAGGCAAAGAGATGAAATTGATTCCATGGAATGGGAAGAGTTCAAGAACTTATTTTTCAATAAGTACTTCCCTCGTATTCTTCGAACAAAGATGGAGAAGGAGGTTCTTGAACATAAGAAAAAGGATGATGAATCTGTTGGTATATACGAGGTGAATTTTACAAGGCTTGCAATGTATACATATGGATTTATCATTCAACTTGAAAGTAAAGTTGATTGATTCTTCAGTGTATTAAAACCAAGTCTTCGAAGGGAATTAGCTATAAGAGACTTCAGTATCTTTGAAGAAATTGTGTGTTGTTCTATCAAGGTAGAATTTTAAATTGTTGTTACATATCCATCTCATGGTTTTGACAAGAAACGAAAGATGGAGTTCAAGGAGAAATCTCAGAACAATGGTGAAAAGAATATGAATGTTACTTTATGCTCAAAGTGTGGAAAGAAGCATGGTGAAGATTGTCTAAAAGGTACTAGAAAATGTTTCAAGGGTGGAAAAGAAGGTCACTGAGCAGTGGAGTGTCCAAGTAATGGAAAAAGGGTTGCTAATGATATGAATAAAGAAATGACTGCAGAGAATGCCCCACCAACACTTCAATTCTTCAAGTTCAAGGAAATGGGGCATTATGCTAATCAATGCCCTAATCCAAGGGTTAATGATGATCAACGTGTGCAACCACATAAGGAAAAGGATAAAGGGAAGTCACATGCGATCACTATTGGAAATGTTGAGTATGACATCGATGTAGTGGAATGATTATGTGTTTATGTAAGGAGATTCCAAAATAATGTTGTGGAATCTAATTTATAGTATAGTGGAATATTGGAATATCTATGTATTGCTTTATTATGGTTTTCAATTATTATATGGTACCGATAACCATGAAAAGTGATTCAAATAATTTGGAAAGCAGATGATATGCGCATAATAAAGGGATAAATATAAAATAAATTGTTTGATAGTCTTCATGAGCTCATGATTGATATATGGACTAAGTGATATCATGGATTGAGTATATAGAATTTTTGGGATTTTGGTATGTGTAAAGATTTAACTTTTTATAGCACTCATTTTTTCACTTAGGTTCTATGGTAATTCATGTTTCAAAGGAATACATGATTAAGGTATTCACATGTTTGATATATGGGGGATAAATGATGGTATTCACATGCTCGGTAGATGACATTTCTAGTAATCGTTTTATTTATACTATGAGATTGGACAAATGTATAAGACTGATGATTGGAATGAATTATGTTGGACATAAGATAGTATTGTTTAAGGATAGAAATTTTTTCGATATTATTTCTGGAATGTTATAATAGTATAGTTTTAGAAAAAGGACAACCTGCAGGATGGGCGACAACCCATCTCGTCGGAAAAGGTTGCGAGAATCGAACCCACAACCGAAGTACGACAGACTTTATTACCTACCAATAGTCTACAGGAAGTCCCTGGTTAGTAGAAACTATTTTAATTTTATTAAGTGGTATGATAGATGAAGCATAAGTCCATTTTTGGAACGATATAAAATAGATGGACTTATGTATATAACTATTGCTAACCTTTTGTTTGAGACAGATGGAATGACCTATCATTCTGTCACATGATCTACTAACACTTCATGAATGAAAAATTCATCTTCATTTATTTAAGAGATGAAGTGGAAATTGTTCATGGCTCGAACAACAGTGAGATTATATCAAAATAAAGTAAGTATTTCTTCTAATTCAAATTCATCAACTTTAGGGAAAGGATCTTGAAAACCAAATATGTTGTCTAAGTGCCCTTATATCTGATGAATTAGAGGCTACCTTAGATCATCACAAATTTATGTCTTTGTGATTGTTGGTTTTTAATATCCATGTTCTCTACCACTCTCCATCATAACATGATGGTTAGATTTCTCTTCCATATCCATATTTTCACCTATGTTCTCCTACGTGGAAACCCAGTGATTAGTTAATTTGGGTAACCGTTATGTTTCATAATTCAATTTTTAAATAAAAGTTTTATTATTCCATTTACGATGTGAGTTTTTATGAATGAAAGATTATAGTGGTAAAAAATTTATAACCCCGACGAATTTCGAGGGCGAAATTCATTTTAAGGGGGGTAGAATGTCACACCACGAGATTTTATGAGATATATTCTTTTTTAAATTTCATTCATATCTTATGGTGTACTCTACACCAAGATTATCTTTCTCTATACATAATACCATATTAGCTTTTAGTATACGCAACCCTGACTTGGCTTTCATTACATGCAATCACAACCTTCCTCGATAGTGTGTGTTGTACGCAATACCGGGTTTCACTAAACAATAATATATTGTTATAATATTTTTATGAACTAGCTGTTATGAATAGTATTAATTACAGTTTGAATGTTATAAAATTATTATTTCATCTTACACATTTTCTAGAACATGGTATGTGAAAAAAATAATTTTTTTGAGTAAAAAGAGTATTTTTTTTAAAAAAATGCAGTTTTGCTGCCTTTTGATGGCACACCCACTTTAAATCAATTTTTTGACATGTTTATAAGTTCAATTTGACAAAATAAAATTCTTCTTTGGAATCAGGATATAAAAATTTACTTTGGATAAATTTTTCATTTTATTCTAATAACATTCATATTTTAATGAATAGTAAAAACACGCTATATCTTAATTAAAAAAAACATTTTTCATCGTAATAATTTAAATTGATAAATTATAATATTGAATAATTTTAAATTCTAAATAGAATATATTTTTACCATTTAATATAACTTATGTCATTAGCATTGATTTTACATTGATTTCATAGGTAAAATCGTTTCAATATTTTGCAATGTTTCAACTTTTAAAATTCATTTTCTTAACAACGGGATTAATTTTAAATTAATTACTACAAATTTTGTGTTTTGAATTAGGAAAAATGGATTCCATATTTGAAATCAGTAGGTCCAAATTATGTTAATAGGATAATTTTATTTTTGGGCACTATGAATAGAAACTATGGTAAATTTTATTTACCATAGTTAAAGGTAAATCGGGTAATTGAGGGTAAATATAATATTATAAAATTAACCTAACACTTTTCGTAATAAAATTGGACGATTATATTTCATCCTATGACATATTTTGGTCAAAATGGAATCCATTGGAACCCACTTGTATTTGATTATGACCTTTTGTTTATTTTATTTAAAGGAAAGTGAAATATGTCTCACTCAAACATTAATAATTAATGTATTTTTTATATAAGGTTATACAGAATATAAATTCAGTTATAAATAATCATTTGAAAGATAAAATATTTTTATTTATCATGGTAATTTATTTGTAATTTTTAAGTTTTATTTAATTACCTTATTATCTTATACATTAATGATGCAGAAATTATTTATTTAGTGAAAAATCAATAATATAGTTTTTATTGAAATATTAAAGCATATAAAAAGGCCCACAAATCTGCACAAAACTTAATGGTAGTGTATATATAAACCCTAATCATCCACTTGCCTAATGTTTTACCATTTGGATCCTTATAAAGGAGATTATGACACTTATATTATTTTATTTTAAATGATTCCAAAGTTGTCACCTTCACAATTTAATAAATATAACAGTTTACATGTTGTGATTTTAAGATGATAAATTAGATTAAAATTATTATTATGAAATATATGAGATGTATATTTATCATAGTATTTTTGTTTTAATTTTTATTCAACAAATAAGTATATTAAATAATTATACAAAAATGATGCACTAATGATTTTATTAAGAGATATACCAAATAAATGATTTTAAAAATATTAAAATAAATATTATATGAACTATTTAATGTGCTCCACGAATTTTATAGACATATTTGACATGTTAGGAATCTATTAAATGTTTTTGTTAGAATATATACTCTGTTTTGATTTTATTAAAATTAAAATAAATGAATAGTGTTAAAATTGACACTATTGTTATTTTATAAAAATAACATATTATAAAATTGATTAAAAATCACAAAAATATTTAAAAATTATCAATTGAAATTTATATGGTCTAATATGTCATAAATTATCCAATTATGGACAATTCACAACACATAAGTATTTATTTATAACAATTTAAAAATTAGAATCTTATTACCACAACTAAAACTAAATAGATTAAATAAGGATAAATCATGTTGATAATGTTTAAAATAAATTCCAAACTTGTATAAATTTTATCGGTTGTTGATATTACAACCCTATCTCATCTATTATTTTTATTTCAGTCATTTTGGAGGTTTTTATGTGGGGTTGGAAATTATTTTAAATTAATATATCTTATAATTCCCAAGGTTCCCCTCTCCTCCATTATAAAAGGGAACCTCCTCCCTCTCATATTTACACAACTTTGAGACATCAAGCATGGACAAACCCTGACCATTTCCCTTATCAACTTCCATATAAATATTCTAGATATCCCGGTCTTCTTCATAGACCAATCGTAGTTCCCTAAGAGAAGGTTTCAAAGAGGTGTGTCGAAGAAGACGTAATACCCATTACCGATTCTTTCAAATTTATATCTTCTTCTTGTTATTCTTATTTAATTGTTTCATTATGAAGGAATAACATCATTATCACTCATATAATTATATGTTATTATATATATGAATCCAACCTATTTCACCTTCTATCCATCCTACGGAAAATGAAATCATTGCATGTGCGTACGTACGGAATACCGTCTCCATGCCGTGGTGTAATTTGGTTTCCACCACCACCTTACTTGGATGGGAATAATGGTGTAAATAAATAACTATATATGATTATTCTAAAGTGATAATTATTGTGAAATATTATACAAACACTTCAATACATATCCATGATCATGGGAATGATATCATCGTTCGTGAGTACGTACGGACTACCGTCTCCACGAACGCGATGAGATTCATTTTCCATGATTAACCATTCAAGTATGATTATAAAGTATATATAATAAATAATAATGAAAGATATTAAATAATAATGATATTTTATTTATGAACATATATGTTTCATTTAATTAATTCCATTTAATTCCATAAGGAAACGAAAATAGCGTTCATGCGTACGTACGGCCTACTGTCTCCATGAACGGTATATTTCTTTCCCTTTATCGATATATTATGTATATTCTGAATATATATTATATATAAATAATTTTTATATTGTGTAATTATTTAATCATGATCTATGTAATCATATTAATAATTACAAGCCAAAACACGGACAATAAATGAAAAGATTTTACCCAAAAACTACTTTAACATGAATTTACAAAAGAACAGGTAATATAAAGTCATAAGTGAACCATATATAATATCACAACAATAAATATGATTCTGTAATAAGTAAATGACATTATATAAATTATTATACAAGAGGTTCGGATATGTACGAAGCATATCGGACCTAAGGTAAGGGATAACTTTTCCAATCTCGTTTTTATCTGATATTGTTTATTCGTAACTATTTACTGGGGTTATTATTATCATCCATGCCCATGTTTTCTAAAACTGTTTTCATGTATGTTTATAGTCATTTTTACCCATTTCTGAAATTGACCACATGTTATGAAAGTAATCTTACTTTTGTTTACCATATGAGGAACTTTTTGACTTTTCCAACAAAAGTATGAGGAGAATATTTTTTCAACTTATACGGCATGAACAAATTTTTATGGTTTTATGACGCCTTATTTTCATGAAGCCTACTCTACAAGATTTAATGATTATTTGCAAAAAAATCCTATTCTTTTAAAATTGCATGGAATTTTGTGAAAAGAAAATGATTTTGAAGAAGAAAGGATATTGTACTCAAGAATTCATTTCATGTGTTTTATCAAAACAATTTTCCATATGAGATGAAATTATTTCATATGTGTATGTTTCAAGTATAATGTCTCTATGATTTACATGATTTCACTTCTCTTATGATGAAATTATATCCATTTGTTTTATATGGATTATGATATGTTGGAATGATGTTTATAAAACCCATTTTATTTGTTGGGTTATTATGAATGATTTATGTTTATTTTGTGGCACAAGTAAGAATGATTTCATTATGAGATGGGTGGGACCTATATCTCCCTCCAATGCATTGGGTAAAGATTTAAATCTCATGATATAGACATGGATGGAATGGAAAGTTAATCTAGTTCAGTGAAACAGGACTCGAACAAGGAGTGAACTCGGTTCAGTAAGGGACTTTGCCACTAAGATGGTCTTGGCAGTAATGCCTTGGCTAATATGGGAATCATATCATGTGATTAATGTTTTTAAAAAATTACAAGTTTTATTTCCAAGCTATTTTATCATGATTGATGTTCCATTATGATCTATGCCTTATTTACTTCAATATTGTATATCACTGCTCAAGATTTCAATGATTAAACATTATGTTAACATTTTTATGTTAAAATGTATATAGTTTGTTTTATTTTCTCCATGCTTACCCTTACTGAGCATTTGAACTCACCCTTTATATGTTTTCTTTTCCCTAGGATATAAATAAAGGTTTTGGGTAAGGAAACAAAAAGATGAAGATCTTTATGGGAGATATTGAATATCTTTCACCATGATTAGAAGATTATATTCTGATTTTCCAAAGACACTAAACTATTACGGTCCTTTGGTGTTTGTTTTTGTTATGTATTATGTATTCTGCAAAAGTAATGTAATGTCCATGTATGTCAAGCTTTGGGTCTCTACAATTCCTCATTTTAAATTTTTATTTACTAATTCACATGATAAAAATAGGTTAAGATAACATGCTGATAAGCAGATATGTGATGGAAAAATAAATCATCCAGTAGATTATCAACAATGGAATAAAATTTAAGAGAAGTATACTACTTTCAAAAATGAAGTTATAAATCTCAGACGTGGGTTTTGAATGGATGAAATTAATCCATATCTAAGCCTCATTAGCACACATAGTTCATGCCCTATTACATTGGTAATTTACAACCTATCCCCAAAATTTTGTATGAAGTGTAAATATGTCATGTTGAGTTTAATGATCTCTGGATCAAAGCAACCCAAAAATGATATTGATGTTCTTTTGTCTCTATTCAGTTATGATTTTAAACTCTTATGGGGGGATGGTATTAGGGTGTATGATTCTTATAAAATGTAATATTTTCAACTGCATGCAGTCATAATGTTCAGTATAAATGACTTCCTAGCAATGAAAATTGGTCTAGATATAGTGTTAAGGGGAATAATATGCATCCAACTTGTGAACAACAAACATTATATTGTCAATTTCATCATGGTAGGAAAACAATATACATGGGTCATCAAAATTTTTGTCCTATGGATCACTCTTGTTGAAGATTAAAAAAGAATTAAATAGATCATATGAATTTGATATTACTCCAAAATATGTATCCAATGATGAGTATTTTGATATGGTTCAAAACCATGATGTGACATTGGTAAAGGCAAATAAGTCTAGTAATGATAGACTTATTTGGAATAAATAATAAATATTTTTTGAGCTACCATACTAGAGATGTCATAAAGTGAAACATGACATTGATGTCATACACATGGAGAAGAATATATCTGATGGTTTGATTGGAACACTATAAGATATTAAAGGAAGGACTAAAGATGGGTTGAATTCTTGATTCAAAATACTATTAATGGGAATAATTTTAATGTTAGATCCCACACCTGATAGAAGATGAATATTTCTTACCCCATCATGTAATAAATTATCCAAGTGGTAAAAAATTAGCTTTTATTAGTGTCTTCATGATATCAAAGTTCCATAGGGTTATTCTTAAAATGTAAAATTTTCTATCTCCTTGAAGGATTTGATGTTTAAAGGTTTGAAATATCATGATTTTCATGTCATGATGCAAAAAAATTTACCAGTTTCATTGCATGTAATATTTCCAATTCGTGTTAGAAAGACTATCTTGAATCTGTGTTATTTTTTTCAATTCAATTATTAATAAGGTGATTGATCCAGATGCTTTGAACATTTTGGAAAATGAAGCAATTTATAAAACATTTCTATTTGAATTTTATTTTCCTCCAAATTGTTTTAATATAATGGTTCAAATAATGGTTCATCTAGTTCGAGATATAATGATTTTTGGACCTATATATCTATGTTGGATGTATCCTTTTGAAAGGTATATAATGATATTGAAGCGGTATGTTAAGTATCTATATCGACCTAAAGCCTCCATTTTTGAAAAGAATATTTCTGAGGAGCTTGCAGAGTTTTGTATGGGCAACTTTTCTGTGGTGAAACACATTGGTTTTCCTCCATCTTACCATGAATGTTTTAATAATGCGGGAAAGGGTATTCATGGATTGAATGTAAATTTTTTGTTAGGTGAATAGATGAAGAAGATCCATTTATACATCTTGAATAACATGAATGAAACTAAACAATATATAACATTACACATTAATGTGTTGAAATATTGTCACCCAAAAGGAAAGAAATGTTGATTTTTAAGGAGCATGAAATTTTTTTTATGGTTTAAAAATACCATGCTAAGTAGATCAGATGCATTGGAGAGATTAAGAAGGTTAGTGGGTGGTCCATGTTCAAATGTGATAACATGGTCTGTGTATGAAATTAATGGATATACATTTCATATGAAATCTCAAGACAACAGAAGTAAAATTTACAATACTGATGTATTGGTGTTCACTAAAGAAATGCATTTTTTGAGTTTTAAATACAAAAACCCAATTTCATCATTAATTACAAATTATGGAATCCTTGAAGAAATATAAGAGGTTGATTACATTAAAATTATAGATCCTATATTTAACTACATAAGTTTTATTGGTAACCACCGTGTCAGACACGATGTATTTGGAATGACACTTGTTAATATGTATATATTAGAGGACATAGATATTAATTTATAATGGCAGCACATGCATAACAAATTTTCTTTGTTCTTGATCAATCTAATATGTAGTGGTCTATTGTTTTATAAGAAAAAAACAATATATTGGTGAAGATCAACTTGATAAAGATACTAGTTTATGTGAGATCCCTAAATCCATGGAAGTATTAATAGATAATAATGATGAGCATGTTATAAACATGGTTTGTTCTATAAGGAACCATCAGGATGAAGAAATTTGGGAAAACAATCAATTAGTACATTCATAATATTACAGGTAACATATGTTTATTTCTCGTATACATTTATTAATTTCGTAAAATGTTATATTGAATTTTTTACCTCTATTAATACACATATTAAAAAGAATCAGTAGAAATTTTTGTTTATTTTGGTTTAGTTTTTTTTTATTTTACCATGTTAACCATTACATAACTTATATATTTATTGATTTCATTGAATAAAAATTATCTTTAATCTATTTTTCAAAAAATATTGTTTTTTGTTTAAAAAAATTGATTTATTAGGTTGGATCATTTTTAATATTCCTATACCAATTTTGGATTTTTTTTCATTCATTTACATGACATTTCTTATATCATTAATATTGTTAGCATTTTAGTTAACTATAATATATATGAATAATAATGTGTAATGTTTTAGTTTCTTTTGGTGTTTCAAAATATATCTTTTTTACAATTGTATTATATTGTGTGAATTTGTGTATTTTGTGTATTAAATGTTTGTTTATTCTATTTGAAGGATAACGAAAGATCAATCAGATAATCAACCAAAAACTTCTGGATATGTGCTTCATGATCATACCTCTGGGGAGGAACATCCACATGCTTCACTTGATATTACTCAATATTGTTCATGTGCTCCCACAGTGGTAAAGAAGAGTTTTCGGGTTGGTAAACATGGCAACACAGGATTACCAAAATTATTACTTTCTCATATCTAGGACCAGAGGATAGTTATAGTCTTTGAAGAGACTAATGTTCCAAGATGTCCTAATGCAAAACAGTTCTAGAGTTTTGTATCAACTCAATGTAAATGAAAAATTAGCATTTTGATTAATAATTGGAAAAGTGTTGACAAAAAAATACAAGCTCAGTTGTGGGAGAGAATTTTTTATATTCTTTTTCTATTTTGTGGTCTATTATTTAAATGTTTATCATATAATATATTTTACCTCTTCTTTATCAGATGGAATTTGGTATAGCTAACACTTTAAGAGTCAAGATGAAATTTTTATCGTTGGATGCTAGGATGTGGAGGGATTTCAAATCAACCCTCACATCTAATTTCATTTTTAGGGGATAGGAAACATGATAGTCGATGTCTTATATATATTTTATAGATGAATAAACATGGAAAAAATTTGTCAAAAGTAGAGGATAAGAGGCATTATTGGTAAGTGCAATGTAAACATTTATAATTTTTCTTATATTAAGGATCTTATTAATGACTACTTAATTATTTATTATTCGTAATTTATAGGAATCAAGGATATATCATTAGAAGATCCAATCCAAAAACATATACCCTCAATGTTCATCTTGGGGAGGGAATACAACATTGGAAGAACAAATGATAGCTAAAAAATTACAAAAATATAGAGTTGAGTCTTTTGGCTCTGGATAGGTTGCTACTTCATCACCTTTGTCTAAACCTAAAAAATGGAAGAGGTATCAGATGAGAAAAAATGATTGTTGACCTCACCTGTTTTGATAATCCCAATTATGTGTTCATATATTATGCTATTCTCAATTACTGATGATTTACATTTTAATTCTTTCAAATCAGTGATCAAGTTAATAATAATGTTTAAATAATCTCTGATTTATGTTATTCTCGATTATCCTTGTTTATACAAGCTTTGAAACAATTCTAAGTCAATTAGATGTGGTCTACCGATAGCCAGAGCTACCGATAGCCAGAGCTACAGATAGCCAGAGCTACCGATAGCCAGAGCTACCGATATCCAGAGCTACCGATAGCCAGAGCTACCGATGCACAAAGAGCTACCGATGCACAAAGAGCTACCGATGCACAAAGAGCTATTGATGCACAAAGAGCTACCGATGCACAAAGAGCTACCGATGAATAAATATCTACCGATGCACATAGAGAGCTACCGATAAGAGCTACCGATAAGAGCCACCGATAAGAGTTTGAAGAGATACCGATGGAAGATCCCTACACCGAGTCAGCCGTACACGTCTACAAACAAACAGCTACCTATAATGAACTGCGGAGTCAAATCCTATATCCTCGACCCTATTTGTTTATTATACAAATGGTTACATTTGTTACTTTTGATGCATTTAATGTTATTAAATGATTTGTGTTTCCATTTCAGGAAATCGTACCAAGTACGGTCAAAAAGCATAATCATTCCTCCTCAGAAAAACAAAAAGAAGTGGCATAAAAAGGACATCGTGTATGTATCAAAAAGAGAGAGAGACATTAGACCAAAAGGAGATCAAGCACACAGAACATACTGGCGATCAAGCTCAAAACGTGCCAAGAACAACTGGAGAACTTGCACTCACGAGACTACTACTACCAGCCTCCAGAACATAGAGCATAAATCGAGCAATATATGAAAAAGAAGAACCACACAAAGCTCATCATTCTTTGAGCCTATAAGCAAGCTGAACCTGGAAGTCAAGGAAGCAGATGGTACTCTGTTTTCCAGATAGAAACCAGAAGACGACTCAGAACGAATTCTAATCAACAAAAGGAGTCGAGAGCTGCACGAAGATCACTAGAGCCTTTTCTAATCTCTAAATCTTTATCTCTGTGATTTACTTTTTACATTACGAGCATTGTGTGTTATCTGTTGTATTTTACACACACACTGTCTCCTGAACCTTAACTGGAGGATTTGAAAATCCTCACTCACTATCTTTTCATTCTTTTTCCCACTGTGGATAGTGGTAGAGGTTGTGTGTGACTTGGACAGCTGGTTGCTGTTGTTTTGTTTCCCACGGATAACAGTGGTAGAGGTCCTGGACCTGGACAGTTGTAAACTTTTGAACCCCGATCCAGGGTGTGGATCATCCTTATAAAATCTTTTGAGAGGACTAAGTCTCGACTTGAGACTGAACCTCTTGGTTAACTCTTCTCTGTTTTTAGTTAAAGTTTATATCCATACAATACATATCTATTTCATATTCCGCTACTATTACTTTGAAATATAATTTATTTTCAAGTCTACTTTGATAGTTAAACTCGCAAGTGTTTATTTTTATTGTAAACCAGTAAGTTAGTTTCAAAAGTTAAATTAATCATAAGATTATGTTAACTGAGAACTAATCATTCTTTGAGAAACTAATTGAACCTTTATAATCTGTATAAATTCACTACAGTTTAATCTGTTTTTGAAATTGGGGGATTTTAATAGAAATTGTTTTTAGCAGAAATTTTAATTGGAACTCAATTCACCCCCCCTCTTGAGTGTCCACTCCGACCAACATTTGGTATCAGATGGTTTATTAATACCTTCTAAATTACTCTGTTTTCAACTGTGATTTTAGTTGTATTTTAAAGTTCTTAAAATTTCTGTTATTTCTGAATTTTTATCTCTTTAAATTTTTTTTATAATGGATAATAGACTTGAGGGTGCTGCTACTAACCGGCAACCTTTCTTTAATGGAAATAACTATGCTCAGTGGAAACTTAAAATGAAAATTCATCTAGAAAGCATGAGTATTGATATTTGGACTGTTATTGAATCTGAATATAAAGTTCCCACTACTGATAGATCTACTTGGGATGAACCTACAATGACTGCTTACAATAATAATTGTAAATCTATGATTGCTTTGTACTGTGCTCTAGGAGATGGAGAATTTAATAGAATTTCTGCATGCAAAACTGCTTTTAAAATTTGGGATACCTTGGCTGTTTCTCACGAAGGAACAACTAATGTTAAAGAAATGAGATTAAACACTTATACTATTAAATATGATAATTTCAAAATGAAGCCTGATGAACCTATTTCTGACATGTATCTCAGGTTCAATGAGATAGTAAACACAATGAGCTCACTCGGAAAGATTGTTCCTGCAAAAGAACAAATTATGAGAATACTTAGATGTTTGCCATATAGATGGAGAGGTACATCCGTTTCAATTATAGAATCCTGTGACATTGGAACACTGCCTGTCAAGGAGTTAATTGGTAAGATGATGATGTATGAAGAAGAACATAAAGTAAATAAAGAAGAAGATGAGGAACCCAAAAGAAAATCTGTAGCGTTTAAAACTACTGCCTTTAAGAGTGAAGACAAGGATAAACTACAAATGGAGACTGAGAGTTCAATGAGTGAAAATTCAGAATCTGACAGTGATGCCGAGATGGCTCAAATAGCCAGGAGATTCAAGAAGTTTTATAGGAAAAAGAATTTCTTTAGGAAAATGAATTACAAAGGAAATTATTATCAACAAGGCAAATGGAAAAAGGATTGGAAGAAGGCTGACAAGACTGATGAAGTTGTCTGCTATGAATGAAAGCGAAAAGGACATATCAAAGCAGACTGTCCAAAGTTAAAATTCAAAAAGAAATATGATTACAAAGACAAGAAGTACAAGAAAGCCATGAAGGCTACCTGGAGTGCTTCAGAAGACAACAGTAGTGAAGCAGAATCTTCGGACTCTGAAAGGAATCGAGCCAACATGTGTTTCATGACAAATATTTCTGAGGTAACATCTGACAATCCTGTTTTAAATTCATATTATTCTAGAGATGATTCTGATTCATAAAACATTTCAAAATCTGAACTATTTGAGTACTGTGATATGTTGGATGAAACCTGTAATGAGCTTAAAGACAAATACAAAGGTTTAAAGAAACAGTATGCTTTAAGTGTTAAGCATAAATCTGATCTTGATATAGAAAAGGAAAAGAATGCTCAACTACTAAAGGAAAATACAGAACTGAAACTGTCAAATGAGCAACTTAGAAAGGACTTAGAAAAATTCACAAATGGAAAGGATTCTTTAACTCAAATGCTAGGAAAGAAAGTTGCACCTAGATATTCTACTGGTTTGGGATACCAAACTGGACAGAGACAGTTCACTAGAACCCGATTTATTCCTAAGTCTGGAAAAAATTCTGCTTGTTCGAGTTTTGGAAATTCATATGCTTCAACAGGTTGTTCACATTGTTATAGACCAAATAAAGTTTATCTTTCAAAATCTGTTGTTTCTGTTAATTGTATGGGACCCATAAAACAAATTTGGGTACCTAAGGCCCTGATTTCTAACCTATCTGGACCCAAGAAAATCTGGGTTCCAAATTCATTTCCTGTTTAAATCTGTTTTATAGGAGACCTGCTTGAAGAGATGTCACAAGAAGATATGGTATTTAGACAGTGGGTGCTCAAGACACATGACTGGAGATTATTCTTGCATCAAGATCTTAATAAAGGTTGATGGAGGTCATGTCACCTTTGGTGACAACTCTAAAGGAAAAATCATCGACCTAGGCCAGATTGGTAACACTGACTCAGTATTAATTTATAAATTTTTATTCGTTGATGGACTTAAATATAACTTGCTTAGTATATCTCAATTATGTGACGATGGTTTCAATGTCATGTTTGAAAATGACTCGTGTGATGTTTTTAACTCCAAAAACTCTTTAGTATTTTCTGCTCTAAGGAATGAAAATGTTTATGCTGTTGATTTAAATTCTTTATCCAAACAAAATATTTCTTGTTTGAATGCTTTTCATAAAGAATCTTGGCTATGGCACATGAAGATTAGGACACTGCAACATTCACTCACTTAGAAAACTGGCTAGGAAAAACATAGTTAGAGACTTACCTAAAATAGAATTCCCAAATGACAAAGTGTGTAATCCCTGTAAAAATGGAAAACAACACAAAGTTTCTTTTAAATCAAAGAAAGAAGTCTCAACTTCTCAACCACTTGAGTTGGTTCACATGGATTTGTTTGGACCATCATGAGTTTCTAGTTTAAATGGGAGGCATTATGTCTATGTCCTTGTAGATGACTTTTCTAGATATACTTGGGTATACTTTCTAGCTCACAAAAGTGAAGCTTGTCATTACTTTATTAAATATTCCAAGTCTGTAGAGAACCTTAGTGGACTTAAGATTAAAACCCTAAGAAGTGATCATGGTCGTGAGTTTGAAAATCATGAGTTTGAATCTTATTGCTCACACAATGGCTATAGTCACAATTTTTCTGCCCCTAGGACACCCCAACAAAATGGTGTAGTAGAAAGGAGAAACCGAACCCTTCAAGAAATAGCTAGAACCATGCTCAATGAATATGAACTGCCTATTTACTTTTGGGATGAAGCTGTTAATACAGCTTGTTATGTTATCAATAGAGTCTTGACCAGACCTGTTCTTAAGAAAACCCCTTATGAGTTGTCGAACAATAGAAAGCCTAAGGTTAATTACTTTAGAGTTTTTGGTTGCAAAGTCTTTATACTTAATACTAAAGATAATCTGGATAAGTTTGCTCCCAAAAGCGATGAAGGAATTTTTCTAGGTTACTCTATTTCAAGTAAAGCTTATAGAGTTTTCAATAAGAAAACCAAATGTGTGGAAGAATCTGTTCACATCAAATTCGATGAAACTGATCCACATGAGCCTAAAAACTCTCTTGAGAATCTTGAAGAAGATTTGTCTATTCTAGACCTTAATGATAAATCTAAAGAACCTGTTATAAAAACATCCAGTTCTGGACTTTCTCCAGAATCTGCTTCTGTTGAACCCGAACCTATAGATGAACCTGAAGTTTCTAGTCCAACCTTTACCAAATCGACTAAGATTCTAAAGAATCATCTTTTAGATGCTGTTGTTGGTAATCTTGATAGAGGAACACAAACTAGAGCTTCTCTAAGGAACCAGGTTGAACATCAAGCTTTTCTGTCATAGCTAGAACCCAAAAATATCAATGATGCTATCAATGATGAATTCTGGGTAATAACCATGCAAGAAGAGTTGAATCAATTTGAAAGAAACAATGTCTGGGAATTAGTTGACAGACCCAAGGACACCTTGACTATAGGCACAAAATGGGTTTTTAGAAATAAAGTTGATGAATAAGGAAACATAGTTAGAAACAAAGCTAGACTAGTTGCACAGGGATATAGTCAAGAAGAGGGTATAGACTATGGAGAAACTTTGGCACCTGTAGCTCGACTGGAAGCTATTAGGATCTTACTTGCATATGCATCACATCTGAATTTCAAGTTATATCAAATGGATGTCAAAAGTGCATTTCTAAATGGTTTTATAATTGGAGATGTTTTTGTGGAACAACCACCTGGATTTACAAACCCTCATTTTCCAAATCAAGTTTTTAAACTTTCTAAAGCTTTATATGGTTTAAAACAAGCTCCAAGAGCTTGGTATGATAGACTCAGCAATTTTCTTATTTCAAAAGGTTTTACTAAAGGGATTGCTGATCCAACTCTTTTTATTAAAAGAATTTCTAAAGATGTTTTAGATGTACAAATCTATGTTGATGATATTATATTTGGATCTTCTAAACACTCTTTATGTACTGATTTTTCAAAAAGTATGCAAAATGAATTTGAAATGAGCTTAATGGGAGAGCTTAAGTATTTTCTTGGTTTTCAAATTTTTCAAACTAGAGATGGAATTATTTTAAATCAAAGTAAATATACAAAAGATCTTTTAAAACGTTTTGGATTGGATAGCATTAAGGAAAATGATACACCTATGAGTACTACCTGTAAGTTGGATACAGATGAAGCTGGGAAACCAGTGGATCAAACCAATTACAGAGGTATGATTGGGAGCTTACTTTATCTTACTGCTAGTCGACCAGACATTTTGTTCAGTGTATGTATGTGCGCTAGATTTCAAGCTAATCCTAAAGAATCACACTTACTGGCTGTTAAAAGGATTTTTAAATATCTTAAGCATACTTTACATTTAGGTTTGTTTTATCTAAAAGGACAATAATTTGACCTAACTAGTTATTCAGATGCTAACTTTGCTGGATGTAAGTTAGAAAGGAAGAGCACATCTGGAACATGTCATTTACTTGGGAAATCCCTAGTTTCATGGTGTAGTAAGAAACAAAACTCAATTGCATTGTCTACTGCCGAAGCAGAGTATATAGCTGCTGGTAGTTGTTGTGCACAAATTCTGTGGATGAAACACACTTTATTGGACTATGGATTTGAGTTTAAACATGTTTCAATTAACTGTGACAACACTAGTGCAATAAACATATCTAAGAACCCTGTATCTCACTCTAGAACCAAACACATAGATGTAAGACATCATTTTCTGAGAGATCATTATCAAAAAGGTGATATTACTCTTGAATTTATTGGCACTGAACATCAATTGGCCGATATTTTCACTAAACCTTTAAGTTCTGATAGGTTAAGTTACATTAGGCACGAGCTGGGGATGATCAATTCTCACCGATGATGAAATTCTCACCGATGATCAATTCTCACGGATGTTGAAATTCTCACCGATGATCAATTCTCACCGATGTTGAAATTCTCACCGATGATCAATTCTCACCGATGTTGAAATTCTCACCGATGATCAATTCTCACCGATGCAATGTTTTAAATCTTCTGTCTGCCACCAAGAATATGAATCATTTTACTTGTTTTTTGTTATTTTACTTTATTCATTTATTTATGATTCCTACATGATAAAACTAAGCCTAAACCACTTCTCACTCCACTGGACCCAAAACCTTTCACCTTTGAATCCTAGCTCCCTAATCGACTGAGAACCCTAAATCCGCGATGGCAAAAACCAAGATTCCTGCCAGCAGAGATGACAGTGTAGAGCCTAAAACAAAGAAGCAGAAAGTGCAGCAAGAAGCTCATGGAAGTAATGTCAGAACTTGTTCGGGAAAGCGACCAGTAAACCCTCATTTACAGAATAGAGATATTGTGATTGAAAAGGAGCTTTGCGTAGATTGGCTGCTACCAAGCAAGGCGTTGGTGCTTGAAATTCTGGAAGATCAGAGATGGGTAGATTGTTTTTAAAATAACAATGGTCCCTACTACCCGAAGTTAGTAAAACAGTTCTACGAATTCGTAAGCTTCGAGAAGTCTGAGAATGAGAATCGGGTAAGTTCTTTTTTAAATGGAAAAGAAATGTCGTTTTCTTCAGTAGAGTGGGCAGAATGTTTAAAAGTCCCACATGAAGGTGTATCCGGGTATGTCTCAAGAGCAATTCCACCTACCAGTAACACCTTTGACTATGAGACCTCTTTAAAAGAACTAACGGGTAATGGAAGTCAAAGGCAAGTGGTTGCTACTGAATTGGATGGGGAGAACAGACTGCTTTTCAAATTTGTTCAACATGTTTTGATACCGAGGAGAGGAGATTTTTCTAATCTGAGATATCAAGATATTTATCTTCTACATCTGTTAAGACATGGTGTGAAAGTTAATCTATGCAGACTGCTGTTGAGTCAAATGGAATACATGATTAGGCCGAAATCAAAGACTAATGCTTTATTCTTTGCCAAAATGATCTCTGTGATGATAAAAGTGAAAGGGATAGCTGAGTCTCAGGATGAGATAGTTGTAGTTAAGAATAACTTCTGTATCACTACTACAGTTTGTAAGTACATGAAAATCAATTGGAACCCGTGGAAAGGAGAATGGGTCAGTGATGACTAGAAGGTGTATGATAAATTTAATCTTGTGGATTATCCTTCAAGGCCAAAGGATAAAAGAGATCCAGGTTTAGGATCTGATGAAGAAGAACCCAAGTACAGTGATGATTCATAAGAAGAAGAAGAAGAAGAGGAAGAGGAAGAAACTCCTATGGATATTGGAGGAGATCCAGACTTTCCCCCAAGTCCTGTTACTGAGTTTGTATACTCAAGAAAAGGAAAATTAGAGGAAGTGTTATCTATTCATGAGGAAGACCAGCCAGTTCCTCAGCAAGAAGGAGAAAAAGATAATGTATCTGATTCATCTGATTCTTCTAGGTTGAGTCTGAGTCCATTGATTGAAAACTTAGTTGTACCTACTGATGAAGTAGAAAAAGAAAGAGAAGAAGTTGTACCTGTTTCAGAAAATATCCTTACTGCTTCTGAGATGGAAGTTGTTGTGGAAGATTCTGATGAAGAATGACCAGCAGAGAATGTAGTTATTGTACATAAGAATGCACCCATTGAGGGGGAGCATCATTCCAATCTTGGAAATGTTATAGTGGCTGTTGAGATTGAATACTGGGTAGAAGACCCAGGTTTTATAGTCTGTGGTTTGGATTATCCTGATTTGGATAATGAAGTATCCTTTAATAGACCAAAGATCAGCTATGACATCAATTCTGAGTTATTACCTGATGATGTGGTCCGAGTACATGATTTAGATGTGCTGAAAGAAAATCTCAAAGTCAGTTTTGTAGAAGAAGTAAATACAATGGAATCTTTTTTAGTTTCCTCGATTCAATCAGTCATTAATGATTCAGTAGTCATCTTAGCTTCTGCAAGAGTATCTACTACAGTTGCTCCTACTGATTTTGTTACAAAGTCTGATCTCGAATCTCGGAAGCATGAGATGAAAGAATCCTTCAGTGCCTCAGTTACTGAGATGAAGCACTGTTTTCGTGAAGAAATGAAGTTTTTAGAACAATCTCTTGAGCTTTCTCTTGGTTTCAATCTGTCAACTTTTATGGGTGAGCTAATGGAAGCAGTCAAAGAGTGCCAGACCCAATCTTCTAGAATAGAAACTGATCTTGAAGCCTTAAAGAAGTCTGTTACTGCTTTAGATTCTTACATGATCTCAAATCCTCAAGCTGATAAGGATTTAGCCTATGTGAAAAGTGTTGTAAGCCAAATGGTCTCAGTATTTTAAGATTTCAAATCTTCTATAAAGGATCCTGTTAAAAATCAGGACTCTCAACTGCAAACTCTGATTAGTGGCTTGACCAAAAGTTTCAAAGAAACTGTATCTTTCTCGGTTGGTCCTCTAGCTTCAAAACCTGCATTTGATTTGAATCAATTACGAGCTATGATTAAGGAGGATCTTGGTTCTATTTCAACCAGTGGCTCTGTGGACTCATCAGATCTAAGCCGAGTAGTGCTCTCTACAAGAGATTCAGTCAGGGAAATAGTGACAATCGTCCACAACCATATGAAAGAGGCCTCTGCCTCTCAGGAGGAAATCAAGAACAAAGTGGATTATTATTTCTAAAGGAATTTTACCAAGCAACAACTCACCCATCATTTCAAGCTGATGTTGGAAAACATGAAGTTACCCCCTGTAACTCAAGCCTTCTGAGAACAAGTAAGCAAGCTGAGACACCTGAATCCTGCCTTAGAAAAATTTATGGAGAACAAAGATGATTTTATATATGCTATGGAAAGAGGGGGAGGAATCATTATGGATTTCAGAAATCTGTTGCTGCCCTTTTTGCATGTTGATGCCAGACTAGTTATTGTCCCTCCTGCCTTGCCTGCCTCTGCCTCTACTGAGTCTCCAGTCCAGATGACTCCTGCTCAGGCCATCCGAAGCCTCACACCTATGATCACTCAACAACCTTCCCAATACAGGCCAGGCACTGTATCAGTGGCTCAGCCTCCTGTGATCATTTCTGGGATTACAAAGCCCTCACTCATGTCCTCACCACCTGCCTCCTCTTCTGATCCAAAAGGCAAATCTCATGTTGAAGATCCGGATTGCTGAAGTGGCCAGGCTGTTTGATAGGAATTTTTTTTTCTTTTCTATTCTGATTATATAAGTTTTGTCTGGTCTAATACAAATGCTTTTCTTTACACTATCTCTATTTCTCAGTTTTCTCGGTCTGCTTTCCCACTTTTTGATTATCACAAAGGGGGAGAAAATTATAAAGGGGGGGGGGGAGAAAATATGAAGAGAGGGGGGGAAATATCAAAGGGGAGAAATTTTGAGCCTTTTCTACTATTCTTACATTTCCTTCTTTAGTACCAATTCTTTCAAAGATTATCTCAAATACTATTGTCTTTAATACTTCCTATGATAATTTTTGATCTATTTCATTCTATTACTATTTCCTCTATTTCCTCTAATTGATTTCTTTGAGAAATTAAAATATAAACGTTATATTCTCTTATACTATATTCTCACTATTTTTGGTCATATCATAAGTTGTGATTATCAAAAAGGGGGAGATTGTTGACCTCACCTATTTTGATAATCCCAATCATGTGTTCATATATTATGCTATTCTCAATTACTGATGATTTACATTTTAATTCTTTCAAATCAGTGATCAATTTAATAATAATGTTTAAATAATCTTTGATTTATGTTAATCTCGATTATCCTTGTTTATACAAGCTTTGAAACAATTCTAAGTCAATTAGATGTGGTTTACCAATAGCCAGAGCTACCGATAGCCAGAGCTACCGATAGCCAGAGCTACCGATAGCCAGAGCTACCGATGCACAAAGAGCTACCGATGCACAAAGAGCTACCGATGCACAAAGATCTACCGATGTACAAAGAGCTACCGATGCATAAAGAGCTACCGATGCACACAGAGAGCTACCGATAAGAGCTACCGATAAGAGACACCGATAAGAGTTTGAAGAGCTACCAATGGAAGATCCCTACACCGAGTCAACCGTACACGTCTACAAACAAACGGCTACCTATAATGAACTGCGAAGTCAAATCCTATATCCTCGACCCTATTTTTTTATTATACTAACGGTTATATTTTTTACTTTTGAGGCATTTAATGTTATTAAATGATTTGTGTTGCCATTTCAGGAAATCGTACCAAGTACGGTCAAAAAGCATAATCATTACTCCTCAGAAAAACAAAAAGAAGTGGCATAAAAAGGACATCGTGTATGTATCAAAAAGAGAGAGAGACACTAGACCAAAAGGAGATCAAGCACACAAAACATACTGGCGATCAAGCTCAAAACGTGCTAAGAACAACTGGAGAAATTGCACTCACGAGACTACTACTACCAGCCTCCAGAACATAGAGCATACATCGAGCAATCTATGCTAAAGAAGAACCACACAAAGCTCATCATTCTTTGAGCCTATAAGCAAGCTGAACCTGGAAGTCAAGGAAGCAGATGGTACTCTGTTTTCCAGACAGAAACCAGAAGAAGACTCAGAATGAATTCTAATCAACAAAAGGAGTCGAGAGCTGCACGAAGATCACTAGAGCCTTTTCTAATCTCTAAATCTTTATCTCTGTGATTTACTTTTTACATTACGAGCAGTGTGTGTTATCTGTTGTATTTTACACACACACTGTCTCCTAAACCTTAACTGGAGGATTTGAAAATCCTCACTCACTATCTTTTCATTCTTTTTCCCAATGTGGATAGTGTTAGAGGTTGTGTGTGACCTGGACAGCTGGTTGATGTTGTTTTGTTTCCCACGGATAACAGTGGTAGAGGTCTTGGACCTGGACAGTTGTAAACTTTTGAACCCCGATCCAGGGTGTGGATCATCCTTATATAATCTTTTGAGAGGACTAAATCTCGACTTGAGACTGAACCACTTGGTTAACTCTTCTCTGTTTTTAGTTAAAGCTTATATCCATACAATACATATCTATTTCATATTCCGTTGCTATTACTTTGAAATATAATTTATTTTCAAGGCTACTTTGATAGTTAAACTCACAAGTGTTTATATTTATTGTAAACCAGTAAGTTAGTTTCAAAAGTTAAATTAATCATAAGATTAAGTTAACTGAGAACTAATCAATCTTTGAGAAACTAATTGAACCTTTATAATCTGTATAAATTCACTACAGTTTAATCTGTTTTTGAAATTGGGGGATTTTAATAGAAATTGTTTTTAGCAGAAATTTTAATTGGAACTCAATTCACCCCCCCCCCCCCCTCTTGAGTGTCCACTCCGACCAACAATGATCAATATCTTATAGAAGAATCTTGGGTCATAGCTCAGAAGATTGTTAGATTTTTTTATTTATTTAATTCTATTGAATAGTTTATATACTTTGAATCATTAAATAATTTTCAAATAATTCGAGCATGATTTTGTTGAGGATCAGAGCATACAAGGGGTATTTTTAGTTAATGGGAGGCATAATATTTTATCTGATACATTGGGAAATCCTGAACACCTAGGTCATGTATGAGGATACCCAACGGGTGTATCAATAAGAAAAGTGTTACCACATTCTTCAGCTTCTTCCATGGAGGCTATATATCAAAATAATATCATATTTGGAGGATGAATTACAGAATATTAATGCGGTGATGGAGGAAAAGATAGAAGCGTCGGTAGAGTCTTTATTTTCAGTTATGCAACAACAATTTCAGATTGCAGCTCTCACTCCACCTCTGCCAGCAGATCCCACTCCCCCACCTGTATGTTGATGATACTAACTGTTATATAATTTCATATGGGATGACATATTATATATGAGATACAATTCCTCATAAAAAGTAATATATAGAGTAGAATAATGTCACTATACAAGATATTATAGATATATTATATGGAGTACAGTTACTTATAGATATGGTGATGATAATTGAACAATGTATCGACCACTTCTTATTTTCCATCTAGACTCTTATGACCCATTACCGTCGAGGTATGTGTATGTTATATATTTTATTTTATTTTTCTATTAACTTTTCTTTAACATTTGAAAGTTAATATATTTTTCTATTTATTTACTAGAATACAATAAAGGTAAATAAATATTTTATATCCAACCACAAAGATAATGGGCAATGAAATCATATTCAGATTCTAGAAGTCTTGACATATTGTCAAGATATTTAAATTTAATGGCCGGTAGTTATATATTTCTAATTGAAGCTCATGTTTTTGGAAGTTCAATAGATGTGGGGATTCTGAAAAATGCTTTCATGGAGCATGTTTCTTGAGATATGTTGGGAATGAACATGGTGAAAGTTTTTTTCCATGTAATACTTAACACAAAAAATTCCTGGAATTAAATTTATTGAAGATTTAAACTTATAAATTTTGTATTAGGTATCTTTTTAAAATGTTTGATAAAAATGGGAAGAAATATGTAAATGGGTTGATGGACCCATCGTTGATTTCAACTAAAATCCATGAATTAGACGAGGGAAAAAAGTAGTTTATATTGTACAAATATTTCAACAGAATATAATTACACAGTGTTGGATGTTTCCTTTTATTGAGAGGTATGAAACATATGTATCGAATATTGTTATTTATATTTTAATATAATAACCACTAAAATTAAATTTTCATTTATATTAGTGACCATTGGATGTTAGGTGATTTTTTTTCACGGGATAAATCCCTTTGTTGGATATGCTTTGTCCATGGAAATGTGCGAGGAAATTTTAAGAACATGTTGGAAAAGAATGTTTTAATTTCTTAATAGCTGTTTATATAATAACGAATTTTAATTTTATTTCATTCATATTATTTTATAATAGGGTGTGGGATTTATTTCAAATATCCACAAAGAAAAAGAGTTCCAAGATCAAATATATAAAAGTAAAGGTGAATATCAATTTTTAATTAGTATATTTTCGATTACATGAAAATGGTATTTTGAATTAAAAAACTCATTCAAACAAAATTTTCATAAACAATAAAGTATCATAGAATGTGGATACTGTATGTTAATATTAACGAATGAAATGATTACAATTGAAACAGCTGCAAAGTTCAACCAACATAAATTTCCTAATAAATTATCCATTAGTATTTCATTTTTTTATTAATTAAACAAGTTAACTACATTCTTTTTAATTTTTAGCTACTTGATGACCCTAAACCATATAGTGAACACAATTTCAAAAACATACAGGTGGAGTTATAAAATTATTTTATAGGATTGATTGGATTTCAGTTTGTTATTTAGTGAATATTGTAATTTTAAATGTGTATTTGGTTGTTTTTTTGTTGGATTTAGGTTTTTTTAGTTAATATTATAATTTTTGAATTTTTTAAATGTGAATGTATAATTTTTTAGTTGGTTTTTCTTGTTTCTAGTTTGTTTGTGATTATTTCTAATTAGGATTCTACTCTTGTTTTGGTTGTTTCAGGTTTGGTTCTACACTGGAGAGGAAGAGTTTCATAAATTATTTAAAATAATACTTTCTATGTCGGTTATTTATTTATCGATAATAAAATGTAAAAAATTGGTTCCCCACATCTGTTTTTTATAACCAACGTGGTATATAGTTTTCACATCATTTATTTAATAACTAATGTGGAAAATATGTTTTTTATATTGGTTATTTATTAACGGACATGAAAAACAAGTCTGGATCAAGATTTTCCACATCAGTTTTTATATAACCCACACGGTATGATGTTTTTTACATCAGTTATTTAAGTAACTGATATAAAAAACATTTATTGAAGCATATATCAGGTCGTTTATTAAATAACCCACATTAAAACCCTCTAATATAATATTTTTTAACACTGGTTAATATAAGTGACCCAAAAAGATTTTTTTATGTCGCCTGCAACAACATATTCATTAAACATATGTAAAAAACCTAAAAAATAGTCGTAAAAATGTTTTTCTATCTATTGAATGGTTTAAATATATTTTGGAACAATCCATGGTTTTATTGTGGACTTATGGTGATTTGGGTTATTTATGGATGTGATTAACCAATTTTGGAGAATATTTTATTATGAAATTACTTTTTTGTATGAGTCATTAGGAGTGGATGATGTTATTTAGAGATAAATGTTAAAACCTATCCTATAAGAATATGTGATCAAGAATTTCTAAATTTGGGGTTTAAATAATTGTTTGGGTTATTTTTTTAATTTTATGGAATATTATTTTTTGAATAGTATTTATTGAACTTTGGATATTATAGTTGAATTTTGGAGATTAAAAGTTGTTTTTTCTTTATAAAATGGTTTATTCTTTTGGAAGAAATCTCTTATTTTATCCTAATCATTTCAGTTTTGGTTAATGATTCAAGATACGATAAATAGATTGTTAATATTTTGTAGATTATTGTATTTTCTAAAAGTTTCTTCTAGTACTTTTGGTGTGACTAAGTCATCTTGAATACTCATCATTTGGAGTAATGATTAGTTTTTCGTTGAAATTTATTAAAGGATGAAACTCTAATTAACAATTAAGTATGTTTCCTTATGTTCTTAGTCAATCATATAAATAAATTCCTCAAAATTATGAAAGGTATCTTAAAATAAAAATTCTTTTCATTTACTTTTACTACTACAATATCAGTGACCATTTAACACATCAAAAGTTTTTGGTTTTCTGATTTTTAACATTCTACTTATTATTTTTTCTATCTCTCTCCACCAGAACAAGATGGTTAGTTTTTCATCGAAATCCATGTTTTTTACATGGAATCATGATATGTGTTATTTTGGGTGAAATTTTAACTTTTATTTATTTTAAGGTTGTAGTATTATTAATCCTTTTTCCGATGTGGGAATGAAATAAAGGTATTTTGAAGAGCCTTACCTAAAAGACCCCAAAACACCCTGAGAGAGTAGGGGTGAATTAGTGTGTCAACTTTTACTTTTTAAAGTTGTGGATCTTGTTCCCACGTTGGTAGGAACTTGTTAAATCTTCTAGTCAAGTGAAATAAGGGTGATGACACAACACTTTTACTTAGTTCACCACAAAGGTCTATGTCCAAAAAGCATATGCCAATAGTGTGTCGATCGTACCTAAATCCACTAATATTCATTAGTTTTGGATTATAAGATTTTGGTCACAGTCACTCTATTACAGACACACTAAACTTAATAATGTTTAGGGATGGCTCATTGCTTCCCTCATAACACTTCTGTAAACTCCCCCAAGCTCACTATTATGAGAGAGGTCAAACTCAATTTATCAACTTGATGGTTTCTTCAATAGATTTTCATTGAAGTGTTTGTCTCAGTCCAACACAAGACATTACTTTCATAAAAGACCTGATTATGTGCTCACTAAAATCCCTAACCACTCAACACTAATACTCAAAATAGCCCTTCGCAAAGCCCATTCATAAAGATCAAACCTCCGCTGAGATCACTACCTTGCAGAACACAACCCTTTATAGAGCTCACTGCCACACAGAGCAATAAAACTTCACAGAGCTCACTCCCTCGCAGAGCAACCTACTTCGCGTAGCTCATTGATCCAACATTGAAGACCCCATCTATGTAGATATCTCATGACTTAGAAGCATTGGAATCATTCAAGACATTAAAATTATCTTCTCTAAGCTCAACCTCACGTAGAACAATCTGCTTCGTGGAGCACCCCTTGCTTCATGAATTCAAAGAGAACCCATATTTTCTCTCTTCAAATAATACAAAACGAAGAGGGTGGCCTCTTCTTTATAGTTTTGGTTGAACGCAGAGCTCTGATTCATTAGCCATGAATTCTAGATCATTAAAAACATCTCTGTGGTGGTTCCTCCATCTCACAAAGCTCCACTGAAATTTCTAGTTCACATAGCTCGTTGTAATCACAAATAAACACAATCTCAAATCACATAGCTTCATTTCTTCAAAAAACTCATGTCAGTCTTCATGAAAGTTATTCCTTTTATATATAAATTAAATGTTGATTCATGAAGAATACCTTTCATTAAAATCATAGAGAAAACTCTCATAATCACATAGCACACTGTCACAATATTCATTGTCTTTGTGAAACACACTTCATGAAGCTCATCTGTGTGAAACTCATATATTTTCCATACTTTCTTAAGGCCATCAAGAAATAACACCTTTTGAAATTCTTTATATTCATCAAATATTGGACCCCAAATATTTGGAAAACCCTGGGAAATGATGTCACCTTCAAAACTACTTACTGCTTGAACTGTAAGATCCCTTTCCTTGCAATATCTTTGATCATTCATGAGAGGATTGAATGCAAACAAAAACCATGATCCTTTTTCATCAATGAAAAATAACTTCTTTAGAATTATCTTAGTTACTAAACCAAAATTCAAATTTTTAGGACACAATTTCCAATGGGTGGATAATTTAACATCTTCAGTTTTTAAAGGGAGACAATATGTTTGAAAACATATATAATACACCACAATGAACATTAGCATTATTATGTTATGTTATAACATAGCTACTAAAATGTTGGTAATGAATAGTATTAATTAATTTATGAAAACATTTTTTGAACATATATTTAATAAATTATTTTGTGAAAAATTATTTAGAAATGAAAATAAACTCTTTTTTATTAAAAGTAAATGTTTTTTTCTGAAAAAACTATTTAAATGAAAATAATTGAGTTCATAAAATAATAAAATCACTCTTTATGGATTTAATTAATGATATATATATTTAATATATTAAATTTAATGTTTTAAATTCATCTTAAATGTTTTTTAGATATGAAATTGGAAAAAAATTCCATTTTTCCAATAAAAAGAGTGTTTTTCTAAAAATACAGTTTAGAGGCTTTTGATGAACAACCCATTTTAAATATAGTCTTTACAATTTTATAAGTTTTATTTGACAAAATTAAATTATTATTTAGAATAAATACATTAAAATTTACTTTGGGTGAATTTTTGGTATTTTTCTAATAATATTCATTTCTTACTGAATATTGAAACATTCTTCATTGTAATTTAAAACTGCTTTTTCATCTGATTTATTTATACCAAAATGTTATAATTTTATTTGGTTTTAATTTATAATTAGATTACTCATTTTTCAATTAATCCAATGTTGTTAATTGGAGGTAATTTCACATTTAAATTGAACATAATCACATGTCAATCCTTTGATAGTTTCTACTTCTTAAAAACTTGGCTTCTAGTTTTGACAACGAGAATTAATTTTAAATTTATTATTGAAAAATCTGTGTATTTAATTTGGAAAAATGGATTCCATATTTTTAATTATAATTTAAAAATTATTTAAATAGGTACCTTTTATTTTAGTACATTTTGAATAGTATCTTCAGTTATAATTTTTATTTACCATAGTTAAAGGGTAGATTTGGTAAATAAGGGTAAAAATTATATTATAATAATATAAAACTACTCCAAAACATGTTATAATCGTATTGGAAGATTCATGTTATTTAATGAAAATAATTAGGATGAAAGGTTTTCATTTGGGAGGCACATGGGTGTGATAATTACATGTTATAATAATTAATTTAAAGTAGAGATAAATATAACATAAACATGTATATTTTTACTAAAAAATATTAATATAGAGTTATATAACTGATATATTTCACTATAAATCATAATTGGAAATATAAAAATATGTATTACATCATTTTATTTTATTTATAATTTTTATACATAAAATAAATATATTTATTTATGACATAATTATGATGTATTGATTACCCTATTAATGAAAAATTCAAATAAATTATATTATAAATATTAAAATAAATATAATTTGAAAATTTTGATTCAATACAAGAATTTTATAGATTATTATGACATGTTATTTATGATTTATTGATTTTTTACATATTAATCATGATGATTCAACTTTAACAAAAATCAATTACTAAATAGGGTCAAAATCGGAAAAAATGAGTTTTTTTAGAAAAACTATTTTATTAATTGATATAACAGTCATAAAACTCTACAAATCAGAAAACAGAATTATTTAATGTTAAAAATTTCAATAATTATCCACTTGTGGTTATCTTAAAATTTAATTGTAACTATATTAACCATATAGTGTAAAAATAGAAGAAGACATGGTAAGAGTTAATTTATTTAAGGGTTAAAGCCAAAAGATATGGTAAAATTTATGATAAAGGTTTTTAAGAAATTATAAACTAACTTAAGTGTATTATTCCAAAAATTAAATAATGAACAAGACAAGTCAGAGTCAAGGTAATGGACTTTGTCTCCATCTCCATTCATTAAATCATATTTTGATATTATACACCACCTTCTTTTATATGGTGTATCATCAAAACCATTGAAATTTAATGACATTCAATGGTTTTCAAAAAGAATCATTTTTTATATTAATCCTTTCAGTAAATAACAAAAATTAATTTTGTTTAGCATATGCGGCGACAATGACCTTTCTGTCACCTTGACCATTATTTTGTATTTGGATTCCTCTACATGTCGTAATGTTTTTAAATAAAATTAAATACCATATTCCCTTTTTAGGTATTTTGTTATTGAATATTGTTTTGGGAATGAATTTAGTATATCTTTAAATGATATCAAATTATTTTAATGTGGAAATGTTATTTTTTCTTTATTCATGTTTTATGTGTTATGATTATGTTATGGTTCTTGGGAATTTCATTTGTATATGTGCGGTTTTAGATAAAAAGATATAGGGTGAGCCCATGATATCTCTCCAATGCATTGGTTAATGAGATGGAGGTAAAAGTTATGGTTTATCCTAAGAGATTTTGGGAATATACTAAGATCGGTATTCCAAATGTATCCCTAAAGGTTACTCCCTATGTAGTTGTGAAGGCTACAATGTACGTATGATATTAATTCTACAACATACCTTTATGATATATTATTTTCATAAGTCCTATAGAAATAATAGGATTTCTTGATTTATTTTAAATATTTTATGATTTATGGGTGAAAATTATGATCTTGTGAAAATGTTTTCAGGGGATTAAAATATTCATGGAGTAACGGTTATATTCCTTATTTTATATTCCTTACTAAGATTTTTATACTCATCCAATGTTTTTTAAACTTTTTCAACAGGGTATGAGAATGGGTAAGAGAAATAAAGAAGTAATGATGAATTTTATTTACAAAAGAAATCATGATTATCCTTAAAAAGTTTTATATTTTGGAAGAAATGGATATTGTTTTAGTTGTATCCACTTTGTATGAATTTGAGTTTTATGTCATAGTTATGGCCAAATTATATAAAACTAAAAACCAGTAAAGATCCTTAATTTCAAATAAAGTCAAATTGTTGACTTAAAAAAATATTATCAATTGTTTAAGGGTGGTGGATTATAGTAAAATTATTTTATTTTAATTTCAAAAAATTGAAATTTTTTTAATTAATTTTATAAAAATTAAAAAAATATTTTTTATAATATATTTAATCTTATTCATACCTATAAATACAATGTATGGGCAATAATAATCAAATTAAAAGAAAATAATTCAATTGAATATCAAGGTTCTTTAAGAAATTATGTTTCATGTAAAGAAATATACAAAAGAAATTAAATTAATTTAAATATAAATATCTCATAATATCGCAAGGTGTTGTAGCTTTAAACCATATGAAAAACTATTTTGGTGGACTTGATCTAGGATTCAAGTTGACTTACATGGTAAATAATTTAAAAATTATTTATAAATTATAATATAAAGTGAAATATAAAAGTATTTATATTGATTTATAAATTTTTTACAAATGAGAATATAGAATGACAATATTAAAAGGAATTGTTCTAAAAATGTGTTTTTATTTTATTTTATATGATGTTTTTATATATAATATTAAATATATGTATTATTAAAATGTTTTCGTAAATATCATATATTTTAAATATAAATCACTTTATAAAAAATGATGATAAATCCACAATATGAATTTTTTTATATTATGAAAAATTTCCAAATTTCATTTCTATTTATGTTATGAAATATCTATAATTATTTCATAAAATATAAAATTTTTATAAGACTTTATCATATAAAATGATCATAAATGAATATCTTGTGTTCAAATTTAGAAAACATTTATTTATTACATTTTATTCTAAACATTACCTGTAGATAAAAATTATAAAAATTATAAATTGTTTTTGCCTATTATAAATGTGTTTAAAATATAAATTTTTATTATCATAAATAAAATTTTGGGTTTTCTTTCTTTGTATGATAATTGATTTAGTTTTCCCCAACCATATTTTGGCTTTTTGTTGAGTTATGAGAATGAATTTATAGAATAATAATAGTTTATAAATATTATGTGCCATGATTGAGTTGGAATTTGAGGCTCTATTTGAAACTATACCTTGGGTAGTTGGAATTTGAGTCATAATATTCACAATCATGGGATCTTTGAATCTATCCAGAAAAGTGGGGGATGGATACCTATCACACCATAATTTCTCATGAATGGATCACTGATTTCCTAATGAATGAGTTTCGTACACATTATTCAATTATTTTATTTTTATATATATAAATTTTATTGGATTTTAATTTTTGTTTATAAAAGAAAATATGTGTTTTGTAAATTGTTACATTTCAATATAATTTAAACGTATTGATTTAGTGGAAAGAATAATTATTCCAAAAAATATCATTACAAACATTCATTTATTTAAACTAAATACAATAGATAAGTTAATAAAATATTTTAAACCCCAACAAGATAATGGATATTTGGTTCCAATAAAAGAGAATCATTCCAAGACCTATGTCATTCGACTGGATATGTATTTCTGAATCTAAAACCCATATATTATCTTCTGTGAGGAAATAAAGATATATGTGACACATATTCCCAAGGTATAGAGTTGTATTATCTATATCATGGATTAGAAAGTAAGTTTATTAAACTATTCTAGAGTCAAATAAGATATGATTGGTATTATAGACTAGTTGAATATTTAAGAGACAATATAAATGCAAATTTTAACTCTTTGGATAGTGCTATATTGATCATCACCCAATATAGGATATGACTGATTTAAAAGGGGTTATTATTTTTGTGGTAAAAATTTTAATAAATTTTTATATTAAAATAATGTGAAACATGATACTTTTCTAGTAAATTATTTTTTATAGATAAATCTCATACTCATCATCCATCATAAATTTGTGATCAATATTGGATAAAAATTGTATAGTAAGAAACCTTTAAAACTAGTGTAGAAACGTATGAATAATTCTTAAGAAAAAAATAACAGTATACATATTAGATAAAAATCATACTATGAAACTTCTTATAGATGAAGTTAGTCAATAAAAGGTAGATATTTATAGTTTGTTTTGTAAATATTCTCTTAGTAAATCTACATTGACTATAGTTTTGATGTATTGAAAGAATCAAAATCAATATGAAGAAAAAATTCTATTAAGATGACTGAAAACAAGAAATTAATCTATCAAGAACAACCTAGGCATAGGGGGAATGTTTTTGGGGCATTTTTTCACTGTAATATAGTTGAGGGTACTTTTATCTTGACTCAATTACACAATATAATATGGTATATAAATTAATTTGAGATAATAAGTTTACCCCTATGGATTGACCTGGACACATAAATTATTATTCAATCACTATTAGATAGATGTTAATATTTTATAGTGAATTTCTATAATAATTTGTTTAAAAATTTCTACCATTTCTTCTCAATTTATTAATGATGAATGAGTAGTACATTTCATGTCTAAGATCGAGTTCTATTATGATGGTATATAAAGTGGAGGGGGGGGGGGATTTTCTAGAAGAATAATAATAGTATTTATGGATAACCCACACTTCATTATAAATCAAATAAAATAGATTTCATATAGGCGAGGTACTTTCAATGTATGTAAACATGAAATTAGTGGAGGAATTTCCAAAAATACATGATGTGGTGAAAAAAATCCTTGGAGATTCCACATTAGAAAATTTTTGTTAAATAATCAATAATGATATTTTTTATGGTATATGGTACCAAATTTACATTAAAAAATTATTATGAATATATAAAAGAGTTTAAAATTAATATATGACTGATACTTAGATCATAAAGTGTCAATTTAGGTGATATAGGATGGGGTCACTACAACATAAAGATGAATACACTAAATCACATAAGTTCTCTAGTTTATTTGAGAAAATCATGTGCTATTTATACTATTTTAGGTGAGAGAAAAATTTTATAAATAAATATATCACAATTTTTGATAAATATTCAATATATCTCATAAAAATACAAGCCCCATAAATGCTAAGGTTTAGCATCTTTGGAGATTTTATATATAATAAAATTATTTTCAAAATGATCTTAAATGTATCTAAATGTTTTTTAACATATAATACCCTTCATAGACATACCCTATTTAAAATCATTCCTCATAACCCGGGGGAAATTATACATAAGAGAGTTTTAACTCATATTCTCAGAAAGGGTAAGAATAAGATATATCAATCAATGATCATAGGGAAACATAGGATAAGTATAAGGTGATTAGATCATGATAATTACTAATGCATGTCATACCCAGTTAGTAAAATATTTTTTTTCAGGAATCATATCATAAGGATCTTTCAAGATAAAATAGATAATTTATAAGATCATGAAATCAACAACAATAAATAATTATCCATGAGAACATATAATTTTTACTAGTCATGTATTTTTTGTATATATATAAGCATTGAAAATAATTGTCCAAGTTAAGGATCATATTGAATACTAGTATAGTGGACAAGGTCCAATAGTAGATTGGTTTTACTCCTCATTAAATCATGTACATAGTGAAGGATTGCTACCAAGACTATCATAATATAAAAATTATCTTATTAAATATGGTTCACTCTTCATTCAAATCCATATTATCTCATGAGATTTCAACAATAACTCAATGAATCAGAGTGCTATATAATTCTGAGCTCAACCATCACATAATTAAAATTATACATATGTGTTTCTGGTCTCACCAAAATTCACCCAAGATATTAGGTTTAAGCGGTCGCTTGTAGTTTAGCTTGGGTTGTCAAATCCTCCGAGACCTAAGAAGAAACCTATAGAAACATACATTCTATAGACTATTTTTGGAAATTATGTGGCCAAATAGGGTTTATTTTAGATGGGTTTAACTGAACTCTAAGATACTTAAGTGAATTCAATTTAAAATAATGATTTGATCCTAGGTTATCACGTGGGATGGATTGGATGAAATTATTTTTTAACAGTTTCAATTATTTATATTCGAGATGGGTTTATTCAAGAAGATCAAACAACTTCATCACTTACTGGTTTAATACCAACACAACATAATACTCATAACCTATACACTTGGAGGATTAAATTTATGAGAACTCTAAGGTAATGGTTTGTATTAGCTATGGAAGTATGTGGCCTTAAAATTCAACACGGATGAAGATGTTTTAAAATCATCAAAAAAATCTCAATTAGAAGAAGTGATTATAAATTAATGGGGTAATAAATAACATCCAATCCATCCCCTCTCTACTCCCTTATACCAACCCATAAGCGGGATAGTCCTCCATTGATGCTATGTTTTCAATGGATGTCGGAAGTAGAGTCATGAGGGAAGAATTGAAGAAGTAAAAAAAGACAATGAAATAATGATCACTCCAACTTTGTGTGATAATTTATAAAGTTTTGGTTTCAATAAATTCACTTCTTGAGACAATGGTATCAATTTTATATGAATAATAATATAATAACTGGAGAATAAGAACTTTTATTAAGAAACAGAGATGAATTAGAACAACGTACATGTGAAATACAAACTTGAGACAACAAAATTACACCATAACATTACAATGATAGAAAGAATCCAATATTGATAAATCCTCCAACACCACATCCTAAAATAAGAATTTTAGGAGCCTTGGGTCGAGCCTCCAATAGTTAAAGTCATTACACTTGAGTATGGTAGGCTTAGGGTGGTGGAAAGCTTGTGGAAGTTAGGCTTTTCCACCCTAGACCCAAAGTGGAAGGTAGCTTGCATCCACCAAAATGATGCATCAAAATTACATTCTATATGACAGAATTAGAGTAGTCCATAGAATAATAAAATGGATCTCCGGATATCTCTGAACCGTCTATAAAATTTCAGCCCAAATGAAATTTTGGTTTGCCAGATATTATTGAAATGGTCGGCTATTTTTTTGGGCCCTAGAATCTGGCCCAGAATTTTATCTCCAACTTGGGCTGCCTGAAACTATCTTTAAAAAATTGGAATTATCTCTAGTCACTGTTGTATTAAATTATCCAAATTATGTATTCTTTATTCAGATAAAATTTGAGAATCATTGGGCATGAATCGTGGCCGCTATATCCCTTTATTGGGTTGTTGTCCATTTTACTTTTCCCAAAATGTTGTTGGTTCACGGCCAACTTTGGTGGTCTTATAAAGTGAATTATATAGTGCTCTAAAAACATGAATTGTTCGTTATAGAATGGGAGACCTAGAAATAAAATATGAAAATAAAATGAATATTATTTTGTATTTTAGGAGGTGTTCAAAAATGTACCATGTACTAGTGCATTTTAAGAGGGAATTACAAACATAATGTGAATCAATGTTCAATGTGTAAAATGCACTAAAATGGTGTTTATGAAAATTAAAGCACAAGAATATTTTATATATTAACAATAAATATTTTCCTTATTCAGTGGATAATTAGTGTCACAATATCAAAATAACATTCACCATATAATCTTATCATAACCCATCGAATAGAAATAGGTTCTTTAAAAATCTCATCATTATATATTCAAACACCACCTAGAAAAAAAGTATGTCAATGGTATCAATACAGAATTTAGTGTGTTGTCATAACTAAATCAACCTATTGGAAATAAATGAGTTTCATGAAATCATAATAAGAACATCATCGTAAAAAGTCATCCAAAATAGTGAATGGTATCATAAGATCACAACACCATTGAAGAAAAAGAAACATAAATGGATATTGGCATAGAAAATAATACCTATAAAATAACATTGAAATAATTCATTGAAATCACGAGAAAAATATCCTTTTCATTTCTTAAAATTTTAACTTTAAAATCATAGAATCATAAGGAAATAATTTTTTTGATTACATACATGGAATCATGAATTGAACTAAGCTAAACATAACCTAAATAATGTATTAATATCAAAATAAATATAATACATCTCATGATAGTACCATAATCATGGAAAAAAATTGTTTAGTGTCCTAAACATTAGTTACATAAACATAAAATTTTATAACACCTTCACAAAATTTCCAATAAAGGTTATCTTATACACCATTTCCTAGAAAAATCACATAAAATAATCATCATTATAAATAGGTAAATTGAAAAGGAGGGTCAAATTTTGTTCTCAATAAGATAAAAGTCATATCATAAACTATTCAATAATAAGATTGTGGAGAATATGAAAAAGAAAAAAATTTGAAAATAATGTATCAGAATACCATTTATGATAATCAAAATGCCCGATGGAGCCATAAAGAATCATAAAGTGATCACTAATGAAACATAAAAGATAAAAAATATAACATGTGAAAATGAAATATGGTGTAGGATACATAAAAACGAATAATCATGAAAACATTGATTTTATTAAAAATAAAATACATCTCAAAACATGGAATATCGTGATTAATAACTAGTAAATGTGTCTTAAAATAATATTCTGTAAAATTTGACAAATCTATTATCAAAGGAAAACATGTGTGATCAAAACCATTATTCCCACACCTATGTGAAAAACCTCAATATGGTCATGCCTAAAAATGTGAGCAAACTCATCACACCTTGGCATGTGTGAAAAATCCCATTATTTCCAAGAATGACTATTTCATGATATATATGAATATTAAAATGCATTTGAGGGTGATATAGAACCCCTACCATCATTATTAATAAATATGTGGCCCATATTAAATACCATCATAAATAACGATTGGAAAAAGAATGGGTTTCTAAAAAATATCTAAAAGTGTGAACTTAAGATGTCAAAATCTCATTATCTAAAAGGATTCATAATATAAAAAACAAAACATCATAAGAGATAGATCATTTGAATATAATTATAACCAAATCATGAAACGGTTTTTTGAAAACATTTTATATTCATCATTGTAAACGTCATAGTTACGAGTCCCTTTTCAAAAATTCCACATTATTTTTATGTGAAATAAAAATAATACCATAAAATAAATTTTTTTTGGATAAAAAATTATTTAACCCAAAAAATAATGAATGAAATTTTATTATATATGAAATTTCTAAAAATACATTGTTCAATAATAAATTTTTAACTCAAATAAAATATTTTGAGTAACCAAGTACCATAACTTTATGATTTATTTCTACAGAATTAAATAACCTCCTTCATCAAGAATATAAAAATCTTACTTATCTATTTTATATATTATTTATTATATATCTATATTGAACCAAATCATGGACAATAATTCTATTCATGTATTATATTGTTGTAATATCTTTTCAACTTCAGGTGTTAATAATAATATCCATTTTGAAATATGTTGAAAAAAGTGGTGTTAATCCTCATTTATATCCAATATATCTTCAATTAATTACCTTTATAGGTACTATAATTTATGTTTTATAATCACTTATATTTTTATAATACCATTACATGGTATTTCAATCATGTTTCAAAAAATGAACATAATAATGAAGTAGTTTTGTTTTATTTATCAATATTAACTGATTACATTAAACAATCATCTCTCTGTGTGTTATCCAAAAAGAAAAATATTAATTATTTAAATTTCTTATTTGTATTATATATTAACATGTACTATATAAAACCATCATTATTTTTATTTCCTGGAAGAAAACACGATTCTTCCTTGAGGTGGTAGTTCACACAATACATAATTAGCATTTCCATTACCCAATTAATTAGAGGGGTGAATCTGGATAATAAAATATCACTTAAGATTCAAAAATACATTTTATGAATATTATATTTTATGAAATACCATCATTTAAAAAATCTATAATGGGTGGTGATGAAAAAATGAAAGATTTGTTTCATGGAGGTGGTAATCCATGTGCATGCACTTATAACAAATCATGTTTTTCATAATATATTGAAGATAATAAATAATTGTTCTACCACAATTATAAAAACATTTCAACATAATCATGATCAAATTTTATAATTATATGGTGATTATGGTTTGTTTATAAAATAATGAATAAATATTAAATGATAAGAATGATGTGATACCTATGTTGAGGCCTCTAATATCCTCCTAATAATGGATTTAGATTTGAGGAACCTAGCCAATTTGTGGAGATCATGGAAACCAGGTAACATGAATGAAATCATTGAAATTATATAGGGGTATAGTTTAATTTTAATTTCAAAATATTAATTCAGTATTGGATGGGTGTTAGTAATATCCATTTTATAAATTAGAGGGGGTTCTTCCTTGGAATAGAATGGTAGCTAAGGGGTGAGAATGGAAAGGGATGAAATATTGTCTAATTAAGTTAATGATGGTCTGTTAGACCTTCCATTAAAAATTTAAAACAAAAAATGTTCTCTAAAAGGCATAAAATCATGTTAATTTAGGAAAATTCAAGAAAAATTATATTAGAAATTTAAACACTAATTACTCCAGATGAAATAATAATCATGTCAATTATTTTATAACCTAAAATATTAATAATATCTTATTATAAAATTATGACAAGATGAAACTGATTTTGGGAACAATTTTTATAAAAAAATTCAAAATTGGAGGATATTAAATTCTAAAACGAAAAATATATTGACATAGAAAACATTATTCTAGAAAAATATCATTTTAATCATTAGGAGTTCCATGTCTTATTTTATAGTTTTAACCAATTAGTTTAGAGTTAATAATTTTTAATATATTTATAAACATCATACTAGGGATTTAATTTAAATTTTATTTATATTTAATAAAACACAATAATTATAATTGTACTATTCATTAAAAAATAATCAGCTTACTTTGGTGACTAATATTTTACCAAGGTAACTTAATCGTTATGGATAAAAACAATGATTACGTTTATAGATAATTTGGTCACCCCAATTTTAATTTTAAAATTCTTTTCATTTGATTAAATATAGAAAATTTCACTTTATAATACTAATTTATTAAATATTTAATAATTTTTTAATAATATAATATATAATATAATATATGTTTTAAAATACCAAATATTGGTCTGTAATTTAAAATTATATACTGAAAATATAAAATTTTACATGATATATAAATATTGGGTAATGAAAGTTGTTTCCTTTGATTTAGATTACTCATATATCATAGTGATGTTACAGAATTCATGTCATTTTAAAAAATCGTATTTTATAATATTCACTTAAAAACTTTTATTAAAAAAATCAAAAAATTATATTTAGATAATAAGACAGGGATAAATAAAAAATGATTTTAATTTTCTCAATTTAAAATTACTAAGGTGATAAAAAAAATTTGATTATAAGTGAACAAAAAATAATTTTAAGAAACACATAATTTGAAGTATAAAATTAACATTAATCAATTATAACCTTTGTATAGTTTTTTAAAGTGGTTATTTTTGGTGATTCCTTTTAATTTGACAAGTAAAATTGAAATATTTTTATTCTAGTGTTGCATTTCATACAACCTACTCATATAAAACTTAATTAAGGAAATTTAATTATTGAAATATTGGGTCATTTTATTCTCCCCCCCCATAGAAATATTTTCTATCTTGAAATTTTATTACAAAGAACTAAAAAGTGAGGGTACTTTTCTCTCAAAACATCCTCATGATCACACATAACATCCTCAAACATATGATTAATCCATAGAAATTTAAAAAGATGTGTTGTCATGTTCTATAGCACCTTGTCTCTTTAATCAGAAATATTCATTTGTTCTTCTATAGACAAGAGTTCATGATCCAGTTGAACAGATTTTGAGTTTAGTACATGTGATAGAACTAGTATTTACTTTAATGAAAATGATATATAGAAGACATAATTGACATTGGAGAGGTGAGGAGGGATAACTAAGTGAAAATATATAAACCAAAAATTTTGAAGGATATTTAAGGGATTGGTGTATCTAGGGATGAGATTCCCTTTCATTTTAATTATTATGACCTATTTCCAACAATATGATCAGAGAAATTCCTTATAACCAACTTCAAACTCTACATCTCATCAATGATTACCTTCATAACTCTCAAGTCAACTTTCTGATGCTTTCATATTCCATTGAAGTATTTGAAACATCTCTAACATTTCATATAGAAGGTCGATTCATATAATTTTCCTCTCTTCAAATTCATCCTAGCATATTGGAGTTCTATATCTCTTCCTATATATAGAAACATATATTTCCTTATAAAATCTAAAATGAAAATTGTAGTTATATGAAAAATCTACCATAGAGAGGTGTTGATCCCAAGAATCATGGAAATCCATCAAACAAGATATTGTTAAATCATCTAGAGCATGAATTTTTTTATAAGACTGAGAATCTATATGAGGGTGATATAGAGTGGTAAATTATAGAAATATTTCCAAATATCTCTGATGAAATCTCCAAAATCCTATTTAAAACCTAAAATCCTGATCAGATTAAATCTATAGTGGTAATCCATATAGCCTCAACACATCTATTGTATATTTCATGGTGAGTTATTCAAGGAAAAAATATTCTGAGTTGGAAATAAAATGTGTTGAATTTCTAAGGTGGTCAACTACAACCAAAATACCATTATAGAATTTAATAATTTTAGGAAGTCCTACGATGTGTCCCATTTCAGTTTTGTCCATTTCTATACTGGTATGGGTAATGGTTTCAATATACCATTAGAACTTTGTCATTCCACCTTAGCTTGACAGTATACCATGCATTGAGATATGTACTCTACAATCATTCCCTTTATACTATTCCACCAACAATATTTATTAGAAAACTATACATATTTTAACATTATTGATGTATAGAAAATGATGATCTATTTCAATCATCCAAATGTTCATTATTCTAATTTGGATTTTATGGGACATATATGAGGGTTCCAAAACATATAAATCCATCTTAAAAAAGTTTAACTCTAGTATATTCTCTGTCATTTACCATATCCCTAAATCATTATTATGGGATCCTATAATATTTACATGAATAAAAGGATAAGTGGTCAGGGGAAAAAGAGAGGATTTATCTCCCATATTAAGAACTAAGGATTCATCCCTCTAATATCGCATGGTATTTGGGTTTTTCATCCATTATGTTAAATAGAGTAGCATAATCTTTCATCCTCAGAGTATTTACCACCATAATCTCCTTCCTTAGGTGGTTAGGTATTGGGTAGAAAAAAAATTAACTCTAACCATATCTTTTCAAACATATTCAATTCCTTATATGTGAATATATATTTGATTCAATTGAGATCAATATATATATAACACTTATCTCCAAAGACATAATATCACCAAATTGTTAATGAAAATATCATAGTTTATTACTCCAGATAACACATCATGTAATTATTGTCATGATTATTTAATCGAAGTGAACCATAACTAAATATATTTTCATTTTTCTTCGGTAAATAACCTAAAACCCTTTTTCAAGTATCCCCATATTTTATAAACCCTTTCCCATAGTAGGTTAATTTAAATATGTGGGTAGTGAATAACTTATTATTTAGTTCCTTAATACATTCCTCACATTCCTCTATCTAAGTTAACATTTCTATCTTCCATGTAAAATTGGTTAGAAGATTTTATAAGCAAGATAAATTTCTCAAAATTCATTGTTAATATCCAACAAATCCCAGAAAACAACTAAAATTAATAATAGTTGTCATTCAAGGCCACTTCATGATAACTTCTATATTTAATAGTTCTATTCATATGCCCTTTCTTTTTATTACATGACCCATGAATGACACCTTTTTAACTAGAATTATCATTTTCATAATTGGGAATACAAATTTTCCTTCATCAAGGATTTAAAAACATTTTACAAATGATTTTACATCTCTTCCTTTCTATTTGAATATATAAAAAAATCATATATAAATGAAATCACAAATTGATCATGGTAGTCTCAAATGAATCTACTCATTAGAACCATGAAGTTAGAAGGTGGATTTTTAAGTCCAAATGACATCAATATAATCTCATATTGTTTATGGATTGAACAGAATTTCATCGTAGATAACTTTTGACCCTTAGATGATGGAATCTTGATCTGAGGTTAATTAAAAAAAATTATTAATATCCTCATAGTTGATCTAATATGTCATCAATATGTGGTAAATAATACTTTTTTTACCACTGTTTTACTAATATCATGACATTCATTTTAGACACACATCGTTATATACTACTTTGTCACAATGAAGATTATCACACCCCATAGTGAATCACTATGGATTATGAAACCATTTTCCATAATATCTTGTATATTATTCTTTAACTACACTAATTCAATGGGAGATATTCTATATAGATTCTTTTATGTAGGGATTCCTTCATATATGAGTTCAATTTAGAACTCAACCTCTTCCACCAGGGGAAGACAAGGATGCTCATCCACAAATACATCAACATATTTCCATATAATAGGGATTTCATAAATTTTGACATCCTCTCAGATGTTTTTATCCAATAGTAACTTATTATTAGGTATTATGACTGATAATATATATTATCCTTCCACATGGATTTTATAATCATCCTTGCATCAATACGTGATAATAGGATGATTTAGAGTATTAAATGAGAATTACATATCATGATATTTGATATGTTCTTTATAAAGGGAAATAAAGTACATATCATTTATTACATCAAATTCATCTAAAGGAATAATAATTATATATTTTTGATGTGTCCCCACAAAAATATCAATCAGGTAATATTTATAAATCTATGAAATGATCATTATTCCAACATTGTTTTCCCCTAATAGTTCAATATCACTTTCTTTTGTGGGGATTATATATTTTGATAAAAATTTTGTAACATAAAATAATATGGAGACACAAAATAAAATAATGTTTTAACATATCTTGAAGTGATATTAACTACACCAAAGATCACTTCATTATCATGATCTTCCTCAATAATAGTCACTCTGAATTTCATTCCTTATTCCTTAGGTTTGGGAAATTATCATGTATTATTTTATTCAATTTCTTATGTTTGGGAATTTAATTTCATAATGTTGATTCTAATTACACATAATTTATTTTAGTGTAGAAGAATCATTTTTAGGGAACTTCTTATTGGGGGTTATGTTAATCAGCCTCTTAGCAATGGTATAATTTTTGTGGGCATGGTATTCTTCTTTACCACAAATAAAACTCTTCCATGATACCTTGATAAACGTAGTTAGGTGTTTCCTTCTAAATTTTATTTCCTATAAGAAATTGGTATTTCTTCAAACCAGGTATGTTATCATTAGTTCTTATAGGATCCTATACAATCCATTTACTTTCCCATAATATTGAGTAGTTATAGTTCCCATCTCAACCTAAAGAGAACATTGAACAATATCTTTAGTTTTTCAAATATCTAATATTTATAACACCCTTCTAAGACTCATCTTTATGAAATAAAATAATGTATTGATTTTAATATTAGTATTAGAGATAAAATGAGAGGCATACCTTACGATTATTGTGAAATTTTCTCGATATGAATGAATAGACTCTTCATTTCTTTCATCAATTCAAATAATTCATAGTCAATTATTGATTAAATATTCCATGGAAAATTCTTAGGGAATATATTTTTCTTGAAATATTCTCATTAAATAGAGTCCATATCATCCCTTTATATGGTGTTCTTAATGAGACTTTACAACTTGTAATACTCACCTTCTAAATGGTACATAGTCAAAAAACCCATCTCTTGTTCAAGATCTAGGGAAGGTAAAATATATATTTCATTGCATTGGATCAAAACTAAAAAACTATTGGATTAAAATAACCACTAAAAGATGGTGGAAGATGCCTCATAAACATAAAGAAAATGAGTTTCTCCCTCCTTGGAGCTTTTGGTAACTCAATATAATTTTGTTTTTTCCCGCATCTTGTGGTATTTGGGTAAACATTATCAATATATTTTACATTCATGACACAATCCCATTGGTTATACCATTTGGAAATATTTCACTTTGTCCTCTCATCCCATTTGTATTTCAGTTCAATTGAGTTCCCACCATTACCTTGACTAAAGGAAAACTGGGAATGAGCATTCTTAAATTAATGATTGTATATTATAGGAAACTATAAAAATAATTGGTGGATTTCATAAATTATGTGCATATGTAAACCCCTAAATCTCTGAGATTTGATCTATGTTATCCATGTTTGTATTTATAGTAAAACTACTTATATATATTCAAATAATTTGTTGTGGTTTCTAACGATTATGTGATTATCTAAAGCACAACCCAATGTAGTGTCACACCTAATACATCATAAGGGATAATTCACTATGAAAAATAATGGCGGGCGGGATATATTTAACCATATAGTTTTTGGGTTATTACCCCTTGACTAATCAATTCTAAAACCAATTAAAAATATAGTATCCCGATAGGTATGTATGGATAGGAATAACACATAATCCATTAATTACCAAAAAAATCATGATGTTATCATTAAGTTATCTATGCAGTTTCACTAATGATCTCTAAAATAATCGCCCAAAAAACTAAAATAATATATAAAAATAACTGAACCCTCAACTAATAAAAAATAATATCCACTATGTTATTCATATATTAAATAATAAATTAATATAATGATCTAAAAAATACATCACACAATAGTCACATAAGCCAAGGACCAAGAGGTTTAACATATTTAAAATCAGTTACATTAATATATTATTTTATAAAACATGAAATTTTTTTCCATTAATATGATCCACTTGAATATTTATTATATATCTCACAATATGTAATAATCTTCATTGCCTTGGGAATCAAAACATATGAATGGGGTAATATTAGAAAATCTATAAGGAAAATACATTTCATAAATTATTAGATCATACACATGTATAGAATATGAGGAAAACATAAACATATAAATAATGGATAATAAGACCTTATATGATAATCATAAAACATAATGAATCTATTTAATAACATAAATATATCATTAAATAATCATAAAATATAAAATATATAACATGTGAACATGGCATAAGGTGAAGGATACTTGAAAAGGTATAATCCTGAAAACAATGAATTTCCTAGAAATAAAATAAACCTTGAAGCATAGTATAACTGCATAAATAGCCTGGAATTGTGTCATGAAATGGTAAATTTAAAATATGTCACATTAATAAGAATATGAAAACATGTGTGATCAATTACATTATGCACACTTATTATAAACCAAAACACTCTAATAGGTGAGCAGTGAATTAGGATGTAAATATTTTTATTTGAATATGAAAGATCTTGTCCCCGTGTTGTTATAAATCCATTAAACATATCAAATGGAATCTTATATTTACCAAAAACGCATATGTACAATTTGAAACACAAAAAATCACTTTTACATGGGTCAACTATAAGGGGTGGTCCAAAAAAACATACATTGAAAGTTTGTCAGTAGTACCTGAATTCACTACGACTCACTAGATTTTATGGATTACAAATGTTCATTTATGGTCATTATAGTACTATTAAACCACCATTAAAATAATTTTAGGGATGAAAAATTTACTCCCTTGGATCAAAAACATTGATTTTCCCTTTCTCACTACATTGGGAGAAGTCTACTTCAGTTTATCTACTTGATTGTCTTTTTTGTAGATTGGGTACAAAATTCTATACCCATAATTATCACAAGATACATCTTTCATGATATTCTAGAATCAATTCCATTTAATCCACTATTCAATAAATATTTATTTTCAAAACCGACAATTCATTAAACTCTTACTCTTTCCAACCAGTAGTCATATTTTGCATGAAACTTTTACACTCTCATGCAAAACGTCATTTTCTTCACAACATCGATTATCTTAACAAAAAAAATTCAAAAACTGAATGTTTTATGAATCTCTCTTTATCTTGATATAAATAAGTTATATTATTCACAAAACTCTACTTTATACAAATATTTCATTAAAATCTACTTTGAAAACTCATTTCAGGAGTAGTGGCTCTAGATATTCATTTTGAGAGAGAGAAAATTTTATAATGGAGGTTCCCCCTATTTATAGATGTTGTTGACCCTTCATGAAACAACATTACACACCATAATCCTTGCACACAACATTACAAGTTTGCTAAAATTCATCATTTTGAGGTCATAATTAGTATGAAACTCAATATTTATTTTGTGCAATCTCATAATATTGATTTTCACACTACCTGAAGACATTAAAAAATAATTTCCATAGTCGTATTTTGATGAGGCAACCCTAAAAACACATTTTTGGAAAACTCTTGAATACTTATAACCTTTTTTATCAATGATTTTATCTACATGGAATCCTTCCCATGTATAAAATAATCTTTCTTAATCCTTTAAATTTTTTACCTAATTTTTTTTAAACACTAGAACATTGCACCACCTTTAACACTAAATCCACTTGTAATAATCAGATCACATGGAAAAGTAAACCTTATAAGGATTCACAAAAACCAAAACACAACATCAATTTATATCTATGAATGACATTTTTTCCAAAAATCTCCCTCTTTTGATTTGTTATTAATATATAGATAAATTCCATTAATGAAAATCATTGAAGAAAAATATATTTCATTGAAATGATTCACCCATCACTCTATGTTTATGAAACAAAATATTGATGTAGAAAAACTGTGTTCAAGATAGAATTTCATGCATCTAGAGACCTCATGTGTTTTAAAAATCTATTACATTGAATCTATTCTGCTGAATTTATTCTCATGTCCAACGAACCAATATTACATTGAATCTATTTTATTGAATTTATTCTGTTGCATCTTTCAAAACTATATTATGATGAATCTATCATATTGAATTTCTTCTCATGTCATTAAATACACTATTTCATTGAATATATTGAACTAAATTTATCCATTCATCCCCTTTTGAATAAAAACCCAAAGAAATGGTATTGTACTCACTAACAACCAAAAAACCCCATGGATGGTATCTCCCCCTAAAACCTGCACCAATTTCACAAGATTTTAGAACCATTTATTAGTCGCGTGAGAGGTGTTAAACCATGTCTTCCACATGAGGTGCGGTGTAGATGAACATTTAGATTCATTCAACATTTTTTGAACATTGGTGATACCAGAGGCATGGTTAGGATTTGTTTCACTTTATCATTAGTTCTGACATCTTTATTTTTAATCAAACAATGTTCAAATTTATCTTTGATGAATTGATATTTGATCTCAATATATTTAGTATGAGTGTGTGGAACTGAATTTTTGATGAGACTGATCTTATTATTTTTTATGAAGTATCTCCATTTTTTATTTCAGCTGGTCACCATTATCATAATGTTGGTTCATCAATAATATATGAGTGAATTTATTTTTCTAAGAGATATACTATACTCCAACTATAAAAATATATTTTCATTCATGTTTCTTTCTTAACTATACCATAAAATTTTTTTCCAGTGAAGAATGCAGCCCAAATATAAGACTTTCAATCCACCCCATCTCTATACCACTAAATGTCATACAATGATGAAAAATAATTATACCTTCCTACTAAAATATATAATCATATTTTATGAGTACCTAAAACATACATAATTATTATTTTAAACCATGAAAAATATGTATTAAGATTACTTTATAATTGATCCACTAAACATGTTGAATAGATAATATCTAGAAGTTTGGTAGACAAATACAATAAGCATCCAATTATCCTCTTGTATAATGTAGGATCTATATATTCCCTATCCTCATGCTTCCAATTATTTTCACAAATGCAATTAGAGTTGATAATTGTTTTGACTCATTCATGTTGAACTTCTTCAACATACCACTTTCATATTTTTCATTAAAAATTAATTTCTAATACATCTTATGAATCAACAGTAACCCTAAAAATATTGTAGTTATACTATTATGGAAATTACATATTATTATTTCATGTGATTATAAAATTCTTCCATTCATCCAATCCTAATTATACCAAATATGATATCATCTATATAGATGAGCACTATAAATTGATCTCCATCAGTTTTATTAACATATATATTATATCCAAAACCTCATCTCTTAAATTTTATCTTTTTAATGTAAGTTCCCAGTCATAAATAAAAAACTCTAGGATACTTATTTATATTATAAATATCTTTAATAAATCTTTAAAACTTTGTTTCAACATTTATAATCATTAATTAGATAGGTTTTTCAATATTGACTTCTTCATCAAGAATACAATTTAAGAATTCCATTTACATATCAATATGTTTTACTCTATATACTAATTGAATAGCCTTATCATGGAAAATACTAATGGAATTTTATTGAGATACTGGAGAATTTTTTTTAAAAAAATTAATTCCTTCAATCATTTTATAGCCTTTACAGACAAAAAATTCTCCTTTTCTAATCAAATTTCATTTCCCACCAAATATGTTTTTAAAGATCCACTTTTTTCAAACACATTATGATTTTATGGAAATTCAAAAACATCCCAATTTTGGTTTTAAAAATTTAAATAACTTATTAATTTATGCAATTGACCCAATATTCATCCTTTTCTTCTACTTCAAATTTGTTTTTTTCCACAATTGATTGTAGAGATGAATGTAATTCCATCCACATACTCGTGGTCTTTATAGGTGGAGTGAAGTCACCAAAGATGTTATATTGATAAATTTCCACACTTTGTTTTATTCTATGTGGTTCTATTAATAATTCATTATTAAGGGTTTCTTCTTATGATTCTAATTCTGAATTAACAAAATTTAGTGAACCTTAAATGTTTGGCATGCTTTCCATAATTTTTGTAAATGAATCTATCCATTTTCCATCATCTTTATCATCATCAATCATTTTTTCATATAATCTCATAGAGTTATTCATAATTTATTCATGAAAGATATTGACATCATTTATCATAAAAACCATTAAAATATCACTATTGATTATTTTATAGGATTTTATCTTCATTGAGAATCCATGTAATATTACCTAATCTAAAATATTACCAAAATAAACTCGATTTCCTTCCTTATTTCAGATGAAAAATTAACTTCCAAAACATTGAAAATGCATTAGAGAGGTATTCCTTCAATTACATATATTTTATGGTGTATTTTCATCTCTATTACTCAGACCTATTCTGTTTTTTAGTTTAAACCACATCTTGAAAAGCCACATTCCAAACGTGACGAAAAACACTAATCTCAATATGTTTAATTTTTTCATATTATTAATCAATCGATTTATAAATCTAAAAACACAATTTTATATGTTTTATCACTAATGATTCTTCTTTAATTATCCCATTTTTAAGGTAATTTTCAAATTCAAGTGATATATATTCATTTCCATTTTCAGATCATAATATCTTGATTTTTTTGATAAATTTCATTCTTTATTGTTTGGATATATCCATTCATAAAGTAAATCTCTTATCATTTAATATTCATAAAAATCACACATTCAGTTATACTATAATAATAAATAAATATAATGAATTAACTATCTCCATAGGTTATTTCCAAATTCATTGGACCAAAGAAATATGTGTGGACTAGATGAAGAAGAATTGATTCCCTTTTTTCCTCACCCGACATCAATTGTATACCATTTTTTCTCACATTTAATATTCACTTTTCTTTTCATTATCACAATTCAGAAGAGTAATCTCAAAAATATATTTTATATTGAATACATTTTCCACTATTTCTTGATTTATGTTACCCAACATGTAGTTCCATATGTTTTTTTTCTCTACAATTTTTATCTAACATGGGTTTTCATTACTGTCTACATAGAATAAATTACCATTTGTACTCTAGAAATTGTTGTTATAATTACATGAATATACTTGATATTTCACCATTATTGATTAAATATAACCAATAGTCCTGATTTATAGATTTTAATCACTCTCAAGATATTTTGATGCATGTTGTTTGCATCGAAAACTTCTATTTTCTTTACCTCATCATTTTCTAATCAAGTGCTTCCACTTCCTTTGGTCATAAAAAACCATAATTTCTAAATCTCATTGTTCCATAAACTCAATCGCAAAAATTTTTCAACAAATTTGAATTTATGTTCATGATGGATGATCATCCACTATCAAGAATCCAGGTTATATTATTCATTGTATATTTGATAGAAATCTATACTAAGTTGGATTTCTCAAGCATCTTCTTTTTCATCAAGGAGAAACTTGATTGAGTGGAGGCATAATATGGCCACTACAATATCATTCCAATATTTATGGTTGAATCATTATCATGTTCTACTTCCCAGTCAGAATAACTATTTTCAGTGATATTTTTTTGTTGGGTGGTATTGACTTGTTCTGTAGTTCTATATTGATGGTTTCCACCTTCCCTCTTCCTGTAGTGAATAGATTTATTGCCATAGTTATAACAATGAAAAAAATATCAAAATACTTTATTTATAATATAATATTAATGATACAGCCCATTATTTTTTTTCAACTTGCATGTGCTTCCCCATTCAAATAGATCATTTCATCTTGACTATACTATTTGGTATGTTGCAAAAATCCATAAAGTTGACATTTCATAAGAGGGAATATATTTCCACTCATGTTCTTCCATATATACAATTTAATATATATATCATTGGTCTGTGATTATATCTTGATAATTGAGGATTTTTTGGATATATTCTCAATTTTCTTCGAAGATATTTCTATTAGTATGTAGGGGTCCATTTGGATATGTCCATCATTCTACTTCCCTTTTTACTAGTTTTTCTAGTTTCCATCCTTTGATTTTTCAGTATCACAGCCAATTCCACATCATTTCAAATATTTAGATATTTGATCATAAAATTATTTCTCTACTCCTTAAGAAACACATTTAACACTTTCTAAAAGATCTACATACAAAAACCTTCCAAACAATAATTTCTTATTTGATTCCACTAATTTTGATTCAGTTTTTAGTTTACTCCTTAAAGTAATGACTTCTTCATCAGGTCCCTCAATTATATTACCCTTCTCCTCAAATCATGATGTATGGTCATTGGTAAGTTTTTCGTTCTTCTAAATAATTAGTTTAAATTTCACAACCTCTACTAAATATTCAATAGTTATCAAATTTTCTTCCACCTCTCCTAGAAGCCGATTGATATCTTCTTTAAGATGATCCTTATACACCAATGAATCTTAATATGAAGCTCCAATCACTCTATTCTTATTTCCTTGAATATTAAGATATTCAGGAGTACAATCATGTTTCATATTTATATCAACAACACTATCCAACTGATTTTATATCTCCTTTTTGGTTTCTATATTTTCAACTACATCTATCATGTAATATTCAAATTTACATTTAAACTCTAATTCTACGTCCTCTAAAAATTCATTATCATCTTGTTCAACATTTCATATGAGGTTCTTACTCTATAATTTAATTCATAATTTGATGTATCCATTTTAAAATAACATCCTCTATGGTAACTTCATGATTTATGATCCACTTTCTACACTATCAAATTTTGATGAGCACCGATCAACATTGTGCCCTAATTTTCCACACTAAAAACAATAAAAATAATGCTTCCCTTCAAACATCCATTTTCTTATCTAAAATTTTATGGAAAAAAGAAAACTAAATTTATAATCAAAATCATCTCTATCATCACTAAATTTGGTAATGTCTTGTTTTTCTGTGTATTTTAATTCAATTTACTTGATTTCTAAATTATTATATCTTCTCATTTTAGTGTCACTTTATATGTCACAAGATTTATTATAATATCATAGAAATAAAGTTTTGAGATATCCGTTTCCTAAAGGAATGATACATTTTTATTTTAAAGAGTGGGATTCCTTTTCAATAATTTCATCAAAATTTCAATATCATTAATCTCTTCACCAAGACATAAATTGCTTAAATGGATTTAGTAATTCGATTAGAAAACTATCTACATTTTCTTCTTGAATATTTTTTAGATCATCATACTTGTTATGACAAAGCAGTTTTACCCCATTCATTTTTTAACACCTTCTAATATATTTTACAGTTTCTGCCACATGGACTTGACTATAGTGAAAATCATCAACATTAAATATATTCATTCTTATTGTGATTTAGTATGAGAATTTTGAGTTTTGGAATCTGTATCAAGGATTTTCTTTATAGTTTTAGTCATATATAGTAAAGTAGGGCCACTGACCTAGATTACATGAACTATTTTATAGGGAACTTCTATCCCAAGATATCATAGATGATATATCATTCGATTATTCCCATTATGTAAGTTACTTCGTTAAAAATTGGGGAACTCCGCTAATGTTGATCAAATTAAATATAAAAATGAATACATATTTATCACCTACAACCTCGCTCTGATATAACTTGTCATACCCAAAACACCCTAAGAGAGTATGGTTGAATTTGGGAGTTAATTTTTTTTGTTGAATATTTTAACACCCCAATATTTTACAGTATTTGTCTTATTAAATAAATTTATTTTCTTCAATAACATGCATTGCACGCAACACCAAGTTTTAGTGCACTATGACCTATCAAACTAGTCATTTTTAAAAGGGTATATGAATAATATTAACCAAATTAGGAAGTATTTAAGTTTTAGTTTTCAAAATAGACTTTATTTTAGAATTCGGAATATCAAAATTAGCTTACAGTGAATTTTTTATATTTTTCTAAAAAGTTTCATGTTTTTTGAATAGTTAAAAATACTACATTGTTATTAAAAATGACTTTTTCATTTAAATAGTTATTTTAAATTAAATTTATTATAATAAAAATAGATAAATAATAAACATATTGATTAAATGTAGTTCATTAGAATCATTTTTCTAATAGAATTATATAAAAAATTTATTTAATTATTGAACGTCTCTTTTACCCGCTTTCTAGCCGTGTTTGTGAGATTAACATTAAACATAATTTTAATCCTTTTGTGAATTTAATTTGAAAAAAATAGATATACATGGTTGTAATTGTTATAAAATTTATTATCTAATCGGAAAAAATAAACTATTTGGTTAATATTAACTTAAGTAAATTTTTATTTCTTTTCCACTGTTATGGGTAAATCAGATAAAGGTGAAAAAATAATATAGTATTATGGTAAAATTACCCTAAAACATGGTCTAATTTAATTATATAAGTTGTTTTAGACCCAATCAATTTTAGGTAAAAAAATTTATCCTTTTTAAGACACTTCTGTTAGATTATGAAATTTATTATATTTTATTAAAAGAAGATTTAAAAATTTAATATTTATATTTTAATAACTATATAATTGTTAGTATGGGGTTATATAAGTGATATGGTATAATATAAATAGTCTAAAAAAATTTAAAATTTTTATCTACATAATGGTAATTTATTTATAATTTCATAAAATAATAAAAATTGGGACACATTGATGATGTAGTAATTGATTTATTAAAGGAAGAATCATAAAATTGATATTAATAATATTAAAATAAATATCAATTGAAATATTTGATTAAAACAACAAATTTTTTATATGATTATGAAATGTTATGGAGGAGTTAATTTAGTTTTTTAAGGAATAAAGTTGTTATGATTTTATAAAAATAAAAATAATATATAGTGTCAAATTTGATATAAATGAGATTTTGAAATAAATAAAATTTTATTAAATGATAAGAAATTCATAAAAACTATATTTCATCCAAATAACAAGTATAATTTTAAATAATTCATTGAATATTCAATTTGGTATCTTTTGTAATTTTATAGCAACTATATTAACCCTATAGTGTAAAAAGACAAGTAGACATGGTAAGAGTGAAACTATTTAAGGAAGGGTGAAATCCAAAAGATAAAGTCAATTTTTTGACCTAATATTTTCAAAAAATTATTGTTTTAGAGGATCGATAACCATCCTAATACTATCATATAAATAACTCACTTTTGTGATATTTTTAATTGATAATCAATTTATATTAAATTAATAGTTTTGGAGTTTCCAAAAATGCCCCTTCCCTCACATATAAAATGACGCATCTCCTTTCCTTTAATCTATATTTCTAAAGCCCATTATCTCGGCCAAAACCTTACCATTTCTCCATCCAACTTCATTAACTTCCTCTTAGAGGCCATAATTTGTAAATAATGTCATCCTAAGGAGTGCTTTTGTGAAAATTAAAATAAGACACACAAAGAAGTGGTAATTTTTTTACCAACTATTCCAAAGTTCTTTTATTATTTTACTTCCTTTTCTTTAGTTGTTTCCATAATAAAGTAATAAGTCTTGAATCTACTTTATTATGAGGTTTTTTTACGGTTATGGGACAACCATATTCCTCCTTTTACCAATCCTATGAAAAAAAATATCACCATGCATGCATACATACGGCTTACTGTCTCTATGCCATAGTGTAAACTATTTTCACCTATACTTTATTTCGATTGTAATAATGGTGAATATAAATGATTTAAATAATAGTTATGAAATTATAATTATTCTATATAATTAATATACCATCCAATTTAAAACCTATTAAACATTAATGGAATGTTATCTTCGCTCGTGCGAATGTATAGCCTACCATCTCCACGACACGATGAGATTAATTCTTCACATTAACCATTAAAGAATGATTAAATATATATATATATATATATATTAAATAATTATGAAAAATATGAAATTATAATTCTTCTAGAATAATATATATATATATATCATTTACTTTTTTCCATTCAATAAGATAAGAAAATGGAAACTACGTTTATGCGTACAAATAACCTACTATCTCCATGAATGGTGTATTACATTCCATATATTTTATATATGTATATACTTTTATACTGAATATATTTGATTTATAAATCATGTTTTTCATTATTGAAGTAATTAAATCATGATCTGAGTAATATGATTATGAATTATATGTCAAAACATGTACAATAAACAAATATATTATTATATTAAATATTTCTTAAAATTTAAATTATTAATAAATGGGTAATATAAAGTTATAAATGAATCATATATAATATCATAAATAATTTTTTTATTCTTGAATAATTAAAAAATATGATTAAAGCCATTAATATGAAGTTTTTGACATGAAATTATTGTATCTGACCTAAGGTAAGGAAAACTATGTCTCACTTTTAATTTTCATGACATATAAACCTTGTTTAACAAATATTTATTGGGTTTGGTGTATGTAAATTCCATATTATATTTCTTATTTGGAATGAAATTATATTCAAGTTATTTAAGGATTCATTGAATATATTGAGATTATAATTTTAATGTTCAAAGTGGTATGGGACACTTTCAATTATTAGAGAATAAACCTTTATCTATTTCAATATTCTTGAAATATCATACATATTTATTTATAAGTATATAAAGGATTATAATTTTTTTAATTTCATTAAAATGTTTTCAAATGGGTGTTTTTTAAGTTTTTATGTAAGGTTTATTTCACAATGTCATTATTTTCTAATATTCATTATATAGAAGTACCCAGTAGGACATCATTATGTTCCTTGTCCATTTTTCCTAAAAATGTATTTAAACATATTCTTGATATTTCGTTAAAACTATTTAAAGTCATTTTTACGCTTTTTAATTTTTTAAAATGTTTTGAAGGGAATATTTCTGTCATTTTCCAAATGAGGTACTTTATAACCTTTTCAAACAATTAAGGAAATGGTTTTTTCTTTAACTCATGTTGCGTGAGGGGATTTTTGCGCCATCATGACACCTGAACATTGTAAGGATTCCCTTTCAACAATACAAGGTTATTTTCAAAAGAAAATTTTTTATTATAATTTTGCATCTTGTAAATTATTTCAATTTAAAAGTGTTATTTATCTCAAGGAATTTTTAATTATTTTATTAAATTATTTTCATCGATGTCATCATTATTTATTGGATTTTATTTTAAATTGAGGTTGATTTATTATGATACAGTATACTATGTTGTATTGAAGTGTATTTGGTATGTTTAATTTTGGATATTCTATTTTGATACCATTCATAGTTTTGAGTTAAATTCATAACATTTTGTATGTTAGTTTTAATACAAATGTTTGTGTGGGTTATGTTTTTCCCTTTCATAAAAGGAATGCATTAGACATAGTAAGTGAAGGGAGGGGCCCGCTATATCCCCTCGATGCACCATCTGTCTAATGAGACAAACAATTTTGGGGTTTTAGCCATTTATGTATGGTATTGGAATGAGGAATTGGTGGTGTGGTTATGATGTCCCACATTACGAATTCTCTCATTATGATATTATTTAGTAATATTACATTTGATTATTCGACTATTAGAATCTCCATGTGAATGTTGAAATTGAATTATTTTGATTTATTATCACCATATTATGTTCATGTTAATGTTTAAAAGTCGTTTTTCTTGTTATATACCTTTCCTTAAATGTTTATACTTATTTATGAAAGCTTATGCAATATTTTTTACCCTTACCAGGAATCTGATATCACCCCTTTCTTATGTTTTATTTTCCAAGGATACCAAGAAGTGTTTTATGATTGATATGCAATGCATTTCTATGAGAATAATGGTGTTCTAAAAAAATCTATGTATCATATTCTGTTTTGAATTTTAATGTAAAGTTCATGTATATAATCTATTTTCCAAGACTACTAAAATGACTAGTCCTTCAGGATTTGATTCCTTGTAATAATGATAATGTAGTAAAATAATGCACCTATATCGAGCTTCTAGGTTTGGGGCATTACAGTTGGTATCAAAGTAATTTTTTTCAATAACCTAGATAATTAAATTTATAAATCATGTATTGGGGAACATAACCCTAATATATACATTGAGGATATTTATAGACGAACATCATATTTTTTTATAAAATAAAGATTATGTGAGTCTTCTAAGAAATACATACCTTCTAGGATACTACTAGAGGGAATGGTTCTGGTAAAAATGAACCTAGGAGTGAAAACTCTGAAATGGTGTTCTAGGCATAATTTTGGGTAACCCAGTACAAGACAATGGGCTTACTACACACTTAGATTGACACTCCTGAGGGATATTCATAGGAAAATTATCATTATCTTTATAAATAATTATTCTGGGTTTATAAGTAAATATGAAATCAAATAAACCATGTTTATGATTATGATATTAGATATGCCCATATTTTTAAATTTATGTAAATTATTTTGTATTCATTAGAATTCATAACCTAATATAGTGAATGACATTGTTTAGAAATTGCACCTAATAGAAGAAATTGAAACTATATCAACGCACATAATCAATTTAGGTATTTCCCTCCTATGAAATATAATTATGTTAGGGAAGGAGATTACATGGGTTTTGAAAAACCTGTTACTATATTGGGAAAAATGATTATGATTAATAACCTTACCTGTATGGAGTATTCTAATCCAAAATGTGGAGGGTTAATGTTAGACTTCTTCATGAGAAAACATCCACCCAAATTAAATGGGACTAAAAATCCATTTTTACCTGAGAAATGTAAATGTTCTTTAGAGAAGATGTTTCTTTCTTTGGGAAGTAATGAAAGGGATATTATTTTCACAGAAGTTTATCATCTCTCAGGAGATACAGATCAATAGTGGTCACTAATTCAAAACATGAAAGAGGGAGAAGTTATTTTTATTATGGAATGGAAGGATTTTAAGGAATTATTTTGGGAAAATTATTTCCCTCATGAATAGAGACTGAATATAGAGAGACAATTATTGAATATTAGATAAAATGAGGATGAGAATGTTAGTAAATACGAATCCAACTTCGCACAAATATAAAGGCATGATTCGAACTACATATGTAACCCAATGATTAAGTTATATCATTTATTTTTATGGGTTAAATCCATTCTCTAAACGGTATTGGTTTCCCAAAAATTCTATTCATATGAGGATATAGTCTCATGTTATATCATGACCAAAAAATAATTTTCTAAGTGATATGACTTTAAGGTAATTTAAAAGAAGAAAAAAAGTGGAGAATGGGGTGGATAAAGGAAAAATGGGAGAGAAAGATTTTACCATACCTAAATTTTTTTTGGAAGAAACACTCTAGTAGTTACCTAAATGGAATGGGAGTTTATTACAAGTGTAGTGAAAAAGGTCACCAGTCACGTGACTGTAAGGTAAAGAAATAATCTATAAATGTGCAATGATAAAATTGAAAATATATGTAACCTTATGAAAATTAATGTCTTAAACATCAATGAAATATAGCTCAAAAGAAGTAAAGGGATCAAGGTTAATATTATGTTGTTACTACAGTTGAAGTTTTATATTTAAAGTATTTTTGTTTTTTGGTTTCAAGAATTATGTTATGATATACTGGTTATATGAATTATATAAATAAATAATGATTGTATTATAGTACATTTTCTTTAAGGATATGGAAGCATGAATATTTTCTAAGGTGATAAAATGTTAGATATGTGACAAAAAGAGATACATGAAATTAGTTGGATAATTTGACGTTGAGATCGATTTTTGAAAGTTATAGACCCCATTGGACTATTAATTTGAAAATAAGTAGTTGTAATGTGTCTTAGAGTTTTGATAGATTATGTTAAACATTTGATATTATTGTTTAAGGAAAAAAATCTTTAATAAGTCTATTTTTTTAATTTTATGATAATATAGTTTTAGAAAAAGTACCACCCATAGGCTAGGCTACAACCCATCACATCTGGTAACTCTGGGAGACTGGAACCCACAACCAAAGGGCACCAAGGGTGAATCACCTAAAACTGGCCCATGTGATATCATGTTTAGTATAACATGGTTTTCTATACTTAGTTGGTATTATAGATGAAGTATATTTTTGTTTTTTGAACCCTATACTGTTAAGTTAAATCAAATATTTTTGAATTTTATTTTCTTTTGGATAGAAAGATGAATTTTTGGTAGAAATTGAATAAAGGATGAAACTCTACTTGTAATGTAACTATTATTCCTAATGTTCTTAGTCTATGATGTAATTGAATGATTCATCTCTCGGTAAAATATTATAAAACCAAAAATTATTCCTATTAATTTATTTGGTGATGATTGAAATGGTCCCTTGGATCATAATATGTTTTTAGATTTGTGGTTATTAACTTTCTCTTAATCATGTTCTCTATCACTATAGATGATAACATTATGGTCACATTTTCATTCATGTCTATGTTTTCCTACAAGGAGAACAAGTATGTGTTATCCATGGTGATCTTCGTACCCTTTATTTTAAAATCTATGTCTCGATAATGCTTTTTCTTATTTGGGATTTCAATATTGATATTTTGAAAAGTACAACCCCTAGTTTTTATCCTGAGTTCAAATTGAGAGGACTCAAATTATTTAAGATGTACATAATGTAAAAACATAATATTTTATAGTATGTCTCTTTTTAAATTAATTCATCTTCGTCAATAGCATGCATTGCATGGAACACCGAATTAGGGTTCACTATAACCTATCAAACTAGCCATTTTAACAAAGTTTTATGAATATTATTAACCTCATTATGAATTCCTTAATTTTTATTTTTCAAAATAGACTTAATTTTATAATTCTGAATATAAAAATTATATTTGTGTCAATTTTTGGTATTTTTTCCAAAAATTTTCAATTTTTGATGAATAATGAAAAATATGGCATTGTTGTTTAAAAAAAACCTTTTCATTTAAATAATTATTTTATATTTAATTGATATTAATAAAAATAGATAAGTAGTACTTTTATTAACCCAAGTAAGTTTATTGTAATCATTTTTATAATATAATAAGATATAAAAATTTATTGAACTTGGGAACGTCTCTTTTTCCAACATTATAGCCCCATCTATGGGATTAACATTAAACGTAATTTTTTCACTTTTATGAATGGAATTTTTTTTAAAAACATACATGGTCATAATTTGTATGAAATTTTTGATATAATATGATCAATTTTTTTAATATCAACATTAGTGTGTTTTTAATTATTTACCACAGTTATGGTTAAATTAGATAATTAATGGAAAAAGTAATATATTTCTATTATAAATTTAACTTAAAAAAATTTCAAATTTCATTGGTTATGTTTTTTTTTTGAAAAAAATAAATCAATGGTAAAAAATATGATCCTTTTTAAATAACATTTATTATATGTTATTTAAATAAGAGTTAAAAATTCCATATTTGAATTTTAATAAATATATCATTTTTAATATGAGGTTATACAAGTGATATAGTCAACTATAAATAATATTTATAAATATAGAATTTTGTCTACATATTTTTAATTTATTTTTAATTTTTAAGAATATATTTTTAAATTAAACAGTGACACAATAATGATGAAATAATTGATTTATTAAAAGAAGAATGAAATAAATGATATAAATAATAAGAAAATAAATATCATTTAAATATTTGATACCATAAAAAATTTGATTACATTGAGTTGTTAGGGATGATTTAATTTAATTCATTCGAAGGAATCAAGTTTTTATGATTTTATAAAAAGTCAAATAATAAATATTGTCAAAATGACATAAATGATATTTAAAATAAATATTTTTTATTAAATGATAAAAAATTCAAAAGAATGTATATTTCTTCCTTGTAACTATGAAAATTTTAAATACTTCATAAATTGTCCAATTTGTTTTTGTTTCCCATTTTATGGTAACTATATTTACCCTATAGTGTAAAAAGACAAGTAGACACAACAAAATTTAAACTGTTTAACATAAGGTTAAATCCAAAACATAAGTTTAATATTGTGACCTAAACCACTAGTAGAATCATTAGTTGATTGTATTTAGACCCATACTCATGTTATCCTCTAAATAACTCACTTTTGAGCTAATAGAAATAAAAAATCAATTCATATTAAATTAATATTCTTGAGGTTTCCAAAAGTGTCTCTCCCCTCTCTTATAAAAGGGAACCTCTACATCACTTTTATTAACACCTATAAAGTCCATTATCTCAGAACAAACCTGACAATTTTTTCTTAAAACATCCCTCAATTAATCATAGAGTCTATAATTTGGGCAGAAATCCAACCAATGGAGTCCTTTTGTGCTAATCAATTAGAGACACTGGAAGAAGAGATAATAGTTTTACTAACTCTTTCAATGTTATTTCCATCCTCTAATTACTTTTCTAAACATGGTAACATAATAATGTAATAAATAAATAATATACTATATGATGAGATTTTATTTATAATTATGGGATAAACCTGTCATGAACCAACCTCAGGGCCCATGTCGTGACTACCACAAGACCGCCTCCCATAGGCCAGGGGCTGGCGACTAGCACCAAAGGCGTAAAACTTGATAAAAGGGAAGTAATTGCCTTTATGTAAGAAAACAACACTGCAGAGTACACAAGTTGAAGTAAACACTAAGTAAACTGAGTACAAAAGGATGGGATGGAATGTAAATGGGCCTGAATACACACCCAACTGAAAGTAAAGTACAACTGAAAATAAAGTACAGTAGAAAAAAGTAAAACAGCAACTTCGGGTCGTCCTCTAGAAATCCCACCTGTAGGGTGGGTACAGATAGTCTCCTCGGATCTTCGGTCTAGTCATCCGCTCCATGTACGTCCAGCCAAGTGGTCCACCTTCGGGTACCTTCCAGCTTCACAAGCCTCCACCTCGATCAGTGATGTATGTCGTCTACATCCAACACAACGTATTGTGGGAATAGCCCGTGTAGGGGTGAGTATACGATACTAAGTATGGACCCTGAGACCCCAGAAGGTCTCTCAGAATCCATGAAGTATAAACCACAAAGGAAAGATACAATCACGAAGTATAAATAATAGTACTTAGGTATATGACAATACATATACATAAGTCATCAGTTACAGTTTCGCTCCAGCTCCTGAGCCCAAGCACAACCCAATCCACATATGAAAGTGCAACCCAATCCACACAAGAATGTAAGTCAATCACATCGACGTTAATGATTGAGAAAAAAGACTCAACTCACCCAGGAATACACTTCGTAAGGCGATAAAGATGATTAGATGTGGCCACTGATTCATCTATGTTGTCAGACCCACATATGATACAAGACCAGCTAAGTTATCGGACCCACACAGGATACAAGACCAGCTACTCTGTCGGACCCACACAGGATACAAGTATAGATTTAAATACTACCGGACCCACGTAGGATACAAGAACAGTAGTCGTTGTCATCGAACCCATGGAGGATTCCAGTACGGTCATTGTTGTTGTCGAACCCATGTAGGATTCCAGTACAAAAGTTGATGCAGTCGCAGCCAGCTCTAGGGTTCAAGCACACAGCACGCTCGATTCCGGGAGGGTCTGTTCCACGAGAAAAGGGGTTCGGTACATCTATTGTCATGAATTCCATAGTTGATGTATCACAAAGTTCTATCTGGTCGAAAGAAACCCAACGCGACAGACTGTGCATCAATCAGACGCCCCGTCCAAGAGTTATTGGTGTTTCCATCCCAGGGGCCTGGCTGGTTTTTAAGCTAAAACCAACCCGAACGTACTCCAGCTGCGCCCAAACCTCAAGAGGAGTAAGACAAAAGATATTTCTCACTAAGAGAATTCAACAAGGTCGACGACACATCAATCGGACATCCAGAGCTCAAGTTATAAGCATTTCAGCTCCGAGGGCCCGGTCGGTTTCGTGTTCAAAACAACCTGGCCATACACAAAGTTCCCCTAAACCTTGAGTGTAATATACTAAAATGACTGCCTTGATACAAGGATCCCTACGCAACTGAAGGTGCATCAATCGAAGGTCGGTATCTCATTTTATGAGCAAACGACTGAAAACAGTCCGAAGTGGGGGGTCTGGGCCCCCCCCCCCCCACCCCGGGTCGGCCCGAACTGGGTCGACCCGACCCAGGTCCGGGTCTGGCCCAGTCCGTACGACCCGCCCCGGCCTGGCCGGGGGGCGCCTCAGCTCGGCCAGCAGGCCGAGCAGGGGGGTCGCGGTCCCCCCTCCTTTGCGCTCCACGAATGCGGCGGGTGCCGCGTCCTCCTCCAGATCCCACGCGGCCGCGGGATTCGGCCGCATGTAGCCACAACTTCAGTCGTGGTGGCTCCTGTCAGCAGCACGCCAGGGCACCGCCAGAAACTTCTGTGGGCCACCAGTGTCGTTTCGGTGGTCCGTTCTGGCTCTCGTCTACGCCTGCAGTCGTCTCGGGACCAGCTCTTCACTACGACGACCTTCAAACGCCGTTGCGGTCCCGTTCCATCGTCGCCCCACATTTTGCGCATCAGGAACAGAAAAATGCTGGATTTGGACTTGTTCATTTGTTCTCACGCACCACGTTAGTGGTTTGAAACAACTCCCAAACATTTCCCCGCAAATAATAATCCCCAACCCAAAAATAATCATTCGTGGATCAACTTGATAATGTGTTGATCCGCGTTCATGTTTTAGAGGAAAACAAACATGGGAGTATTATCATTCTCAAAATAAATCCCTACCTCTTAGTGGTTCGTTGTCGCGCGTTCGTCCTCAAGGGAGGTTAAGGTGTCGGTGCCGCTTTTCGGTTCCAATATTCGAAAGGCGTCGAAGAAGAAGAGGTTTTGTCGGCGTTTTTCATTCTTCACTGGGGTGGAAGTCTGTCAGAGTTTTTCCAGAGAATCCACCAATTTCTTTTCTCCAAATAATCACGATGTTCCAAAATTTATAAAGGAGCACGTCGCAGCGTTGCCATAATGGTGTCATTAAAGCAGCGTTATGCTATGAGTTTAATGATCCATTAATGAACCTCATTGATGTGCATCGTCATCGCCCTGTCGCCACCACGCCACCCAAAAAAAATATATAAGGAGAAATAAATAAAATAATTCAATTAAATTATTTTATTATTTTTCTCGAAAGGTCCAGAAAATAACTTTTTCTCTCGGACCTTGCCAGCCGAAGTTAAGCTTCACCTAAGCGAATTCCGGCACTACAAATTCATCTGTGCCCTCAGATTTTAATTCCGAGAACTGGTTCAAATGATTGAAAAACCTGCTCATTCGTTCACTGAACGTATCCGAGCTAAAATTCGAAAATTGATTCTGGGCACACCGAGCCTCAGAATAAATCGCCAATAGAAACTGCGTACTCGTAAAATTCCAATGTTTTTAAAAAAAATTCCTTGAAATTTCCGGGTCTTTACATTACTCCCACCATAGGGCTTTACATCCTTGTAAAGCTACATCATAATCTAGGGAAAAAATGAGGGTACTGAGCACGCTTCTGAGCCTCCCGCTCCCATGTGATCTTCTGGAGGTTCCTGTGCTACCACCTGATACGCACTAGAGGAATTGACCATCCACATAGGACCCGCTCCTGCCGATCCTCAATATCCACTGGGACCTCCACAAAAGTCGCCCCGTCATCGATGTACAGCTCCCCATGATCGATGAGATGCGTCGGTCATGCACTTATCTCCTAAGATGAGATATGTGGAAGACGTCGTGCACCCGGTTCAACTGAGGTGGAAGAGTCGGGTGATAAGCCACCTCGACTATCATGCTGAGAACCTGGAATAGTCTGATGAAGTGTGGAGACAACTTGCCTCCCCGGCCAATTCTCTGTAATCCATGTTGAGGTGAGACCCGTTAGAAAATGTGGTTGCCATCCTTGAACTTTAGTGGTCTCCACCTCCTATCAGCATAGGACATTTGTCTACTCTGTGTAGTCCTCATCTGCTCCTGGATGATCTGCACCTTCTCTGTCGTAGCCTGAACCATCTCTGGTCCTACGAGTGCTAACTCCCCAAGTTCAGTCCAGCATAGAGGTGATCTGCAAGTTCAGTCGTACAGTGCCTCATAAGGTGCCATCTCGATGGTGGATTGGTAGCTGTTATTATACGCAAACTCCACCAAGGGTAGGTGATCCTCCCAGCTATGACCAAAGTCAATGACACATGCACGGAGAATTCCCTCATGAGTCTAAATGGTCCTCTCCATCTGACCATCCATCTGAGGGTGAAAGGTGGTGCTCAGGCATAGCTGCGTCCCAAATGCCTCCTGCAACCCCTTCCAAAGCAGGGAAGTAAAGCGAGCATCTTGATCGGAGATGATAGTCGATGGAACAACATGAAGCCGTACGATCTCCTGAATGCAATAGCGTCCCAAGCTCTCCACTGAGCCCTGCTCTCTAATGGGTAAGAAGTGAGTAGACTAGTTGAGTCAGTCGACAATCACCCAAATGGAGTCGTGACCTCTGTAAGTACGTGGAAGCCCCATCACAAAATCCATGGATATCCCATCCCACTTCCACTTCGTTACCTCTAAGGGTTGTACCAAGCCTGCTGGTACCTGGTGTTATGCCTTCATATGCCGGCAGGTGAGGCATTGTGAAACGAACTCTACCATAGCCTTCTTCATACCCGTCCACCAGTACTGTCGTCTGAGGTCCTGGTATATCATCGCCACTCCAGGATGTACTGGTAGAGAGGAAGTGTGAAACTCCCTCAGCAAGTCCTCCCACAATGCAGCTGGTACCATGGTACGTCCTTTGAAGAGGATGATGTGCTCCCCGCCTTCAAAAAATCCATCGGGTGCTAGCCCTGAGGATATCTGAGCACGTCGAGCCTCACAGTCAATATCCCCACGATGTGCCTCTTTGACCCGCTGAATTAGTGGAGGAGTGACTGTGAGTAACTGTAGAAAGTCTGCCCCATCTCTATCCACAAATTATATCTGCAACGTGGATAGCTGCTCTGTCGCCTCTCCAAGTAGATGAATGCCCGTCCTCCTGCTGAGAGCATCAGCTACTACGTTCCCCTTTCCCGGAGTATAGACTATCTCAAAGTTATAGTCCTGGAGGAACTCGAGCCATCGCCACTATCTCAGGTTCAGGTCCTTCTACGAGAAAATGTACCTGAGACTCTGGTGGTCAGAGTAGACTATAAATTGCTCACCCATCAGATAGTGTCGCCACATCTTCAGGGCGAAGACCACTACTGCTAACTCCAGGTCATGGGTGGCATAGTTCTACTCCTGCAGCCTCATCTTCCGTGAACCAAGAGCGATCACTGCTCTCTCCTACATCGGAACACACCCGAGTCGGGTCCTTGATGTGTCGCAATAAACTACGTACCATAATCCCTCCTTAGGTTTCCTCAATATGGGAGTACTGGTCAATCTCCGCCTCAGCTTCGGGAAGATATACTGACATCTGTCTGACCACATGAAGGGTTTCCCCTTCTTCATCAAAGCTGAAAGCAGTGCTGCAACTCTGGAGAATTCTGGCACAAATCTCCAATAGTACCCAGCCAGACGTGGGAAATTCCGTACCTCCTTCACGCTCCTGGGTGGCTCCCAAGAAAGTACCACCTTGACCTTCGCGGGATCCTCTACAACTCCTGCATCAGAGATTACGTGCCCCATGAAACGGACCTCTCGAAGCCAGAACTGGCACTTCGAGAGATTACCATAAATATGGTGCTCTCAGAGTGTATCCAGTACAACCCGTAAGTGGTAGGCGTGCTCCTCCTTAATCGTCAAGTAAATCAGTATGTCTTCAATGAATAATACGACAAACCAATTGAGGTAGGTCTAGAAGATCATGTTCATGAGACTCATGAACATTGCTGGAGTGTTTCTTAGATCGAAGGGCATGACCAAGAACTCATAGTGGCTGTAACGACACCTGAAGGCCGTCTTCTTCACATCCTCATCCAGAAATCAGAGTTGATGATAGCCTGACCTGAGTTATATCTTTGAGAACCAACGTACTCCCTTTAGCTGATCAAAGTGGTCGTCAATCCTCGGAAGTAGATACGTGTTTCTCACGGTCACCTGGTTCAGGCGACGGTAATTGACACACAGTCGCAAGCCCCCATCCGCCCTCTTGGCAAAAAGGACCAAAGAAGCCCAGGGTGAAACACTAAGTCAGATGAAAACTTTCTCCTGTAAGTCCTCCAGTTGTACCCTCCGTTCACAAAGCTCCGCAGGAGCCATCCAATATGCTGGAGTGGATATCGGTGATGTCCCTGGGTACATGTCTATAGAGAAATCTACCTCCTTACGAGGAGGTAGTCCTGGAACATCGTCAGGAAAAATGTCCGCATACTGGTCCACCACTACAGGAAAACTCGGACTCCGCATGTCGACTTATATGAGGATGAGACTAGCCAACTGATGTGTGATCAGCTACCCTCTCCTCTGTGTGAGCCCATCCTATGCTGTGAAGGTTCCTTTCTCACCGGTGAAGGTGAACCTAGTCCCATCCGTGCGGACACACCGCAACTTGCACCTAATACAGTCGATCTGGTCATGGACTGTAGATAACCATTCCATACCCAAGATGACGTCGTAAGGCCTCGACGCTGCTACAAAAAGATCCCAGCCGAAGCTCTCACCTCCTAGAGTAAGCTCACACTACTAGGACTAGTGAGTAATCGTCGAGTATGCTCATGTAGGAGTCTCTAGCTGCAAGGATCGAGCCAAAGGCTCTGTCGGAATCTCCGAGCTCTGAACAAGGGAAACGACAATAAAATAATGACTCGCACCTGTGTCTATAAGAACTGCAGTAAGGGTGGACTAGACACAGATAGTACCTCGAATCATCTCGGGTGCACCATGGTCGTAAGCCTCTGTTGCCTGGAGCTGAGCCTGCCTCTGCCCACCAGCTCCCTGTGGTCGGGGTGGAACTCCTTGGGGTGGTGGTGGTAGAGCCTCAAAGCGTTGTCCACCACCCGCTGCTCGGCCAGATCCTCTGCCTCGTCTGCCTGCTCCATACAGACCGCCACTGTTGAACCTTTTCCTCTGCCTCGGAGGTCCCTCCATTGTCTACTGCTCGGAAGGCTAGCTCTGTGTCGTCTTCCCTGCATAGCTAAACCCATGTCCTGAGGTCGCCCACCTAATGGCCTGGTCCACTTGGACCCCAGTGTCATCTGTCGACTTCCTGCTGTGGAAGACTCTACTCTGTGCCATCCTGTGGTTGGTCTCGCTGTTGATGGCTGCTCGGTGAGAAAGCTCTCCACTAGAAGAGCTCGCTCTAGCACCCCTGCCTCAGTCAGGATGCTGAGTGGAATCGTCTAAGCTCTGATCTCTTGCCTCATCCCCTACTCAAAGGTCCAAGCCCGGTAGAATGGGTCATGTACCATGTCCGTGGAGTAGCTCGAGAGGTCGGTAAATCTCGCCGAGTACTGGGCTAATGACATGATGCCCTGCCGCAGCTGTAGTAACTCCTAGATGCACACCATATAGAGGGTGGCTGGAACGAACTTTGAGCAGAAGTGGCTCTCGAAGTCCGTCCAAAGAAGAGATGCCTCATCATGCACTTGGAGGATCAGGGTCGACCATCTACCTACTGCTGCGTGCAGGAGACTCGCGGCAAGGATCACCATGAGGTCAGCAGGCGTCCCTACCATCTTGAAGACTCTGATGATAGACTCCATCCAATCCTCGCCTACCTGAGTATCAGTATCTCCATGGAACCTGGGCATCCTCTAACTTTGAAACTCGTGCAATGCACTCAGGCAGCATGCACTCTCCGCCACTAGGGCCGGTAGCATCAGTGGGTCGGCAGGTAGTTGTACCGCTGGTGCCTCCATGGTAAAGGGGCCCTGCACCGAGGGCTCGTCACTCGATGTCCTACCATCTTGCACAAAGCTCTAAACCCTAGATGGTTTCCATCGTGGGGTCATCCTGAAAAGAAACAGGTGTGCCACGGTTAATACAGTATACCTGATGAGCTCACACAAAGTAATCGCAAAGAAAAATTTTGAAACACACATGCAATCAATGTTTTTGTGTACTGAGTAGAAAATCCAAATTTAGGGTCATGGTGTATGGATACGTCGGCCGCCACACCAACACTAGACTCCCTGGACTGATAACCACACTCATTACTCTAAACATTATTGCTTCAGGGAGAATAATTTATGAGAGTCCTGAGTTCTGTGGTAGAACCGACTCATCTGATACCAATTTGCCATGACCCAACCTCGGGGCCCGTGTTGTGACTACCCCAATCCCGCCTCCCATAGACCCGGGGCTAGAACTTGCACCAAAGGCATAAAACTCAATAAAAGTGAAGGCATTGACTTTATATAAGAAAAAAACACCACTGAGTACACAAGCTGAAGTAAACACTAAGTAAAATATGTACAAAATTATGGGCGGAAAGTAAATTGGCCAGAAAACAAACCCAACTAAAATTAAATTACAACTGAAAAGAAAGTACAGTAGTAGAAAGTAAAACAGCAACTCTGAGTCGTCCTCCGGAAATCCCACCTGTAGGGTGGGTACACACAGTCTCCTCAACTCCTCGGTCCGGTTGTTCGCTCTGTGTACGTCCCTCCAGGTGGTCCACCTCTGGGTACCATCCAGCTCTAAAAGCCTCCACCTCGATCAGTGTTGTTCGTCATCTGCATCCAACACAATGTAGTACGGGCATAGCCCATGCAGGGGTGAGTATACGATACTCAGTTGGGATCCCGAGACCCACAAAGATCTCTCAGAATCCATGAAAGATAAACCACAAAGGAAAGATACAATCACGAAGTATCAATAACACTACTTAGGTACATTCCCATACATATACCTAAGTCATCAGTTACAGTTTGGCTGTAGCTCCCGAGCCCAAGCACAACCCACTCCACATAGGAAAGAACAACCCAATCCACACATGAAAGCAAGTCAACCACATCGACGTTAATGATTGAGAAACAAGACTCATCTCAACCAGACATACAATTCGTAAGGCGATAGAGATGATCAGATGTAGCCACTGATTCATCTAAGCTATCAGACCCACAAAGGATACAAGACCAGCTAAGCTATCGGACCCACACCGGATTCAAGACCAACTACTCTGCCAGACCCACACAGGATACAAGTACAGAGGTCAATACTGCCATACCCACATAGGATACAAGAATAGTAGTCATCGCCGTTGAACCCACGGAGGATTCCATTAAGGTCGTCGTCGCTGTCGAACCCACGGAGGATTCCAGTACAGAAGTCAATGCAGTCGCAGCCAACTCTAGGGTTCCCGCACACATCACGCTCGATTCCGATATAGTCCGTTCCACGAGCCAAGGGGGTCGGTACATCAACTGTCACGATGTCCAGAGTTGATGTATCACAAAGTTCTGTCTCATCAAAAGAAATCCAACGTGATAGACGGTGCGTCAATCGGACGCCCGGTCCGAGAGTTATTGGCTTTTCCGTCCCAGGGGACCGATTGGTTTTTAAGATAAAACCAACCCGACCGTACTCCAGTTATTCCAAAACATCATGTGGAGTAATCCAAAATAACTTTCTCACTAAGAGGAATTCAACAAGGTTGACAGCATGTCACTCGGACGTCTGGAGCTTAAGTTACAAGTGTTTCCGCTCCGAGGGCCCGGTTGGTTTCGTGTTTGAACCAAGATAGCCATACCCAAAGTTCTCTGAAACCATGAGTGTAATATACTGAAACAACCATCTCGATCAAAGGATCCCTACTCAACTGACGGTGCATCGATCGTAGGTTCGTAGCTCATGTTATGAGAAAATGACTGAAAACAGTCCGAAGTGGGGGGTCTGGGCCCAGCCCGGCCCGGCCCCACCCCCCCTGGGTCGGCCTGAACCGGGTCGACCCGACCCGGGTCCGGGTCTGGCATGGCTGGGTGTGGCCCGGACCAGCTGCGCGTGGCTTAGCCCGGTCCACGTAACCCGCCCCAGCCCGGCCAGGGGGGCGCGTCGGCTCGGCCAGCTGGCCGAGCGGGGGGGGGGGGGCGCGGTCCCCCCTCATTTGCGCTCCACAGATGCGGCGGGCACCGCGTCCTCCTATGGATCCCACACTGCCATGGGATCCAGCCACCTGCTGCTGCAGCTTTAGCGGCAGCAGCTCCTGCCGGCGGCGCACTAGGGCGACGGCGACCTTCACCGCCAAAAACTTCCGCGGGCCACCGGAGTCGTTCCGGTGGTCCGTTCTTGCTCCTGTCTGCGCCTGCGGTCGTCTCAGGACCCGCTCCTCATTGAGACAGCCTTCAAATGGTTTTTCGGTCCCGTTACATCGTCTTCCAATGTTTCTTGCATCAGTAATAGAAAAATGGTGTATTCGGACTTGTTCGTTTGTCCGCACCCACCACGTTAGTGGTTTGAAAAAACTCCCAACAATTTCCCCACAAATAATAATCCCCAACCCACATGTCATGACCCATCCTCGGGCCCGTGTCGTGACTACCCCAAGCCCGCCTTCCATAGGCCAGGGGCTGGCGACTAGCACCAAAGGCGTAAATCCCGATAACTGGGTAGGTATTGCCTTATAAAAGTAAACAAAACACCACATAGTACAAGCGGAAGCAAAACTCTAAGTACAAAGGAAAGTGCTGAAAAGTAAACGGGCCAGAATAAAAACCCAAATAAAAGTACAACTACAACTGAACAAGTAAAACCGGAAAATAAAACAACTAGACGAAAGGAAGCAGCTCCTGGATCGTCCTCCTCGGATCCTACCTGAAGGGTAGGTACAGATGACGCAGCTCCAGGATCGTCCACCACAGATCCTACCTGAAGGGTAGGTATAGATAGCCTCCACAGCGCTCTCACCCTTCAACCTCCTCCGTGTGTCGTCTCTCCATGTAGTCCACCTCCGGGTACCGTCCAGTCCTCGAACACTCGGCCTCCATCAGCACTGCCCGTCGTCTGTAACCAACACAACGAGGTGCGGGCATAGCCCATGCAGGGGTGAGTATAACGATACTTAGTAGGGACCCCTAGATCCTCAAGGTCTCACTGAAAACAACATGGATATCCACAAAGAAGATCTCAACAGATAACCTCTACGTAGGTATATGCCCATACATATATCTAAGTAATCAAGTAACCCGTCTCAATCATGAGGGAAACACAAAGATCATGAAATCAACGGATAACCACTACCCAGGTATATGCCCAAACATATACCTAAGTTATCAAGTGACCCATCCCAATCAAGAGGTAAACACAAAGGTCAAAAGTCTCAGCACAAACCAGGAATTTCATTATCGAAACCTTAACTTCTGAAGAGCTCCATCTCTGAAGTGTACAGTGGTCCTGTCACGACTCTGAGGTACTGCTCACTAACCTAAGACTACTGAGGTAATCCTCCTGTCGAGTACCGCGGGTCTACGGCCTACTACCGGGCGCTCTGTCCACTGTGGGTCTGTCGCCAAATACTGGGCGCTCCCCCTAATAGCCTACAGAGGTACTCCTCCTGTCGAGTATCGCGGGTCTGCGGCCAACTACCGGGTGCTCCGTCCGTCGTGGGTCTGTCGCCAAATACCGGGCGCTTTGTCCACAGGGCTAGTCGACTCACTCCAAGGCGAGTCGGTCAAGAAGTCGTCAGGTTTCAGCCGGCTACACGGTCTCCGTACTCCATACTCTCGTCTCCGGGAGGGTCTGCTCCACGAGGTACAGATCGATACTCCAAGTATCACAAATTCTTACGAAGAAGTATCTCAATGGACCGACAAATCATAGGGGTCTCGACGCAACAGTCGGCGCGTCAATCGGACGTCGGGTCTGTGAGTTACTAGCCTTTTCGTCCCCGGGGCCCAGTTGGTTTCGTGTGCAAACCAATCCGGCCGTAACTCAACTATACCCCGAACACTCATAAGGTATACTCATAGGGACCATTTCTCAACGTGATCACCAACGTCGCTGACGGTTCGTCAAACGGACGTCTGGTCTGAATGATATCAGCTTTTCCGTTCCAGGGGCCCGGTTGGATTTCGGGTACAATCCAACCCAGCCACTATCCAACATCAACCGAAACTCGGACGAAGTACGAAAAAAGTTCTGTATCATCAAAAGGAAAACAACGAGACAGACGGTGCGTCAATCGGACACCCGGTCTGTGAGTTATTGTCTTTTTTGTTCCGGGGGCCCGGTTGGTTTCGTGAGAGAACCAACCCGACTGCACTCCGACGGAATCCAAACCTCAAGATAAGTAATCCAAAAGATCCATCTCACTAATAGGAATCCAACAAAGTCGACGGCACATCAATCGGACGTTCGGAGCTCAAGTTACGAGCTTTTCCGCTCCGAGGGCCCGGTTGGTTTCGTATCCGAACCAACCCGGCCGAACCCAAAGTATTCTAAAACCTTGAGTGCGATATACCGAAATGACCACCTCGATCCAAGGATCACATCGCAGCTGATGGTGCTTCGAAAAAAGGTATACAGGACAAGATATGGGCAAAAGACCAATGATAGTCTGAAAACAGGGGGTCTGGGCCCAGTCCGACTCGGCCCAGTACCCCCTGGGCCGGCCCGAACCGGGTCGACACGGCCCGGCGCGGCCTGGGCACTGTACGTACGCCGCGTGCGGGGGGAAAAGCCCCCCTTTGTTTCAAAATGGCGCGTCATTATGCCACACCTTGAAGGAAACGGCCCCCCACATGGGGGGGGGCCACTGCTTGGACGCCACATGGGGGGGGGGGGCAAGCCCGCCCCCCTTTAAGAAAAAAAATAAATGGCGCGGCATAAGCCACACCTTTGGAGAAAACAGCCCCCCACGTGGGGGCCTGCCCAACATGACCCTACCGGGGGTTTTCTACCTCCGGAAAAAGAAGAGTCACGGTCGGCCCTTTGCCGACCGTTTTTATTAATTTCGGGACCCACGAGGTCCCGTTTTCTTCACAAACCGGCTTCTGGCCCGGCCGGCCGCCCTCTCCCATTCTCCGCGGCCCAATGGTTGTGGTTCTAATGATCGCTGGCCGCCTCCGGTTGCTCCACCACGGCCCCTCAGCCGCGGTTCTTCCTTGTCCGCCGGCAGCCGGTTTTCCGGCCGCCCCTTCTAGCTCCGTCACGACCGATGGGCCACGGCTCATCCGCACCACCGCGGCTGATGGCCGCAGGTCTTTGGTTATGGTTCAGCGCGATGGCGCCACGCCTCTTTGCTGCAGTTTGTTCCAACCACGGTTTACTCCCTTCCACACGGTGTGACGACACCATGTGACCTCGCTCCAATCCGCATCAAAACTAAACCACGATGGGAGGAGATTCGGCCGTGTTCATGTGGTCCGTCCTCCTCCTGCAAAACGATAACAAGGGGTTCTCATTACTCGTAGAATGTCAAAGATATAATCGAGAACAAAACGAAACAAACCCCTACTTTTTATTCGTCGATCGACTTTCGTCGTTCATTGACGGTATTGCGGAAAGAAGACGATGAAGTTCGTCTTTCGCCGCGTTCGTCACACACTCCCAATCCCGAGCTACGTCGGCCATGGAAGACACTACACGTCAGTAGGATCCGAGGGAGGAAGTCGAAGAAGGTTGTTGATGTTCATCGCTTCAATCGTTGTAGAAGTGCACCCAAAGAAGAATCGGCGTCTCCTCTCTTGTCGCATAAAAAAGATGATAATGGGTGCGTCGTCGTTCTTCGTTGAAGAGGCGACGTTCTTCGTTGAAGATGAAGTTATTCAAAAGAGGGAAGAGGTCTCTTCAAAATTCTCTCACACAAGCAAACTCCCAAAATAAAATAAGGCCTCTACTTATTTTATTATTTTACCATGCATTCAAACTTACAAAAATTCAAAACTTAATTCACTAAATAAATGAAACAATGAGTTGTCTAATTAAATAATTGATAGGTTGGCAAGAATTTAATAGGGAGAGAGGGGAGAGGAAGAGTTACACGACTTAAGTGGGGGGTTTAGAGGAGTTAGGGAGTTATGCGGAATTTGAAAAGGTGGGGGCTCATGTGGGCCCCACCACACATTATCCTCTCATTTATCCCCACATGGGTAGTTAGGTGCCACCCCAACTTCCCCATGTAGGATAAAACTACCTTAGACATAAGAAATAAAATTGTCTCACAATTTTATTCATTCCTCAATTAATGCACTAATTTTAACAACTCCTCCCGTGAAAACGCAACATCGGAATAGGAATTCCTGAGCAAATACCGGCGATGCGGTTCCATCGGTGCCCTCGGAAATTGATTCCGAGCACCGGTTTAAAAGTTAGAAAACCCCGCTCGATCGTTCACTGAACGTACCCATGCTAAACTTCAGAAATTAATTTCGGGCACACCGGGCCTCGGAATCAGGCGTCGTCAGAAACTGCATTCTTGTAAAATTCCAAAGAAAATTAAGAAAAAAAATTCCTTCAAATTTCAGGGTCTTTACATTACTCCCACCTCAGGGCTCTACATCCCCGTAAAGCTTCAACACAAACTAGGGTCACAAAAGCGGTACAGAGCACACATCTGAGCCTTCCGCTCCCATGTGCTCACCTGGAGGTTCCCGTACTACCAAAGAAAGTGCACCCGAGTAATCGATCATCCTCGTAGGATCCGCTCCTGTCGATCCTCGATCCCCACTGGAACCTCCGTGAAAGACACCCCATTGCCATCATCCAGCTCCCCATGGTCGATGATATGCGAAGGGTCGAGCACATATCTCCTCAGTTGAGATACGTGGAAGTCGTCGTGCACCTGGTGCAACTGAGGTGGATGGTTCAAGCGGTAAACCAACCCGCATATCCAGCTGAGGACCTAAGAAGGTCCACTGATCCTCAGAGATAACCTACCGCCTTGGTCACATCCCATAAACCTTGTCAAGGTGAGACCCGTATAAGGGTGTGATCGTCATCCTTGAACTCCAGAGGTCTCCAAGTCCTGTCAGCATAAGGCTTTTGTCAGCCCTATGATGTCCTCATCCGCTCTAGGATGACCAGTACCTTCTCTAGTCTCACAATAGCTGCTATGATTTCTTCTTTGTCGATAAGAGAAATCTGGTCTCATCCCCTGGATGAACCACATTCATTGCCTAATACAGTCAATCCAGTCATGAATGATGCATTCATGCCATGGATGACGTCGTAAGGCCTCGACGTAACTACCAAGAGATCCAACTGTCACTCTCGCCTCCAAGGGTCGAGTCACACTGTCAGCATCAGTGTGAGGTCACTAGGTCTCCTCCAGTATAAATCTCGAAAGTGAGGGTCAATTCAAAAGTTGTAACCGGAACCACTCAGTATCAACCAAACAAAAGGACAGGAAAGAAAACATCACAAATATAAGTGTCTTTTTATTATTGCAGCTCATAGTACAAAGACACGAAGAAACTACAGACAAACATCAACAAAACTAGAAGCAACGGGATCAATAGCCTCCAGGTCAGAAGCTAGTCCCGCTCCTGTCCATCTGCTTCCGGAGCTCCATGACCATAGGCCTCAGCTTCCTGAAGCTGATCTCTCCCATGTCCTCCTGTCCCCTACGGTCGGGGTGGGCCTCCTAGTGGTGGGGGTGGAAACACCCCGAAGCATCATACACCTCCAGTTTCATGACCAGCTCCTCTTCCATGGCCGCCTGCTCCTTGCAGTCTGCCCTGATCGAACCTTTGCCTCTGGCTGGGAGGTTCTTCATTTAACTGCTGGTCATCTGCATGGCGGGTCGGACAGTCACGTGCCATGTGACCAATTCCGCCGAAGGAGAAACCCTGTCCACTCTCGGCATGTCTGGATCTGACTCCACCCCGGTTTCCCCGCACAGCTGAACCTGAGTCATGCAGTCTTCCACCGGTAGGTCTAGTCCTCTTGGACCTCTGCGTCATCTGTCTACTGCCTGCTGCAGAAGACTCTGCCGCAAGCCAGCTAGTGGTGGGTCCTGCTGCTGTAGACTGCTCAGTAAGGAAACTCTCCACTAAGAGGGCTCTCTACAACGCCCCTGTCTACGTCAGAATGCTGTGAGAAACAACAGAAGATCTAATCTCTCGCCTGAGCCGCATGCTCGAAGGTTCGGGCCCTAAATAACGGGTCTCATACCATATCTGTGGAGTAGTGCGAGAGGTCTGTGAACCTCAATGAATACTGTGCCACTGTCATGCTGCCCTGCCGTAGCTGAAGTATCTCCTGTATATGCACCGCTCAAAGGGTGGCTGGTACAAACTCTGCCCGAAACAGGCTCTCGAAGTCTTCCCAAAGAAGTGTCGCCTCGTCAGGCATCTGGAGCATCAGGCTCCACCATCTTCCTACTACTGCCTGAAGAAGGCTGGAAGCAAGGATCACCATGAAGTCTGTCGGTGTCCCCACTAGCCTGAAAACTCTCACCACAGCCTCCATCCAGTCCTCAGCCGCCTGCGGGTCCGTCCCTCCCTGGAACCTGGGTGGCCTTTGGCGCTGGAACTCGTGCAGTGCGCTCAACCGACGTGCACCCTCTGCTGCTGGGGCTGGTGGCATCAGTGGCCCAACGGGTAGTAGTACCACTGGTGCCTCCTCTGGTGCCTTAACTGGGATAGGGCCCTATACTGAGGCCTCATCGCTCGGCGGGTTGTCAGTACGTACAACTCTCGGGGCTCTAGCTGGTCATCCGCGGGGAGGCATCCTGAAAGAAACAACGTGACACAGTCAAACGATTAACCTGGTGAGCTGACCTGGTTTGAGCTGACTTTTAAAACTTATGGAAACACACACGCAAACAGTGTTTTCGTGCACAAAGTCAGAAATCAGTTGTCAGGGTCCTTGTGTATGGAGACGTCGGCTGCCCGCACCAACACTGGACTCCCTGAACTAAAAACCACACTCGGTACTCATAACACTATCGCTTCACAGAAAGAAAATATCAGAGTTATAAGTTCTACGGTAGAACTGACTCCTTGGATACCAATTTGTCATGACCCGTCCTCGGGCCCATGTCCTGACTACCCCAAGCCCGCCTTCCATAGGCCAGGGGCTGGCGACTAGCACCAAAGGCGTAAATCCCGATAACTAGGAAGACATTTCCTTATAAAAGTAAACAAAACACCACATAGTACAAGCAGAAGAAAAACACTAAGTACAAAGGAAAGTGCTGAAAAGTAAATGGGACAGAATACAAACCAAAATGAAAGTACAACTAAAACTGAACAAGTACAATAGGAAAAGAAAATAGCTGGAAGAAAAGAAGCCGCTCCTGGATCGTCCTCCTCAGATCCTACCTGAAGATTCGGTACAGATGACTCAGCTCCTGGATCATCCACCACGAATCCAACCAGAAGGGTAGGTACAGATAGCCTCCAGAACGCTCTCACCCGTCAACCTCCTCCCTGTGTCGTCTCGTCGTGTAGTCCACCTCCGGGTACCGTCCAGTCCTCGAACACTCGGCCTCCGTCAGCACTGCCCGTCGTCTGCAACCAACACAACGAGGTGCAGGCATAGCCCATGCAGGGGTGAGTATAACGATACTCAGTAGGGACCCTGAGACCCTCAAGGTCTCACTAAAACCAACATGGATATCCACAAAGAAGATCTCAACAGATAACCTCTACTTAGGTATATGCCCATACATATATCTAAGTAATCAAGTAACCCATATCAATCATGAGGGAAAGACAAAGATCATGAAATCAACGGATAACCACTACCCAGGTATATGCCCATACATATACCTAAGTTATCAAGTGACCCATCCCAATCAAGAGGTAAACACAAAGGTCAAAAGTCTCAGCTCAAACCAGAAATTTCATTATCGAAACCGTAACTGCTGAAGAGCTCTGTCTCTGAAGTGTACAGTGGTCCTGTCACGACTCTGAGGTACTGCTCACTAACCTAAGACTGCTGAGGTAATCCTCTTATCGAGTACCGCGGGTCTGCGGCCTACTACCGGGCGCTCCATCCGCTGTGGGTCTGTCGCTAAATACCGGGCGCTCCCCCTAATAGCCTACAGAGGTACTCCTCCTGTCGAGTACCACGGGTCTGCGTCCAACTACCGGGCGCTCCGTCCGCCGTGGGTCTGTCGCCAAATACCGGGTGCTTCGTCCACTAGTCTAGTCGACTCACTCCAAGTCGATTCAGTCAAGCAGTCGTCAGGTTTCAGCCGGCTACATGGTCTCCGTACTCCGTACGCTCGTCTCCGGGAGGGTCTGCTCCATGGGCTACAGTTCAATACTCCAAGTATCACAAAGTCCCATGAATAAGTATCTCAAAGGACCGCCTCATCATAGGGGTCTCAACGCAACAGTCGGCGCATCAATCGAACGCCCGGTCTGTGAGTTACTAGCCTTTCGTCCCCGGGGCCCAGTTGGTTTCGTGTGCGAACCAATATGGCCGTAACTCAACTATACCCCGAACACTCATAGGCTATACTCATAGGGACCGTTTCTCAACGTGATCACCAACGCCGCTGACGGTTCGTCAAACGGACGTCTGGTCTGAATGATATCAGCTTTTCCGTTCAAGGGGCCCGGTTGGATTTCAGGTACAATCTAACCCGGCCACTATCCAACAGCAACCAAAACTCGGGAGAAGTATGCCAAAAGTTCCGTGTCATCAAAAGGAAAACAACGAGACAGACGGTGCGTCAATCGGACGCCCGGTCAGTGAGTTATTGGCTTTTTCGTTCCAGGGGCACGGTTGGTTTCGTGAGCGAACCAACCCGACTGCACCCCTACGGCATCCAAATCTCGAGCGGAGTAAGCCAAAAGATCCGTCTCACTAAGAGGAATCCAACAAAGTCGACGGCACGTCAATCGGACCTCCGGAGCTCAAGTTATGAGCTTTTCCGCTCCGAGGGCCCGGTTGGTTTCGTATCCGAACCAACCCGGCCGAACCCAAAGTATTCCGAAACCTTGAGTGCGATATACCTAAACGACCGCCTCGATCCAAGGATCACATCGCCACTGACGGTGCGTCGAACGGAGGTCTACAAGTCAAGAAATGGGGAAAATACCAAAGAGGGTCTGAAAACGGGGGGTTTGGGCCCGGTCCGACCCGGCCCAGTACCCCCTGGGCCGGCCCGAACCGGGTCGACCCAGCCCGGCAGCTCAGCCCGGCGCGGCCTGGGCACCGCACGTGCACCGCGTGCGGGGGGAAAAGCCCCCCTTTGTTTCAAAACGACATGGAATTATGCCGCGCCTTGAAGGAAACGGCCCCCCACATGGGGGCCTGCTGCTTGGACGCCACATGGGGGGGGGCAAGCCCACCCCCCTTTAAGAGAAAAAATAAATGGCGCGGCTTAAGCCACGCCTTTGGAGAAAACGGCCCCCCACATGGGGGCCCGCCCAACATGACCCTACCAGGGGTTTTCTACCTCCGGAAAAAGAAGAGTCACGGTCGGCCCTTGGCCGGCCGTTTTTATTAATTTTGGGACCCGCGAGGCCCCGTTTTCTTCGCAAACCGGTGGCCCGCCCGGCCGGCCGCCCTCTTCCATTCGCCGCAGCCCAATGGTCACGGTTCTAATGATCACCAGCGGCCGGCGAGGCCGGCCCCCTCCTGTTGCTCCCCCACGACCCCTCGGTCGCGGTTCTTCCTTGTCCGTCGGCAGCCGGTTTTCCGGCCGCCCCTTCTAGCTTTGTCACGGCCGATGGGTCGCGGCTCCTTCGCACCACCGCGGCCGATGGCCGCGGGTCTTTGGTTATGGTGCGGCGCGATGGCGCCGCCCCTCTTTGTTTCGGTCCGTTCCGACCGCGTTTTACTCCCTTCCGCGCGGTGTGACGACACCACGTGACCTCGCTCCAATCCGTATCTAAAATAAACCACGATGGGAGGAGGTTTGGTCGTGTTCATGCGGTACGTCCTCCTCCCGTTAAACGATAACAAGGGGTTCTCATTACTCGTAGAACATCAAAGATAGAATCGATAACAAAATGAAACAAACCCCTACTTTTGATTCGTCGATCGACGTTCGTCGTTCATTGACGGTGTTGCGGAAAGAAGACGATGAAGATCATCTTTCGCCGCGTTCATCACACACTCCCAATCCCGAGCTACGTCGGTCGTGGAAGACACTACACATCGGTAGGATCCAGGGGTGGAAGTCGAAGAAGGTTGTTTACGTTATTCACTTCAATTGTTGTAGAAGTGCACCCAAAGAAGAATCGGTGTCTCCTCTCTTGTCGCATGAAGAAGAGGATAATAGGTGCGTCGTCATTCTTCGTTGAAGAGGCGTCGTTCTTCATTGAAGATGAAGTTATTCAAAAGAGGGAAGAGCTCTCTTCAAAATTCTCTCACACAACCAAAATCCCAAAATAAAATAAGGCCTCTCCTTATTTTATTATTTTTCAATGCATTCAAACTTACAAAAATTCAAAACCTAATTCACTAAATCAATGAAACAATGAGTTGTCTAATTAAATAAGTGATAGGTTGGCAAGAATTTAAGAGGGAGAGAGGGGAGAGGAAGAGTTACCCAACTTAAGTGGGGGGTTTAGAGGAGTTAGGGAGTTATGCGGAATTTGAAAAGATGGGGGCTCATGTGGGCCCCACTACACATTATCCTCTAATTTATCCCCACATGGGTAGTTAGGTTCCACCCCAACTTCCCCATGTAGGATAAAACTACCTTAGACATAAGAAATAAAATTGTCTCACAATTTTATTCATTCCTCAATTAATCCACTAATTTTAACAACTCCTCCCGTGAAAACGCAACACCGGAATAGGCATTCCTAAGCAAATACCGACAATGCAGTTCTATCAGTGCCCTCAGAATTTGATTCTGAGCACCGGTTTCAAAGTTAGAAAATCCTTCTCATTCGTTCACTGAACGTACCCAAGCTAAACTTCGGAAATTAATTCCGGGCACACCGGGCCTCGGAATCAGGCGCCGTCAGAAACAAAGTTCTTGTACAATTCCAAAGAAAATTAAGAAAAAAATTTCCTTCAAATTTCAGGGTCTTTACACTGCAAATAGTCATTCGCGGATCAACTTGATAATGAGTTCATCCATGTTCGTGTTTTAGAGGAAATCAAACATGGGAGTATGATCATTCTCAAAATAAACCCCTACCTCTTAGTTGTTCGTTGTCGCGCGTTCGTCCTCATGGGGGGTTAAGGAGTCAGTGTCGCTTTCCATCTTCGATATTCGAAAGGCGTCGAAGAATAAGAGGTTTTGTCGACATTATTCATTCTTCACTGGGGTGGAAGTCCGTCAGAGGTTCGCTAGAGAATCTTCCAATTTCTTTTTCCATATAATCTCGATGTTCCAAAATATATAAATGAGCAAGTCGTAGCTTTTCCATAATGGTGTCATTAAAGGTTCATTACGCTATGAGTTTAATGATCCATTAATGAGCCTCATTGATGTGCATCGTCACCTTCTCGTTTCCTCCCACCTCCCAAAAAAAGAGAGAAGGAGAAATAAATAAAATAATTCATTTAAATTATTTTATTATTTTTCTCAAAAGGTCTGGAAAATAACTTTTTCTCTAGGCCATTTCCGGCCGAAGTTAAGCTTCGACTAAGAGAATTCCAGCACTGTGAATTCATCGGTGCCCTCATATTTTAATTCCGAGAACTGGTTCAAAATTTTGAAAAACCCACTCGTTCGTTCAGTGAACGTACCCGAGCTAATCTTCGAAAATTGATTTCGGGTACACCGGGCCTCAGAATCAAGTGCCGACAGAAACTACATACTCGTAAAATTACAAAGTTTTTTTGAAAAAAATTTCTTGAAATTTGTAGGTCTCTACAAACCCCAATGTTTATTTTACCCATCCTACATAAAACAATATCACCATGTCTGGGTGTGTATGGCTTACCCCCTCCACGATGTGGTCTAAATTGTTTTTTATCTATATTTTATTTCGATGGGTATAAATATGAATATAACTAATGTAAATAATATATATGAAATGATATTGATTATTTATACTTAATATTCCATCCAATTCCATACCAATTAACCATTATGGGAATGATATCATCATTCATGTGTACGTACGGCCTACTGTCTCCATGAAGCGATGAGATTCATTCCCCACATTAACCATTCAAGAACTATTAATATATATATATATAATGAATAAGTATGATATATATGACGTAATTATTTCAAAAGAATAATATATATACGTATATGTCATTTAATATCATCCATTTAACATGATAAGAAAATAAATACAATGTTCATGCCTACATACAACCTGCCATCTCTATAAAAGGTGTATTCCATTCCATATATTTTATATATGTAAAATATTTATATAGATAATATATATGACATATAAATCATGTTTTTCATTATTTATGTAATTAAATAATTATATATGTAACATGAATAAGAATAAAAAGTCTCAATTATAGGATAAACAAAGTGAATGTAACTCTAAATGTTTATTTAACATGGAAATTATTAACAAACAGGTAATAAAAAATAAAAAATGAATCATATATGATATATGAAATATTAGTATAATTCTCGTATAAGTTAATAATATATTTAAAACCATTATACAAGAGTTCATACATGTACGGAGAGTATCATGCCTCATATAAGGGAAATTTTGTCTCAATTTTAATTTTTTGAGAAATAAGTTATGTAACGACCTATTTCTTGTGTGTGGTGTATGTAATGCCCATATACAATTTAATATAATGAATACATTTATCTTCAATTTATTTAAATATTTATTTGATTAAATTTGGATGATGATTTAAATATTTAATGTGGTATGAGACACTTTGAATTTATAAATAATTAATCCTTTTTCTATTTAAATATTATTGACATTATGAAACATATTTATTTGTATGTATGTAAAGGTTTGTAAATAGAATTTATGTCTACTTTTAATTTCATTAAAATGTCTTCAAAATTTATTTTTTTAAGGATTTATGTAAGGGTTATTTGACTGTGTCATTATTTTAAAAGATTATTTATACATAATTATCTACTAGGACATATTCATCTTCTATGTCCATGTTTCCTAAAAATTTATTTCAAAGTATTCTTACTATTCTTTTAAAATAGTTTAAAGTCATTTTTATTGTCATAACCCGCCTTATTCAAGATGAATAAAGGAAGTTAAAGTGTCATGAACTTATTTTTTCATAAATAAAAAAGATGGATAATGACCCCTGAGTCCCTCCTCCAATAGGACCCAGGGTGGGGACCATCACCATGGGTATACAAATATCACAAAATGGGACACATTAGACTTTTTTATAGCAACAAAGATCACGAGATAAGATGTATCAACCACAAAAAAACTGCAATACATATATAATTGAAAGATGAAATCCATCCCATATGAATATTTTTTTAATTTAACTGATTAAAATTAAATAAACTCTAAAGTATGTAAAAAAAGAACAAATCTAAGAAGGAAAATAGAGACTATCCCCTCCTATGTGCTAGTACAGTCCAAGACGGTCCATGTAATCCCCCTAGAAACCAAAAATCAGTTTTGTAATGTAGGTTGAGCATCCATGTGTACTCAGTAGGGAAACCATAGTCTCTCATACAGAAGAGGGAAAAGCATAAAAATTATCCTGTGAGAAAATAGAATAACCAACAACTCCTAACATGGTATTATAGCAATCCCCACCTCACTATGGCATGATCACCATGTAATGCAGGTAAAGTAAAGTAGTATAATAAGAACCTTGATGTTTGGGTACACTAAACCACTTCCCACCTGTTAACTTCTCAGACCATAATGGATGAAATCCTGGCACTTTCACACTCTTCCACAATCCCCATGTCACAACCCACCATCACACACCCGGGCCTTAACACTAGTCCCACAACTTGGGTAAACGATGTTTACCACATCCCACCCATAGACACCTGGACCACTACCAAAACCCATCTTTCCATTAGACACCTGGGCCACAACCACACCTCATCCCAAAGACACTTAGGAAATCACACCTCACCTACAGACACCTGGGCCTAAAAAATTCACCACATCTTGCTCGAAGTGTCTTTGGCTACCAATTCCTAGAAAACGTTGTAGGGAAGATCTAATAATCAGTCATCCATCCTCCCAACAAGATGTTGGGAAAAGGACACACTCCCCCATGATGGTGTGGGTGTTTGGGAAATAGTTATCAACTATTATGGGGTGTGTATAGAAAATCATAGGTTAGTATAAGTAAATATTTATAGGTATCAAACACTCTGCTCAACCAATGGGTTTTAAAAAAACCCCATAAATCAGCCTTTTATTCAACATAAAAATTCATTTATTAATACTAGAAATAGTCACTTTAGAAGTTGATAAAATGAAATAAGCTTCATAATATGAAACAACTCAAAACATACCCCTACCCAAATTGCTTAACCAATTATTATTCTTAACTAAGAAATCCATTTATTCATTCCATCCCTACCTGGGAAAATACCGACCATAGAACACAACTAGCCACACCGCATTAATCATACTGGGGAAGAGGAACCATTTTCAAGAAACTCACATCATATTACCACACTGTTCAACACCCATACCAGCCACTACCATCATCACTATTCAATGAAATTCCACCCAATCCATTCTATCATCAAGAAAATCACAAACACAAATCCGACCGACACAACAAATCTCATAACAACAATACCTGAAAACCCCATGATACAACAACAGCACACCCATCACACCAAGTAAAATAAACATAAAACAATCATAACATGTATCCCCACAGCTCCAACACTTCTCATCTATTCCACAATCGGTTAATATCTCAACATGAGTTTCCATTACACCACTTGAACCACCCCAAACACAGCACACAACCTCACCAAACAAGAAAGTTGAATTCATATTTATAAAATACTTGTTCATTAATTACTCCATGATAATTCATGGGCTATCACAAAATAAGTTCAATCCAAAGGAATCCATTTCATTAACTGGGTATATGTGGTTAATCAGATTATTATATTTTAATTCATTAAATATAAAACCATCCACAAGCATCCATAATCCATCACAGGTACAAAAAAAAGGCCACCAACTAACATGATTTTCTATAGGAATATATCCCATATAGAACATGGTATCAACAAATAACAAAGCAGAACAGAATTCCCTTTTTCCCAGCCCCACATATTGATCTTTAACCCAATTTAATTATATTTATTAACTTGGTATCCTACAATCTTCCAAAATAGGACATCCATAAACCCACCCCACATGATACAAAAATAAAATAGAGATGTATGGATCCCTGCTTTGATAAATAGACGATTAAAACCACCTCATTTTGAAAACCAGGGGTTGCAAAAGGATCCAAGGAAATGTTATCCAAGGTTGAAATAGAGACACATGGATCCCTAGGGTAGAAATTTTCTAGGAAGTCCAGTAGAAAGGGTAATGGGAAATGTACAAGGGAGAAAGGTTCTTCTCTTCAGAAAGGCCAGATCCAATATTAACGATTGAAATAGTTTCAAAATCCATCAAAATTGGATTACAATTAAGACCACGTTTTTTGACCATATAAAATCCTCCCAAACATTATAAATTAAAAGATATAATTTATATCATTTGAAACAACTTCAAAATCTCTTAAATATGGTTTTAAACTCATTTTACATCAAATAAAATGTTAAAGGAAAGAAACTAGAAAAACTATGAAAAACTAAAAGTTTCACTGTCTTTTTAAAATGAATCATTTTTGGGTAAAACACCATCACAAGTCACTAGTGGGTGAGTCACAATTCGATGTATCACTATTAGGTGAGTCACCATTTAGTGAGTCATCATTCAGTGACCTACCATTTGTTGAGTCACTATTTGGTAACTTACTATTCAGTAAGTCTCTATTCAGTGACCAACTATTCAGTGAGTCACTGTTCAGTGAGTCACCATTACTTGATTCACCATTTAGTGAGTTACCATTTTATGAGTCACTAATGGATGACTCACTAGTGCGACCCACTATTGGATGACTCATCGGTGCGGCACACTGTTGTGAGTCACAGGTGTGACTAGCTATTGTGAGTCACCAGTCCGGAATCATCATCATTGAAATACCATCTCCAAATACTAGTGGAAAACTCACTATTAGATTATCTACCATTTGAAAAGCTATACTTTTGACACTCTTATAAAATGATTCACGATTTCCCACCATAACTCCTCAAACATCATATTTTCACAATATAATGGACCAGGGAGGTCTGAGCCATTACATTTATGCATTTTTTAATTTTTATAAAATGTTTTGAAAGGAGTCATTCAATAATTTTGAAAACGTGGTTCTATATAACCTTTTCAAAAAATTATGGAATGATTTTTTTTAACTTATGTGGCGTGATAATCTTTTTCCCCCATATTAAAACCTGAACGTTCTAAATATTACCTTGCAAGATTAAAATTTTATTTTCAAAAGAAATGTTTTCTTTTATAACCATGTAGAGTTTAAATTACATCAATGTAAAAAGGGTTATTTAATGTATGAATTTTTTAATGATTTAATTATATTATTTCCATCTATGACAACATCCTTTTTTGGGTTTTATGCTTAATTGAGGTTGATTTATTATGATACAATCTACCTTATTGTATTGAAGGGTTTATAGTATGTTTGATCATGGAAATGATATTTTTATACCATTCATGGTTTATGTGAAAATTATTTACATTTCATATGTTATTTTTATATGAATGTTTATGTTGGTTTTCTTTAACCCTTTCATAAGAGGAATGAATTGGATCTAATATGTGATGGGTGGGGCCTGATATAGCCCCTCGATGAATCGGTTGGTCTCATGAGACATACTAGTTTGGGTTTTTACCTATTTATGTATAGTCTTGGAATGATTCCTTGATGGTGTAGTTATAATGTTCGGCATTATGCTTTCCCTCATTATGAGATTAGTTATTGATATTACATAAGATTATTCTACTAGAAGAATATCCATGAAAATTTTTAAATGGAATTATTTTGAATTATTGTTAACATATTATGGAAATGTTTATGTTTAAAAGTCTTATGTATCAATTTTATGCCTTTCCTTAAAATTTTATCCTTTTTTTGAATGATTTTTCTGCATTTTTTACAATTACTGAACAGCTAATCTCATGCCTTTTGTATGTTTTATTTTCCTAGGATTACAAGAAGTGTTTTATGATTTATATGAGATATTTAAATAGGAAAATAATTGTGTTATCCAAAAATTATCTATGTTTCATATTGTTTTTTTAATTTTTATGTAATTTTCTTTTATGTAATATATTTTCCAAGACTAATAAACCAATCATTCCTTTGGGATTTGGTTCCTCGTAATCATGCCTATGTATAAAAATAATGTACGTTTTCTAGGCTTCTAGGGTTGGGGAATTACAAATATAATGGATCATGTCCCCACATTATTTAAAACTTGTTGAAATTATTTAATATAATCTTGAAATTATGAATCCCCAATATTTAGAAATACAGACACAACATAATAGTTTTTTTGTTCAATATTAAGGGATAGTACATGGATCATATGGCGAATATGTGTGGGTCAAACCTAAATACAATAATATTCAATAGATTTTGTTGATTACAAATGTTTAATAACATTAACTCCCTTCTATGCACACCACCAAGACAAGAATTTTAGGGATAGAACACTACCACCCTCAGTTCACATCCATCGGTTCCCCATTTCTCACTACTTTCGGTCAATCCTTTTTCTATTTATTGACTTGATTGTATCTTGTGTATAATAGACACATAAATATTTATCTATTATTAGAAGAAGACAGTTATTAAAACATAGTCCAATTCCAATTCCATTGAATGAATATTTGAATTAAAATATATATACAAAACCCACACTTCACACAACCTTTTCATTTTCATGAAATTAGTTAGTTTTACTTGAAACATTTCACTCTCGTGAAACACCTCAGTTTTCATGAAAATGATGGTACTATCACACAACTCAAACGTTTTTGAAAACATTATTTTTAGTAATCTAACATGATTTATAAAAACACAATTTATATTTTTCATCCAACTCTAATTCGCACAACTTATTCATGCAACTCTACTTCACACAACTCTTTCATGAAGTAGTGACTCTAGATATTCATTTTGAGACAGATATGACTTTTTAATGGAGGTAAACCCTATTAATATATATATGACCATTAACTCAAATTCCTTGTGTTCCATCAACCTTTCACGCAACATTCCTTATTTTCTAAACATCACTGTTTTTTATGTCTCCATTAGCGTGAAAGCTCATCTGTATTTTACAGGTTCATACAATATTTATTTTTTACAACACCATGATTTTCATAAAACCAATGACTTATCCATATTTTAATGTCGAATAAAAAAACTCATTTGTTATAAAATCTAGAAAACTCCTCACCCGTTCACACAACTATTGTTTTATAAGAGAATCATTCATTTTCTGAATAAAACTTCCATTTTCCTCAAGATGTTAGACCTAATTTTTTTGGAAAACACTAGAAAACTATTCCACCTTCAACACTAAGGCCTCCTACATTAAAAAAATCACTTGTCTTGAGAAAACTAATGATAGTTTAATACAAAAAAAACACAAAATATAAATGACTATATTTGAATAAAATTTTTTCAATAGCCTAATGGAATAAACACATTATGTCTATGCCAAAAAAAATATAAGCAAAACCATCATGTCCATTAATGAGAGAATAAACCCATGATGTCCAGACCTGACTATATAATGATATATAAGCTTTTGAAAATGAATTTTTAGGTGATATATGACTCCACCTATCAAAATCAATATATATCGGTATTCTAAATCAAAACAACCCTAATCATAAATCAAATTAACCATGTTAAAAATTGCTTTATAAACATATCACATAACATGAACATAATAAATCCTAGGATATAAAAATAACAATATAAAAAGGGTTGATAACATAATGAAATATAGTATATCACTTAATCAGAGAAAAATAATTTTAAAATATTGAGAACAAAGTCATGAAAAGTGTTTTTTCAAATCATGTTGTATTTTTTATTATAAAATTTATAGTTACTTGTTAATTTTTTAAAAGACCCAATTTTTCCAGAAAAATTAAAAGGATAAAGTACATAAAATTTATTTTGGTTAAAAAAACATTCACCAAGAAATAAGTAAATAATATCAATTAAAATGGATTGTATTTGAAATAAATTTTTCAATTATAAATAGGGTAACTAAAAGAAAGGATTTTGATTACCAAATCACATATCTTTATGATTGGTTTCCATGAAATTATTTAAACTCATATATCAAAAACATCAACATATCAATTATATATTTTTTGAAATTTATATATATATTTATATATATTAATATTATTCAATGTGAATTCTTCTCTTCATTTATTATATTATTATAATATAATTTTATCACAGGGTGTTAGTAATTTTAACTGTTTTGAATGACCTTTTTAAAAGTGATATTGATCATAGCTATCCTACAAAAGACAATAATTTTCAAATAATTAAAGGTGTTATATTTTTCTTTTATAAGGACATATAATTTTATATTTCCATTGAAAGTGAGTTTTGGTTGTGTTTCATGAAAATGAAAATAGTAGTGAAATGTTTTTTCTTTATTTATTAACATTGAAGGATTACTTTATAATGATCATCACTTTTTGTATCAACAAAAAGAAACATATTTTTATATAAATACTATATATAGTTAACCACTATAATATAAAACTATCCATTTATTCAGGTGAAGGAAAATAAAACATTTTTATTCATAGAGGTGGTACTCTGCACAACACATGATATGTGATTCTCTTACCGAAATAATGAAAAGGTTCAAAGTAGATAGTATGTTTTGATTTTATAATTAAAAATACATTATATAAATAATAACTATATTGAAAGAATATAATTCTTACCATCCATGAGGGGTGGTGATGAAAAACCTTAAGCATCTCTTGATGGAGGTGATGATCTATACACACATACTAACAATGGTTCTTTCTTTTCTTGGTAGATGAAATAGAATAAATAATGGTTGTACCTTTTTTATAATTACATCTAAAAACACTCATGATGATTATATTATTATTATATTATTTTTATGGTGGGTTTATAATGTAATATATGAGAGAGGAACATTATAAAATTTGTGATACCAATGTTGAGACCTTGAACATTCTCTTGAAGAAGGCCTTATATTTGATGGAATTACACTAATTTATAGTTACCAAGGGAACTATAGTTTGTATGGAAATTTAAATAGATTAAACCAGGTAGTTTTTAAAGTAAATTATGATATATTAGTGGATAATTTAATGGTTGGAAGTGATCCCTATTTTATAAGAAATGCGGAGGGACTTTTCAATGGATAAGAATAGTAAATAACTGATAAGAATGGAAAGGCATAAATGTAATGTGAGTTAAGTGATGTAATATTAGTAATAAATGTTGGTAAGATGTTAAAATTTAAAAAAAAATGTGTTCTATATTGTCTAAATGTATTCTTAATTTAGGAAAATTAGATCCACCATATATTAGTCATTTAAACACTAAATACTCTTAATTAAATATTAATCATATTAATTTTTCTATAAAAAAAAATAAGTAGTTTATTTTGAATAAATATAGACATGATTAATCTGAATATTTATATATTTATCCAAATTCAATATTCAAATAGTTTTAAATTAACTTTTAAATTAAAAACGTATGATGTTTTGAAAAACTGGTTTTTCTAAGAAAAATGTTGTCTTAATTATTCATTATTTTAAGTATTATTTAACATTTATTACTGAATAAATTAGTGTTCATTCATTTTAATATATTTATAAACATTATACTATAAATTTATTTAATATTGTTTTAATTTCAAAAATAAACAATATTTAGAAACTTATTATTCTTTGAAAAATATTCTTTTTATCATGCTAAATAATATTTACAAAGGAAACATAATATTTATCCATAAAAATAAAGTTCTATTATTAGATAATTTGGGCCAATTTATTTTAAATTTAAAATAAATTTCATTTAATTTAATTTAATTTATATAAATATGTTTTGAAATAATATTGTATAATATATTTAAAAAAATTGAAAAAATATTTCTTATATTTTAAAATATCAAATGTCGGATTTCAATTCAAAAATGATATTTTAAAATATATATAATTCTACTTCATAGGAATATATTTGGCCATGATAATGGTTTCATAAGTTTTATGTTCTATTATATCCATGTTATGTTAAAAAATCCATTATATTATCAAAAACAGTATTTTACAATTTTCACATAAAAACAATTATTATTAAAAAATTAGAAAAATACATCTTATTCTAATATGATGGTGTTAAATCCAAAATTTATGTTAATTTTTTCAAATTAAATATCTAAAAGTGACAAATTAATTTTAATATAAGAATAATTAAAATAATTTTAATATATTTATATAATTCTATGTATAAAATGTCATTTTTCTATTTCTCCATTTTATATAGTTTTTATAAAGTGGTTACTTTGGGTGTTACCACAAATTTAATATCTATAATGAGGATATGGTTATTTTTCTTTTGTTTTCTCATGTTGTTTAACAGACTACCAGCTCACATGGTACATAATTAAGGAAAATAAATTACTGAAATCATGGTTTGTTACAAAAATATTCAATGAATCATCATAATGATGAATGGATGTAATGGTGTAAAAAATATTCTCATTCCATATATGTTAAAAACATTATTTTCACACTTTTATAATAATTAAAAAACAATCCTATCTGAAAAAATTTAAAATATTTTTTTAAATGCTCCAAATAAATAAAAATATGGTTCAAAATAACTTTACCCAGTTATTGAGGAATAAAAAACATTATTTATTATTTTAAAAAATATTAACATTGAAGAGAATATTCCTGATGAAAAAGTGGAAATATGGTAAATTTTACATAAAAATATTCTTATTGAATTTAATATCAGTGAGTGGAAAATGAAAAAATAATTTCAAAAACCTAAACCAAATGAATCTAGAGAAAATATATGTATTTTAAATGAAAAGTATACAATAATTTCTCTCAATGGATTTTTAAAATAGACAATCCTCAAAAGAAATGATATTATATCATAAACCCTTACCTTATGGATTTTTTTTCTTTATACGTTTTCCAAAATTATATATAACAAAAAAATAATAGAAATATTAATCGACCATACTCAAATATATCATATCATATTTCATTCTTTATAATTTCCTATTACCCTTTTTTGGTAAATCTTCTTTATAATGATCATTTTGGTGAAAACATGTCAATTTTCCTTATATGATTCTGTTTGAAGTTTCTAGTTATGCACTACTGTCAAGGAATAATCATATAAAAATTATTTATATTTTTATAACTATAATATATATTCAATATATACCATTTTATTACTATTAATATGATTTGGGGTTGAAATATGAAAAATATCACTTCATTGAGATGGTAGTTTTTTCATACACACGAGTAGTGTTTTAATTTTCTAACAAATGGTAATAAATAAAGGAAAATATTAATATATCTTTACATAATAATAATAATACAATTAATATCATATATATTCTTTAAAAACATCCATATTACCATCCATGAATGGTTTAAATGAAAAATAAATCACATAGCTTCATGGAGTTGGTAGTCCACAGATATGCATGTATAATGTTGTCATTTCTCATTAGATTAAAATGTGGTATAATATTTTTATACAATTAAAATAAAAAATATTACAATAATGGTAATTATTTCATCTTGTCAAGATTATTTTAGAATATTTTGATTTGGTATAAGGTTAAATAAACATAAAATTATTTGGTGAATACAATTTCTTCTTCATTGAGAAACCTCATTTTTCATCTCTTCATTAATACCCTCAAACTGGTATTTTTAGAATAAAATCACCTCTAAAAAGTTTATAGAGTATCTTATAAGATATTTGGGCAAGGTATTTTTGATATTGGTTTCTAGATAATGCATGAGGAAGAGAGTATAGGAGGTATTCTTTTATAAGTGAGGGGAGGGGCACTCTTATAAATACAAAATGCGCTAAAATATAATAAATCCAAATTCAATAAAAATTATCCCAAAGTAAAACCTAATTACAATTAAATATAATTTATGGAATTAATATATTCAACAAATAAAATTTATTCATGTTTTGGTTATGTTTTCAAACATATATTTTACTTTATCCTCCTTATCAATCCTTTTTAGCCATTTTTTGCGGTGAATTGTTTTTTACTATAATAACAATTCCTTATGACTAAAAATGAAGGTCACCACATTAAAGAATTTTGAAACTATTTTTTTAAATATGGATAATATTTTATCAAATTTAATATCTAAAATTTTACGTAATTTGTTTTAAAATAAGAATGTAAAATGAAATGAAAATGGTTTTTAGGAAAATGAATTTTCATGCATTACAATGAGTTTAATTCAATTAATTTTATAGTAAAACCATGTAGTATAATGTTAATTTATTTTAATAAGTAAATTATCTTAAAATATAAATACAACAATTCATTAAGTAAAATAAATTTTATTTATTAATATAATAACACTTTATGGGCATAAAATCAGTTTTTTCAAAAATATACCTTTTTTACTTAAAATTTTATTATCACCATTGAAAATTAATTAAAAACAAATATGTGAACTATTATTCATTTTTTCTCATTAAATACATATATATTTCATTAAATTTATATTACATTAGATATCTAAAGACATAATTTGAATAAAAATATAATACTTTGAAAAAAATGATCTTTTAACATTAAATGGTATTATTTAAAATTATTAAAATTGAGTAATTATTTATAGAGATTAATCAATAAAATTTAATTAAATAATTATTTTATAAATAAATTTCATAATTATGTTTCTCCTAATGATAATCCCTAATACAATGCAATGGTGATAACAATCATATTTAATAATAATATTTCAATTGTGATTCATTTAAGGTCAATGTTTTATAAAAAGGATCCTATTAAACACTTTAAATATAATTATAGAGATTTATACCAAATAAATTTACATTGTTAAATTATATCCACTTAAAAAAATTTACCCTTGAGATTCCATCACTTTGATACAGACAAATGATGATAAATTTTCCTCATCCTATCTGTTGAGTCAGAAGTTTGTTTTGACTTTTACATTCCTTTTGACCTTTTGATTTGGAAATCACAAACTCATTATTAAATATATAATATCTAATTCTTTTATGACCAAAGTATTCTTTCAATGTTTTCATAATACTTTAAAATATTTTTAATGTATTTAAAAATTTACAATACAATTATCATAATAAGCATGAATCCGATCATGACCAAATTCACCCTTTTAAATCACTTTAAAGACTTTATATTTGGTATTATTACTAAAAAATTATTAATCTGATTTAATAATGTAACTAATAGTATTGGATACAAACTCATTGAGAGAATCATAATTAAACTCTGTAAGTAAATCTATTGGAGTTACTTCTCATTAAATTCTGAATACAGAAAACTATTTCATCATATTGAACCCCTTAACTCTCAACTATGAAATACAAAATTTCAAAAATTATATTGTGTATTATTTTTCAAAAATTTTAACAAAAAAAAATTATTCTTTCAATTACAATATGACCATTGAGGTTCCATGTGTCCATGTTCATCTAATATTTCTAGAGAAAAATTGATCGTTGGAGATCAAGATGACTTTTGGGGCGAATGCCTATAAACACAAGGCCATTTGAACAAGCTCAATGAGATATGATTTCAAGACATGGTGCAACAGTTCTGATAAATTTTCTATGTGTGAAAGCTATAAATCAAGAAATTTCTGAACTGATTTTTCCATATACTTGTAACATTCTAGAGTTTTTTTATAAATACTTTTTAGAATTCAATTACGTTATGTTAATTCTTACTTGTAAGTCTTTTATATTCCACTAAAATTTCTAATAGAAGGTTAATTATTTTGTACATTCAATTTTTAATTTAGTTTATCATTATTACAATAATTATGATAATTTATGTATTACACTATGAATACAATTCCAGTGATTATGATTATCACTTGCTCGGATTAGGATTCTTTATGGTATAAGGTAGATTCATATACTTGGTGACCTATGACTTTACAAGAATATCATAATAAACTTGTTTACGATATCATTATAATCTGAACCGTGGTCCAACCTGATTACTTTTTAAAAACATAACATTTTTAGTTAAATTATTTTAAACTCCATTAAAGTAAATTAATTTAAAGTTAAAAAATGAATGTTTTTAACCATAAAATTCACCCCCTCGTATATTTTTTTCATATAAATATACATTCTGGTCCTAGAATTGGTGTCAAAGATGAGTCTCTATAATACTGATACTCATAATTTTTATCAGAGGAAATATTCACTACTCATATACTTACTAATTTCATTTCAAGTTAACTTTATTTATTATTATAAACTTTCTGTTTATAAAAATTTGGTGCACAAACATGTATTGGGAAAGTTTTTTTGTTTATATATTTTTTTAAAGGATGTAAGGACTAAAAGTTGGATCTATTAGTAATCTCAATCCCACAAGAGCACCAATTATCTACGGTAATGATTATGAATGATAGAATTCATAATTTTTTTTATCAAAAATGGAGTTGATAATTTTTTTATGACAACAGGTGAATACAAAATTCCCAAAAAATAAATAAGAACTTTTAATAATTAAGAAAGTGTGTAATATAAATTAATTACAAGGTAAAGAATACCTTATTATTTTCTATGAAACAAAAAACATATATATCTTGATTTCCTCTTGTTAAGATACTAACAGTAATTAGAAAATGATAGCAATCACTTATTTTGGAATTTGTAATGTTTTTGAGACTATGAGATCTAGGTTAGGAGCAGATTTTAGATATTTTGAATTTCATTTTGGTGAACCTATAGTTATGTTACAATAATGGTTTATTAAAATTGTTAATTTTTTATAGCATATGGGTGAAAATAGATTATATTATCAAAATATTGTTGAAAAGATCATTGATATTATTTAAAATGAATGGGAATCAAAGAGAACAACTGTTGATGAATACAATAATATTAACGATTTATTTGGAACACTACTAAAACATGAAGGTAGGATATAAAGAGATTCTGAGAAATTTAAAAATAAGAATGGTGGAGTTACTTTTATTTATACTTAAAATCCAATGAATGATCAGGATCTTGATAAGATTGTTAAATAAATAAAGAAAAGTTTATTACTTAGTCATACTCAAGTGATTCAGAACCTTCTATGAATATATTATCAAATCCTACTTGAATAATGAACAATATTATTGGTAAAATGGATTTTTGATATTAGTATAATAAAAGTAACAAGGAAAGGAATGATAATAAAAATCCTGAAGTTACCAGTTATGAATGTTAATGAGTTGGACGCATAAGACTCGATTTTCCAAAACTCAAATGAAAAGATTTAAAAGAAATACATTCTGATAGAAATCAGAAAATGTATTAAATTTCAAAATGTAGTAAAGTAATAAACTCTAATTACTCATGGTGTGATAATGGTGGATATTCTTCTGGCGATTCTTCAAATATTAAAAATTCTGGATAGTGGAATATTGGTCACTATGCTAGAATACTTTTTGAAAATAAATGACTTATCACATGGTAGAAACTATTGATTCATTAAAAATATATCATTAAATGAAAAAATACTATTGAGAAACATTATATTTATTTTGATGAAAAAAATTTCTCATTAGAAGATAATACTTTACCATAATATGAATAAGTCTCTAGATTTTCTAAATTTCTTGATAATGAGAATTGTAAAGTCAGTAAGAAAATTAAGAATGAAAATTATAGAATAAATGTATTGAAAAAAACATTTTTATATCTTTTAAAATTTCTTTATATGAAATATTTAAAATTTGATTCTATTTATAAAAACAATGAAAAATATAATTTTGAGAATTATAAGCTTTCTAATGAGTTTGAAAATCTAATTTCATAGAAAAATGTTTTAGAAACAAAAAATAACTTATGAAACAAAAAAATATTATGGATAAGAATTTAGTTACAAAACTAAAGTCTGAAATTTTTTCTTTAAAGAAACTTTTTTCAATCTTTAACACAAGGAAGGAAGGATTTTATTACATGTATATACAAATCCATCCATAAGGTAATATTTTTGTAATGGGATATAATCATATAAACTCGTTTATTAGTAATAATTAATTTGGTCCTAAAAACACCCCCTTTTGGAAACAAATGTCCATGTGGAGGTCATTGGAATAAAAATTGTCCCCCAAATAAAATTCAATCTTCAGTATTTCACATAGACCATTTTTCAAAACAAATATGGATTCCTAAAAATATTTTCTAACATTTCTAAACACAAGAAGGTTTTGGTTCCAAAAGGCTAATTATTTTGTTTTCCTTGAAAACAGGTAAGTACCAACCACAATAATATGTTGTACATGGACAGTGGTTGTTCCCAACATATGACTGGTAATAAATACTTCTTTGAAAATATTTTTGAATTGAAAGGTGTAAGAGTTACCTTTAGAGATAATTCTTAAGGAAATATTTTTGGTATGGGTAACATTATTATTCTGGAAAATCATTAATTTAAAATGTCTTATTTCTTAAAGCACATTATAACAATCATATAATAATGAGTAAATTATGTGATGAAGGTTACCTTGTAAATTTTAGTAATGATAAATGTGTAGTACACAATTCCATGGATGAATTCCTTATTTTTTTCCATCGGCATGAGAATGATTGTACACATAATTTAGACATATTTAGGATCCAAGACATACCTTGACTATGTGAAATTGAATAAAATTCATGGTTATGGAATGGAAGGTTAGAAACATTTAACCTTAGTAACTCTTGTAAATTAACTATGAAAAGAATTTTTGGGGATCTACCAGAACATGGATTTTATTCTATAAAAGTTTGTGAACATTATCAATGTTAAAAGCTATATATGCCATGATTTAAATAAATTGGTAATGTGTCAACTACTTAAGCTTTATAGTTAGTGTACATGGATTTATTTGATTCCACAAAAATTGGATGTAATGGAAGAAATTATTATGTATTTGTTTTAGTTGATGATTATATTAAATACACAAGGGTCTATTTTCTAGAAATGAAATATTAATCCTTTTGTATTTTTAAAACTTTCATAGATAATGTTAAAAATGAGAAAAACCTTCCATTGATATCTATTCATAGTGATCATAGTGGAGAATTTACAATTTTTTATTTTGTATATTTTTGTATTAAGAAATTCATTACTCATTACTTTTAATCACCTAGAACTCCTCAGAAAAATGGTGTTGTTGAAAAAATAAATCATAATATAAAAGAAATAACATGACCCGGGTTGGTTGAATACTAAATTTCTAAACATTTTTGGGGAAAAGCTATAAGTACTACTTTCTATAATATAAATCGATCTTCATTTATACAATTTCATAATAAAACTCCCTATGAACTTTGGAAAAACCAAAAACCAAAAGATTTATACTATAGATTATTTGGTTGAAATTAATTCATCTTAAAAATGAAATAACATTTATAAAAATTCACACCCAAATCTGATGAAGGTATATTCATAGGCTATTCCACTACTTATAAGGCTTATAGAGTTTTTAATATAAATTATTTTATTGTTAAGGAAATAGTATATGTTAAATTTGATGAAATTGATTCTTTAGTTTTTAAAAAATCCCAACATATATCTTCTTATCTATTTTCCAAAACAAATTATCAAACTCTGATATAAGACACTTATGATAAAGAGAATACTCAAGAAATTGTTTCTAAATTATTCACATCTGAGTACGTTATACCTAATATTGATGAACAAGTTTTAAAAAACCCAAGTCAGTTTCTTATTAAGAATCATTACACTGATAGTACCATTGGTAATATAAATCAACTCGTAAGGACTATATATTCTTTGAGAAATGAAATAGAACATTCTCCTTTCCTATACTAATTTGAAGTCAAATGTACTAATGAGTCTTTATGTAATGATGATTATATTAAGTGTATTCAACATAAAATAAATGAATTCAAAATGAAGAAATTTTGGATCATATTTGAAAGACCTAAAGAAACCTCTATAATTGGAGTAAAATGGGTTTTCAGGGAAAAAAAGTGATGAAAATGGAATAATCATCATAAATAAAGTTGGATTTTTTGCTAAAGGTTTTAATCAACAAGAGAGAATATATTATCAATAATCATATGCTCCTATATCTAGAATTGAATCTATTCAAATTCTTTAGCATTTGCATCATTATTTAATTTCAAATAATTTCAAATGGTTGTAAAGTTTTCTTTCTTTAATGGATATGTTCTAGAGTATGTTATTGTTAAACAAAACCCTAGTTTTAAAGATAAAAAACATCCTAAATATGTTTTATATTTTTCCAAATATTTATATGGACATAAACAATACCCTAGATCCTAGTATGGTAGATTAATTGGATTTTTTTACAGAACAATTATTTTTAGGGAACTACTAATCTTATTCTTTTAAGAAATAAATAAATCAAAAATGTTTTGAATTTTGAAATGTGTGTTGATGAAATTATATTTAGATCAACTTATAAATATTTAATATAAACTTTTTTTAATCATATAAAATATGTGTTCGAAAAGAGTATGATGGGTGAGTTAACATTCATTCCTGGTTTTCAAATTTCTCAAAAACCAGAAAGAACAAATATATCTAAACATAAATATATTAAATATCATCATAAAAACTATGGAAATGTCATTACCAAAAGTATTATTACTCCAACTAGTACCTCAAAAAGAGTTGATCATGATGAATTTTGGAAACCATTTGATCAAAAAACATTTAGAGGAATGATATGATGTCTACTATACATAATATCTAGTCATCCAAACATAATGTTTTTAGTATGATTATGTGAAAGATATCATGAAAATCCAAAATAATCCCATTTAAAAGCTGAAAAATAATTTTTCATTATTTAAAAAGAATTATAGATTTTGGGATATTGTATTCTTCTCAATATTATTTTATTAAAAACATTTCAAATGATGAATTTGGTGGTTGTATATTGGATAAGAAATTTACATCTTGAACTTTTCATTTATTAGTAGATTGATTAGTTCCTTAGTAATATAAAAAACAACACTTAGTAGCACTTTCCACTACAGAAGAATAATATGTGGAAGCTGGAAGTTGTTGTGATCAAGTGTTGTGGATACAACACACACTCACTATTTATGGAAATGAGTTATACTAAAACTCAAATACTATGTTATAACACTAGTTCCATTGATTTAAGTAAAAACTATGCACATTACTCCCATTAAAACATATAGATATTAGGAATCACTTTATTAGGGATCACACACTCAAATGAGATATCATTTTAAAATTCATCAGAATGCAAGAACAACTTGCGAATAATTTTATAAAACTATTTACTAATGGTATATTTTAATGCAATAAACAAAATCAATTAATGATTACTGAAATTTAATCATTCATATATACTTATTTTTTAAAAAATATCCTTACATTAATATACTTATTTTTTCATATGGGGGTACATATGATTGATTTTTTTAAATTTAATATGTTTTGTAATCATATTTGAAGTTTTGGTTTATTTCTATTTCAATCGGATTTAGAAACATAATCAAATTTGAATTTATAATGGGATTCTAAAAATATGAGATTCATATTCCTAATGAGATTGAAAAAAATAATATTTGGATTTGGAATTTCAATGGGATTTTAGTTTTCAATCATATTAAAAAAATGATTTTATATTTTTAATTAAAATTTTTTCATAGGATTTCTATAAAATTTAAAACTAAGAGTAACTATTTATCTTATCAATGTCTCTACACAGAAAGGTATTACTCATTCTCTTATTCATTAACACTATTTTATTAGTGTCATTAATAATTACTGTTATATTGAATGTTTTTATTTCAAAATTATTTCCCTTTATTATTCGTATTCCCCAAAGTATGATATATGTTTTTTAAAAAACCTCAAGACTTTATATTCTTATGAAAAACACACTTCAGCTTTAATCCCAACTATCAGATCAGAAATATATAATTTTTGATGTCAGGGTAATTTTTAATGTTCAAACGTATCTCAATTTTAAATATAAATAGGGTACTCCTATCCCACATCGTTCATCCCTAAAATTACAAATGCAAACTGACGCAAAATTTACATCTCAGGCTTTGATTTCTTCATTTATGCTTCATCCATTTCAAGCCCAAATATGATGGATCCTTCTCAAACTCATGATTACAAAAATTGGTTTCTCTTCCATGAAAGGATATTATATATATTTTAAAAAAAATTGCGGTTCAACATTAAAAAGAATGACTCAATTAAAAGATGTTAATAACATTTCATAGAACAGAAGGATCTGAAATATGATTTTTTTTATCCAGACATGGTATATGATTTTTATTAAACTTTTATGTTCTGACCGAAAAATGGAAAAGAAATGTTTTAATTTCAGATTTATGATAATTCATATAAGATGATTATGAAAGGTTCAAAATTTTTATTGGGGTTCTTGAGGAGGTAGATTCTATTTTTTTCTTCACATAAATTACATGATTTAAAAGGAATAATGTAAATGATATATCTAAAAATTAATTTTTTAAAATAGATGAGGATCCAAGAAAAGTGACTTATTTTATTTCTAATAATAATTTTCTGGAAACATGGATATAAGGGTTCCCTATTCAAATTAGAGGAGATAAACATTCCATAATGGTATCAGATATCTTTATTCTAGATTATCTAATATATATAATAATTACAACCATTATTGGATTCATTCTTTTAACTATAAATAATTTTTAGTTAGGATCAATTATGTAACAAAAAATCATGTTTCCCAGATTGATCAGTAAGATGGTTGGAAACAACCTAAGGAGTTTCATTATCCCAATCAAATCAGATCCCACCAGAGAAAAAATTTCTTTTATCATTCAAGATATGATTATAATGATGAAATTTTTTTATTGAGATTTAACATTTTGTGTGATGAGAACCAAGGGATCTACATCTTAGGTAAAACCTTCCTCCTTAAAAAGAATTTATGAAAGAGGAAAAGGAAACAAAAGATGAATCTTTTCTCATAATAAAAGAAAATAAAGAAAATTATTATCCAAAGGAATTCATTGATGACTAGAGAAAAAGAAAGGTAAAAGAGAGGGAGATCCCCATATTGGTCTCCACCCCACAAAAGCCTTTTCTGTAGGACTTCATGGTGATGAATCCTTGGAAAAAAATATAATTAGAAGAAGTCGAAGGAAAATATTTTAGAGTCCCAGTTATGTGAAATATTATTTAAGGGTATCAAATCAGCTTAATCCAAAATTGTTTGACAATCTACCGATGCTAGACTTGTATTGAAATAAAAAACAAATTTTTTTTGTGAAAATTTTACATGTGATAAAGCTAATTAAAAATGAATCATTGTTACTCAAGAATATATTCCTGTGGGAAAGGATGATTTGAGTTCAGAACCTCAAATTTGTGAAATATTGAAGAAATATTCTGAAGGAACAGAATAAGAAGAAAATGTTTTGAATCAAATGAATGAATTTGATAGTAAATAAGAAATAAAATAATAAAAATAAGAATATGAAAAAGAAAAAGTAAATGAGGAATAAAAATAAAGAGATTAATGCTAGTATAAACAGAACACTAAAGAGAATAAAGAAAATGATTCATTAGACATAATTTCTTTAAATACCTCTAAGGTTTCATAAAAAAGGTTATCTTCATTGGGAAATCAGATTGAAAATACAATCAGTAAAGAAATATAAAATCTTCCATCAAATGAAGATGTTGTATTCTCATCCAATAACTATGGTATAAATCAAAATTCAAAATATGAATGAATGAATAAATTTGAATCAGTTAAAATTTCATATGAAAATTATAGTAATTAAAGAATTTAGAAGATGGATCTATAGAAAAGTAAGAGACTGGAAGAAATTATTGGTATAATAAAATGAACTCAATCAGAGTCAGAATCCCAATATATAATCTCATCTAAAATAATTAATTATATTTATCATCTGATAAGTATTTTCCTAATGAAAAATCCATATTTTCCAATTCTAGAAACCATAGTTGATACGATGATGGAAAACCAATACAATGATCTAAATTTATTAATATCATTGATAGATATTTGAATCCTCTTTTGATCATAATTCAATGTTTACAATGTTGGGTTGAAACTCATATGAGATGTTGCAAAAACAATTTGAATGGTCTTGTGTATTTGATGATTATTTTAAGATCAATGATGAGAATATTTGAAAACTTAAGAAATATGTTAAAGAGACTAAAAATGATTTAAATAGTCTCAAAAGGGATACTTCCAAAAAGGTAATTTTGTATACCTTCAAAGATGACTCTAAAAAATGGCCAAAGGTATTTCAAATATTCAAACAAACATCAACTTCTTGATTGAAGATATTTCTAAACTCAATCTCTATAAATATGATATTTCTAACTTCTTGTTTCATTTAGAAGTTTTATAATAATGAATTAAACTTTTAAAAAAACATTCAAACAAATGAATAATAGTAGAACGAACTGAATGAAAGGTTTTAAATTCAAGAAGAAAAAATTCTGGATCTAAAAAAACAGGTCCCTAGAGGAGCTTTTTACAAAAGGGGATATAGACATAAAGTGGTTAAAGAAACTCAGAACAACTTTCTAATCATTGATTCCACTGAATAAAGTCATACCTTCTAAAAAACTCCTGTTGTATTATGAGTACTTTTGAAAATTTCAATGAAACATGTTTTCATCCTTATTTATTTCTGATTGAATGTCTTCCAATATTTCTTGGTTGAATTTTATTTCCATCACATTTCGATGATTAATTACTTTAAATTGGTTCAAATAGATTATTTTCTATAACTATTTTCATGTACTTAAAAGAGTATTCCCAATCTTTTTTGAAAATCAAAAAGTGTAATAATGACACACAAGGGGGGAGAATACTATAATGGGATAATGATATATAAAATGAAGAATACTAAAATAAGGGGGAGAATACTATCCTTTAGTAATTTATTATTCTAAGGGGGAGTTAGTCGTATTCAATATCATATTTATATGGGTAAAAAAACTCAGGGGGAGATAAGTACAAATCTTTATTTATGAATATGATAGTCTCAAAAAGGATTACAGATTTATGTTTTTCAAAATCATTTTGTTTTTTTAACTATTTGGTTTTTGCTTTCCAAAATGGGGTAGATTGTGGAGTTAAAAGTTTCTTTTTATAAATTTCCATTCATTTTGAACTTTCGTTTTGGAAATTACAAACTCATTATTAAATATATTATATATAAAAAATTACGGACCAAATTAGGCTGACAATTTTATCATAATACATTAAAATAGTTTTATTGTATTTACAAATTTACAATACAATTATCATAATAAGAATGAATCTGATCATGATCAAATTCACCCTTTTAAATTGACTTAAAGAATTTATGTTTTTTATTCATACAACCAAAGTCTTAATCATATTTAACATCATAACCAATAATACCAGATCCACAATCATTGATTGAATTATAATGACACTCCGTAACAAAGTCTATTGGATTGACATTTGATTAAATTAAAAATATGGAAAATCATTTAATTATATTGAACCCTTTAACTCTTTACTCTTGAAAAAAATATTACCAAAATGATATCATGTATTCTACGTCAATATGTAAAAAATTAATGTTGTTCTCTCAAATACAATGTGATCTTTGATGTTTCAGGTGTCCAAGTCCCTCCGACATTTCAAGAGAAAATATTATTATTGGAGATCAAGATGACCATTGGGAAAAATGCCAAAACATAACTGGTCATTTGAACAAGCTCAATGAGACATTATTTAAAGACACCATGTGAGAGCTCTTCTAAATTTTCTATGTGTCAATTCTCTGAATCTTACAAGTTGTGAACTGCATGTTCCAAATACATATAACATTCAATATATTATTTTTCTTTAGGACACACCGATAATTGTGATTATGATTTAGGATTCCATGGATAGAAAGATAGAGGATCTGATCACTATCCTGATCAATGGTTTACTAGGATTGAAAGACAGAGGATATGACCACCTTCTGGATCAAGGGATTCTATGGATAGGAAAACATACCAAGATGATAATGGTATCGAGGGGTTACATCGGTGTGTGTATGATAGAATTTCTTAAAACTAAAATTCATGAGACTATTATCAAAGTTTGTTGGATACCCTTCTCTTTGCGTTAAAATAATTCATTTCAATTTTATTATTTATTACCTTCCAGTATTTTATATTCCACTGCAATTTTTTACAGGAGGTGAATTATTTTGTATATTCATTTTTCTATTCAGTTTATTGTAATTTCTCTAATTATGATACTTCTTGTATTACACTATGAATATGTTTTCAATGATTATTATTATCACTTAATCTGATTATTATTTTATACCATATATGTTATAATCATATATTTGGTCACCTTTGAATTTAAAATAATATCAGAATCAACCTAATTACAGTATCCTTAGACTTGTAACCATGTTCCAGTCCGATTACTATTTGAAAACATATGAGGTTTTTTGAATTAAATTAGTTTCAAGTCTTTTAAAGTAAATTATTTCAATGTTAAAAAAGAATGTTTTTAAACATACTATACCCCCCCCCCTTATTTTTCCATCATTATATACATTTCGATCCAATAATTGGTATCAGAGCCAGATCATTATAATACTTATACTTACAATATCCTCAGGTTCCAATGTAGCCACCTCAAATTTATGATTCCTCTAGAGATCTTCAATGAGGACAGTAGACTGGTTCCACAACACATTATCTATATGATCCAATATTTCCACCAAATATTCATTATAAGTAAGATCATTGTTAAGTTTTATAACCTATATGTTTAGTATATGTGAGGGAGAAGGTACGCACATCCTCAAAAGAGGTACATGAAACACATCTACAATCTAAAAGATATTTTTCCAAACTCAAAGATATAAGAAATTGTCCTGATATGATCAATAATAACAAAGGGACCAATATACCATTAGATAATCATTTAAATGTTTCCAAATACCATACTCTTATTAAAAGTAGATATTAATTGGAATACATTTCCACCATCACTGAAATATCGATATCCCTAAGTATTATCAACAAAACTATTCTGTTGACTGTGGAATTCCATGTTGTATTATTGAATTTATCTATCATTGTATTCCATTTAATGAACTACCATAAGAACCAATATCTTAAATTCTCTAACTTTAACCCCTCATGTTGGATTCCTTCACTTCTTTCTATTTATGTATTCATAAGGATCAGTCTAAATACTCAAGTCAAAACTTTTATTTTCTAAAAATTCTATGAGAGGAAGCTATTTATCCCAACATCCTTTGAAATACAAATAGAAATCTCTTAGTATATCTTATAGGTTTTGAATGGTACTCTCAAAATAACTATATATCTATGCCAAATAATTTCTATGTATTCAAATATATCTGAAAACATATCTAGAAATTTTAGGTAAACATTAGATCACAATTAGATATTATTGAGAGTGGTGCTCTATGAAGCCTTACTAATTCCCTAACATATAATCTCGTGAGATTATCAATTTAATAATATAAAATAATATCAAAGAAATGTGTTGATATTATAATGAAATTGACAACAACCCAAATATAATTTTTACCTTTAGATGCTTCTAGGAGTATCGTGATGAATTCAATGGTGATTTTTTCCATTTTAACTCAAGTAACTGTAATGGTGGTAAAATCCCCTTCTAATTCTATCTCATAGCAATAGATTTATGTCATACTAAAAAATGAGATACATACATCACAATATTAGTCCCCATTTAGTATCAAAAAATTCTTATTATGATTTATATACATTATTATATAATAAAAATGAACAGAGAATGGTAAACTATGAGATCCATACAACATCTCCTTTAATTAATTTATTGACAAGAATCAAACTTTTTCCCTAAACTTATCATTCCATCAAGGTCATAGTTAAAATCTAGAACCATTTATACCTACTTGTGTAGCTCTATATCCTCCCTTTTCACCACATTAATCATCACATGGTTGGATGGTTGAATATTCATTTGAGAAATATGGGATATTTCTCTATTATTTTTATATTTCAAGGTTTATCCTTTAAAAATTAATAATTATTTAATCTCTCTAAATAATCAAAAAAAGGCCCTTTTGACTTAGTGTACTGTCCACCATATTCTCCTTCCTAGGGTGGAAATGAATTTAGAAATCATAATCTTCGATCAAAACACCTCATCTCCATTATCACAAATTCCATTATTTCTGTTTGAATATACACTTTAAAATTTTATGATCGTTATATATATTATAATATTCACTGTTTTGATAATTACTCAATATCATAAATGAAAAAAACTTTTACCCTATCAAAATCATGATTCATATAATGTTTCTCATGATTTTTCAATTATTTTTAGGAGTACGTTATTCCTGTTTAATTCTACGTGAGGACTCATCCCAATATCTTATTATATGCATCAATATAGAAAACAACATTCAATATAATAGTTTAGTGTGATCCTAGGTGCGTTGACCAACCATCAGTTAATATCCTTGAAATTTTACTCACATTCATTAGTATAATGGAATATTAATGCGCTCATTATCTACTTTTTTATTGGCCTATATATCCACAACAAATATCTCACAAAGATATTATAGTATTCATTTAATCCCAGAAAACAATGAATTTTGGTCACTGTGGTTAGTTTTTGCCATTTTCAAACTGTATTCAACTATGAATGATTCCATGATATACCTTATCTGGAGACTATATGATCAATGAATGAAATTTTATAACTATAGTTCACACGATCTAAATTTTTAATACAACTTCTCCTTCCTTAGGGACCTAAACACAATGAATAAATGATTTTTATTATCTTCCTTTCCATTTGAATATGTTGTAATATCATATATAAATATTACCATCAACTAATAAAGGTAATATATAAATACTATATTCATTATATCTATAAAGATAGTGAGGGTATTGGTAAAATGAAATGGAATAACAAAATTTCCTAATGATGAAACCTTATATGAAAGGATATCTTAGTTATATCCTCCTTATTGGCCCTTTTTTAATGATATTCATACCAAATATCAATCATGGGAAACAATTTTACTCCTTGTAAATGATCAAATAGATCATTGATATGTGGTAAAGGATACTTTTTCTTTATAGTGATTTTTAATATTCCTCTTAAGCAATGTAAAGATTCTTTATCCATTATTTCGTATTAACAAGACAAATATGTGCACCCCATATTAACTTACTCAGGCATATGAATCCTTTATCCTGACTACCTTGTATTTTACTCTTAAAATGATATAAATCAATTGGGTCCATTATATATAATGGCATTGAAATAGGTGTGTCACCATGTATGTGTTCTCCCAGAAACTCAACTACATGATTTAGGGGAGGAATGGAAAACTCTAACAAAAATACAAAATCTTATTCTTACATTATAGGCATGTCATAAATTTTTAGATCCTCCTAATCTATTTTAGATAAATAGACATCATGAAAAGGTTGTGAGATCCACATAATGGAAATAGTTTCCTTTGAAATTTCATATTCATCCTTACACTAATATAAAATCATTGGTTTATTTGGTATATCGAACATGACATACCTTACCCATAATTGATATGCAATCTACATATATACATCAACTACACACACAAAATAACATCAAAATCAACTAAAGGGAGAATAAAAAGATATGATAGAATAAAATTCTCACAACCTTCTATCGAAGAAGAGTTAATAAAATGATATTAAATCATCATATATTTAATATTTATCCACAATAATTAAAATGTAATCATTATGATGGGTATGTGATACCATTATCAAATTTTTATAATATAAATTATTGGGTAGAAAATTATTCAAATAGTACATTTTCATTTATATATAGGATGATAAGTGTACCATTCTCCGCTTTTTTTGTGACCCACTTCAGAAATAAGGATCACATGATCATTCCATTTCTCTGTTTGATTAAGATGTTGTCTATGTTGATCTTTTCCATTAACCCACAGATACATGTAATGGTTTTATTAATTACTGAACTCATTTATGATATATCATTAGAGTGTGTGTGGTGAATTTAGTTCCTCTTTCTCATCATTCATCTCATCAATTAGACTCTTCACATTGTGTCGTGATTTTTTTTACTCTATAGACTAATTTTCCAATCGTAAATCATCTACTAGACCCCTTAAGGAAATTACTCATATTCATTCGTCTACACTTCTTTCATGGATTATGATTAATAATTTTTCCTCAATTTGTTTTATTATTAGTATTTCTTAAAAATTACATCTTTATCTTCCTACAAAAACCATGAGAGTGATGGGAATCCCCACTACATATTTTTACATTGAGAGCATATTTAATTCTATATCTATAGCTACTAAATTATTTTATACCCAATTACTTTTTTTGAATTGGGTTTAATACACTAATGAATAAAGTTAATTTTATTTTAGCTTTGATGAATAATCCAAAATCACACCTCACAATACATACTATTTTTAACACTTAAAAAACCAACGTATCCATCATCCTCATACTTAATCTCAAGGAATGTCCTTCTTATTTTCCTATAAAGAGAACAATGAAAGTACATAATAAAAATTCCTCAATTACTCTAATCTAGTTTCATGTAGTTAATTTATTTCTATCTCATCATATTGTTATCATTATTCTACAATTGATATTATTATCCTTTCAAATGACATATAGACAAGATGAATTTTTCATTCTCAGAACATTAGATATTGGAAAATATCTTTTTAGTGGCAAGGATCCCTTACTTAGTAACTATTGGATCAAGGAACCCACAAAAAAATAAGGTTGATGTTTCTTCATGAATCATTCAATGGTGAAATTAAAAATCCTTTTCTTATTTCAAAACTCATTCTAATTCAGGTTTTGAAAGAGTTTAATGAGAATAACAATAGAATATTTTATTCGATATCGAAAATCATTATTTTTCTCAAGAGGAAACTCTAACAAAAAATAAAAAATCTTATTCATACATTATAGGAAAGTCATAAATTTTTATATACTCCTAATCTATTTTAGATAAATAGACATCATGAAAAGTTTGTGAGAGCCACATAATGGGAATAGTTTCCTTTGAAATTTTGTATTAACTGTTTTACTAATATAAAATCATTGGTTGATTTGGTATATTGAACATGACTTCCCTTACCCATAATTGATATGAAATATATGTATATACTTCAACTACATACACAAAATAACATCAAATTCAATTAGATGGAGAATAAAAAGATATTCTAGATGAAAATTATCACAACCTTCTATCAAAGTGGAGTTATTAACCTGATATGAAATCATCATATACTTAAGATTTATCAGCAATAATTAAAATTTAATCATTACGGTGGGGATGTGATACCATTATCAAATTTTTATAATATAAATGATTAGGTAGAAAATGAATCAAATACCATTCTCTACTTTTTTGTGACCCACTTTAGAAATAAGGATCACATGAACATTACCATTGTCTCTTTGATTAAGATGTTTTTTATGTTGATCTTTTCCATTAACCCACAGATCAATGTAATGGTTTTATTAATTACCCAACTCATTTATGATTTATCATTAGAGTGTGGGTGGTGAATTTAGTCCCTCTTTCTCATCATTCATCTCATCAATTAGACTCTTCACATTACATCAAGATTTTTTTACTCTATAGACTACTTTTCCAATCATTAATCATCTACTAGACACCTTAAGGAAATTTCTTATTTTCATTAATCTATACTTTGTGAATGGATGATGATTAATAATTTTTCCTCAATTGGTTTTCTTATTAGTATTTCCAAAAAATTACATCCTTATCATCTTACAAAAACCTTGAGAGTGATGGGAATCACCACTACATATTTCTACATTGAGAGCATATTTAATTCTATATCTATAGATACTAAATTATCTTATACCCAATTAATTTTTTTTAATTAGGTTTAATCCACTAATAGAAAAGGTTAATTTTATTTTAGCTTTGATGAATAATCCAAAATCGCACCACACAATACATACTATTTTTAACACATAAAAAACTAACATATCCATCATCCTCATACTTAATATCAAGGAATGACCTTCTTATTTTCATATAAAGAGATCAATGAAAGTACATAATAATAATTATTCAGTTAATCTAATCCCATTTCATGTAGTTAATTTATTTCTATATAATCTTATTTGTATCGGTATTCTACCATTGATATTATTATCCTTCCAAATGATATATAGAAAAGATGAATTTTTCATTCTCATATCATTGGAGATTGGAAAATATCTTTTTTGTGGTGAGGATCCCTTACTTAGTAACTATTGGATCAAATGACCGACAAAAAATAAGTTTGATGTTTCCTCATGGAACATTCAATTGTGAAATGATCAATACTTTTCTTATTTCGAAGCTCATCCGGATTCAGTTTTTGAAAGAGTTTAATTAAAAAAACAGTAGTATTTTTCATTCGATCTCCAAAATCATTATGTCTCTCAAGATGAAATTCATTTTTCTTTCACATTCTTGGATAACATGATTCCCCACATTCTAGGAATTTACTAAAACCAAAAATCATTTTTTTATCATAAATATACAATAAGAAATGTTTATATTCATATAAATCATGAAAATCATTCCAAACATATCATAAATTATAAGAGCTCCTCAAAACTTATGCCACTTTTCAATTCACTCTATATCAATTTTAGTACTGCATAATTTTGATTAAGTTATACACATATATTTATCATAAAATAATGTTGAAATATAACAAAACACATCTCAAATACCAACCAAGAAAACCCAATTATTTCAACCATAAATATTACTTGGTTTTATATGAATATTCAATAAATCTTATAATAATACAAACCCTAGAACCATAATGGTTTAGTTTATTTGGATACAGGACACAAAATAAACTTATTTCATTAACAATATTTAATACCTCCTGTAATGACCCAATCCTTTATAAATCAAATTCAATTTTTGAATACTAAATGCATTATCTTGTAATGTACGTATGGAAAATAGATCCACCAATTGGGTTATTTTGGAACACTATAAGTTATATCCTATCTAATTTCAATGATCGATTTGCATCATAAATATTGATAATAAATGAATTGTATAGTGACTATTAATATTTTTCTATTAAGGGTTATGATAAAGATTAATTGATTTAGATGAAGAAAGCAACAACCTCAACTATTAGGATAGAACCCTATAATGCTCATTTATTAGAGATTCCCAATGAAATAGTTTCACTGGATTTTCCCTTGACCAATCCTATGTCCAACAATTTACACATAATATAAACCATTTATTATATAATATTTATCACATTGAGATCATTTCCCAAACCATGCTTATCAGACCACCCCAAGAAATTATCACCATCACACACCTTACCCATAAAGAATTTTCTAGTGTAAAAAAGGGGTATGTATCTAGACTCTATGTTTATTATTTTATATAATTTGCTTTGAAAAAAACATTTTATATTTGTCCCATTTTAAAATTGTTTTTTAAATGATCGGAAAAAAATTTTGATAAAAAATTATCATGATATGATGAAAAAATTGAATTTTTAAGAAATATATATATTTAATTAAGAATCAATTTTTGATAAATTCAATAAATTTTTAAATAAATTATATTTTAATAATATATCATTATTTTAAGTTACCCAATCCTAGATATGATAGATTTGATGTCTGCTATCAATTACATTGGCGTGATTAGAAGGAATAAAATCACAAAGGAATGAGAGTTTTGTAGTCATGGTAAACTAGATATATAAATGAGTATTGTATTAAAAATTAATACAATAATTAATACTTATTTTATTCCATATTTCATAAAAAAATTGTGGATAACTCTAATCAATCAAGTAAATCCCTATATATCTTTCGTAGTACACATCTTGGATTCCTATGAAAAGAAACACAATAAGGGTGAGATAAAATGATTTGTAAGGGAAAAATATAGTATAAGAAACAAAGAATCACTGAAATTAATAATTATGGCATGGTAAATAAATTAACACATATATCATGTAATCAAAAAACTGAGATTCGTGTGATTAAACAATATGGTATGGTAAATAACTAAACACACATGCCATTCAAATAACTAGATCAGAAAAATTAAATATGCAATGGTATGAAACCAAAACTGATTCCATTTAATGAATAAAATTAAAATGAAATGTATTCATAGATATGTTAACACAAAATCTCATGGATGAATAATAACTGAAACCAAATGAGGGAAATTCTTGATTATTGGATGTAGTGTTTCCAATGTAAATGGTACCTTTACCATCAAGACCTTTCACAAGAAGGCTTACAAAATTTTGATTAAAAACCCATATTTAGGAGCAATCCAAGAAACTCATCACATGATATTGTAGATTCATCGAGGGGATATCTATAACCGAGACCCACCCTTTTCATACCAGTCCAAAACAGACCTTATATTGAATAATCCAAATAAATAGGTTTTCCTATCAAATAATTGTACTGAATAAAGAATATGCAATTATAAATATTACCCCAATTAATAAAATAACTACTAAATTAGAAATTTTATTTTTAATTTAATATGGTTTAGGTAGTTTTAATATCCATGGTAGATGATATGGATAATTTAGGGAAATTCAATAAGCCTAGAAGATTAAATATTTCAATGGGATTTGAAAAATTAATGAAGGATGTGAATATAAATAGGATAATTGAAAAAATCATTCAAAAATCCTCCCGAGGAATGATAATTCTAGTGTCATTAAAATATACCCCTTGTAGTGTAAAATAAATAGTTATTTTCAGTGATTAATGGAAGTATTATAAAAATATTTTTTAAATAAATTTACTATGAAAAATATCCTTTTGGTTTGAAACATTGTTTTGAATAACCTTTTCTTTGAAAATAAATTTTTAAATAAATTTTACGAATTTACCTTTCAGAAATGAAATGGATGTTTCCAAATAATGATGGTGGGTAAATCCTTACAGGACATTCAAGGTAAAAATAACATTCTTTTGTGCGGTAAAATGGTCTGAAAATTTTCTTGTTTGGAATGAAATAAGAAGATTAATTTGAAAACATTTATAAAAGACCAAAAGGGTAAAATTGTATTTATGAAATCATTTTAAAAAAAACTTTTGAAAGCATTTAAATAAAATATTGTTTTTGGAATAAAATTTATTTTCTAATTAATGAGAGAAATGATGTCGGGATTTCATAAAAACATTTTTAAAACACATTGTCTATAAAAGAATGTAAAATGGTACTAATACATGAAAAAGATCATGAATTACAAGAATATATGAAAATGAAAGGGTTTATTAAAAAAAATTGTATAATTTCATCAAATTGAAATAATATTAAAATATCATTAATGTTATTGTTGATGAAAATAATCTTTAATCATTCCATATCATTCTATACCATTTTCAAACATTTTAAATCATGAACCTCGTGATGGAATAATATTAAATGAAAGCCATATATACCATTAAGATAAATTAACTCATGATATAATATATAAAAGTTTTCATGAGATACACCACAAAAAATATGTAAGTGGGGAACATGACATTTATCTCAGGGATGTAAAAAGTTAGATGATAATCCCTTACCTTTTGTTTCCTTTCGAGTAAAAGTTATTTAAAACCTTATATAAGAATTTCAAACATGTTAATAACATATAAAAACCATATTAATGCTTATGATATCACACACGATCTTCTTATAATATATTATTTCCTATTTTTTAATAACCTTTCATTATTTTAACTATTTCGTGTGTTAATTGACTAGTTTTTCGAGTAAGTTTTAACTTGTTATTTGTTGTTATTAGTAAATATATCATGGTTTAATTATCTAAGAAATTTAAAAAATTATTTATTTTCTTATATCTCCATTATATATGAATTTATAATTATCTATAATGATTAGAGATGAGAAATGAAATATGTTGTTGATTGGGATGGTAGGTCGTACATAAGAATGAACACTACTTTCATTTCATTATCGTACTAAAATAATGGAAAGTAACTAATATTTATATAATTATATAATATAATTATATTAAAATATATATTTAATATGTTCCATATATTTCTAAAATAATTATCCTTAATATGTTCCTTTTTTAGTGTAAACAAATCACATCGCTTTGAGGGGGTGGTAGTCCACACTTCCTCAAACGATGTTATCATACTGATGTAAAATGAAAAGTATTAAATTTATTTGAAATAATAGAATTATTGAAGCATAAAGACATAATAAATATCATATATAATTATATATAATCATATTCTCCATTATAATTTCTACCATGAGAGGTGGTAATGGAAAAATGAACAATCATCATTTTGTGAGCTAATAGCACACCGTACACAAAAACAGTATGTTCATTACGCATTAAATTGAGGTGTGTGTAAATTTAGTTAGAACCCATATCATAAAAAATATTAAAATATTTATGATAATTTTTTTATTATAATATAAAATAATAATAAGATACAATGGGTTGGATAACTGAAATAAAACTAAAAAGCTTAAGAGAAGGTGTTACCTCTTAATCGGGTAACTTCTTTTGGTTTGTACAAAAAGGCTTCCTTGGAAGTATTTTTTACACCAGGGAGGATTCAAGGTCTAAGTTATAGATGTTGGGATGATATTTTGGTAGATCCTATCAAAACAAAATAAGTTTTTGATGTGTGATTAATGGGGATATTTGGTGTCCTTTTATAGGGAAGGAAAAGGACTCAGTTGGATTTTTTGGAAACAAGTTTGGTTTAGACCTGTTATTACATAAAAAAAAGTCATAAAAACCCATAAAACCATTTTTTAAATTATGTTTAAGGGACGAATTATTACCATCCAATAGGTTTTTACAAGTGTATAGGTCATTCATGCCCCAAACATGAAGGTTTAGTTCTTTATTAATATTAATTTCGACCTAACAATTATAATTAATTTTAATCACTTTCACTAATATTTTTAGAAAAAAAATTGATCGTATTAAACATTATAAATTATTATCATTCAAAATATTTTATCCATTTTTTCAAATTAAAATAACATAAATAAAAGAAATTAATTTAAAATGCATCCTGCTAGCGGGATGACATTGCGGCTTTTTAAAGTAAAAACGTCTAAAAGTTTGCAATGTTTTTATAAGGAATTTCAAAGTGAAATTGATTCCAATGAAATAAATTTTATTAAATGATAAATATATTATCTTATTAAACATTAAAATAAATTAAATATGTAATTTATTTTTATAATTAAATTAGATTAAATAATAATTTTGAACAAAAATTCAGTATTTTAACTATTCATTAAAAACGTTATGTTTCTAAAAACTATCAAAAATTCACCCAAATCTAATTTTTAGGCTTCCCATTAAAATATTTTGATTTTTGGTATATTAAATCAATTAAAGTTTCAAAATTCATATTTATAATGGGTTCTCCAAAAAAAGGTGACAAAAATTACCTCTATGAAAATATAGGTTTTTATGTATAAAATAGGGTTTCTTCTTATCATATGTATATAAAACCAAACTGATGAATAAAAAATTATTCAATTAAATATATAACCTATATATTACATTGAATTTATTCACTAATTTTAAATAATTATTTTTTTAGGAAAAATATCCTTTGGAAGCATATATATAAATATATCTTTTTAAATCCAATTGGTTCTTATTTTCATTTTTAAATAATTGGGAACCAATTAATTAATTTTATATTTATATAAACCATTAATTTTCATAAGTTAGTTAATAATATTCATAACTTATAACATAATGACTAGGTTATATCATAATATATTAAATAATAATATTCTAATAATACATTATTATTTGTTGAAAATAGGCCATTCATGTAATGCAGGATATCATGGAAGTTCTCTCTTGTGTGTTACACAAGTTATAGAGGAATGTTTCTCTTATATCTAATACAAGAAAACTCTGTGATGTATGAATTGAAATATATTGAATTTATTTTAAATAGTCAATATATTATTAATTATCTGGATATTATATTACCTTATGAACTTGGTGTCGTGTTTCATACATGCTATAGATTTCAAGGTTCTTACATTAGATGTTGGAGGCATCATATTCTCCCCACCTTTTATAAATGGAATCCACAAAATTTAAACTCTATATTGGTAACATATTTTTTGATATTTTCTACATTAAAATTCCACCTCAAGAGAAGGTTTCATAAAACAATTTGTAGAAAAGAGAGAATGAGAAGTACAAAGGTCACATAGACTACCATCTAACTAGGTATCTAAGTAGAAGAACATTAGTGGAATGTGAAAATATATTCTTGATGGAAAAGAATAAATATTTATAGGGAGTGAATGATGTTATCAATCATAAGGTAGTGATTGATCAATAGAAATTTGAGGTCCTTAAATCCATAAATCATTGATTATTTAAGAGCCCATCGGTTTACAGAAATCAAGGTATTAAGAATTTATTTTTATAAGTCATTATTTGTAATTATTTTAATAACGTTGAATATAAGGAAATATTAATACTAGATAGATTTCAATTTCATGTGAACAATCATAAATTTTTGTTTCTCTTTGATGAAATTCTAATTCATTCTTTTATTACCATAAATTAATTACCAATAATGAATCTTTTTATTCCTGGTGAACTAACAGAAAATTTTAATGGATCGTAAGGACTATGAAAGAGTAAAGAATCTAATTATTTGTACTTAAATACATTCCAAAACCAATATTTTTAATTGATAAGTCTATAATCCTCAAAATTTATACTACAAGTTCATCATTAACATTTATTTTTCAAATAGTTGACTAAAAACAGTGAAAAATTAACCAGGATATTACATAGGCCAATGGTTGGTGTGAAACCCTTGTCGTCCTTCGGTCATGGTTCAAAGACCCACATCCTTACTAGATTTTATTATTTTTCACCAAGCTTTCATCTTTTCCTTCTCTAAAACTATATAAATATAATTTCCAAAATAAATCTAATGAAAATCCTTGAAATATGTTAAATCCTTAAATAAAATTTTAACTATAGTTTTCAATAAAACCTCCATACATAAATACTTAATATGTTTTATTTTAACATAGTTTTGTCCTCTGTCATGGGATTATCCATAATATCATTGGTAGAATTTCTAAACCATGTCACTTTTTCTTCTATATAAAACACCCTACGTTTACCCTAGATTATTCATTATCAAAATCCTTCATAGTGGTTCCTAAAATACAAGAATTATCCTTAGATTATTCCCCATGAGTGTCAAACTAGGTGTGCAGTAAGGGCTATTGTTATACACCAAGTTACCCTGAGTGAGGCCCATAATACCTTGTCAGAGTTGTTAATCCTAGGTACCTATGTTTCAGAACCACGTTCACATGGAGTATCCAAAAAGGGATGTATTACAAGTAATACCCACATAATCTATACATAACAAAAACTATTTGGTGTTATTATATAAATATACAAAAATTGGACCTTCGAGTTATGTTCTCAAATCTATGTTTTCCTAAATATAGTTCCCAAGTTTGCTACTGAACATCTTATAATACCAAATGTAGAGACCCAACCCCAGATAGGTTGTAGTTGGTGACTTGTATCTATTATATTGACATGATTATAAAGAATAAAATATTTAAGGAATGATAGTTTACTATTATTGGTAAAATAGATACATAAATGAGTATTTTATTATAAATTAATACACTAAATACAACATAATTTTTCTTCTTCATTATAAATAAAAAGCATATTGGTTATATGAAATACATCTAATCAATCCATGCATATCATTCATAGTACACATATTAGATTCCTAGGGAAATAAACATAATAAAGGTGACCTAAAATTCTCAGTAAGGGAAAAATATCGCAAAAGAGATAATGTATCAATAAGAGTAATAATTAGGGAATTATAAACAAATGAAAAAAACCATGTAATCAATAAACTAATAATAAAATGAGTAAATAATTTATAAAGGAATATAACTGATCACACATTCCATTCAAATAACAAGATATGGAAAAATAAATATTGAATGGTAAGAAACTAAAACTCATCTCATATAATCAATTAATTGAAGGGAAATGTATCCATAAATATGTTGATGTAAAATATCTTAGATTAACAATAACTGAAACTAAATGGGGGAAATGATTGATTATTAGACACCATGTTTCCTAGTTACATGGTACCTTTACCTTCAGAACCATTCATAATACGGTTTAAGAAATATCTGCTAAAAACTCATCTAAGGAATCATTCAAAATGACACATCCCATGATACTACTGATGCATTGAGGGGCTATGTATAACTGGGACCCACCCATTTCATACTAATCCAAAACATTCCTTATATTGAATAATCGAAATAAATAATATGCCCTATCAAATAACTATTTTGAATAATGATTATGAAATTATCAATATTTCCTAAAATAATCAAATAACTATCAAATTAGACATCATATGTTAAATGGAATAATGTTTACCCAATAGAAATATCCATGATAGATGATATGTATAATTAGTTGAAATTCAATTATCATAGAAGATTAAATATTTCTTGGGGATTTCAATAATAAATCAAGAATGTGAATATAAATACTATACATGACCTAATAAATCAAAAAAATCCATATTAAGGTTAATGATGGTATAAATACAATATATACCAAGTGTATGAAAATAAAGTGTTGTTGTTATTGATGAATGAAAGTATTATAAAAATATTTTTTGAAATAATTCTTGAGGAAAATATCTTTTTATTTTGAAAAAACATTTTAAAAAACCATTCTATTGAAAATAAATTTTAATTTTTCATTGAAAACATTTCAACAAAACAAATTTAGAATAAAGTAGTTTTTCTTTCTAAAAATACAAATGAAGTTGGGTTTTCTTAAAAAAACATTTTTAAAACACATTGACTACCAAAGAGTTGAAAAATTGTACTAATAATTTAAAAAGATCATGAATTACCATAGGGGAGGAAAATTAAATGTTTTATTTAATAATGGTAATATAATTTCCAAGAATGTAAATACCATTGAAAGATCATTAAAATTGTTGTTGAGGAAAATAATCTTTAAAAATTCCAAGTGTAACGCCCCGACCCCAGCTACCCAGAGTCGGTGCATTGCTTCGTAACATTGGCATGATCACAAAAGATCAAGTCTCGAAAGACCGATTAGTTTAGTAGCCTTGGAAACACTAGATACATTCGTAAACGTTACATTACATCATAGAGTGAAAAACTACAATAACAAAGTCTCCATAGTCCACACTCATATCCTCTTCTGACTATCCCTGCAGGTCATTCATAAAATACTTCTTCACATCCTGGAAAATATTAAAACATTGAAAGGGGTGAGCTCAGATGCTCAGTAAGGATAACAATAATGCGGAAGCTTTCATAAATAATCATTAACAATTAAGGCAATGTATAAATAAAACAAAAGCCTTTTAAACATGAACTTCAACATAATATGGCAAAAGTAAAATGAGATAATGCCATTCACTTATTCACATGGATATTCTACTGGTCGAATAATCACATGCAATAACAATAACCACTTTCATAATGAGGGAATGTATAATGCCGGACATTCTGAAACATTTTGTCAAGGCCTCGGCCAAGACATCTAAAATGATTAAGGCCTCGGCCAAAACCATAAATCAAATTGGGAAAGGGCCTCGGCCAATTCCACGTCTAGTTGTCTCATGAGACCTGCCGATGCATCGAGGAGCTATAGCGGGCTCCACCCGTCACTTATTAAGTCCAATACATTCCTCATATGAATAGGTTCAAACATATCATAAACCATAACATAATTGTATCACATAAAACATGCATAAAGGAAACATAACATTTCCACATTTCAATCACAAGATATCAATATAGCACATTGATATAATAAAAATGCTTTCAAAACCATTTTCGATACCAAAATAAAAGAAAGTTAAAACTTTGTATTTATTTTTCATTGAAAAAAAAAAGATGGCTTATAGAGGAAGCCGAAACTCAAATAATGGTCACGGCGGCGGAGAAGTCGTTGTCGCCGCATAAGTACGGAAAGAAAAACATTCCCATTTTGTCGTTTAGTAAAACGCTTCGTATATAAAAAAAATTCCTTTTGAATAAACGTAAAAGTCAAAGGGGTTTATACACCGTATAAAATAAAGTTGTGTATAAAACGAAATATGCCTCAATGAAAGGAGATTGAGACGAAGTCCTTAAAAAGATCATTTTTAAAATAAAATAGATCTATTATGTGTATTCACTATAGGTACACATAAATAAAGTAAAAATAAAAAATAATACATAATAATATCATGACATAATTGGAAAGTAGGAGATTAACCCAAAGAATGGAAGTTGGGTTAAGAAGTTCCCTTACCTCGTGTCTGACTTGACTCAACCGTTCTTTAACCTCCTGAATAATAAACTAGAGTTAATATATACCTTATTAAGAACCATTTTCAACTTCATTATCCTTATTATATCACTTATTACAATGATATGAACATTATGTAATTATTTAAGTTAATAATGTTCATTTTGTCGGTATTTGGTTCTTAAGTCAAAAATAGGCTTCTTACACTTACATGTTGTTAATTTGGTCAAAGGTTCATTATATCCAGAATTGTATTCATGATGTAGATATCATATATGTCATATATATCCAGTACATACATTCATTTATAATATTACATCACATTTAGAGGTAAGAAATGAAATGCACCGTTCATGGAGACGGTAAGCCGTACGTACGCATGAACGCTACTTCCATTTCTATTTCATATTTTCTGGAATGGAATCATAATGATATGAGAGTATATTATAATTCCAGTATAATAACATATATAATATCATTAACTTTATCCTTCACACATCCCACATATGGTATTAACGAATCAAATCACTTTCAGGGGGCGGTAGTCCGCGCTTCCTAAAATGAAGATATCGTGTTTTACCCATAATGGAAACCATAAAGGTATGCCCAAAATGAAAAAAACAGAAGCTTAAGGAAAACATAAACATATTATATATCATATATAAAAATAGTGACATCATAATGGCCACCTTTGAAGGTGTTAAATGAGTGTTGAACAATCATCGTTTCGGGAGGCAGAATTTCGCCATCCACGGAAACCTTATGTTCTTTAACCATTTGATGTAGTTGTGTGGAAGTGTAGCTCAAATAAATCTTATAACAACATCCTAGTATATTTAAGATACTGGTGTTGTTACAAAAGAAGTAAATAAAAAGAGTTTAGGGGGTTGGAGAAGCAAAATAAAACCAAAGAACATGAGAGAATGAATTACCTTAAAAAGTGTAACTCCTTTTGAGTTGAGCCTAAAGGCTTCCTTTGAAAGGATTCTGCCCAAAGGGAATCCTCTAGGATGAGGAGAGGGATGTGGAGAGAGCAAATGGGCAGGGGTTGGCCGAGCCAATGGCTTGAAGAGTGTGTGAAATGAGGTAGAGGTGGGGGCCTTTTATAAGAGGAGAGGAGGGGCACTTTTGGAAAGTAAAGGAACATTACATTATTTGAAAATGTGTTTCGGTTTTAAAAGGTCCCACATTGATATAATTCGTGGATAAGGTGATAAGGCATCGAAATCCACTCATCCAATTGGTTTTGGCCATGTGTAGTTCATAGATTTTATATTATCTTTCCATTTTATTTAAATCGTCAAATAATGATGTCATCGCTGCATCATTATTATGTCATAAATAATTAAATTTATTTAATGTCTAAAAATTATAAAAAAAATACTATGATATAGGAAATCTTTTTATCTTTCCAATGACTATTTATAATCAAAATTTGGACTTGTGTAACCCTACTTAAAAATTGTTTTAGTAAAACACTTTATGTTAGTGTCATTTTCACTTTAACATTAAATAAAAAGTAATTTATGTTATTTCCCAACAAAAGTGGATCCATGGGGTCCCCAAGTTAGGCCATGGCTTGTCTTGGTCGGCCATGACACAACCAATGAGGTTGGGACATGTGTCTAGGTCATTTAATATTATTAAAGTATTATTTATACCTTAAACTACCCTAATTACCACTAATCGCGATTAAGAACTTAATAAGTTACTATTCACCAAAAAATTATTTTTATCCCATTGAACCACATTTTACTTCTTAATGACAACCATGTATGTCGGATTTTTGAAAATCAAATCACAGAAGTGGTAATATTTCATTTAAACGAAAAATCAGTTATTTAACAACCACTTAGTGGTTTCACTATTCATCAAAAATTGAAGTTTTTCAGAATAAGGCCAAAATTTCACCCTAAGCTATAATTGATATTCCGAATTCAAAAATGATGTCTATTTTACAAAATTCCAAACATATTAGTTGCATTAATTAATTTTATAATTAATTCCCGCTGTCACAACAAATAGCGTGTTTTTTAGAAACAATTTATATCAAAAGATTGGCAATTGTTTATGTCCAATTTCAATGTTAAATTAATTCTAATGACCACCATTGGATAAAATGGTAAAAATATATTCTAATTATGCTTTAAAACCACCAAATATTATAATTTATCACTATAAATTATTTTTATTAAAAAAGTTGTTTTAAGTATTTTTCACTATTCATAAAAATTTTGAAGTTCTCAGAAAATTACAAAAAATTCAACATAGGCTAATTTCAATATTAGGAATACAAAAATGAAGTCCATTTTGAAATATAAAATCTCTATAATTTTAAAAAGTGGTTATTACTATTCATAACGGCTACTTTGATTTGTCGCGATGTTTTAGAACTCGAAGTTGCGTACAATGCAAGCTATTGCATTATTGAATGAGAAGCGTATCGTGGAAGCTCGGGGTGTTACATTCTCCCCTACTTCAATAAATTGCGTCCTCGCAATTTGAAATTTTTCTTGGAAAATAAAAGGTTGAAAATAGAAAATACCTTTGTGGAAAACCCACATCGGAAATAAGGTTAATAGAATTTAGTCTTAATAAGAGGGAAATGGAAATAAGAAAGTCACCACCAAATCATGATCTCGATAAGGAGAACATTGGTGGCAATTAGAGACATATAATTTGAGGAAAAACGTAAATATTTGTAGGGATTGATTGAGGTCATCAATCACAATCAACTGTCAAATTGAGGGCCTCAAAGCCTTCAATCTATGTTGATTTAAAATATCATCAGTTCAACAAAACATAAGTTATTAGGATAACACATTTTTTTTTGTTTTAATATCCCTTTACTAAAGTTTAAGAATTAATTTATTCATTGAATAAGAGATAGGTATATATATATATATGTGTTTGACATTAGAGTTTCAACCTTCAACTCATCTTTCACTCAAAAGATAATAGAACTCAAAAATATTATACTTATCCTAATTGTATAAGGTTCCAAATGTTAACACATACCATTTAGATTAGTAAAATTATTTTGTAATAACCGGGGACTTCCTGTAGGCTAGTGGTAGGAAATAAAGGCCTGTCGCACTATGATTGTGGGTTCGATTCCTGCAGCTTTGTCCGACGCGACGGGTTATGCCCCACCCTGCAGGTTGTCCTTTTCCTAAAACTATAGTATCATAATATTCCAAAAATAATCTTCATAAATTTTTTAACCTTAAACAATACTATCCATGGTTCAACTTAATCCATTCCAACCTTAATAGTTATCCAAAATACATCTGTCCAACCCACAGTCCAAATTTTATAAGGAAGGTAAACATAATGAAGATCCTTTATCCCACGTAACAACATGTGAGCACCTTCATCATGTATTCTTTTTAAACATACTGAATTACCATGATCCCTTATTCCTTATAGAATACTAGATATACTCCTTCTATCCAAAAATGTATACAAAACATCAATCAGTTTCAAGGAAGTTAAGTATATCCAATATAATTTATCCAAATCAATCACGTCTTATTCCAAAATCACAATCTCAGTATCAAAACCATATTATGGTTTATCTTTCTCTCAACCATATATTTTCCAAAAATTTAACCTACTGTGGAGTCACTTTTCTTGGTTCCACACAATCTCAAGTCCTTGATGAAATAGTACTGCAGTACAATCCTTATATACTCCATAATTATTATAACCAGTACATCATTGATACAACACTCAAATTAAAAAAAAAATCTTTAATAACAACATAAGAACTCTAATCATTACTCCTCATCTGTGGTAGTATCATAACTTGATTATTATCCAATAACATCATTTGGGGCATGCTCTGATGATTTGGACATTGGTTTGCGTAGTGTCCCCAATCCTTGCAGAAGAAGCATTGTACATTTGAAACCATTTTCTTACCCTTGCAGTCACGCACTTTGTGTCCTTTTTCTCTACACTTATAACAAACTCCCATTCCCTTTAGGCAAGTTCCATGATGTTTCTTCCCACAATTACCACATATTGGAAAATTCTTCTTTCCCCTCATCCCTTTATCCATCATTCTCTCTTCCATCCCTTTCATCTCTTGCTTCGCTTCAAAGCCATAGGACTCAGAGAATTCTTTACTTATCCTATTAACACATGATACTATTTCTTCATATGTTGAGAACACATGGGAGACTATTTCCCTTCGAAATGTTGGCTTAATACCGTGAAAGATACTATCCTTCTTACTCTTTGGATCATACGTACCGCTGGAGTTCACATTCCTTCTACTGGGCGCCATTTCTATACAACGGCATAAACTAGGTTAGTTTATGAATCAAAATACATAATTCCATACTTGTAAAACACTTTACATAAATTGAACTATTTATGGATATAATCCATAATCATAAAAAGAAATGTTTTCTTTGAGGAAGTATGTACTCATAACCCTTCATAGTGGTTTGTAAGTAAAATGAGAATTATCCTAAGCATATCCCCCGGGAGTGTCGTAACCAAGAGTGCAGCAAGGCCCGTTTTCGTGCACCAGTTCCCGTTCGAGTCTAGCTCAAAGCGGTGTTTTCGGGTTTTACCCCTAGGTACATCTGTGCCAGAGCCGCCTCTACCTGCTCGTATCCAGACAGGGATGTATTTCTCGGAAAAGTCATAACATCTCTATAATACCAAAATTCTAGGAAGTTCTTTTATACTAATCCTCAGAGTTCATCTTAGGTCTACGTGCTCTAATCAGAGTTTATCTAAATCTAGCTTCCAAGGTTAGTACTAAACTGCCTCTGATACCAACTGTAACGCCCCGACCCCAGCTACCCAGAGTCGGTGCATTGCTTCGTAACATTGGCATGATCACAAAAGATCAAGTCTCGAAAGACCGATTAGTTTAGTAGCCTTGGAAACACTAGATACATTCGTAAACGTTACATTACATCATAGAGTGAAAAACTACAATAACAAAGTCTCCATAGTCCACACTCATATCCTCTTCTGACTATCCCTGCAGGTCATTCATAAAATACTTCTTCACATCCTGGAAAATATTAAAACATTGAAAGGGGTGAGCTCAGATGCTCAGTAAGGATAACAATAATGCGGAAGCTTTCATAAATAATCATTAACAATTAAGGCAATGTATAAATAAAACAAAAGCCTTTTAAACATGAACTTCAACATAATATGGCAAAAGTAAAATGAGATAATGCCATTCACTTCTTCACATGGATATTCTACTGGTCGAATAATCACATGCAATAACAATAACCACTTTCATAATGAGGGAATGTATAATGCCGGACATTCTGAAACATTTTGTCAAGGCCTCGGCCAAGACATCTAAAATGATTAAGGCCTCGGCCAAAACCATAAATCAAATTGGGAAAGGGCCTCGGCCAATTCCACGTCTAGTTGTCTCATGAGACCTGCCGATGCATCGAGGAGCTATAGCGGGCTCCACCCGTCACTTATTAAGTCCAATACATTCCTCATATGAATAGGTTCAAACATATCATAAACCATAACATAATTGTATCACATAAAACATGCATAAAGGAAACATAACATTTCCACATTTCAATCACAAGATATCAATATAGCACATTGATATAATAAAAATGCTTTCAAAACCATTTTCGATACCAAAATAAAAGAAAGTTAAAACTTTGTATTTATTTTTCATTGAAAAAAAAAGATGGCTTATAGAGGAAGCCGAAACTCAAATAATGGTCACGGCGGCGGAGAAGTCGTTGTCGCCGCATAAGTACGGAAAGAAAAACATTCCCATTTTGTCGTTTAGTAAAACGCTTCGTATATAAAAAAAATTCCTTTTGAATAAACGTAAAAGTCAAAGGGGTTTATACACCGTATAAAATAAAGTTGTGTATAAAACGAAATATGCCTCAATGAAAGGAGATTGAGACGAAGTCCTTAAAAAGATCATTTTTAAAATAAAATAGATCTATTATGTGTATTCACTATAGGTACACATAAATAAAGTAAAAATAAAAAATAATACATAATAATATCATGACATAATTGGAAAGTAGGAGATTAACCCAAAGAATGGAAGTTGGGTTAAGAAGTTCCCTTACCTCGTGTCTGACTTGACTCAACCGTTCTTTAACCTCCTGAATAATAAACTAGAGTTAATATATACCTTATTAAGAACCATTTTCAACTTCATTATCCTTATTATATCACTTATTACAATGATATGAACATTATGTAATTATTTAAGTTAATAATGTTCATTTTGTCGGTATTTGGTTCTTAAGTCAAAAATAGGCTTCTTACACTTACATGTTGTTAATTTGGTCAAAGGTTCATTATATCCAGAATGGTATTCATGATGTAGATATCATATATGTCATATATATCCAGTACATACATTCATTTATAATATTACATCACATTTAGAGGTAAGAAATGAAATGCACCGTTCATGGAGACGGTAAGCCGTACGTACGCATGAACGCTACTTCCATTTCTATTTCATATTTTCTGGAATGGAATCATAATGATATGAGAGTATATTATAATTCCAGTATAATAACATATATAATATCATTAACTTTATCCTTCACACATCCCACATATGGTATTAACGAATCAAATCACTTTCAGGGGGCGGTAGTCCGCGCTTCCTAAAATGAAGATATCGTGTTTTACCCATAATGGAAACCATAAAGGTATGCCCAAAATGAAAAAAACAGAAGCTTAAGGAAAACATAAACATATTATATATCATATATAAAAATAGTGACATCATAATGGCCACCTTTGAAGGTGTTAAATGAGTGTTGAACAATCATCGTTTCGGGAGGCAGAATTTCGCCATCCACGGAAACCTTATGTTCTTTAACCATTTGATGTAGTTGTGTGGAAGTGTAGCTCAAATAAATCTTATAACAACATCCTAGTATATTTAAGATACTGGTGTTGTTACAAAAGAAGTAAATAAAAAGAGTTTAGGGGGTTGGAGAAGCAAAATAAAACCAAAGAACATGAGAGAATGAATTACCTTAAAAAGTGTAACTCCTTTTGAGTTGAGCCTAAAGGCTTCCTTTGAAAGGATTCTGCCCAAAGGGAATCCTCTAGGATGAGGAGAGGGATGTGGAGAGAGCAAATGGGCAGGGGTTGGCCGAGCCAATGGCTTGAAGAGTGTGTGAAATGAGGTAGAGGTGGGGGCCTTTTATAAGAGGAGAGGAGGGGCACTTTTGGAAAGTAAAGGAACATTACATTATTTGAAAATGTGTTTCGGTTTTAAAAGGTCCCACATTGATATAATTCGTGGATAAGGTGATAAGGCATCGAAATCCACTCATCCAATTGGTTTTGGCCATGTGTAGTTCATAGATTTTATATTATCTTTCCATTTTATTTAAATCGTCAAATAATGATGTCATCGCTGCATCATTATTATGTCATAAATAATTAAATTTATTTAATGTCTAAAAATTATAAAAAAAATACCATGATATAGGAAATCTTTTTATCTTTCCAATGACTATTTATAATCAAAATTTGGACTTGTGTAACCCTACTTAAAAATTGTTTTAGTAAAACACTTTATGTTAGTGTCATTTTCACTTTAACATTAAATAAAAAGTAATTTATGTTATTTCCCAACAAAAGTGGATCCATGGGGTCCCCAAGTTAAGCCATGGCTTGTCTTGGTCGGCCATGACACAACCAATGAGGTTGGGACATGTGTCTAGGTCATTTAATATTATTAAAGTATTATTTATACCTTAAACTACCCTAATTACCACTAATCGCGATTAAGAACTTAATAAGTTACTATTCACCAAAAAATTATTTTTATCCCATTGAACCACATTTTACTTCTTAATGACAACCATGTATGTCGGATTTTTGAAAATCAAATCACAGAAGTGGTAATATTTCATTTAAACGAAAAATCAGTTATTTAACAACCACTTAGTGGTTTCACTATTCATCAAAAATTGAAGTTTTTCAGAATAAGGCCAAAATTTCACCCTAAGCTATAATTGATATTCCGAATTCAAAAATGATGTCTATTTTACAAAATTCCAAACATATTAGTTGCATTAATTAATTTTATAATTAATTCCCGCTGTCACAACAAATAGCGTGTTTTTTAGAAACAATTTATATCAAAAGATTGGCAATTGTTTATGTCCAATTTCAATGTTAAATTAATTCTAATGACCACCATTGGATAAAATGGTAAAAATATATTCTAATTATGCTTTAAAACCACCAAATATTATAATTTATCACTATAAATTATTTTTATTAAAAAAGTTGTTTTAAGTATTTTTCACTATTCATAAAAATTTTGAAGTTCTCAGAAAATTACAAAAAATTCAACATAGGCTAATTTCAATATTAGGAATACAAAAATGAAGTCCATTTTGAAATATAAAATCTCTATAATTTTAAAAAGTGGTTATTACTATTCATAACGGCTACTTTGATTTGTCGCGATGTTTTAGAACTCGAAGTTGCGTACAATGCAAGCTATTGCATTATTGAATGAGAAGCGTATCGTGGAAGCTCGGGGTGTTACACCAAGTGTCCCATAACACCTTGAAACATTTTAAGTCATAAACCTCATGAAGGAATAACATTAAATGAAATAATTACAGACTGTTGATAAAAATGAATTAATGATATAATATTTCAAAATGGGCAGTATATACACCGTGCAAAATATTTAAGTTGTGAACATGACATTTATCTCATGGATGTAAAAAGGGTGATGAGAATCCATTACCTTGTGTTTACTATCAGTTGAACATCCTTTATCCATGTGTATAAGGGGTCTAAACATTTTAATAATTTATAAAATAACCATATTAACACTTATGATATCATATATGATTAGATTATAATATCTTATTACATGTTTGTTATGAACCATTCATTATTTTAACTATCTTGAGTGTTAATTCCCGAGTTTGTCAAGTGTTTTTTTTGTTGTTTTTTGTTGTCCTAATTAAATACATCATGGTTTCACCATCTCCAGAATTTAAAACATAATTTTAATATAATATATATCCATTATATATATATATATATCTTTAATCGTTATTGTTTAGAGATAAGAAATGACATTTACTATTCATGGACACGGTAGGTCATACATATGCATGAACACTACTTTCATTTCATTGTCCTATTAAAAGAATGAAATGTAAATGATATGTTTATAAATGTATATTATAATTACAGTAAAATAGTTATGTAATATTCTTCAAATATGTTAAATAGAATTATCCTTAATACATTGAATGTTTAGTTTGAACAAATCACAACACTTTGAGGGGGAGGTAGTCCACACTTCTTCAAACAATTTTATCATATTGACATAAAATGAAAATTATTAAAGGTATGTGTAATAAAAGTATTAAAAATTTATAAATAAAAAAATTATGTCATATATGAGCCTAGTTTCCATAAAAATTACCACCATTAGAGGTGGTAAGGAAAAATGAACATTCATCATTTCGTGAGGCAATAGTTTATAGTACAACGAAACAGAATGTTTCGTACCCATTAAATGGATTGATGTGTAAGTGTAGGTATAAACCATATAATTACCAAATACTAGTATATTCAGAATACTGGTTTTGTTATAAAATAATATAATAAAAAAGATAAGGAGTTGGAAAACAAAAAAAAATCTTGACCGAAGACATAACCTCTTAATCAGGTCACATTGTTTGTATGAAACAAAAGTCTTCCTTAGAAGGATTTCATCCTAAAAAAGGATTCAAGGTCTAGGGGATGGATTGTCACAACCCGTCCTCAAGGCCCATGTCGTGACTACCCCAAGCCCGCCTTCTATAGGCTAGGGGATGGCGACTAGCACCAAAGGTGTAAATCCCATTAAAAGGGAGGCGTTGCCTTTATAAAAGTAAACAACACAATAGAGTACGCAACAGAAGTAAGAACTAAGTAATACTGAATACAAAAGTAAGTGTTGAAAGGAAAGGGGTCAGAAATACAAGCCCAATAGTAAGTACACTACAACTAAAAAGCTAGTACAACTGCAGTAAAGTAAAACAACAACCACTGAGTCATCCTCCGGAAATCCCACCTAAAGGGTCGGTATAGATGGACTCCTCAACACCTCAGGTCTGACCGTCTGCATCGTGTACATCTCGCCATGTGGTTCACCTCTGGGTACCATCCAGCTCCACAAGTCTCCACCTCGATCAGTGATGTCCATCGTCTGCATCTAACAAAACGTAGTGCGGGCATAGCCCGTGTAGGGGTGAGTATATGATACTCAGTAGGGACCCCGAGACCCCCGAAGGTTTCCCCGAATCCACGAAGGATGAACCAAAAAAGAAGGATACAATCACGAAGTATCAACCCACTCTACATAGGTATATTCCCATACATATACCTAACTTATCAATCACAGTTCAGCTCCAACTCTCGAGCTCAATCACATCCCAGTACACACAGGATAGTAAGTCAATCACATCGATGATAAATATTGAAAGTAAAGGCTCATCTCACAAAGGTATACATCTTTCGTATAGCAATAGAGATTATTAGATGTAGTCAATGATTCATCTAAGCTATCAGACCCACGTAGGATACTAGACCAGCTAGGCTGTCAAACCCATGTAAGATACTAGACCAGCTACTATATCGGACCAACTCAGGATACAAGTACAGAAGTCAAACTATTGAACTCACAGAGGATTCCAGTACAGTTGTCGTCGTCATCAAACCCACGGAGGATTCCAGTATGGTAGTCGTCGCAGTCACAGCCAGCTCTTGGGTTCCCGCACACAGCACGCTCGATTTTGGGAGGGTCCGCTCATCGATCCAAGGGGGTAGATACATCAACTATCACGAAGTCCAGAGTTGATGTATCCATAAGTTTCGTCTTGTCAAAAGAAACCCAATGCGACTGACGGCGCATCAATCGGACGCCTAGTCTGAGAGTTATTAGCATTTTTGTTCTAGGGGCCCGGTTGGAAATATGATCATTCCAAACCCATCCATTTTCAAAAGTTTTCAAAAACTCACTTAGAGTATCACAAAAGTACCTCTTCATCATGAGGGTCCTAGTGCCGCAGACGGCGCGTAGATCTGATGTGTGGTCTTAAAGTTGTTCTCGTTTAAGTGAATCGGGCCTGGCCCGTCAAGACCAGTGGGCTAGCGGGTCGGCCCGTCCCGATTTGTCGGGTCCAACCCGACATGGTGGTCGGTCTGGCCCGGGGGGGCATGGTCCGGTCCGATGGGGTGTGGCCCGGCCCAAAGGGGCGTGGCCCGGACCAGCATGGCGCAGCCCGGCCCGCGGCTGGCCGCAGCTCGGCCCGGCTGGCCGAGCGATGCGGGGGGCCGTGACCCCCTGCTTTCCCGAACCAGCGGCGCCGCCCCCTTATCCGGCTGGCCAAAGCTAGTCGGTCTTCCCAGTGTGAGCAGCCCGCACGGGTGGGCCGTTGTCCTCTCGCGCGGCACATGCGTCTGCCACAGCCTCCTCCAACCCGGTCGGCTGATGATCCGTCCAGTTCTCCCACCGAAGCAGCCCGCGGAGCGCGGGCACCGGTCCTCCTCTGTGCGGCGGCATGGGGCGTCGTGGTTCCCCCATCCCGTCCAGCTATGGTCGGCCGGTTCTTCTTCGTCCGAGCGGCCCTGGTTGCGGGCCGCGGTTCTTCCGCACGTGGCCGGTGCGCGGTCGCCGCCTTCGATCGCACCGCCTCCGTTTGCCACCGCCTCCCATTGCTGCCGCCAAAATATTCAAGAATCATCAGAGGGTCATCGATCTGTGTTCGTTCAGTCGGCGCCCTCCGCGTTAGGCGATATCAATTGGCCGAAGAAAATAGAAGCATTCACCAAGGAGGGTATATAATTTCATTCAGTTAAAATTATATCAAACCTCCTGCCTCGATTTCAATAGCATAGCACGTCAACTAGTCACGGAAGACAAGCGTCGTAGAGGTCGGGCGTCGCAGAATATGGACGTCGAGTCCGTTGATGTCGGGGCCCATCCGAGGAGGAAGCGAAGTCAAAGTTCCTCACGGGCGGAGTCTTCTTTCTTGACGCGGAGGGAGAAGAATGAAGAAGACGATGGTTGTAGGCCTTGAGTTCTTCTTTGTAGAGAGTAAACGTTCTTCGTTGAGGGAGGCACACCTTCTTCAAATTCTCCAGAGGTTTCTCCACCGAAATATTTTCCAAGCAAATATTATAAAACCTACCCAACTTTAATAGAATTTACATGAAATTCAAATTGATTAAAATGAATTCAAAGATTTATTAAATGTGGAATTTAATTAATCCTAGTTTTTGGCATTAATTAAGAGGAGGTGAAGAGTTTAAAATTCAAAAGAGAGGAGGTGGAGGGTTTACATTAAAGAGGGGAGTTGTCAAATTAATTGAAGTGGAGTTAATGGGGAGTTGAATGTTTAGGGGCTTGTGTGGGCCCCACCACACATTATCCTATCATGGGAGGTTATATGGGTGTGGGCCATACCTTTAAACGCCCCTTGTATGAAATAACCAACTCTTAAACAATTAAATTGTGTACAACAGTTGTATTTAATTTAATATAAATCCCTAAAAAGTAACTTCTCCTCCTGAGCAAACGCAACTATGGTAAAGGTCCCCTTAAGAGAATATAGGTGTTGCGAGTTCATCAGTGCCCTCATATTTCAATTCCAAGCACTGGTTCAAAAGATTGAAAAACTCGTACGTACGTTTACTGAACATATTTGAATAAGACTTCAGAAATTGATTTCGGGCACACCGGGCCTCGGAATCAGGAGCTGTCAGAAACTGAGGACTCCTAAAATTCCAAATAATTATGAAAAAAATGTTCCTTGAAATTTATGGGACTTTACATGGATATTTTGAGGCTATTTTTTCATATCATGGCTGATCATAATAGGTTTCAGAGGTGTGAAGAAGGGGGAGAGATGTCGGCATTTTATAGGGAATGAAAATGACTCACTTTGAATTTTTGGAAATAATTATGGTGTACACATGTTATTACATATAAAAAGTCATACCAAACAAACCAAACTCAATAATATAAGTTTAAAGGATAATTTACGACCATTATATAGGTTTTTTATGACTTTATAGTTCATTTGGGCCCCAATGATAAAGGTTTAGTCCTCAATTATTATTTATTTGGGCTCAATAATTTTAATTGATTTTAATCACATTCACTAATATTTTGTTTCAAAAAAATATTTTCTTGTTAGAAATTATAAATTATTTTTATTAAATTTATGGAATCCATTTTTCCAAATTCCAATCACAAAAGTAGAAGAAATTAATTTAAAATTCATCCAGCAAGTGGGACTGCATTGTGGGTTTTTAAAGTAAAAACGTCTCAAAGTTTTATATGTTTTTATAATAAATTTCCAAGTTAAATTAATTCAAATTAAATTTTGTTTGTTAATTGATAAAAATATTATCTAATTAAACATTAAAACTCATTAAAATTTTAATTTAACCTTATAAAAATGTTAGATGAAATATCAGTTTTCAACTAAAATTCAGTACTTTTTACTATTCAATAAAAAAGGATATGTATCCAAAAAATATAAACACTTAACCATAACAATATTTGTAGGTTTATATTTTTAATATAATTTTTATTTGAAATATTAAATAAATTAATGTTTCAAAATTCAGTTTTAAAATGGCTTCACCATCAAAAGGATGTGAAATTGCCTTTACAAAAATATAGGTTTTTATGTACAAAATATGGTTTGTTTTGATCTTATTAATATCAAACCTAATAGATGAATGTAAAAAACTATTTTGTTGAATATATAAAATATATATTTCATTAAAATAATTCACTAACTGTAATTAATTATTTTTATTAAAATAAAACTTATTTGGATGCATAAATATAATAGTATTTGTTTTCATATCCAATTGGTTCTAATTTTAATTTGTAATTATTGACCCCCAAAGAATTAATTTTATCATTGTATAAACCATAAATTTTCATATGTTAGTTAATAATATTCATAAATACTAACATAATATCTTGGTTATATCATATTATATTAAATTATAATATTTAAAAAACACATTGTTATTTGGAGAACCTTGGTCCTGTGTGTGATATAATATATGATTGAAGGTCTCTCTTGTGTGTAAAAAATATATCGAAGAAGGTTTATCTTTTGTATAATTCAAGATATCTTAGTGTTTTGTGTATTTAATTATATTGAATCGATTTTAAATATAAAATATATTATATTGTATTGGGATATTAGATTACTATATGTGATTGGTGTTGCATTTCATACACGCTTTCGATTACATGGTTCTTTTATTATATTTTCAAGCATCACATTATGCCCAAATTAATTAAATTTTGTCCTCCCAATTTAAAATACATATTGGTAATATATATTTTGATATTTCTAACATTTAAATCCCTCATCATGTGAAGGGTTTATAAATGATTTTTTAGAAAAGAGAGGATGGGAGGTACAATGGTCACATAGAATACCATATAACTAGGTCTCTAAGTAGGATAAAATTAGTGGAAAGTGAAAATACATACTTGGTGGAAATGCATAAATATTTATAAGGAGTGAATGGAGAAATCCATCTAAAATATGTGATTGATAAATAGAATGTTTAGGGCCTCAAATCTATAATGTATACTATAAAAGATATGGAGTGATTTACTTGAATCTAGTGATTAAATAATTTTCCAAGGTAAATAACTAAAGAAACATACAATTAAAATTAATATATATGGAAAAATTAATATAAAAAGTTCTAATACTAAACCTAAATCCATTTAATCAATGAACTAAAAATTAAATTTATCCATATATGGTTCGATGAAAATTTTCATTGATTGAAAATAACTAAAAATAAATTAGGGAATTCTTGATTATTGGATTCCATATTTCCAAGGTACATGGTAACATTACCATAAATAACATTCACAAGAAGGATTAAAAAATATTGGCTAAAAACCCATCTAAGGAGGCTACCCAAATGACTCATCGCATGAGACTACCAGTGCATCTAGAGGCTATTTAAAAAATGGCCCACCCATTTTGTACTTGTCCAAAACATTCCTCATATTGATTAATTGAAATAAATAATGTTCCATATCAAATAAAAATATTGAATAAAGAATAAAAAATTATCAATATTTACCTAAATAATAAAATTATAGTCAATGTAGACATCATATGATAAATATAATAAGGTTTAGGCTATAGAAATATGCATGATAGATGATATTGATAATTAGGTCAAATTCAATTATCATAGGAGATTGAATATGTCACGGGGATTTAAAAATGAATCAAGTATGTGAATATAAATACTATCATTGACTAAATTAATCATAAACCATCCATAGGAAAGATGCAGATTGTATCAATACAACATACCCAAAGTGGAGTAAAATAAATGGTTATTGTCATTGATGAATGGAAGTATTGTAAAAATAAAAGTAAAAAACATTATAGAGGACAACATTCATTAGTTTTGAAAAAAACATTTTAAAATACTTTTCTTTCAAAATAGATTTTAGAACCATTTTTGAAATCATATTAATAAAACCTATTTTTTGAAGAAAATCGGTTTTTTGATTGAAGGGATAAATGAAACCTAGTTTTCTTAAAAAACATTTTTAAAACTCATTGAGTTCAAAAGAGTGGAAAATGGTATTAATAAATGAAAAAGAATAATTAATTACCATAAGATCATAAATTTAATGGGTTTATAGAAAAACTTTAACCTAATTTTTTTGAATGGAAATACCATTGAATGATTATTAATGTTATTGTTGAGGAAAAACTTGTTAAACATTCCAAAGTGTCCCATACCACATTGAAACATTTTAAATCAGAAGCCTCATGAAGAAATAATATAAACTGAAAGTCTTAAATAATATAAAATAAATTAATTCATGATATTATATATAAATATCGTAATTATATAAACCATAAAAATTATAATGTTTTTAATTTTACATTTATCTCACGAATGTAAAAAGTGAGAAAAAAATCTATTACCAAATGTTTACTTTCAGTTGAACATCCTTTAACCTCATGGATAAAGGGTTTAAAAAATTTAATAACTTATAATACAACCATATTAATACTTATTACATCATATATTATCGTCTTATAATATCTTATTACATGTTTGTTTATAACCATTCATTGTTTTAACAATTTCAGTGTTAATTAACATGATTGTCAAGTATTATTTAAATTGTTATTTGTTATTATTATTAAATATATAATTGTTTCATCATATCCATAATGTAAACCATGATTTTAGTATCATATATTTCTATTATATATATATTTATAATAATCTTTAATGATTGTATATAAGAAATGAAATGTATCATTCATGGAGATGGTAGGTTGTACGTGCGCATCAACGCTACTTTCATTTCTTTTCCATATTAAAAAAATGAAAATAAATGATATATATATACATGTATATTATAATTAAAATAACATATTTATGTAATATTTTGTCTTAAATTTTCAATATAATTATCTGTAATAAGTACCATGTTTATTGTGAATGAATCACATCGCTTTGAAGTGGCAATAGTCCAAACTTCCTTAAAAGAGGTTATCATATTAATGTAAAATGGAATGTGTTAAAGGTATGTGTAATAAAATTATTAAATAAGTATAATTTAATTATTAATATAACATATATCATATATAAATCAATTTTCCATAATAATTTCTCCCATGAGAGGTGGTAGGGGGAAATGAACAATCATCTTTGTGTGAGGCAATAGTTCGACCTACACAGAAATAGTATGTTTGTTACCCTTTAGACGGTGGTGTGTGTAACTGTAGGTCAAAACCTAAGAAAAAAATCCTTATATATTTTTTATACTTTTTTTAATAAAATAATATAATTAAGAATATTATTTATTGGATAATGGAATTAAATCTAAAAATCCTAAGCGATGACGTTACGTCTTAATCAGGTGACTTCTTTTGATTTGTACCAGAAAGATTCATTGGATGGATTTAATCCAAAAGTGATTATTCAAGGTCAAGGGTAGGGACTATGGTAGTCTATTTGGTCATATCATGGTCAAACATAAGAGTTTTTAGAGGTTTTAAGAATAGGGAAAGTTTGTGGCCTTCTATAGGGAAGGAAAATGACTCACTTGGAATTTTTTAAAACAAGTAAGGTGTACACATGTTATTACCAAAAATAAGACATAAGAGACAAAAAAACTGACTAATAAATTTTTAATGAACTAATTATGATCATACAATGGGTTTTTTACATGGGGATAGGTCATTTGGGCCCCAAAGTTAATGGATTAGTCTTTTTTATTTTTCTTAATTTTGACTTAATAATTGAAATTAATTTTAATCACTTTCACTCATATTTTGGTACATATAAAAGTTTATATTGTTATAAATTATAAATTATTCTGATTTCAAACTTGTAATCCATTTGGACAAATACCAATCATAGAAGTGGAAGAAATTAATTTAATATTCATCCCGCAAGCGGGACGACATTGTGTGTTTTCAAAGTAAACACGTATGAATTTTTTCAATGATTTTATAATAAATTTCAAAGTGAATTTTATTCAAATGACATAAATTTTATTAATTTATTAAAATATTATCTATGTAAAAATTAAAAACAATTGAAAATATAATTTATCATTACAATAAATTAGATGAAAAATTATTTTTGAACTAAAATTCAGTATTAGTAACTATTAATTATCAAATGATATGTCTCTGAAAAATATAAAAAATTCAACCTAGCCTGATTTTTTTGTTTCTATTTAAAATATGTAGTTTATTTGACAAATTAAATCAAATAATGTGTCAAATTTATTATTAGAAATTGGTTTTCCATTAAAAGGCGGTAAAATTGCCTTTAAAAAATATAGATTTTTTATGTGTAAAATAGAGTTTGTTCTTATCTTATGTCTATAAAACCTAATGGATGAATATAAAAAATATTTTATTAAATATATAAAATATATATTTCATTAAAATCATTCAATAATTTTAATTAATTATTTTTGTTCAAACAACCCTCCTTTGGATGCATAAATATTAAAATATTTCATTTTTATATCCAATTGGTTCTTATTTTTCTTTGTAATTAGTTGGAAACCACTGAATTAATTTTATCTTTATATAAATCTTAAATTTTCATAAGTTTATTAATATTATTCATAATATCTAACATAATGGATATGCTATATCATATTATATTACATAAAAAATATTTTAATAATACAATGTGATTTGGTGAAACTCAGTCTTCAATGTAACTCAAGCTATCATGGGAGGTTGCCATTGCATGTAACACAAGAAAGAGATGAAGGTCTATCTTCCATGTAATACAAGATAACTAGTTGTTTCATTCATTGAAATATATGGAATCTATTTTAAATAGTAAATATATTATAAATTTTCTAGATTTTATATTACCTTACACCCTAGGTGTCGCATTTCATACATGCTATTGAATACAAAGTTATTAAATTATATTTTTTTGGGTATCATGTTACTAAATATTTTTTACCAAATATAAATAATAATATAATTTTATGAAGTCAAATATATTTTTTACAAGGGTTCAAAAACGGTTATTGTCAAAAAAACAATATATTCAATAAATAAAGATTTTTATTTAAAAGATAAAATTCACATATTTATATAATTATTTTAATAAAATAAATATTATTTTTAAATTCAGTACAAAAAACTATCCAATGGTGGCTCTTTTCATCATTTTCATTGATAGTTAATTTTTTGGTGAAAATAAAATATGACATTATTACATTGTACCTATTATAACATCAAAAAATCCCAAAATTGATGTAATAATTACTATAAATGTTAAGAACGACCAAAATTATATTTAACCTTAAAAATAATGTTTTCCATATGTTATTTTACTAATTTTACTAACCATTTATTAATTCCCCAAAACCTGTATTGTTTTTTAATATTTTAAAATGAATTCTTTATAAACAAGACTAACATAAACATAACTAAGGGAACTATTTTAATGCATTTCATTATTATACATATAAAACAATCAAAACCAATATTTTTCAGTATACACCTTGTGAATAACCATGGGAAGGTGTGTGGTTGAGACCAATTTCACATATAGAGTCCAAAACATGTGTTTAGAAATTAATAAATAATTCTCAAATATTTTTCTATATAAAACCACAAAATTACTATTAATCTCCCCTAAAATCTCATTTAGGACAAATAGAACATTCCATTAACTCTCTATATCCCCCAATGGTTATCCAAAACTCTTAAGAAGATCCTCTAATGTTTTTAGAATTTCCACCTTAAGGTAAGGGATCCTCTCCATCTCCTTTTTATTCAAGAACCTTATTTTTTCATGCCTTTTGATATCAAATTGTTCATATTGGGATATTTTTTTACAAATACCAATTATTATCCTTATTATTAAAATTTATTAGAGATCCCATTGTCTCCCATTCACCCCTTCAATATAATTTTATGTACTATTTTGATGTGGCTGAAATTATCTTTAGATTTTTTGTGAAGATAATTTGTGTAGTAAATTTTGGCCTCTATTTATACTAAAGTGTATTCACCAATATATAAATATCCTTCATTGATTGTATAATTAAATTTCTTTATCTCACACTCCATATTCATTGTATTTCATGAGATTAAATACAACATTATGTTATATGACCTATGCGGAAGACTTATGTAATAACATGATTCGAATATGACAAGTTCACCCCAAATTATGTTTCCCTCAATTGCATTGAGTAATTTTTTAATTAGATGTTATATATGGAATTATGGAGTGAAAAAATCTGTTAGGATACATTTTTCCACCATGTGATATTTCCTTCATATTTAGCCTTAACATATTCTTATTCTAGGTTTTATGTTGCTTCCATATTTCTATGTTTCCTTTTTGTTATCAAGTTATAACATCCCTCATTATCCAATATTATGATTCTAACCCATATTATATAACCTTGGTATACATATTCTGTCACGACCCGCCTTCACCAAAAGGAGGGAAGGGTCAGCAGATTTCCAGGTCCTTCCTTCTTTAAGTTGAAGGAGAGATAATGACCCCTCAGACCCGCCTTCAATAGGTCCCAGAGTGGTGACCAACACCAAGGGTATAGAAATTTCTCACAAATGGAAGGCAATACTCCTTTTTGATTTATAAGATCGAGAGATGAGATGATGAAACTCAACAACACCTAGGTAAAAGAAAAGTAAAGACGAAAATAAACCATTCCCACATGCATGTTGCAAAAGTAAATCCACAAGGTACAAAAGGTGACTACAAAGGTAAGTACCAAGGAGGAAAAGAAAACAACAACTGCAACTGCTCCAAAGGTCTGAGCTAGTAAGGTCCTGCGTGATCCCCGAAGTCCTCCTGGAAACCTGAAAGCAGTTTTATATACATAGGTTGACCATACAAGTACACTCAGTAAGGAAAACCAAAGACTCTCATGCACAAGTGGGGGAACGTACTAAATTCTCGTGAGAAAAGAGTAAACCAAACACCTATCAAGGTAAAGTATCCACCCCAGGCCTCACCAAGGCACACTCCCCAAATAAAAAAAGTCAATTAAAATATATAATCAGAGAACATCGATGTTTGGGTACCCCGTGCCACTTTCCCACTGGTTATTAAGACATCCTATGCATCGAACCAATCTCGCCATTCTCACCGCAGTCCCACTACCACACCCACCCGCACACACCTGGGCCACAACCACACGTAGTCCCACTGCCAAAATCCCACCCACACACACCTGGGCCTCAACCGCATGCAGTCCCACTACTGAATCCTTCCCGCACACACCTGGGCCACAACTGTCACATGTAACCACGCCTGCAAACACCTAGGCCAGAACAACCACCACCATGCCCGAAGACACCTGGGCTAGAAAAAAAATCCACTGCCACGCCCGAAGACACCGGGGCCTCATCGCGAAGACACTTGGGAAACCACCTGCCGCACACACCTGGCCAACCACCACACCACCCCGCCCGAAGGTTCTTGGGATAATAATGGACCTCAGGCCATTACAGCCTGCCCGAAGATACTTGGGCTATCCGGGGAAAGGGAGTAGAAAAGGGGCTAATAACCAGCCACCAAGAATAGTGTTGGGAAAAACACCATTCCCCGTGAAATGGGGGTGTTCGGCACTAAGTGCTCAACTTGGGTGGGGCGCGAATAATAAACATAAAACTACAAGTATAGATATAGGTAACAAGCACTCACCCAAAGTCTAGGATTTTCTAACCAGCCTATAGAATCAAAAGCACACCCACCCCGCATGATACACAAAAGAGAGAGGAAAAGGATAAATTCCCTACATGTTGATTGGTGATCGGCGTCTAGGCTGGGTGCGGAACTTTACGGATCACGATGCGCCCGATGCACCAGAAGCTGTTTGCGAAAAGCCATGATCAAGGATAGAGAAACCATGGCTAACCCTTAGTTTATAAGAGTCGTGGAAGGTTGAGGTGAAAACGCAAATCCGTGTAAGGCGTGAGGGGTTGTGGGTTGACCACGATGCTCCACTCGTCACAAAAAGGGGTCGGGTGGTTTAAGCCAACTCATGAATTGATTAAGTATTTAATTAAAACTTATATGCGCGTTACAGGTCTTTAAAACACGATTAAACGAGTCAGAATAGGGTTTAAAACCCTATTTGCGCAAAGGGAGCGCTACTGGAAACAACTCGACAAGGTCGGGTGACGCCGATCGGTCTCACCGATCCGTCTCTCCGATCGGTCACGCCGATCGGTCGCGCCGATCGGTCTCGCCGATCGGTCGCACCAATCGGTCTCCCCGATCGGTCTCAACGATCGGTCTCACCCATATGCCACTCCCTTAGGACCCAGATTTTGGCAAAGGGAAGGACCAAGAGAGTCTGGGTCATCACATCAGATACCTCTCAAACTATTCTTGTCCTTGAGAATTTAAACAACCCAGAAGGGAAGGACGGGTCCGAACAACTACACCGAAAGATACCTCTCAAGTGTGAACCTCATCGTTAACTAAGAACACCTTCCTGTCACGAACCAAGAAACATACCACGCCAAACTGCCCGGGCATGTGGGTTGGGGAGTCTCCTCCCCCATGTCAAGATATTATCCACTTTGGGCAGCACTGACTCGCCCACACGGGTTTAATCGCATCCACCTTAATGTGTCTTGATTAGGGGCAGGGTTCTCTCCTTCCCCATAGCCAGGTCTTTTCACAGACAAACAGAGGAAAGAAAACCATTACATTTCATATCCAAAAGACAAAACGTTCTACCACAACAAGTACAACAAGGTACAAAACTCAAAACAACTCCGGGTACTGGGTACGCATTTGTGCTTCCCTCTCCCACATACTCTCCTCAAGCCCACCATGTCTCCACAACACACGAACCAAGGGGATGGTTCACCCGTGAAGCACATTCTCCTTACGATCCTCAATAACCACTGGTCTCTCCACAAATGTCTTATCGTCCTCGATGTCCAGCTCACCCCAATCAAGGACGTGTGAATCGTCGTGCAGATACTGACGGATCTGGGACACATGAAAGACTTCATGTATCCTTAGTAGCGGTGGTGGAAACGCTAGCTGGTAAGCCACTTCGCCGACCCGACGCAACACTTGGAAGGGTCCGACGAATCTGGGAGAAAGCTTACTCCCTTTTCCGAACCTCCACGGCCCACGCCGAGGGGAGACCTTCAAAAACACGTGGTCCCCAACCTCAAACTCCAAGGACCTCCTACTGGTATCCACATACAACTTCTGTTGGTCCTGGGCTGCCTTCATCCTTTCCCGTATGAGCTGAACCTTCTCTGTCGTGTTCTGCACCACCTCCGGGCCAAGGATGCCTGCCTCTCCTACTTTGGTCCAACACACAGGCGAACGGCATGGCCTCCCGTACAAAGCTTCAAATGGGGACATACTGATGGTAGAGTGGTAGCTATTATTGTAGGAAAACTCTACCAGAGGCAAGTATCGCACCCATGATCCTCCCGAGTCCAGAACACATGCTCCTAGCATATAGTCCATGGTCTGGATGGTGCGCTCTGTTTGTCCATCTGTATGGGGATGGAAAGCAGTGCTAAGGCATAATTGGGTGCCAAATGCGTGCTGCAATCCTCTCCAGACTCGTGAGGTAAACCGTGCATCCCTATCCGAGACTATAGACATTAGAACTCCATGCAATCGCACCACCTCATCCACGTACTTTTGTGCCAAAGCATCCATATTACTCGACTCCCTGATTTCCAGAAGGTGAGCCGATTTCGTCAACCTGTCCACTACCACCTAGATGGAGTCGTGCCCTCCTTGGACCTTGGGGAGTCCAGTGACGAAATCCATCGAGATGTCATCCCACTTCCACTCGGGGACATCTAGAGGTCGTAGTAGGCCGCCTGGAGCCCGGTGTTCAGCCTTCACTTGCTGACACACTAAGCACTTGGCCACAAACTCTTCCACCGCTCGCTTAACTCCGGGCCACCAAAACTGCCTCTTCAAACCCTGGTACATCTTGGAAACTCTTGGGTGTACCTCCAGGGGTGAGTTGTGGAACTCACTGAGAACCTTGTCGCGCATCACCTCCGGGACAAACAACCTTTTCTGGGAAAGCATCCGGTTTGGACCATCCTCTGTCAATCCTTCCAGAGCATTTCCCTAGTCAACTTGGTCACGCATCACTTCGCACTCTAGGTCTCCCCACAGAGACTCCTCCACTTGCAGAAACAGGGATGACTGCACTGTCATCTAATATAGGCAGCCTCTGCCGCTATCTATCTTCGCGTCCAGGTGTAAGGCAGCCAACTCCTCCATTGCCTTCCAGGCATCTGCCGACTCTCAGACCGCATCCTTCTACGTCCTCCTACTTAAGGCATCAGCCACCACATTTCCCTTTCCCTCAGTATAAGAGATCCCAAAGTCGTAATCCTGGAGGAACTCCACCCATCTCCGTTGTTGCAAGTTTAGGTCCCACTGGGAGAAGATATACCTCAATCTTTTGTGATCCGTGAAGACGACAAAGTGTTCCCCTATGAGGTAGTTCCGCCACAACCTTAGCACAAAAATGACCGTTGCATGCTCCAGGTCATGGGTGGCGTAATTACGCTCATGGGAACGCATCTGCCTGGACCCATAAGAGATCACCCCTTGTCGCTGCATCAGCACGCATCCCATACCCTATCTTGAAGCATCACAGAACACCTCATAAGCTGCCCCTTATTCTGGTAATCTCAGCACTGGGGCACTGACCAACTTCTCCTTCAGATATCTGAAGGCTGAGAGGCACAGCTCACTCCATACGAAAGCCTGTTCCTTCTTGGTCAGAGCCGTCAAAGGGGCTACTACTCGGGAGAAGTGTGGTACGAATCTCTGGTAGTAACCTGGCAGCCCGAGGAAACTTTGGACTTCCGCCACATTCTTGGGTGCTGCCCAAGAAACAACTGCCTCTACCTTTGATGGGTCAACCGCAACCCCCTTCTCAGACACTACGTGCCCGAGGAAGTGCACTTCTCGTGTCCAGAACTTGCATTTTGACAACTTCCAAAATATCTGGTGATGTCGGAGGACCTCCAAAACTCTCCTCAGGTTCTCTGCATGGTCCTCCTCTGATCTAGAGTAGACCAGGATGTCGTCAATGAACACAACTACGAACTGATCCAGGTACTCCCGAAAGATGGAGTTCATAAGCCCCATGAACAAAGTCGGGGAATTCGTAACACCAAAGGGCATGAATATGAACTTGATGTGTCCATACCTGCACCAGAACGCTATCTTCGGGATGTCTCTCTCTTTCACCCTCAGCTGGTGGTACCCAGACCACAGGTCGATCTTTGAGAACCATCCTGCCCCCTTCAGCTGGTCAAAAAGATCATCTATTCTCGGAAGAGGGTAGCGATTCTCGATCGTTACCTGATTCAGCCTCCTGTAGTCTATGCACAACCTAAGACCACCATCTGACTTCTTTACAAACAAGACCAGAGCACCCCACAGTGACGCACTCGGTCAAACATAATCCCTCTTCATCAGATCGTCAATCTGTATCCGCAACTCCCGTAGCTCCGAAGGTGCCATCCGGTAAGGAGCCATCGAGATTGGACGAGCGTCGGGCTGTAGGTCTATCCCGAACTCGATATCACATCAAGGGGGTAGAGTCGTCACCTCCTCAGGAAATATGTCCATAAACTCACAAACGATCTCTGGCACTTCCATCATTTCAACATCTACTGATTCCACTGTCAGATCAGTCAACAATGAGAGGAGAGGTTCCTCTCTCCTGTTTCCCTTCGGACTTCTCCGCTCGTCGGTGAAGGTAACATGCCGGCTGTCCAAGTCTGAGAACACCACCCTTCTTCTAAAACATTCAATGATGACGCACACAGAAAATAGCCATTCGATTCCTAGGATGACATCGTATGGCTGAATCTATAGCAGAAGAAGATCCCTAACCGACTGATGTGGCCCTAACATCAGTCAACATCCCGGACAAACGAACAACAAGTCGGTTTGACCTCCGACTGGTGTGCTCAACACCAGGGGCACTGGAAGTCTCTCAGCATCTAGACCCAAGGCACGAGCTAGACTGGGTGCAAAAAAGGAGTACGAAGCTCCGGTATCGAACAAAGCAAAAGCAAGAGTGCTAAACAGACTGGTCGTACCTCGAACAACCTCTGGCCCTGCTGGAACTGCTACCTCTGCGGCGTGTAACTGTCCACGCCCAGCTCCCCTTCCCCTCGGATGTCGGCCACCTCCCCGACCACGCCCTGGGCGAGGTCCCTGTGGAGTGCCCTGAGGTCGGCCTCCTTCTCCTACGTCTGCCCTCGGAGGAGCGGGAGCTCGCTTTCCCTGCTGTTGCTGCTAGAAAGGTCTGGCTGGAAGCTTCTGCTGGGGCGGGTGTTGGGGATGACTGCCTCGGCTGGACTGCACCCATTCGGGAAACTGACTCCGGAGATGTCTAGGGCTCCCACAGATGAAGCACCGCGGTCCCGGGCCCGAAGGAAAAGGGCGAGAGCTGGGGGATCAAAACTGAAACTGCTGCGGCCTGCTCCCTGCAGGTTGGAACCTAGAGGGTCCTGATGCTAGAGGCCTGGTGCTGATGGCCTTCCCCTTCGATGGTCCCAGCTGGATCCCTTCTCGTGACACTCCTCCTAGAGCATGCATCCTCTCCACCACGTCGACCTTCTTCTGGACCTACAAGTACGTCCGTAGGGTAAACGGGGTAACAGCATACTGGAGGGAGGGTCCGAGCAGCTCCTCCAAACGTCTTTCCCGAGACTCCTCATTGGGAAAGAGGTCTGGAGAAAAATGTAGGAGGTCCTTGAACTTGATTCCTAGCTCCCTCACGGACATACTCCCCTGCTGGAGGGAGAGTAGTTCCTGCCTCTTTTCTACATTCATCGTCAAGGAGGGGAATTCCGCCCAGAACTCCCTCTCGAAATCTTCCCAAGCCACCTCAGACTCTCTCCTCTCCCCCAGGTAAAGCATCCACCACTGACGTGCCGCTCCCCGCATATCGCTAATGGCCAGAGGAACCCAGTACTTGGTCGAGGCCCGAATCAGGCCGAAGGCTATAACTATCTCCTCTAGCCAGCCTTCTGTCTTCATATCGGAGGTGTTTCCCTCATACTTCTCGAGGGCATGTTGCTGGAAGGCTCGAAGAGTCTTCTGCCACTGTTCATCCTCTTCCTCTCGATCATCTCTCTGCCGATTGGCCAAAGTAGTCTTCGGGGCCTCGATCGCCTGTACCACATGTGGTCGCCTTCCAGGTGCCATAGCTGCAAGGTAAACAAGGAATGCCTAATCCCAAGTAGTGTAGAATATCGTCTTCAAAACTTCTTAAAATTTAATTTATTCTTAATTCCCAAGACATCCCAGAAACACAAGAACTCGAGTCATTATGATGCATGTAACTTTCCTAGGGTCTCTACCCTACAATCAGTGTGGTATCACTTGGCCGTTCGGTGGGTCCAGAGTCCTTGCATCGGATCACGGGGGGCCCTAAGATCCCATGTCCTAGCCGGTCTTCCCTGGCCTAATTCACGCGCCAAGGTCACCCAACACCGTTGCATTACCATCCCATGCAATCCTCACTGTGCCTAACTCCAGACTCCATCCTATCTCTCAACCAACCTCTCCTCTGATACCATTCTGTCACGACCTGCCTTCACCAAAAGGAGGGAAGGGTCAGCAGATTGTCAGACCCTTCCTTCTTTAAGTTGAAGGAGAGATAATGACCCCCGAGACCCACCTTCAATAGGACCCAGAGTGGGGACCAGCACCAAGGGTATAGAAATTTCTCACAAATGGAAGTAATTACCCCTTTGTTTTTATAAGATCGAGTGATGAGATGATGAAACTCAACAATACCCAGGTAAAACAAAAGTAAAGCCAAAAATAAACCATTCCCACATGCATGTTCCAAAAGTAAAGCCACAAGGTACAAAAGGTGACTACAAAGGTAAGTACCAAGGAGGAAAAGAAAACAACAACTACAACTGCTCCAAAGGTCCGAGCTATTAAGGTCCTGCGTGATCCCCGAAGTCCTCCTGGAAACCTGAAAGCAGTTTTATTTACATAGGGTGAGCATACAAGTACACTCAATAAGGAAAACCAAAGACTCTCGTGCACAAGTGGGAGAACGTACTAAAGTCCTGTGAGAAAAGAGTAAACCAAACACCTATCAAGGTTAACTATCCACCCCAGGCCTCATCAAGGAACACTCCCCAAATAACACAAGTCAAGTAATATATATAATCATAGCACATCGATGTTTGGGTACCCCGCGCCACTTTCACGCTAGTTATTAAGACATCCTATGCATCGGACAAATCCCGCCATTCTCACCGCAGTCCCACTGCCACACCCGCCCACACACACCTGGGCCACAACCACATGCAGTCCCACTACCGAAATCTCGCCCGCACACACCTGGACCTCAACCTCACGCAGTCCCACTGCTGAATCCTGCCCGCACACACCTGGGCCACAACTGTCACATGTAACCACGCCTACAAACACCTAGGCCAAAACAACCACCACCATGCCCGAAGACACCTGGTCTAGAAAAAATCCACTGCCACGCCCGAAGACACCTGGGCCTCATCCCGAACAGACTTGGGAAACCACCTGCTGCACACACCTGGCCAACCACCACACCACCCTGCCTGAAGGTTCTTGGGCTAATAATGGACCTCAGGCCATTACAGCCTGCCCGAAGATATGTGGGCTATCCGGGAAAGGGAGAAAAAAAAAGATCTAATAACCAGCCACCAAGAATATTGTTGGGAAAAATACCCTCCCCCATGAAATGGGGGTGTTCGGCACTTAGTGCTCAACTTGGGTGGGGCGCGAATAAGAAACACAAAACTACAAGTATAGATATAGGTAACAAGCACTCACCCAAAGTCTAGGATTTTCTAACTAGCCTACAGAATCAAAAGCACGCCCACCCCGCATGATATACAAAAGAGAGAGGCAATGGCGAAATTCCCTACTTGTTGATAGGTGATCGACGTCTGGGCTGGGCGCGGAACTTTACGGATCACGATGCGCCCGATGCACCAGAAGCTGTTTGCGAAAATCCACGATCGAGGAAAGAGAAACCATGGCTAACCCTTAGAATATAAGAGCCGAAGACGGTTGAGGTGAAAACGCGAAACCGTGTAAGGCGTGGGGGGTCGTGGGTTGACCACACGGCTCCACTCGTCACAAAAAGGGGTTGGGTGGTTTAATCTGACTCATGAATTGATTAAGTATTTAATTAAAACTCTTATGCACATTACGGGTCTTTAAAACACGCTTAAATGAGTCAGAATAGGGTTTAAAACCCTATTTGCACAAAAGGAGCGCTACTGGAAACAACTCGACAGGGTTGGGTGACGCCGATCAGTCACGACGATCGGTCTCACCGATCGGTCTCGCCGATCAGTCTCACCGATATGCCACTCCCTTAGGACCCGGATTTTGGCAAAGGGAAAGACCAAGAGAGTCTGGGTCATCACATATTCACTCACATGTATTACATTACCTTATACTATTTCTTTTCTCTCTAATGGATTTATACCTCATTCCTTTCATATGTACATCTCTATGATATCCCATGAACTTTTTTATGATATAAGGAATTTGAGGGAAATTTTTGGAGTTTTTAAATAATTATGTTGTACCCAAATTTCTTTTTAATGTTCTATGTACCTAATTTCCAAAATTAAATATGATTGATATACTTCTAGGGGTTTATTAAATGTGTCTTTATATAATAAATAATCAAATAAAGTGTATAAAAGATATGGGTTTCCATAGTTGGTATTAGGAAAGTTTTCAATAATTTTTGGGGATTTGGATTAGTTAAATCTAGTGGAAGACTTAGGGATAATAATAAAAATATAAAATCATTGCTAAATTATTGAAATTTATAGATTAAGTGGTTTCCAAGAAAATAATTTGAGTCTAGATACTACTAGAGGATGTGGATCTAGAATAGTTATACCTAGTGGTAATAAACCCAAAAGAGACCATTTAACAGGACTTAGTCATCACATGGTTCAAAAAAATATGCCTTTTTATACACCAACATTGACACCCCTAGGGGATATTCTATGGTAAATTCACAGTCTCCTTATAAACCATATTAAATGGAATAAAAAATCCCATAATATTTTAGATCAAGAATTATATCATGGATAATTTATATTGGAACACTGAAATTTATAGGGTGGGGAATATATTTCAATAATGAGTTATCCCTTTAATTTTCATAGTTTCCTTTTATATGATTAATAGTTTAAAAATTATCATCCATAATTTTACCATAATTTTTAGTAAATTTTTATAAATTTAAGAACCCAAGTTGACATCCAATGTGAAGGTCAATGAGATGACTTCTCAAAAGGGATACACAACCCAATGGGAGAAGGAATCAAAAACTTCCTAATAATAATTTCTCAATTAAATAATCATTTTCAATAATACAAAAATACAATGTAACATGTGAATTTTCCTAAGAAAAAGAATATTACAATTGAGAGAATTATATTCCCATGGTATTCCACTTTTATGGGATATAATGATCCATTAATCATGGAATCAGGGATCAGATCCATTAAAATGATCATCTTCATCCTTTAATGCTTTGATCAAGTTATGGTTTTTCTTGATGATTATTATAGGAAATTATAACCTTATCAATGTAAGATGTTCATAAAAAATATGAATCCTAAAGAGTAAATCAATGTGATAGAGATGAAGGAATTATGGAAAATATTTTTCTCACACTCTCCAACAAAATTTGAGGGGAGGTTAATTAGTCTCGTGAAAAAAGATAGAAAATACACCATGGAATATGAGTAAAAATCATAATGCTTGTACAAAATTACTCAAGGATTTTAATTACCTGCAAAATTAATGTTGACAACTTATTAGGATGGATAAATATGAATATATGAAAAGTTTTGTTCATTCAAGACTTTGACATCTTTAAATAAATTATCTGATGTGTAATCAAAGTCATAATGAAGATCGTTCAACCTAAAGGGTCTCTTGGGAATGGATATAATATGTAGATAATATATTTTAATACATGTGGACTTATGGAAAAATATAATTGGGGAAATAAAGTATATCATCCCACTTTTCAAATGTGTAATAAGAATCATCACACAATTTGACTAAAGGGGAGAAGAAAATAAATTATGTAATACAAGGAATGACACCAATCTAGTGATTTCTGACAAGAGAAACCCACAAAAGTAATTTATAAAAGGAAAACTCTAGTCAACCATCATCATGTCACCAAATTATTCAGCTACAAGGAACATTCACACTATGTTAATTAGTTCCATAAGTAAAGGGATATCAATGATAACTGATTAGAGTAACCACTAAGGACTATAGAGAAAGGGTGAGCATATTCCACCAGAAAATATTATATGGTTCTTAAAAATAATGAGTTTATAGGTATCCTAGTTATTTATTCAATGATATTGAACATACTAAATGATTATGGATTTATAAATTCCTTTATCTCATGCTGGTTTAGTGATCTATTTAAAAATACCTCAAAACATGGACATTGATTTATCTATCAATATGGAAAATGGTTCAATTTTAGTATCATAAGAATATAGATCATCCCATATGAAGATTTTTTGGCTGAATTTATTATAAAAAATGTGGTTCACCACATATAATATTTTGATACTATTCTATGAATTGATTAGATTTCATTATATAGAAAAAATGGAGAGTGATGACAGAATGAATTCACCCTTTATATCACAAATCACCCAATGATTCTACATAAGTATAAGGAGGATGAATAATCTTCTTCGGTAAAAAAATCTCATGCCGTGATAATATTTCCTTTCAGGAAAATGTATCTATCTCAAAACATTTTTACTGAAGTAAAGATCATACATGATGATATATCCATTGTAAGGTAATTTTCTAATATGTTTCTTTAATAATTGTCACGACTTCTACTTAGTTGAGTGGTTTAGTTCTTAATAAATATCCTTCCAAATTCCTTTACAATATCCAATACACCATATAGAATGTTCCTGTTTGAACATGAGGAGATGAAGAAATAATCATAAGGTAATATATAAAAAGGTTAGGTACACCCATGTTCATCGGCATGGGGTGAAATAGTCCTCATCATAAACAAATAACATGCATCAATGCACCACTTTATTTATTGTCATGAGCTCAAAAATATCATAGTAATTAAAAACTATCAACTAAAATGGATTGATGACTTGTTTGATCAGCAGTTTGGATCCCAATACTTCTCCAAGGTGGATCTTTGGTTGTGATATTACCAATTAATGGTAGGAAGGAGGATATCCTAAAGACTATTTTTCATATATTGTTTGGGAATTGCATGTTTGTATTGATTTCATTTTGACTCACTAAAACTATTGAAATAATCATTGACTTAATGAATAGTGTCAATAGAGATTGACTTGGAAAATAAATGGTAGTATTTATATATGATATTCATTAATAATCCAAAATAAAGGATGGATATGAGGATAATTTGAATTTCAAACTGAATAGATTATTAAATGAAATTATATAAGTGTAGTACTTTAAAGGTGAGTTTTATATGGAAAAAGTAACCTTACTAGGCCATGTTATCACTAGTAAAGAAATATTAGTCGATCCTTCAAAAAAAGAGGTAATTGAAGGATATCCTAGACTAACCTATGTGATATAGATTCATAGTTTCTTTGGTTTATCTAGGTATTATCATTGATTTGTGAGAAAACTTTCACGATTAACGTGACCACTAACCAAACATACTCAGAATGGTTTCTAGTATTGGTATAATAATTAACGTGAAGGGTACTCTAAAGAGATAATGAAGTGGATAATCAATGAAACTATACTGACATTTCCCAGTAGAGGGAAAGGATTTTTAATCTACAATTATGCATCCAAAAAAGTTCTTCAGATATGTACTCATTCAATATGAAAAAGTGATAGCCAATTCATCCTTCTAAATAATGATCCTTGGGAATAAGTACCTAATGCATGATCTAGAATTGGAAGTAGTGATCTTTACATTGAATATTCCAAAAACAATATCTCTATAAAAAAAAGTGTGGCATATATATGGATCATGAAATCCTCAATGAAATATTTGTACAAAATAAAAATAGTATGTGTCCACAATGGTAGTAAAGGATTATCAATGGATATGATTGATCAATCCATTACCATCCATGGAATGTTAAAAAAGTGGAAGATACTATAATTTGAAAGGATCCCACACCCCAATCCCTGATGAGTATTATAAGGGATCCAATCTTCTTGGATATGGAAATGATGTTCAAGGGAATAATAAAAGGATGTTTACCAAACATTGTTTATATACCAAGTCAAAAATCCATTCATGAGATGATCTAAGAGGCCAAAAAAGATGATGGTGTGATATAGAAGAAGGTATAAAATATTTTGGTGTTCAAATTTTCTAAATATAGATTAATAAAGTTTGGAACCCAAATTTTCATCCCATCATAAAAAGATCTAAAGGTAAATTTGGGATTTTGTTCATAGATCATCCTTCTCTATTCATCTTGGAAGCACTATGATGTATAGACTGTTCAAAAAAAACTGGTTGTGGGATAAGATGATGTGGGATAAGGAAGAATTTGTATCTTGATTCCTGGTATTGAAACAAGTGAATGAAGGATTACATAATTCCATCCGTATGATGCAAGCATCACCCATACCATTAAGGAAATGGGAAAATATAACCACAAATTTTATCATAGGAATCTCCAAGACACCTGATTGAAATAGATCCACATGGGTGGTAGTCTATTTCCTTAAAAATTCTTCCAAATTCATGTCATGAACCATCCCCTAGGGCCCATGTTGTGACTCCCCCACATCCACCTTCTGAAGGCCAAGGGTTATCGGCTAGTGCTGAATGTGTCAATTTTCTAGTGGGAGGCATTTTCCTTAGTTCCTGTACACACGCACATACAACCACATCCCAAGAAAAATAGAAAAGAGGACATGCATGCTACTAAAAAACCACTGAGTGTAAAGGTACAAATGAATTTAAATGGACCATAATACAGACCAAACAAAAGAAAACTACAAAAAGGGAAAGTACAAGATCGATGGAAAGCCATACACTGAAAAACCCCACCTAACAGGTATGTGTATAGTATCTTATAGAAGCCGTAGAAGCACTACCTGCCTGCCAGATCTCACTGGGCACCACCAAGTTTGAGGCCACCAAGTCCTCTGCCATCTCATCAGTCATTTTCACCAAACACAATACATACTATCAATGCCTCTATAGGGGTGAGTAACATAATACTCAGTAGGTACTCAAAACCAACTTGGAAAGACCACAAAGCAATCCAAAATAAAACCATGAAGTATGATCATAAAGCATGATCACGAAGCAAGACATATCACAAATCAGGAAAACTTACAAAGCAAGACATATCACACCAGGTATAATCTAGAGAAAAGAAATTAAGACTATTATTCACATCATTGAACACCTTCAGTTACTGTAGTACATCTCCACAATGTGTGATGTGGGTATGATGGGTCACCTAGAGTCGCTCCCCACCCTGGGCCTATTAGGTCACATAGAGTAGCTTCCCCTTAAACATGGACTATTGAGGAACTCATCCCTGATGAGTATTGTGGGTATGCTAGGACACAAATATTTTCTCCCCATTGTGGGCATGTTGGGTTACATAGAGATACTTCCAACATTGGCTATCACACTGAGGTACTCTTTCCGTAGAGTACCATGGGTCTGATGGGTCACATAGAGTCGCTTGCCACCATGGTCTTTTTGGGCCACGCAGATCCTCTTCCCACTAAACCATCGTAGCTAATCTATAAAGGGCCCCTTGTCAACAGTCTCCGGGTCTATTTCAGTCATAGGATCTCCGCACATAGTGTGCTTGATTCTGGGAAAACAACTCCTAAAGACATTAATCATATTTAAAATTCCATGAAATTCTCCTTCGATTATACCAAAATATCCAACACTTCATGGGGGTTCCAAATCCATAAACATCTTGTCAATTAGATTCCATTTTTGAAGGATATAGTAATTTTTTCTGAAAAGGTGTTGGTTGGGTCTGGGTCCTGTCCAGCCCGAATCAACCTGGGTCTGCTGACCTGACCCAGATCTGGCCCGACCTAGGTCCGGACTTGTCTGGAATATTCCCTGCATGGTCCACCATAGAATTACAAGTTTCCTCCTATATTCTGGATGAGTATCACATATGTGGCATGTTGTCATGCGGTCAGGGGGCTGTGGGACATAAGGAGCCACGGCCCGCAACTATGAGCTGCTCCACCGACGCGGTCGATGAGCTACATCTCGACCACCAGCAGCCAGCCTGAGCCCACTTTGGCGGTCTCCACTGGCGCACCATCATGATGCGCGACCACCTGCCTGTGGTCACCGACTGGGGCCACCACTCATGATCACTAGTGTGCCAGCAGGTTCTTCCGCGAATCATCTGCTCCACTCCGGTGGTCCATTATTCAGGCCACTTGCGCCTACAATATCAGGGGGATTCCATCTTCCCTAATATAGCCTTGAATCCAATTTTCCTCCATTTTTAAGATTCATAACCAAAGAACACATAAAAATGCACATGGTGGTAGGGCATGGACCATGTTTGTGTCGGCCCACACCATCTGTGTTTGAGGTTTAGAAACATGAGTTAATGGTTTAAATTTCTATCATAATTAATCAATATCTATACACAAATCCAAAGAAAAAGGCACCCTCTTGCATGAACAAGAAATCTGTGGATCAACTTATTTGTGGGTTGATCCACATTCTCTATTTTGAAATAAAGAATAGGGAAATTCCAAAAAACAACCCCAACCTTGTTGGAGTTTGTTTTTGAAGAGATCCATCTATGGGGATTCAAGTTCCTTTGGAGTTCGATGACTCTGGTCCCTTTCATTGAGTAGTGTTTATGTCACTAGAAATTCACTAGCGTTCGTCATTTGTCATTAGAGAGAATTCTTGTTGTAGGTTTTCCATAGAAATTCCACCATTGGATCTTGATTTCTCTAACATGTTAACCCATTAAAAGAAAACAAATCAAAATGTTTTTGTTACATTTCATCATCGCATCATTTTGATGCACATTTATGAGCCATTAATGATCTTCATTTAATGTGACTCATCGTCTTTTTGTCACTACACCACATCACAACTGTGCCACAACCCAACGGTTGAGAAAAAAATAAAATAACTTTTTATTTTATTTTAATTTTTTCTAAAAAGCCTGAAATGTATCTTTTCCAGTTGGCCCTCATTGATCGAAGTTAGGTCCTTTATAGTTGAATCCTAAGGTTCTGAGTTCAATAATTCCCTCAATTTTTTTATATGGTAATTGTTTTAAAAGATAGAAAACTCACTCGTACGTTTATCTAAATGAACTAAAAAAAGTTCAAAATTCTATTCTGAGGTTATCGGGCCTCGAAATCAAGTTCCTTCTAAGAATATAGCCTCGAAATAATATAACATAATTAAATAAATTTATATGGAATATCTAGGACATTAAATTCTCCCCACATTAGGGATTTACGTCCCAAAAATCCAAAACAAGGGCTAAAGAAACAAACTAATGTACTGTGTAAAAATCTGAGCCTCCTAATCCCATGTTCTCTCCTAGAGGTTCCGATGCTACCATCGAACGTGTACTAGAGGAATTTACTGTCCATAAAGGGCCCGCTCCTATTGATCCTCTACCTCTAATAGGAACTCTACAAAGGTCCCCCGTCGTTAATGTCCAGCTCGCCCCAGTCAATGACGTGTGGTGGATCATTAAAATACCTCCTCAGCATTGACACATAGAAAACATTGTGCACCCAGAACATATGTGGGGGGATATCTAGGTGGTATTCCACATTCCCAGCCTTCTCAGAATCTAGAATGGTCCGATGAACCTTAGAGATAACTTGTCGCCCAGGCCAAATATCTACAATCCCCATCGAGGTGAGACCTGAAGGAACACATGGTCTCCCTTCTCGAATTCCAAGGTCCTCAGTCTCCTATCATCATACGATTTCTATCTTCTCTATTCAATCCTCAACTGATCTTGGATGACCTACACCTTCTCAATGGTAGCTCGTACCAACTTTGGATCCATGAGTGCTGACTCCCTGGGTCTGTCCATCATAGAGGTAATATGTAAGACCATCCATACAAATCCTCAAATGATGCCATTACAATGGTGGAGTAATGTTTGTTTTGTATGAATACTTGACCAATGAAAGGTGGTATCCACAAATAAGACCAAAATCGAGGATTCTTGCATGAAGCATGTCCTCTAGGGTCTGTATGGTCCGCTCTACTTGACCATCCATCTCTGGGTGGGAAGTTGTGCTCAAGAATAGCTGATCCCCAAACACCTCTTATAATCCCTTCCAATACTGGGATGTGAAGTGAGCATCACGATCTGGCATGATCATCGAAGGAACCCCTGGAGCTGCACTATCTTCTAGACGTACATGCATCTCAATCCCTCTACTGATCCCTGCTCCTAGATGGAAAATAAGCAAACCAACTTGGTGAGTCATTCAACGATCACCCAGATAGAATCGTGGCCCCTAGACATGAATGGTAATTCCATCAGAAAGTCCATTGATATTAAATCCCATTTCCACTCTAGTAACTCAAGTTGTTGGGTAATTCAAGCTAGAACCTAATGCTCAGACTTCATTTGCTAACAAGTGTGGCATCATGAAACGAATACTACAACTACTTTCTTCATCCCTAGACACCAGTACTGACATCAGAGGTCCTGGTACATCTTTTCCAAACTAGGATATACCGCTAAAGGTGATTTATGGAACTCCCTCAACACCTCCTCCATCAATTTCACTAGTACTATGGTGCATCCTTGTAAAAGGATGATGTGCTCCCTACTTATCGAAAATCCATTATGAGCCTATCCAGAGGATAACTAATCACATTAAGCCTCACAGTCAGAATCCACAAGTTGGTCCTACCTAAATCAATGTAAGAGTTGAGAAGTAACATTCATCGACTGTAGGTAAGCTTCTCAATCATCATCCCTAAAGGATATCTGCATTGTGGCCAGTTGTTGTGTCACCTCACTCTTTAATTGTAAACCAGACCTCCTGCTGAGCATGTCTGCCACTACGTTCCCCATCCCAAGAGTATAAACTATCTCAAATTCATAGTCCTTGATGAACTCCATCCATCGCCATTATCTCAGTTTTAGGTCCTTCTCTGAGAATATATACCTGAGACCATTACGTTTAGAGTAGATGGTAAATTTTTCACCCATCGAGTAGTACCTCTACATCTTCAAAGCAAAGACCACTATTGCTAACTCTAGGTCCTGGGTCATGTAGTTTTGTTCAAGATGCCTTAACTTCCATGACTTTTAGGTGATCACCACTTGCTCATTCCTTAGGACACAACCCAGTCCAGTCCTTGATACATTATAGAAAACTATATACACAATGCCCCCTTCTAGTAGTCTCAAGATAGGGGCACTCGTTAGTCTCTACCTCATCTCTTGGAAACTCTTATGGAACATCTCCATCCACACTAAGGGATTTTTCTTCTTTTTCGAGGTTGATAAAGGTGTCGATACTCTATAAAAGTGAGGAACAAACCTCTGGTAATATCCAGCCCTCCCCAGGAAACTCTTCACCTTAGTCACGCTCCTAGGTGGCTCCCAAACAAGCACTACCTCTATCTTTTTCAGATCCACTGTAACTCCTACTTCCGAGATGATGTGTCCTATAAAGTGGACCAACTGAATCCAAAACTAGCACTTAGAGAGCTTACTGTAAATCTAGTTTGCTCATAGTGTATAAAATACTGTCCATAGGTGTGTAGTGTTCTCTTTCTCTAACACCGAGTACACCAAGATGTCATCAATCATGACCACCAAGAAATGATTGTGGTAAGGCTAAAAGATCCTATTAATGAGTCCTATGAATACCATGAGGGAATTAGTCATGCCGAATGGCATCTCCAAGAATTCATAGTGGACATATCAGCATCTGAAGGTGGTCTCTAGTACATCTTCATCTCATACATGAAGCTGGTGATAGCCTGATTTGAGGTTTATCTTTGAGAACCACTCTGTTCCCTTCAGCTGATCAAAATGTTCATCAATCCTCAGTAGGGGATATTGTTTCATCATAGTCACCTAGTTTAGGCACTGTAATTCCACCCATATCCTCAAGCATCGGTCTAACATCTTGGAAAATAAAATTAGGGATGCCCATGGTAAAATGTTGGCCTTCACAAAACCCTTCTCCAGAAAGTCCTCTAGTTTTACCCTCAACTCACAAATCATTGCGGGAGCCATCCGATTTGCTAGTGTGGATATTGGTGTCATCCCTAGGTATAGGTTGATGCAGAATTAATCCTCCCTACAAGGAGGTATCCCTTGAAAATCCATAGGAAAACATCTTAATACTCGTCTTCTACTATAGGAAAACTCGGAATCCTCTCATACAACTCACCAAGGGTGTGGAAATCCAACTAATGAGTTATCGGTTTCACCCTCCTTCAAGAAAGTCAGTCATGTGCTTCCAAAGTTCCATTCTCACCAATGAAGGAGAACCCCATCCCATCCTCCCCAAAAAAACCGCACTTTCTACCTAATAGAGTAGATCTCAGCATGGACTGCATATAAAGAGTCCATACCCAAGATGATTTCATAAGGCCTCAATGCTACTCGTAGGAGATACCACCTGAATCTCTCGTAACCTAGAGTAATCTCACACTATCGTAACTAGTGTGTAATTGCGAATTTTCACCCGTAGGTGTCTCTAACCATAAGGATTGAGCGAACGAGTCCACCAAAAACTCGGATCCTTGAACATGGTCCATGGCAAGGAAAGAGTGACTGGAACCTATTTCTATAATTAATGATGTCATGGTGGATAGGAAACATATCATACCTCTAATCATCTCCATAACACCATGATCGTAGGCCTCCACTGCCTGAAGATGAGCTCGCCCATGTCCACATGCTCCCTATGGTCGGGTGGACCACCTGGGTGTGGTGGTTGTAGTACCTCGAACCATTTCCCACTGCCTGCTGCTCGACCTAATCCCCTGACATGTCCGCTACCCTGTAGGCCTCCTCACTCGAACCTCTACCTCTACCCCAGCGGTCCCTCAACTATCAGTTGATCTTTTGTGTGGTGGGTCAGGTAGTCACGAATCATGTGTACCTGCCCGCCGCAAGAGTAGCACGCCCAATTACTCTGCTGACCCCCACTGCCCCAGTGTCCTAATTCCACCAATCCTTTGTCCTAGGGTCACCCTCCAAATGATTCGGCCATCTTGGAACTCGACGTCATCTATCGGCCACCCGCCATGAATGACTCATCCACCTATCACACAGTGGTATCTCCCACCATCAATGCCCGCTCTGCGATGAGGATCTCTAGTAGAAGATCTCACTCTAGCACTCCAACATGAGTGGGGATGATGAGGTAAATCATAGATTACCTGATCTCCCTTTGGAGTCCCTGATCAATGGTCTAGACCCTGAATAATAGCTCCCGCACCATATCCATTAGGTAGTTAGAGAGGTCTATGAACCCCTCAGATTACTCATCCACTGACATGTTTCCCTGCTGTAGGTGAAGTAGCTATTTTATGCTCACTTTGGACAATGTTGCGAGGGAATAACTCCTCCTAGAAAATATTCTTCAAGTCAACCTAATAGAGGGTCACCTCATCATGAGTCTGAATCATCAGGCTCCACAATCTCCCTACCAAACCTTGAAGAAGGCTCACAGCTAAGATCGCCATCTGGTCGAGTGGCATCCTCACTAAGTGGAAGACACACATCACCACCACCATCTAGTCCTCAGCGGCCTGAGGATTTGTCTCTCCCTTGAACATGGGAGGTCTTTGTCTCTAAAACTCATATAAGGTAATGAATCTACATATTTCCTCCACCACTAATTCTGGTAGTTACCGCTAATTAGAGGGTGGAGGTAACACTGGAAAACCACTTGGTGGGACCATCTCTATTACTAGTCCATGAACCAATGCCTCGTTGCTAGGTGGGATGTCCTCACAACCATGTATCAAAATCCTAGCTAGTTATCTATGTGGAGGCATCCTAAAACAGATCAATATGTACCATGGTCAATAGATTATACCTTTTTATCTAACCCAAATTCAAAAAGATCATAAGAAAACACTCAATTCCAATATGATGCATGAAACTACAGTTTTTATATATAGAGCCAAAAAGAATAATTCAAGGTCCTGGTGTATAGATAGATTGGCTACCACACCAACACTAGACTCCCTGAATCTAAAAGTCGAACCTGAATAATTTTACAATATTTCCCCAAAAAACAACCTACTCTATGTTTGTTAGGTAGTACCGACCACCTCTGATACTACTTTGTCATGACCCGTCCCTCGGGGCTCGTGTTATGACTCCCCCAAGACCACCTCTTAAGGGCCAGGGGTTGGTGACTAGTGAAAAAGGCATCAACCTGCAAGTGGGAGGAATTTTCCTAATTACCTATACATACGCACATACATCCACATCCCAAGAAAAGTGAAAAAGAGAACCTGTATGATACTAAACAACCACTGAGTGTGAAGGTATAACTGAATGTTAATGGGATAGGATACAAACCCAACAAAAGGAAACTGTAATAAGAGAAAGCTCAAGATTAATGTAATGTCATCTGCTGAAAACCCCACGTGATGGGTAAGTAGAGAGTAGCTGCCGGAAGTCATAAAAACACGTCATTCCTGTCTGATCTCACTGGGAACCGCCTAGTCCTCGGCCGTGCAGTCCGTTGTCAAATCATCGGTCATCTACACTAGACAAAACACATGTGGTAAAAGCCTGTGTAGTGGTGAGTAATAGAATACTTAGTAGGGACCTCCAACCAAAAAGGAGATACCATAAAGAAATCCACAAGAAAACCATGAAGTATGATCATGAAGCATGATCTCAAAGCAAGAGAGATCACAAAGTAAGATAGATAAAAATGAAAAGATATATTACACCATGTAAAATATAGAGTAAGGAATGTAAGACTATGAGTCACATCATTAATCACCTTGGGATTCTAGAGTTCTCCTCCCTAATGAGTATCGTGGGTATGTTGGGTCACACAAAACCACTCCCCACTGTGGTCCTACCGAGTCACAGAGAGCCTCTTCCCCTTAACCTTGGACTGATGTGGTACTCATCTTTGATGAGTACCATGGGTATGATGGATCGCACATAGTCTCTCCCCACAATGGTCATGGCGGTTCACCAAGTGTCTCTTCACACCTTGGTCATCATACTGAGATACTCCTTCCGTCGAGTACTGTGGGTCTTCCGGGTCACACAGAGCTACTCCCCACTATGGGCCTACTGGTTCACATAAATATGCTTCCCACTGGGCCATCATAGCTGATCTACATAGTGTCTCTTGTCCGTATTCTTCAGTTCTTAGTCATATGTAGGATCTCTGCACGTATTGATCTTGATTCGAGGAAAATTACTCCTAAATCCATTTGTTATATTTTAACTTCCATGTAAGCCTTCTTAGAGTATTACAAAATATCATCGTCTTCACGATGGTTCCAACTCTAGATACAACTCATAAATCGAATGTCTGATTTGAAAGATATATACATTTTTTCGAAAAGTGGTGGGTTGGGTCTGGGTCCCGTCCGACCCGACCAGACCTAGCCTAGGGTCCACCATCCCGCCCTAGGTCCACCAGCCTGACCTGGATCTGAACCATCCATGGTTTGGCCATGTCTGGCCCATTGTGCCTCGAGCCTATACCCTGCTTGTTTTTCCATAGGCGGATTGATTTTTTCCTCCAGAATAGATGCATACTACATTGGTATCATGTCGTCACAAGGCCATTCCAACCTTGCCATCCGGTTTTTTGAAACACGGTCAGGGAACTGCATTCCATGAAGAGCCGCAACCCGTGGTTGCAGGACACTCCATCAATGTGGCTGAGTGCCCTCTTCCCTACCACCAGCCACTAACATGAGTGATGGTGGCTCATTCTACTTTTCTGCAGCATGATTCATCCATGACTGCCACCTCCAGCGTGCCATCGTGGCACACTGCCACCCGCCTGTGTCCGCCACAACAGTCCACAACCAGTGCCATCATGCCAGTGGGTTCTTCCATGGACCACTAAGTCCACTCTAGTGGTTCTTCATTCGCGTTTCTAGAACCTATAGCCTCTGATGGATGACATCTTCCCTGCAATGGCCTTAACTCCTCCTTAGTGTCATTTCGCAGATGCTGCCATGAAGAACGCAAAAAAATGCACATGTCGAAGGGGCTTGGGACTTGTTTGTGTCAGCCTTCTCCCTTCAAATTATAGGTTTAGAAACATGGGATAAAGGTTTGAGGTTATATCAGAATTAATCTATCCCGATACATGAATCCAGAGGAAAATCTACCCTCCTGAAAGAACAAGCGATTTACGGATCAACTTGTTCGTGGGTTGGTCCTCATTCGTTGTTTTAGAATAAAGAATGGGTAAATTCAATAAAACCACTGCTACTTCGTTGCAGTTCATCATTAGAACAATCCGTCCATGGGAATTCATGTTCTGTTGGTGTTTGAAACTCTCTAATCCCATTCTTTGAGGTGTGTTGATGTCACTGTAGATTCATCGGCATTCATCATTCGTCGTTGGAGAGAATTCTCATTGTAGGTTTTTCAAATAACATCCACCCACTAATAATGATTTCTCCAATGCATTAACCCATTAAAATAAAACATGTAGCAGTGTTTCTATTACACTACATCAACATGTTGTTACATTGCAAATTTATGTGCCATTAGTGAGCTTCATTTAATGCGACTTGACGTCTCTTTGTCACCGCACCACAGCGATGTCGTGCCACTACCCAAGGGTTGGTAAAAAAATTAAAATAACATTTTATTTTATTTTATTTTTTTCCAAAATTTTGAAGACTGAATTTTCCAGTCGGTCATCTCTAATCATCATTATGTCCTTTATCATACAATCATTACGTTCTGAGTTCAATAGTACCCAAGGATTTTTGATCCAATAATTGGTTTAAAGGTTAGAAAAAACTGATGGTACGTTTACTTAAATGAACTAAAAAATTTCAAAATTGTCTTCTGGGATCACTGAGCCTTAGAATCAAGTGTTTTCTAAGTGTCCGGTCTCAAAATAATCTGATATAATTCAAAAAAAAATACATGGGAATGATTTATCCCATAAATGATAAAAAAATAAATCGATAAAAACATATAAATAAAAGAAACACTCTCTGTGGAAAAAAGTAATGAAGAACTACTGCACATGTCTCCATGTGACCTCACTAGTCAGCTCCAACTATAGAACCACACTTGATCCATGAGTGAACCAGAGTAGGGTAGAAACTAAAACAAAAACAATATAGATAAAATAGGTGTGAACCTAAAAACTTTTTGTAGGGATTCCAAGGATAAAAAATACCCTATTCCTTACATTAAAAGATAATTACATATCATGCTATTTTGAAAATAAGATATATAAAGGTATAATTTTTCAAAAAAAATTAAGGGAAACATGTAACAAGATTCTAATTCAAGAAGAACATTTTCCCCGTATTTTTTAATAAAAAAGATCTCAAATTGTGAAAGAAATTTCATAAAATTTCTCATAAAAGAAAACCATTTCTAAAATAGGTGTATCAGCATGGATGCATAACAATAAGGAAATTATACATGATTTTTTATATTTTATTCAAAAAAAGGAAACTATACATAAGATAATTTAAAAAAAAATATTTCCATGGAAAATATTTGTAATAGAGTGAAAGAACCAATGAGATTCCCCAAATAGTAAGGCTAATTAGATCCCTATGATCCTCATACCCGTGATGATCGATAAATAATAAAAATACTCATTCCATAACCACTATATTGGTCCGATAAAAATTTCTATAATCTCCCCATACACCATAAATTTAGTAAATGTTGTAGTGTAAACCTTCTGGGGAGCCTTGTTTAGGGCCCTTCTTGGTTGTCCAGCATACTAGTCCTTATTCGAATCACCTAGGTACCATGTATTCCCATATGACAAGCTAAAATTGAGTTGGTTTTTTAAAATATATGATTATAAACTCTTATCATACAATTTTATAAAACAAAAATCCACTTTCTCACCACCAACCTCCCCCCTTATGAATATCCCTCCTTTTGACTCAAACAAAATAAGCACATGTCCCTTTATAAGGAACATATCTAAAATCACACATGTAACATATACATCACATTTTCAAACCAAGGGTCATTCCATTATATAGTTTTTCTATTTTTATAAAACAAATAAAATGCCAATTAGGCCTCATAATTTTAAAAAAACACTTTACATTTTAAAATAAAATTGAAATCATGTTTTAACATAAAACCCCATATTGGTAGGTTTGGTAGATCATGATAAATAAGATAAAATCTATTTCAAAAAGTCATAACCAACTTTAATATCATATAAATACTACATAATAATTAAAGAACACTTTTAGAGCACTCAATAAATCAAGAAAATGAAGTTAATGTCTTGGTTATAAGTAATTGACCTCAAAACATGCCTCCCTTAAAGATGGCCACTTTACAGTAACATACAAATACATTGATATATATATATATATGAACTCCTAGAAAAATGTAAATATTCCCTACTCCTTAATGGAATATGTACAAAGAGTATATGTATATATCTAATTAACTAGGTTTATGTGTGCAAACTATCCTTAAGGAATTGTAAATTGTTTATCACACCAATAGAAGCCAACAACAACCTTTAGGTGCTCCAAAGTGCACTTGAAAAATACATGGAACTGAGAGTTCAAAAAATACATAACTAAAAACATGCCAAATTTGAAGAGTAGAAAAAACCTTACCTAAAAATAATGGAAACCCTACTATGTTCAATGGACATGGAAAGACTGGCTAAAATGGGACTCAACAACCCTAAAAATCAATAATCAATAAAATAAATTCCCAATATCAGTTTAGCATTTTACTAGTCCAAACTAATATCATTGGGAAGGAGAAAAGTCACAAATCAAATTAGAAGAATAAGAGACCATAGAAGGTGGAAATATCACCTAATAATATCACGTGTTGATTCAGTATAAAATCATAAAAAATGAAGATATGAGAGCCTTCTAATAGGGTGTGTTGTGTATTATGGAGAGGAAAATGGGAGGTGGGTCATGCATAAAAGAGATGAGGTGGACCCTTGGGGTTTTATTTGAATTTGGATTATTTTAATTATTATTATTACTATTATTAAATTTATTCTGATTTATTATTTTATTATATTTTAATTTAATGTTTATAATAAGGGAAAGACACATGGGTTTTGGGGGATAGTGTAGAGTCGTAATCCAGACTGTTTTTCCTACACAAATCCATTCTCTATGTTTCATGGTTTCCCTAGGAGGGTGCAATATTTCCCCAAGTTTTTTTCACCCCCATTGATATCCAAAAACCAAAACAAAACTCACAATTTCAGTCAAGAACCTGACCTGAGAACCAATAACAACATCATGGACCAACAGACATATAAAATAAAAAACAAACCAGTGTCTAGTTATCACATTTGGACCCACCATTAAAAAATCACTATAAAATCACATGTCTTAAACAGGAACAAAAACATAGAAATTTGGACCTATAAAAAAAGTAACCTTTAATATGAAACTAAAAAACCGAATCCAAAGCCAATGGAATCCAGTAAATTGATCAAAATACTTAATTGGGTGTGAAATTTTAACTCCTCAAGTCACATTAAACCAACTCAAGAGAAAAAACAAAATACATCCATGGTCGGCCACCCAACCATTTAAAAACTCACTATCTTCGAGTGACTCCCAACACAATGGTCCCTAATGAAAGAGAATAAATATAAACACCATATCCATCCAAGATTCATATGATAAAAGAATCTCCAAACAATCACTACCCAAAAAATCAAAATGATTTGAAGGAATGGTAACCAGATTGTAGTGTACTACCATAAGGAAGATCCCAATATTTCCCAAGAAAACATGGTAATGAAGACCTCCCCATAAGAAGATCCTTAATAAAAAATAGTAAGGGGAATCATAAATAGTTTCCCCTCTGATGTCGAAAACAAAAAAGTTGGGTAAAAATAAACCATAACCTAAAAACCCTCATATATGTGAAAATGTTTGCTTTCATCCCTATGTCTGGAGACTTATTGTCATGATGTATTTTTATCCCCTTAGTTAGGAGCTTTCAATAATCAATAGTAACTTCCAACTTTGACAGTGTGACTTATATAACCTTCTTTGGTGTACTAAGTGGCTACACCAATGATAAGCCCTTTGAGAACTATGGGAAATGGCATAGAATTCCCAAACTGGCCACACTTGAAGTAAACAAGTGAGAGGTTTAGTGAAATGTCAGAAGAAAATAACATCATATTCTTCTATAGAACATGTTCCTTTAGTTTACATCCCCCTAGATATGGGGAATGTTCCTTGGAACCTAGATAAATCGAGATTACAACCCCCACAAACTGCTCTATAGAAATAAAAACATCTTGAAAAGCCACATTCACTATCTCCTCAATCATAACATGCATGGAAAAAAGAACGTGATATATAATATTTTGATTCTGGTCTCACACATGTCAAGGAGATTTCAATAGATCACGTGAGACAATTTTTAAAGTAATGGGTACCAACTACCTAATGTGGTTAATGTACCCCTTCACTGTTAGTTGAACTTTCTAACAATTTATGAGATTTTCCATACTGAAATATCTAAAAATCCATTCCCACTATAAAAAAATAGAAAAATATGAATATAAATCAACAACACCACTCTACTGGGAGTCTGAAAAAACAATCAACTTGAAGATAATCATGCAAAACATTTTGGGACTTTCTATGAGGTTTGCTAAAAAAAGAATAAAACCAAAAAAAATAACTCACAAAATAAAAAACCACATATAAATCATAAATCAATAAAATAAACTCAAAATAACTAAACAACACTTCCAGAACACCTAAAACAAAAATTCCCAAAATTGAAATCTCCAAATCCAAAATGAATAAATTACAGAACACCCATATATCAAAAAAATTTGAAATTTACTTTTGAAAACATATTTTTTATGTGAAAATTAAATTAAATGATTGGGTACTTAATGACGGTATTACATGAAGCCTCCAAAATATAAAATTTTATTCTAACTCAAGAACACCTTCACATATACCAAAAACCATTCATTTTACAAACACATACATCAATATATATATATATATATATATATATAATCATTCACAGAAATACTAATTGTAACCCCGTGATATTTTAAAAGAATGACACTATTTTTTATATATTGTATGATATGTAACACCAATATTATAAGAAAATATAACAACTGAAACATTATGAAATAATTCTTTTAAAAAAAATTATTCTCTTTGATATCTTGCAATACATGCAATACCGGGTTTGAATGAAACATGATTCATTATTAAAATATTATTATTTAAACATTACCATTATAAAATATTTGTTCAATTGGAGGGTGAATAGTTATAAATAAATTATGAAAATAATATCATTAACACTTCTATGAAATAAATAAAATGGATATCTATTTATTTGAGGTAAAATTTGAACAATTTGAATGAAAAAAAAGTTTTCTAAAAATGTATTTTTCCATACGGTGGTTTAGTTGTGCTTCACGCAAAAAAAATTATAATTAATTTTTAATAATTTTATAAAATTTATTATAAAAAATAAAAATATTTTTTTTCAAATAATAATATTAAAATTATATTACAGTGTTTTTTTGGTATTTTTTAAAAAAGTTACTTTTTTAATATTGAAAAATACTAATTTCTTATTCAAAACTACTTTTTGGTTTAAATTATTAATAATATCAAGATATATATTTTATTGTTTTTAATGTAAAATTACTGATATTTTATATATATTAATCTAATTACGGTCAATTTGAATCAATTACAAATGGAATTTTGATATAAAAACATTGTATACATTTGAACATTTTCACATTGAAAAGCCTCTTTATCATCACATCTACGAGGTTAATTTTAAATTAAATTTTGAATATTTTGAGATTTTTTTGGAAACATAGATTACATATTTTTAATAATCATAATTTAAATTATTTAATGATGTTTAAATAATTTTTTTCCCTATTTAATCATTTAAAATAGTAAAAATTAATTACTCTGGTTAAGGTAAAGTGGTTTCATCAGGGGTTAAACTAAAAATATAAGGGTTAAATTGACCTAAACCTAACCTAAAATTTATTTTATAGTAATTTATAGACCCTATAATGTATAATAATTGATAAAAATACATTTATAAACCATTTTTAATGTAAAAAATGTGGGTACCCATATTTCTTTCTAGAAATACATATGTGCCACTCACCTCAGATATAAATGTCCACCCCCTCTCCACTCTTCTTTATATCATAACAACATTTTATTCTGAATATTAACTTCCATGATAACTTCCCAAAATCACTAACCTCATCCGAGAATCATTATTTTTTTCATAAATCCATCCTTGTATGTTTTTGGTGTCAACCTAATGTGGTTACCTAAAGAAGAGTCAATGTTATTCATAGAGCGTTTTTTTATTTCTTCCACCAACACACTAATTTATTATTAAAACAAGATGATATTATAAATTAATTGTCTTTAATATACTTATATATTATTATAATAATAAAATTACGTATAACCATCCTGACATTAATTAAATGGGTTATGAAATCATCAATCGTGTGTATGGAGGGCTACTGCCTCACAAACTGATGACATTCATTTTTTTCATTACCGTCTCTCACAGTTGGGTATTATGATGAATATAAAATATATATTATATTTTTATTTTAATTATTCATATTTATTCATTATTTATTATTTACTATTTCACTTTTAATTCCATAGGGGATACAATAACATCACTCTGGTGTACGGTGGACTACCAACTCACGATATGATGTCATTTTTTCCCTAACACATTACATGGAAGGTATTGGGGAAAATTTAATTAATATATGTGATATAAAAGAAAAATTATGGATATTAATTTCATATTTACCATTATAATAAGATAATATGTTTTTTTTATTTTTTCACATTGAAAAAGGATAGTGTTGTTCTTGTGCGTGTAGACTACTGCTTTAACGAAGCGATGTGATTCTCTTTCATCATCTACCACATGGATAATATATATATATATACATGTATATTTTAAGAATTAATATGGTATATATTTTATTGTTTTAATTATATAAATATAGAATATTTCTTAAATTCCTTCCATATTGATCATTGAAAAATGGGCATGTAACTCATGTGTACATTTTACCAACAGTATCCATGATTCTAACATAGTTAATTTTTCATAACCATTTATAATGAAAATTTTCTAAAATATAATTGACGTAAAAATATGATAAATATTTCATAGTTTTAATTGTAGTGATGATGGAAGAAAATAATATTCCCAATAACTAGATCACTCATTACAAAGTCTAAATGAGAAAACATGGAAATTAATACACAAAAAGTGAAAATACTGAATCATTATTAACAAATAGGTGATATGATTCTATAAAAGGATAATATATACTAATAAAAATATTACATGATTCTATTATATGTTATTAACAACATTAAAACTAATAATAACTTGGTTAGATAATGATTAACCAAATTAAAGCATGAAGTTGGGGTTTCTTATCTAACTTTTACTCCTATGAGACATTCACCATACTCATCACTTATTTCATTTTTGTGGTGTATATAATACTACTTTTTATGTTATATAACGAATAAATTATTCCTCATTGTATGATATTATTCACATAACAATATCTATCTTGTGAGATTTATGATATAATAGTTATGAAATTAGAAAGTTTTTATTTCACAATCTCATCATTATTCCGGATTCTTTTTTGTTTAAGTATCCCTTGGGGTAAGTAGTTGATACTCCTATCCTAAAATAAATATAGTTTCTTATCCTATTGTTATTCATGAATGTTTTCAATTAATATTACCATTTTAACACACTTTAATAATTTAAATTATTGAATTTTTTTTAATAAAGTCTAATGTTATTTATCTCTTGTTCAAAAATATTTTTTCATCAGAACCCACATTTTCTAAAAGTGTTTTTTATCATTAAAAAATAATTAATTAAATACATTTTCACAAATTGTGAATATTTAAACGGATGATTTAAATGAATCATCCTATCAATTTTAAAATAATACTCATTTGGATTTTTTTTAAAATGTTAATGGAATATTTGTTTGAACGTACTTGGCATGTATATAATTTTCTTCTGTCTTAAACAATACTTATTTTACAGATTTAATTATATATCTCAATGTATGTTTAAAAAGAAATGTTTTTCAAAATATTATGTAATGTTTTTTTGAAAGGGTATTTTCAAAATAAAAATTATATTTCCCACAATAATGTTTTTAAATGATTTTTTTGTTATTTCTATTAATTAATTGCATCAATAATTTATTGTAATTATGACCCCCTAGGGATATTATGTATCATTATCATCCTTATTTTTTATTTAGATGATTTATTATCAGTTTAATTAATGATTTAAAATTTTATTACCATTCACCATTTTACTCTAAATGGGTTATGATTTTGTTTATTTATTGGGGTATGTATTAACATTTTAGATTTTATGTTTTCAATATAAATGTTAATGATTTTTATGTTCCACTAATTTCAAATGAAGATTGAATTGGAATTTTTAATTAATGGGTGGGCCCTCTATATCCCCTTTATACATTGGTAGTTCTGATGAGATAAGCTAGCTATGGTTCTAGACATGGCCTTAACCATTTATATAGATGTCTTAGCACATGCCTCGATGTTATTTGATTTCCTGGAGCAAGCCTCTATGGTATTAGATGACTTGACATAGTCCTTTATGGTATGTTTTATATGTCCATCATTATTAATTCCATCATTAGGAATTTAATTATTTGTATAAAATGTGATTATTCAATTTGTAAGAATACCCATGGTCATAGTTCAATATCATGTAATTATTTTTATCAAATTATTTGATCATGGTTTATTCTATCCATATTTTTCTCATGTTGTTGATTAAATGGCATGTGTTTTGTCTATTTACGTTGGTATATTGATTATTCCTTATTCATTTGTATCATTCATTATATTCTTACCTTTATTGAAAATCTAAACTCAAACCTTTATTATGTTATATTTTCCCTAGGATATGGGGATGTATTTTGTTATTGTAGTTTAAGGATAATATAAAGGGAATAATTAAATTCTTAAAGAAAATTACTTTTGTATTTTTTGGTTTAAAATTGAAAATTTCAGTCATGTATGTTTTATGTTTTTCATGACTACTAAAATAATCAGCTTTTTTAGATGTGATTCTCTATTTATTATGCTAATGTAAAAAAGAATACACCAGATTTGGGCTTCTAGGGTCTGTATGCTACACCAAATTTCACAAAAAAGGGTGAGTACATCATGAATAATTGTTCCAAAAATATATTCAAATTTATACAACAATTTTTCATTAAACCCTAGAATTGATATTTTCCCCCAAATAAATTTCAATCGTACATTTCAAAAAAAAATTCAGTGTTACAAAACTATATTCCTTTCATATAAAAACACCACAAATCATTACTTTTTGAAAATAAAATTTTCTTAAAAAAACATTTTAAAATCCTAGCGAAACAACAGAAAACCAACATAAACCCCCATAAATAACCTACAAAAGCAACTCAACATGCAATAGTTCAAAATTATATTAACATAGACACATGTTCTCTATACCGAGCTGCACCAAAAAATTTGGTGGATCAAGTAATAATCTTGTGGGAACACTGAAGTATAATAGAGGAAGATTCTTGGTCTATGAATAGTTTTCTAGACCATCCACATTAAACATTCACTTTATAATTCCCACCAAATATCCATTACAACATTTAGAGTTCCTCAAAATAAACCACCAATTCTTAATTCTTATAAAAAACAATCCAACCAAAAATCCTAACTTAAAAAAAACAGTGATATGAAATTATATTTCAGAGAATATCTATCCTGGCCCATCCTAAAAATTCAAGTGTCCTTTCAAATTAGTGGCCTTGAACCAGCTACCCAGTACTGATGACTTGAATGCTATAAATCCATGATCAAATCTACTAGATGTCCAAAATAACAATAGTAAATTGAATGATACCATTTTTCCAAAAACCAACCCTGGTCAACCTTAAATCAGTCACTTAAGCAGACCAACAATATGGTCTAAGAGGCCTTCCCAATCCTACCACTTTGTAAACTACTTTTAGGGAAGAAATATAATCATTTGAGAATGATTTTTAGCATGAATAAAAGTGAAATAAATTAATTAAAGGATGCTAAAAAAATAAACCGCATAAAGAGAAAGAAATGAAAAACTAATATACTTACCTAAATTTTACCACATGGGTCACCTATAATCATAGAACTACACAAGATTCACAAGTGATCTAGAAAAATGTAGAAACTAAAATATAAAATTAATATAGAAAATAGGTTTGAGTATAAAGATACACATTAAGGATACCAAGGATAAAAAACTCACTATAACATAACTTTAAATAGAAATACATATCATGATAATTTAAAAATAAGACACATAAATATAAGAGTTTCTACAATTTTAATGGAATCATGTTACAAGCATCCATTTTAGAGAAACTACATTCCATTATATTAAAAAATCAGTTTATAAAGGATGAAAGGAATTTCATAAAATATATCAAAAATAAAACCAATGATAAAACATGTATGTTAGTGAAAATTTATTTTTGTAGATAAATTAAAAATTCATTTTTATATATTACCCAAAGAAAAGGAAACTATGGAAATTAATATATGAATAATAGTATATTGGAAAAGATGAGTAAAATATAGAAACTATAATGGTAAATCCCTATGTAGCTTTGTTAATTAGTTCCTTAGGAACTTAAAACCATCATTGATTGATCAATAATAAAAATCATCATGCATGAGCCTCTATGGAGTTCAAATTCAATGTTTAGGAGATCTATATAACATCATATGTTTAGTTAGTGATGTAGTGTAAACCTTATGTTGATCTTGGGGTAACACCCTCCCAACTCTTCTAGCATACAAGTCCTTATTCCACCAACCTAGGTACCAAGGAATTCGATGTTTCATACTCAAATTGATCTGTGTTTTAAAAAATAGAATATATTTAAATATCATAAAATTTTATAAAAAAATATGCACCATATCACCTATTACCTCTCTCCTTAAGTACATGAACCCTTTTGAGTCACACAAACTAAGAACATGTCCCTTAATTGGAAATATATCCCAAACCACGTGTTTAACACATTCACCACATTTATAAACCAATGTGAATGAAAAAATAGGGGTTTTCAATTTTATAAAAAAATTAAAATTTCTAACTAGACCTATTCATTTTAATAAATCACGTTATATTTCGAAAAAAGGATGAAATATTTTTTTACATGAAAACACAATATTGGTAGTTTAGGAAAATATTTTAAAACAAGATAAAATCCATTTTCCAAATTTTTACCCATTTTTTATAGCATCTAATTACAATATAATAATAAAAACACTATTTTAAAACACTCAAGAAATCAATTATTTCAAATTAATAGCTTGTACATTGGGATCCTACATCAAAACTTATGTCTCATTATGATGGTAACTTCACACTTACACATTAATAAACCCATATATATATATATATTAAACACATTGAATTTATGTACATATTACCCAAACCATGGGGGAATTTATACAAGGAGGATATATATATATACTTACCTTTGTATATGTGTAAAAACCATCTTATTAGAGCCACAAACTGTCACCCTTCCCAATGGAAGCCCAAAATTGCCTCAGGGAGGTAAAAGGTAAACTAATATAATATAGGGATCCCAAAAGTCACAAGATCCCTATATAAAATTCATTAAAAATTTAAGAGTATAATAAACCTTACTCAAATCTTATAAAAACCCCATTGAATTCAATGGTTGTGGAAAAAATTATTAATTAGGAATTAATAACACTAAACATCAATAACCAACAACATAAATAATCCAAATCAAGTAAGGGTTTGGTTACATCATCCCCACCACAAGGGGGAAGTGAAAAGGAGGAACAAAAATTTAAGAAGATGGGAAAATAGGACAAGTAATGTTCACATGAGAATATCGCATGAAGATTCAATACGAAAATTGGAAAAAAAATCAAGTGGAGAGAGGCCATAAGAATGGGGTCGTGTATGACATATAATGTGAAGGGGGAGGTGGATCATGTATATGAGGGAGTTGGGGAAACCATCATGTTTATTTATAATTTGGTTTATTATTATCATTATTATTATTTTCATTAAATTTAATTTAATCTAATTTTTTTAAAAAAATTATCAAGTTATGGCCTCACATTTTTTCCACACGATCTACCAGACTGTGTTCCACCTGTATGGTCTCCTCTTTCTAGGATATATTGGTTGAAGGGACTAGTGCATCTCTATCCACTGGGCCATGAAAAATGGGTAGAGAAACTTTCCAATTTAAATAGTTTCTATATACAAGTTAACAATTTCCCCTAGGCATGGATCAACCATTTTCCACCCCCTTTTCTATCAAAAAACAAAAATAACCCAAAATATCTTCCTATAACACATATTGAAAACCAACTAGAAGATAAAGGACCCATGAATAAATAAAGCAAAATAATATTGTTTAATGTGTGACATATATCATATACATTATTTTTTCCATGTATCCCTCTTATGAATGTATATACAGGTCCCCTCACGTGTACTCAATAAAAACGTGGTACTAATAGATAATGATCCTTTATATTAGGATAGGTCTCTGAAAATCATATATAATAGTGAAAATCATCCATGAAACAAGACAACATACCTTACAATGTGATTTTTTGGAACCACATGTTTGAAGAAGCTACTTGAGTCCTAGAAGAGTTGATGAAACATAAGTACCCTCATATCTTTTACATTATGAAATTAAAATTTCGAGAGTAAAATTTCTAAATTGGGGGGGGGGATAAATTAAGTACCCAAATATATATTAATTAAATTAATATATTTATTAAATAAATTCATTATAAATAAAATAATTTATATAGAATACCATCACTATTTTGGTTATTTTAGATGGTTATAAGTTATATCATGTCCAATTTAATATACCATTCAGCATCAAACCCATAGATAAAATTTCCATTGTTTTATGATCATTAATATTAGTATTTTAATATTTATGATAAAGTCTAAACCACATATATGACAAAGAGATGGAATCAATTAGTTGGATCATACCCTATAATTTTCATTTATCACGTATTCTAAGAAATATAGAATAAATGTACTTTTCTATTGACCAACCCTAATACAAGACTCAACGACAGTAGCATGAGAGAAAATTTTTACTATAGTATTTCAAGCTCATCGAGATCACAACCCAAACCATGTTCACTAAACCACACAATGAATATCTCACCATTACACACTATACCCTAGAGAATTCACTTGTGTAAAAAATGGCTATGTATCTAGAACATAAATATATAAATATTTGTATTTTATTTATATAAAAAATTAAAATATTTATACCTTTTAATATTAATTTTAAAGGGATTATATAATGAGTTTGATAAAAACTATATTTTGATACAATGAAACAAAAATTATTTATTTAGAAAATATATAGATTACATCAATACAATTTTTTGATAAATTCAAATATCTTTGAAATAACTAATATTTTAGTAAAATAACATTCTTAAATAATATTTATTAAATATAAATTAAAATATAATAATACAAAGTCAAATTTAATTTTTATAAGGGTTAGAATTTTTTTTATTCTAAAAAACCCATAATTTTCAATAAATTGGGATTCTATTTGATTAAAATAATAATTTATCATAATTATAGAATTATTTTAATAAAATAAATATATTTTTTTTATAATCATGTAGAAATTATTGAATCATGAATTTTTCATAATTTTATGAGATAGTGGAATTTATGGGGATGAATTAAATATGCTATAACTATATGGTATGTATTGTGAAAACATAAAAGACCAAAAGTTATATGATAAATAATTAATGGGTATCCAGGACCAAAATTATGATTTACATTTAAAATAATTTATTTTTAATTTATTTTTTTAATTTTATTTACCCATAATGAATTATCCTAAACCTATATTACATTTTAGTTTTTTAAAATCAATTATTTATAAGCATAACCCACTTCAACATCACTGAGGATATTTTTTTAATGTACTTTTTTCTTAGGATTATAAATTAATTAATATCACTCTTATTTGGAAGAATCTAGGGTCAAAAGAAGGGGTTTTGGGGGTTTTTTGTTTCTTTTTAATATAGTGTCTAAAACAAAAATTTGGACATTAATAAATAATTATACTCTCTTCTTCTATATAAACCCACCCAACCTCTCTTTCCACTTCACTAAAAACTCTAGGAGCATGAAATTACTCTACCCTTACCTCTATATATCCCTCTCATGGTTCCCTGAATCTTTTAATAATCTCCTCCTGGGATTTTATAGCTTCCCTCTCATGGTAAGGGTTATTGTCCTTCTTTTTATTCAAGAGAGATCTTTACATCAGGTCTTTTTTTATTTACAGTTTTTTAATTTGGGATATGATTTAACACATAAATTTTATATTAAATATGACTAATATTTAATTATAGAACCATTTTCTCTAATTTATCACTTTTATAAACCTTTATCTACACCTGTTATACTGTCAAAATTATCATGTGATTTTACATTAGAGACATATTGTAGTGAATACCCAACTCCATTTCCAATAAAATTTATTCACCTAGATATTCATACAATTCATTTATTATGTACTTCAATTTATGTTTCTCAAACTCATTAATCATCATATTATAATTCATTAGTGTCAACTTTATGGGGTATGATTTATGTGGAACACTTTTACATGTACATGATATGAATGTAATAGGTGGGACATAATTATATATCCCTCTAACGAATTGGGTAATTAATTTTTCTAATGAGTCATTATGTATGAGATTGAGGAGTGAAACTAATCCATTATGAGACTTTTTCATCCATATGATGGTGTCTGGACAGTAAGCCTTAACTTATTTTTATGTCGTGTTTTATGTTTCTTCCACATTCTTATGTATCCATTATGTTAGTATGTTATATCATTCATCATTGTTAAATATTATGATTCTCACACCTCTTATTTTATCTTGACATTCCTTTTACCTCACATGTACTACTTCACCAAAATATAGTTTTTTTATTCCCTTAAAAGGATTTATAGCTCACCCCTTTCTTATGTACATGATTTTGTAACCACATTTCATGTTAATTTTTTATATACCTAATTTCCCAAGTTATCTTGGCCTCATGATCTTATGGGGTTTTATTAAAATTATATTTATGTAATAAATCATGAATTAATTTTTATTTATGATATTTGTGGTCAAATTTCTTACAAAATTATTCTCACATAATTCCCTTCGTAGACATAGCTTATTAAAACAAATTTAATCATAAACTAGGTAAATGGAAGCATAATAATGGATGACCCAAGATTATATATAAGGTTAAACATAGGGTATATTAATCAACTATCATAAGTGATCATAAGATAACTATATTTTCATGAGAACATGATCATAACTTATCAAATTCATACAACATCCGTCTTAGATCATTATTATGGAATCATGGAATAAAGCTTTTTCATGAAAAAATACATAAGTCATAAGATCATATAATAATAAATAATAACCATAATATAATCATATTATATCATAATAATAATAAAAAATTTATGGAATATACGTAAGTATTTAAATTAATTTCTTTACACAAATTTCATTATCAAAGATATCATCGTGGATAGAGCCTCGTAGTATATCGAGTTCAATATCCATTCAATCATTTTTTTATTCAAGGATCACTAACAATACTGTAAGAGTGGACATATTACCTTACTAAAATACATTCACTCCACATTACAGCCCATGTTTTCTAATGACATATCAATAATAACCCAATTCATTGGAAGGCTATAAAATTCTAGGCTCATAAATAACATAATGAAAACCGTATATATGAGTTCCATAAAATAGTAGTAATAGTCATAAAATAATATTATCATAATTCATGGAACTAAAATGGTATTTTTAGACATCTCATAATCAGGTAATCATAATCCACCAAGGTAATTGAAGGGGATAGAGTCATTACATCATTCATTATCTTGTTATTTCATAATTAACCAATGGGATGGATATGAGTTTCATGAAATCATACAATGAACATCTTCATATTAAGTCATAAACATAATTGGATGGTATAATAATATCTTAACCCTAATAAATCCTAATAAAAATTGAATAATATTAATAAAGGTAAAAATACCATTAATTGTTTTTTAAACCTTTCCCTAGAGACATGAGAAAAATATACTTTTAATTATAAATAATTTTAAATAAAAAATCTCATATTATTAATGAAATTAGTTTCATTAAAAAACCATAGAAACATTATAAATGTTGCATCATGTAAAAGGAAGAATGTGATGGAAAAAATCAACTCATGTCATACGTTAAAAAACATTCATTTCACACATTTTTCAATATTCAAAAATGACACATTTAGAAAACAATAAAAATATTCCTCTATAAAAATTAAATGAAATCAAAATAATTATATAATTTAATGATCAAAATAATTTAATAATAAAATATAATATTCCTAAATAAATTTATAAAATCTTATCATGGAAGATAATATTAGAGACCCAAAATAGAAAATATGGTATGTTTTTCTTAAAATTATTTTCTTGATCATTATAAGTACGAAAGACTGTAAAATTAATCGACAAAATTATAATCAAGATAATTAAAAGAGGTAGTGAAAATTTATTTTTTTTAAGGTTTACGTATCATTCAATTTTCGTTAATTGAAATTTAATTTTCATAATCCAGAAAAGAAATGTAATTATAATATAAATCTTTAACTTAAGTCTATTTTTCTTGACACACATCAAAAATTACTATATAATAAATATATATTTATTACACATATATTATAGAACAATATTAATATATAAAATATTATATATCATTCCATTATAATTTAAAATTACCCTTTTATTAAGAATTATTCCATAAAATGAACATTCCTGTGAAAATTAGACTATTCTCAATGCCAGTTTTGGTTTTATTAATCTATTAATTGAAAAAAATCATGGATTTATCTTTTATAGAGTCTTAATACTATTATATTTTTTATATTTATTATATTTATTCATTATATAAACTTTTATGACTATTCATATAAGGTGGTGATAAAAATTTAATTATACCACTTTGTTGAGATAAAATTCTATACCTGTAGGAATGTAATATTTCTACTATCCAAAAACATGGAAAAAATAAAGTTAAATAATATTATATCATTAAAAAATATAATAATATCTAATATATCATATATATATATATTCATGAAATCCATATATATGATGCACCATGTATGGAGGACATGAAAACAAAATCACATCACTTTGTGGATGAGGTAGTCTACACGTACGTGTGAGCAATGATATAATATCTTATATGATGGAAAGGAGGTATAAAAATGATATAAAATTAACATATTAACATTTATTTATAGTAATTATACCATATTCATCATTTTAAAAAAGTTATATAATATTTTTATGAGGTATATTAATAAAAAAACTTGTATGGATTTGGTGAAGATAATTACCACTACTTTGAGAAACCTCCAATGGATGTCTTCTTAAAATGATCTGATTTTTCTATTAATAATAAAAGAAACTATAGTTTAGATTTTGAATTTTACAATATATATTGGAAATTCTTGGTTAGGATATTTGGGAAAATAATGTGTGAAAAATAGATAGGATTCACCTTCTTATGAGTTTTAAGAGAGACACTCTTTTAAATACTTAAAACAGTAACATAGAATGAAGTCATAATTCAAGTGAAAGTGGAACCCTGGAAACATAAATTTTAATATATGATAACATAAGGTCATAATAAATTTAACTAATCAAATTTATAAATCTTTAATTAATTTTTTCAGCATTATCATTTATTTTAGAACAATCGCTTACCGATTTTAACCATAAATGTGATGAAATTTTTTTTAACATAGGTAAAATTCCGTATTACCAAATATGAATGTGTTCTCATTAAAAAAAATTCATACTAATTTATAATTTTTATAAAAATTATAAAATTACATTTCTAAATGTGGTATAATTTTTATGAAAAATAAGTGCACTAGAGGCAACAATTTTTTTTTTGAAAAATTCATTTTAAATCATGACGATGAATTTATTTCAATTATGTACATAGTAAAATCATTAGATGAATATTAACTTATTTTATTTTATATAATATAAGAACATTTATTTAAAATAACTCATCAATAGTGATAAATTTAATTTATTAAGATAAAAACATAGTGTATGGGTAAAAGTAGTTGTTTTCCCAAATATCACTTTATATATTCAAATTCTTATTTCATCATGTCTATACTATTGATAATCAAGGTGTGAATCATTATTCATTTTTACACATCAAATACCAAAATATTTCTTCAAAATCCATGTTCCTTAGTGATAAATAAACATAATAAAAATAAAAATACAATACTTTAAAAAATTAATCTTATAGCATAATGAAGTATTACATTTAACATTTAAAGTTGAGTTAATAATTCATAGGATTAGTCAACAATTTTTCATTAAGAAAATATTTTATAAAAAAAATAATAATTTATTTTTCTCTTATTTATACTTGTTATTCCAAAAGTTATGATATTGTGGGAACATTTAATAATAATATTTTAATCGTGGTTCATTTATGTTCAGTGTTGTGTGTAATGAATGATATTAAACACTTAGAATATATTTAATTATAAATACAACCTAAAATCATAAAATTTCAAATCATATTTCTTAAATTATTTGAGAGATGATATTATAAATGATTTTTTTATTAACAAGGGATATTATTTTTTGATATACATAGTTTATTATTTGATCTAATTATATAGCATGTTTAAAATGGATATGATAATAAAATATGTTATCTATGATAAAAAAAATATGAAATATATTTTTGTAAAATTTAAGAAACATGATATCAACACCCAATAGTGATATATTTAAAACAATAAATTATTTCTTCAATAATATTATTTCAAACACATAAAATAATATAAAAGATGTCATTTTCAATATATTATTTGATAAATATTAAACACAAAATGTATATAAAATTTATTCCCCTGGAATAGAGTTGTTTTTTGTCATAGAGTAATATTTTGGATAAAAAATAGTTTCTAAGAGACTTTATGGAGTATTTTTGGAATAAGAGAAGTTCAAATTATTCAAATAAGATACTTCACCAGTCATATTCAAAGTGAAAGTCAATTAATTTCCATAAAGAGTTTAGGATGTGTGGGAAAACAAATATATTCATGTAAATTGTTAAATCTAGTAAGAAAATGGTCTCAAATAATATTTTATATTAAGGACTCTAAAATTATTTTTATTGATATGTAAATAGTTCTATAATGTCAATAGAAGTCTATAACATTACAACATTTAATGTTTTGAAATAAAGGATTTTGATACTATATTCAAAGAGTTATACATTTGAAATATGATTAATATGTGTCCCCATTATTTATATAATAATTATTTATAGATTTTAGTTACTAAAAACTTTTATTGGATTTTTTTTCAAATGGTCACATATAGATGTGGTAGAAATTACATAGACATGTAATTATTTTAATAAAACCTATAATGTACAGTAATAATAATACCTTTATATAAGTATATCATATAAAATTTCATTATATGGGTTTTTATGTGTGGTATTTTTAGTATTATTAAAAAGTTTTATGGGTATAAATATATAATTTTTTCATAAGAAGTCTCTACTTTATAATTATTTCATCTTGATTACATAAAAAATGAATTTTAATGCAAATTGACCTCTCAAAGTATGACTTTGAGATGTATATAAATTATATTCAACATATATTATTATTGATTTTTATGAAATGTTAAGGAAATAATATGTGATATTTTGTTTAAAGATATATAATATACTTAAGTGATATAAAAAAGGAGTTTTTTGTACTAGATAAATTACTGTGTATACCATATAGAGATTCATACACGATCTATTTAGTATGATTAGGAATACTGTTTCATATTGAATCACTATAACATGTTTAAAAAATTTACCTTGCATTAAATCCTTTATAAATTGATCACATTCTTATACTATCCTTTCTTCAGAGATAATCAGGGGTGGTTAGATATTTTGATGATCTTGATGTTGGTTATTGGTGAACCAAAATGGGATTTTTTCTCTCATATATGTTATATGATATGTGAGAGCTTGATTGAGATAGAAGAAGGATGTTTATGTATATTTTAATGATTATTCTTTTCCCTTACAAAAACATTTAATATTTTTGGTAATATTTTTTTAAGAAAGGAACTTATTTGGGATAAGATTTTGGGGCCTGAGGAGGCTCGGTATTGGTATCATTAAAATATTATATATCTAATATATTGTTCATCTAATATTTCTAAAATAACTGAATAACTCCCAAACAGATTATTTTTCTGGAAACATGATACCATCATTAAATCTATAATATGGGTTTTACCCTAGCCTTGACAAAACCTTTTTCACATCAAGCGTTCAACTTAAGTGGAATTGTGGATGGATAAATAAATAAATTTACATATATATATATATATATATATTAAATTTCTCAACACTTAATCTCTTCTATTTAATGAGGGTTAAGGAAAATACCGAGGATTTTCTATATAACCCTATGTATATGATAGGTTTTGTGGGTATAGAGTTATTATATTAATGATACGATATAGAAGCCTGGAAATCAATGATCCAAAGGGGATTGTAAATATCTCCAATGACTGATGATTTAGAACAATTCTTTATCATCGATCAGTCAATAAAAATATAGGGATTTTTTTTGAATTAATCCAAATTTTTTATCCCATATCAAACTCAATTGAATTAACTTATCATGAATTGATTTGCTGATCAATGGGTGATTATGGTTGATGTTTTTATCTTCCAATAAATATTAATTGATATTATATGGTTCATCACTCTTTATTCCTACATGTTCATCATTTCCATCATCAGAAAAATAAATCCAATCCAAATAGTTTTTTACATTCATTCCCACTTTTTTGTCTTCTTCTTTTCTCCCTATATCCCTTGTGATCTCATATTTATAATTCTATTTGGCATGGGGTATGAAATATACCTAGAGACTGATTATTGCGAATTATATCACAGAAACAAAATATCATTTTCGTGGGTATGGGTAGAGTATCGAAGGACTTATTGAGATAAAAAATTATGATGGATGATCCAGTGATGGATCATAGGGGGATAGTTCTAAGGTTGGATTTTTGGAAATACTGAGTTATGGTGGAAAATTTTTGATAGAATTCGTACTATAATATGACCACCAATGATAGGAAATATCAATCGAGACTAGATCGATATCTATTTGACACTTTTCTAGTGGAATCAGAGGTTGTGGATTTTATGGAGTAACTGAGTGTAAGACCAGTGGGTTATGAAAAAACCCTATATATATGGTATAGAGTTCAAAGAATATAGGACATGTAGTCCCCAAGCTACAGTAGATATTGTTTGAGACAAATAAAATATCATACACTATGCGGGACCTAGAACGTTCCATGTGACCCATGCCTAGTGATTCAACATATATCTATTGATTACAGAGGCATAGAGATATCAAAGAACATGGGAACCACCATATTTATGGCCATGACCTAGTACATTGACATAGAAAGAATACCTGGAAATGGTTAGGTGCATTGGCATGACCCAAAGTACACAGGTATAGGTCATAGTGTACCAGAGGACCCAGGGTATCTATTACACATGATACATACCCTATACACACTATAAACTTTTACAAGGAATTTTGGGTCCCTGTTTTTCTTTAGTATAGACCATTATATGTAGGTTATGTCCCCTTGGCCCATCTCTATTAGGGTATAGTGAGGCATCATGTTGTGAGAAATGTATTTATCCCCAGTCTAGTGGGTTATCCAATTAGGGTTTAGAATCCCCCATTGGCCCCATATAATAACCCTTATTTATGTATTGATATATTAAGATTTATAGGATTTACTTCTTATCAGTGATGCTTGATGATTACAACATCATAGATGAGCACTATCAGTTTTATGAGGCTTGTGGAGTGAGTTCTTTCCAACAAAAAAATTTATTGAGGACTCGAGTAGAATCGTAGGACTGATGTAACCATACCTTGAGTATTATTTTATATCATTATTATTTACTATTTATTATTACAAATATTAATATTTTTATTGACATATTTTTGTTATAATGAGAAGACTAGACCCTTGATTCTTTATTTTTTAGGATTTTCATGTTTTTTAATTGGTATTTTTATACTCACCCTCACATGGGCATGGTTTTCACATGTCATATATTATGTAGTTGAATGCTCATTCGATGAAGACCTATGTGGATGAGGAGTATGTGTAGAATAGTTGAGATAAACAGACTTTGGTCCATACCATGTGTTTCATTTTATAGTAGTCACCTCCTTCCTAGTAGGTTGGAATCTTTTTATAGTTTTAATGGTCCTATGTTTATCCATTAATACGTCCTAGTCCCTCTTTCTTACTCTTATGTAGGATATATATATATATAAAAATTCATTTTTGCTATTTTTTATATTTTACCTCTCAGTATTATGGGGGTATTTGGAGATGTGTGTGTCCATACAATTACCTTAGCCTAAGGGCCCCCATTTGTGTAATATTCCTTCTAAAACTTGGTCAACATACCCTAGACTATTGGATTTAGTATTAGGGAGTCACATTCAGCTTGTCGATGGCCTAGCCTACTCTATTGAGTCAGGTTGGGATATAGTTTTTTTCAAAATAGGTCTTCGTAGGACTACATTTTCGAAATTTTTAAAACTGATTGGTTTGGTTAGGGAGCTTTGACAATAGTGTTAAAGTGTTTTGGTTTGTTCACTCAGGATAAGGGAAAATGCTTGTATATGATTTCATTTATATCCATTCACCATGACTCTAATAACATTCTTGATTACTTGTTACATTTATACATTATTTGTAGGGAAATAATTATTATATGGATCATATAATAATGGGTTGTAAGTTTGATGTACTTGAGTCACCTCCCTAGATAAACCCTTGAGTGTGGTATAACTTGTAGATAGTGGGATTCCTCTAAAATGAATACCATATATGATTCCGTGGTAGGATAATGAGGATGATTCATCTAATAATGAGTCTTATGTAAAAGTTCTTGTACATGTGGTGGTGACTCTTGGTGGTTTGTTTCTGTTTTCACCACCTTTTGAGATGCAGGTTGCACAGGTAGTACCAGAAGATGATGTGTATATGTTTAGAACACATAATTAGTCTTAGAGGAATGCAACTCTTATGTTTCAATTAAATACAGTCCTTATGGTATCTAAGGATGTGTTTGAGGTAGTTATATGAGATTTTTCATTATGATGACCTCTCCATATCAAACGGTTGCCCTAGTGGAAATCCTTCGTCATGGATTTATAGGATGATGGGGGAGTTTGGTGATTTAGATGTATAATGAGGATAATATTTCTTCTATATATTATGAAAACCACTTTATAGAGGATTTATGTATTGTAATACTATAATCACTGTGCATCTAGGTGCTTCTAAAGCTTCGATAGGGTAGCCTAATAGTTGAATAGTACGCATCAAGGTTCAAAAACATCTCATGATACTCAATGGATGTTGTTGAATACATGTTCTTCTATGAACATACCTTCAAGAATGGTATCCTTATAGATTTCAGGTCTAATGTGATAACTCTTTGTATTTATAATAATTCTGGAGTGCTCGAGCGAGCTTTTTGGGGTGTAGAGAATATTGAAAGACCAGTTGCTAACTATTGGTGCTGGTAGTGGGAACCATAGAGCATAGATTTCAGTAGCTGATATTAGAATTATTAATCAAGTATATAAAAGAGAAATGTATTTTTCGAGAAAATAACAGGACCATGGGTCTATGGTTTAGGGCTCCTAGAACGGTTCTAATTAGTTGAGGGAGTGGCAGTGCTACTCTAGTTGTTGGTTGGGATGTATCTTAGTGGATTTACTGGACTGCCATATGTCTGGAAGGGAGGTAATCGATGGACACCCTAAGAAGCAGTGGTAGCTAGATCCATGAGGTCCATAAGGAATAATATGTGGTATAGGAGTTGTGAGCGTGGTATGACATAGCATAATATTTGATCTATTTCCACCATAACCCCTAGTTGTTCCACTCTAGGCATAGGAAGCTGGTGATTGGGGACAAGGATAACTATTAGCTATTGAGGCCTATGATCCATAGGAATTATTGATGATTATAGTTATGATATGTTCCTTTTATGATTTAGTTTTTGTACTGATAATCCCATCAACAAGCCACTATTTTCATTACACACTATTTTTTTAGATCTCGAGATCCTATTTCAGCCATTTTCGTGATCCTTGTGCTTGGAGACTCCTATCAGAGGGGAATCAATGATAACACACTTTTTTGAAAAGTGTTACCTGAATCTTAGTGGAGAGAGATTCATATGGGTTCTTTTTTGTAGTAGAAATTAGGAATTATTATGGAATATAGAGTTTGGAATGGCTATCAACAGTACATTAAGAGATTGACTCTTTCATTAAGACGATTCAATGTTTCTAGGATGATTTTTTGAGTTTTTCTTTATGACTGAGAAATAAACCCAATAAGGGATTGATTGGATCATATGTGGATGATATATAAAATTATTCATTAGTATTCTAGTATTACCCTTTGATTATCAATTTATATGGGCTTTCATAATCCTGTAGTGGTATAAGATTATTACGATGTCTTTCCTGGAGACAATTCAAGCTTGCCTACCCATAGATAGATTTACATCTATATACACTTTAACCAAGGTTCTACCCCAATATCTTCTCTAAGAATTTGGAATTCATGACAAATTTTACTCAAAAGGGGAACCATTTCATGTGGATTGAGAGGTTCTTGCAGGATTTGTAAGTGTTGTGGTTGAGTTTGATGAGTGATCACATCTTCAGACTGGAATATGAGGGTATTGATATGTAGTTTATTTTATTCCTTTGGAATTATTCGTGGATGTATTCTAATGTATAGGTAGATAGTGATTTCTTATGGGTACTCGTAGCTGAGACCCCATGAGTAGATCTAAGTGACCCCTGATCTTGAGCTGTTAGTTATGGACATGTTGCTGAAGATGTAGGGACACTACCTTGTGGGTGAGTAGTTAATCTTTTATTTTACCAATCAGAGTATCAAGTATATATATTTTTTAAAGGATATTAAAATGAGATAGAGGATATGGCATCAGTTCCTCTAGTAATATTTGATTTAGATCATCTATCCTCCCTAGATTGGGAATGTGGTGGAAGATTATCTTAGTATGATATCTTGTTTGTAGTTTTTGAGAAAGGAAACATAGAAGTTAGCCTCTTTAAAGATTTCATTAGTATATGAGGATGGGGTAGTTTTCCTCCAATTGATGGTTATTACCCTTATTATTATTTATCATGTTAGGGAGGCTCATCTTGGAGATATTGACTATGAGACCTGGTGTGTTCATATATCTACAAATTGCTCTACTGATGGATTTTATGAAGGTGGGAAGTGCTTTATCATTTAAGGATATTTGAATATGGAATTAAATACATTATTAAATGAGTTTTTTATGTATTTTCATACATCCCCCATAGATTTATATCTATGAGTGGAGAATATTTTCCATGACCTTTGACTACAGTTTAGGTGGGTAGGGGTGGTGAAGTATGTGGTGATGTTTTCATATTGATGCCTCACTTGTCAGTAGGTGGAGGTTAAGAACCATATTCCAGTGGATTCACCTAAAACCCATCAGTTCCAGAGTATAAGTCTGATGGAATATCCATGGACATCATGAAGGATCTACAACAATATACTAGATTAAAAAGTGTTATCTAGTTAATCAGAGACTAACTCACCAAGTAATCCCACTTCCTAACAATATAACAGAAGATTCTACTAGAGATCCTAAGACACATTTTTGTGAAATGGATAGTCTATCTTTATAGAGTTTCAATAATGATCATTTTATATTGTTATTAATTTTTCACATTATTATTATGGAGAGGATTTCTAGAGGGATTTTGGATTATGTTTTCTTTTAGCATGGAATTTAATCCCTATATAGATGGCTAGACTGATCAAACCATTTAGTTTCTAGAGGAAAATCTTTTATCATTCATGTTAGGAATTGGATATAGTTGGTAGGATCACCTATGCTTAATAGAGTTTTTACATAACAATATTTACCACTCGACTATTGGTATGGAACCATTAAAGGCCATTTATTAGTTATCATGTAGGTCACAAATATGTTGGACTAATCCATATGATTTGTAATTCATGGGTCCATAGTTTGTGAGAGTGATGATAGATATGGTTAAGATCATATATGATTTTATAATGTTTTACCAAATCCATCATATGTATTATGTGTTATAATGATATAAGTTATCTGATTTTGAAGAGGGAGGTCATGTGATCCTGAATCTCTCACCTTAGCAAGTGTTATAGTGATTTAGGTAGGGTAGTAAGTTATATCCAAGATTCATTCCCCCTATCCAGATACTGTTTAGGGTTTGTGATGGGATATACCACTTATCCCCACTATCATAGTTTGACCAGATACACGGGGTATAAGGCCCCAACCTTAAACATTACATAATGTTTAGTTAAGTCAATAATTTGAATTTAATTCACAATGAGGATCTTTACATGTTTAGAGATTTATAGAATTACATCATAACTGATACATAACAACTTTAAAATTACAAGTAGGCATTTCTACAAACTATCAATTTTTTTATTAAACGCAAACTCTTTAAAAAGAAACATGACATCATTTCATGCCTTAACAACATAACTTTTCGGTGACCCCATCCTTGAATCTATTCTTATTTATGTCTTGTTAAAAACATTTCAAAACATGGGATGATCATTAAAATATCTATAAAGGATACATAATGAATGAAAACTGTTAGTCTTGTGAAAACATGTAAACCATGAAAAATTTATCATAAAGTAATACTTTTCACCTTTAATAAGTATAAAAACACTTCACTGAATATAATCTCATTGATAACCCTTTTGTAACCAAAATATTACCATAAAACCATAGAATAAACTTATAACATAGAAAGGTAACCTTGGAAAAAACATACTTAAATAGAATAACCATACAATCTACTTCCATACATATCACTAAATATAATATCCATACGGCCGACTTCCATACCCAATGCATTGGAGGTTGTAATGTAACCAACCTTCCTTGGTTTATAATGGAACCACCTGTCATTTGGTTTACCACATTACCACATATCATTGGTTTATCGTCTAACCGTACATCAAATTTCCATGTACCATTATATAATCATAACACATAAAATAATGAAAATATCAATATTTAGCATTGAAATTTAAATCACAAGAAATAATTTCAAGGTATTGAAATATTAAACCCATTTTAAAAAACACTTTCAATACCAAAACGCTAAAAAATGGAATAAGGTATTTCTTTTCCATCTAAAAACATTAAGGCTTATAGAGGAAGCCAATATAAAATAACATTTATGGTGGAAGATAGGTCATTTTCGCCACATATGTTAAAAACATTCGTTTTTGTCATTTAAGAAAACACTTCATAGAAAAATATTTCCATTTGAATGAAATTAAAAGTCCAAGGGGTTTATCATACACTGTATAAAATAAGGTGGTCTATAACATCAAAATATGCCTCAATGAAAGGAGATTGACATGAAGTCCCTTACCTTGAGTCTGAATCATTGCATATGTTCCTTGTTCTTCCTGAATAATAAACTTATGTTAATTTCTACTTGCTCCATAACCTTTTTCAAGTTTATTAATTATTTGATATAACTTATTACCATGTTATAAAAATTACATAATTATTTAAGTTAATATCGATCGTTTTGTCGATATTCGGTACTTGAGTCGAAAATGAACTTATTTTGATATAAATTATACATGTAGTCAAAAGTACATCATCTCCAAAATGATATTCATGATTTAAATAACATATAGATCCATTATATATTTATTTATAACAGTACATAAAATTTTTGAGATAATAATTGAAATGCACTATTCATGGAGATGGTAGGCCCTACGTACGCATGAACGCTTCTTTCATTTATTTGTCATATTTATGGAATGAAAACTTAGTGATACATAGGTATATTATAATTCTGGTATAATATAATATTTTATATATGTTTCATAATTTCATTAACTCCATCCTTTATATGTTCCATGTATGGAATGAATGAGTCATATCACGTTGAGGGGTGGTAGTTCAGACTTCCTCAAATGAAATTATCGTATTTATACATTATGGAAAGCATAAAGGTAGTTTGTAAATAAAAATTAAAAAATCATAGAGACAATATAAATATAATATATATCATATATAAATATAGTTCCATCATAATTTCCACCATGGTAGGTGGTAGGATAAAATTGAACAATCATCGTTTCGTGAGAGAGTAGTTCACCGTACACAGAAATAGTATGTTCATATCCATTAGATGGAGGTTTGTGTAAGTATAGATAAAATAATTACAATAACAACAACCATGTATATTGAGTATACTGGTTTTTTATGTAATCAACTAATAATAATACCATAGGGAGTGGAGAAGGAAAATAAAGGAAAGAAACTTGAGAGAAGACGTTACCTCTAAATCAGGTAACTTCTTTTGATTTGATCTAAAAGGATTTCATGAATTGTCTTATATATAAGGTAATGCTTCCAAGAGGAAGGAAGGGATGTTGGGATCTTATTTGAGTATAAGTTAGATGATAAAAGGGGATTGAGAGGTGTGAGTATATGGGTAGTGGTATTGACCCTTCTATAAGATGGAGGAGGGGTACTTTAGGAGAGTATTGAAATATTAATTTATTTTAAATTAAACATCAATTAAAATGGTCCAAAACTCATTAAATTATAAGATAAGATGATTTTGGTTTGAATACCCATAATACAATAATTTTTAGACAAGTTTTGAATATTTTTTTATCCTTATCTTTTTGTTTTAACCCTTATTTTACCCTTTTAATCTTACTATGATATCACGTTGTTTACAGATTGTGGGTTAATGTAATTACCATATCATGTCAAAATACCCATAAAAAATCCATTTATGAAATATTTGTACTTTTATTAACAAATTGGATGAATCATATATTTTTATCAATTTAATATCATTTAATAAACTATTTTATATTTTATGTTATGAATTATGTCAATTTTGTACACTATTCATACTTGACTTTCTTACAAATTCCTAATAACCAAATTACTTAGAACCAACAGGATTAACTCAAATATAATATTTAAATATCATCCATAAATTTATATTATGACATAAAAATAACCAAATTACATTTATTTCAACATTTATAATATCATTTATTTGAATCCTTTATTAATGAAGCAATCACTGCATCACCATTGTGTCATAATTAAATTTACTTATTTAATGTCTAAAATTATAAATAAAATATCATGATTTAGGGAATAATTTTTTATTTCTAATTAATATTTATATACAAAGCGATCAATTATACAAACCCATATAAAAAATGTTTTAGTAAAAGAAACATATTTATGTTATATTTTTCTTTACTAGAAATTAATTCTTATAAAATGCCATTTTCACACCCAAGTGGATCCATGGAGTCACCAAATTGACAAAAAGATGACCATGGTAAGAAATATCTAATGAAATAGGATTAGGACATGTTTTAGGGTAGTTTAATATTATAATAATATTATTATTTTTACCCTTATTTACCAGATTTACCCTTTACCCACAATAAATAAAATATGTACTGAAGTTTCTATCCATAATATACAAAAATAAAATGTAACTATTTTAATAAAATTAGATATTATAATTAAAAATATGGAATCCATTTTTCCAAATTCAGAACAAAGAATTAGCATAAATTAATTTAAAATTATTTCATATTGCCAAAACCAAAAGAGGGTTTTTAATAAGTAATAACTATCAAAAGATTGACATGTGTTTATTTACAATTTCAAAGTGAAATTAATTCCAATGACCAAAATTGGATTGAATAATAAAAATATAATCCATTTATACTTTAAAACCATTAAATAATATGATATACCTATATAAATTATCACTATGTAAAAATTAGTTTTTAATTAAAATTTTGCATATTTATTACTATTCTTCAAAACCTGACAGCTTTCAGAAAAATATCAAAAAATAATACAAAGTAAATTTTGATTCTATAATTCTAAAGAAGAATTTTATTTTTTCAAATAAAAATATAAATGTGTCAAAAAATAATTTGAAAAAGTTTTCTCCATCAAAAGGTTATAAAACTGCATTTTTAGAAAAATACATCTTTTATCCGAAAAATTGAATTTGTTCTTATATCAAATCTAGAAAACATATAAGATGATTTTAAAACATCAAATGGAATATATAACACATATTTTTCATTAAATAAAAATTCTTAAAGAGTAATATGATTTTATGTATTGCCCCAATGTTTTTTAATGGAAATTACTTTCTTATAAATATGTCATATAATCACATGAATTCACAATGAAATGAACTACTAAGTGAAATGTGACCTTTAAACATAATAATTTAACTTATGTGATTTGAACTTCAAAAATATGACATACAAAGTTGTGACCAGTGTGTTATTTGGAGTCTAATATAACCATCTTAATTTTTGGAGAATAGTAACGTACTCTTATGAATAGTAATGTTACCCTTATGAATAGTGACATACCTATATTAATAGTTACCTTACCTATGATATTATATAAATAATATTCATGTGGAATTATGATATACCTATATCTTGGAATAATAAAATAAATGTTTTAAAATTGTTATTTTTTGAGTAAATTGTGATTTTAATTAAATATTAAATTAATCATATATAGAAAATTATTTTTGAAAAATAGATCTCATTTTTTATTCAACTTTTCAAAAAATGGTTTGGGTAAATTTTTGATATTTTTCTAATATACATGAATTTTTGTTGAATTGTAAAATATGGTAATTTACCGTATATATATACAATATATGCTAAATAGACTATTTTGAGCATCATGAATGATGTCACCACCCTTGGTTCGAATTCACATGACCCATTTACTATTTTTGGTCATGGAATCATCACTATTTCTAGTATTGAGGGAAATTAATAAACTAATGACTAAAATATTATGGAAACCCTCCTCTTCTCCACTATAAAACCTCCCCTCACTCCCTCTTCTCTTCAATCCTCTGAAGCCTTGTGGATTCCCAATATTCTACTAAAATATCTGCCCAAAAACCTTACCCACGTCAAAAATCCCCTAGTCTCCTCAAAATTACAAAGCCTCTCCTCTTAAGAGGCTCTCAAAGGAGTTAAACTCAAGAGGTAAATTCCTCTTTCCAATTCTTTTATTATTTTTTAAGTTCTTTTTTTATTGTTTATTCCCTCACCCACCATTCACCCAAATGGTATGATAACTCTAGTAAAATACATGTATTGAAATTATATTATGCTAATGGGATAATTCATTATCTTCTCTCCTTTCCCCGTATTTTATTTGGAAGAAATGGAAACACCGTTTGAAATGTGTTAATTTAGCACAATCAAGGATGACGAGTTATCAATTTCCATCACAATTCTCAATTATGGTAATGAAACCATTTTAATGGTTGAACCAGACCATATTATATGTATTATGGCTCATCTATAGTTCTGGAATCCTTTTGTAAACATGGTTTTTGTTTATAAAACAAAATGTTTTCTTTGGGGTCAAAAACTGCCAATTAACCCAAAAGGATGTCACTAATGTTTTAATAATTATTAAAATTCACTTCACATAACCAAATTCAGTTTTAAACCATTTATCCTTCATGAGATTAATTAATAAAATATAATTTAAATTCCAGACAACTACCTTCATCGTACAAGTTTATCCGAACACGAACCGGTCATTAAAACTAAGAAAGAAAACAAACTTGAACAATGAAATCAAACTTCATAACCAATCCAAATGGTTATAAATGATATTAAAAGGGTTGTAATAAATATTTTAAATATATAATAGTTTCTGGAATTTTTAATCAATGAACCTAATTTTACTATTCAGGTCATTAAGATCAAGGGAAGATCACCACCAGACATAAGGTAAGGGATCCTCTCCATTTCACTTTTATTCAAGAATGTCCTTGATGATATGCCATTTTATGTGTAATACCTAATTATAAGGGTATGATTTTTCACCTCATCCATAGATCCCTCATGATTTATAAGTTATGAAAAAACCCTTTTCTCTCTCATCAAGCCATCTTAGGTACACCTGATACCATGCAGATAATCTATAGTGAATTATACCTGAAACTCCAATGTTATTTCATGTTTCCTTATCTTTCTTTATATAAAAATGGAGTTATCTTATATATTTATGTGAATATTCTAAATTATTTTTATTTTTATAAAATTCATTTATCAAGACCCTTTTGTCACTCTCTGTTGGGTATATACATGTTTTTTAAAGATTCCCACCTTAGTAATTTCTGATAAGCAAACTTGTATTATGGGAACTTCCCAATTTTCTACCCAATTTAAAGTGAACTCTATCATCTGTTTAAGACACCATTTTTATTATAAAATCAGTATTTTTATTATTAAAACCTTCTTATTCCACTTCGGGTTTTATATAAAATATTTTTCCCTTTTCTATTTTGAAATTTCTATTGTATTTTCTTTAAAACCACACAAAAATGTTTTAATGCTAAAATTTCTTGAATACATTTCATACATCTTTTCCCTTAAGTTTTACATCACTTAAAATGATATATGCCTATTTTACCTTATAAACACCCATGTTTATTCTAATTCCTTTCTTTCATGGACACTTTTATGATACACCCATTTATTATGCTTTATGAAATGATTATGATACCCATTTCTTTCCATGGGTACCCTTATGTTTATATAAGGATGATTATGTATAATTATTTATGTGATAAGAATATTCATGAAAATGATAATATGGTTTCACCTGGATAGCGATCCAATGCATTTGATAAATCTAAATCTCGTGAGATGTTATGTGCAATGGTCTTAGTGGTTAGCCTTGTCTTGTGTTACTACGGGAAACAATCTTGGCGGTTATCCTTGACTCATATTAAAGTCATGTTTTATGTTTCTTCCACTTTTATATGATCCGACGTTTTTATTATCCCACATTTTTATGATCCCACATTTATATGATCCCATTTTTATATGATCCCATGTTCATAAGAACCCATATTTATATGATTCCATGTTTATAAGATCCCATGTTTATATGTTATGATTCCATATGTTCCATGCTTTTGGTATCATTATGTCTGGGCTCCTAACTCTTGTGCTTAAGATTTATTCTTATGTTCATTCCCTTAATTGGATTTTTATCTCATCCCTTTATTCATGTGTTCCCCAAGGTACCCTATACAGATGTAAGGGATTAAAGGAAGATATGTGCTCTTTATGGATATTAAATAAAGAAGTTTTTTTAGTACTATGATTTGAGTTTATGTACCAAGTATTCAAGACACTATACTTAGCAATCCCTGTTTTTTACTATAATGCATAATTATTCTTAAAATCATGTAATGTTATATGAATAAGGTTAGGGTCTCTATAGTTGGTATCAGAGGATGGTCTAGTTATTTTTAGAGATTAGGAATAGAGCATCTTAGTGAGAACCTTAAGGATGAGACTAAGTATAAGAAAACATCCCTAAATTTTGGTAAATATAGAGTAAGTGGTTTATAATGAAAATACATCCCTGTCTCAACACTTATAGGTAGAGGTGGCTCTGGCATAGATGTACCTTGGGGTGAAAACTCTGACAAGCAGTTTCGAGCTTGACCGGGGGTATCCTGGTACACAATAATGGGCCTTGATGCACTCTTGGTTTGACACTCCCGGGGGATATTCTTTGGTAAATTCATGACATTAGTAGAAACCATTATTAAGGGAACAAAAAATCACATCATAATATAAGTAAAGAAATATATTGAGGATAACCTATATATAAACCTAAGGAATCACAAGTTCAGATATACTTCTCCTTTACAAGTTTATCCTCTTATGTTCAATGTTTCCATTTTTATACTCAATATCTAAGTATTAAATCCCCTTAATTGTACATTAATTTTCTTAGTTAATGGTGGGAAATATAAGAACACATTCCAACAAACAATGTGATAGGAAATGTGAATATTTCCCTAATGATATGCTTGATATCATGAGAATGGGTTCTCAAAAATTCATGACAGTACTAGCTCAGCTGGCTCAAGTTATGAATATAAACATGAATCATGTGGAAATCCCTCCTCCTCCAAGGATAGAGAAATTTTATGTATAATCCTTCATGCGGAAGAGGCCTCTCATGTTTAGTGGATCTTCTAATCCCCTCCTCGCATAACAGTGGATTAACTCCATTGAAAAGATATTATCTGTCCTCTAGTACTTGAAAGAAGATAAAGTTGTACTGGTTGTCTTTTATTTTGTTGGGGAAGATGATAGGTGGTGGACACTGATCAAGAATTCAAAGTCCCAAGAGGAAATTGATTCCATGGATTGGGAAGAATTAAATAGGATGTTTTTCAATAAATATTTTCCTTGAACCCTCTATCTCAAGATGGAAAGAGAGTTCTTTGGACTCAAGTAAAAGAAAAATAAGTCCATCGGGGTGTATGAAGCAAACATTACAAGGTTTTCAAGGTACGCCTCTGGCTTTGTCATGAATAACAAATGAAAGGTGGGTCGCTTCTTTAGAAGACTAAAACCGAGTCAACAAAAGGTATTGGCGATCTAATACTTTGACAGTTATGGGGAGATTATTCGTTGTTTCTTCAAGGTTGAAATAGAGATTGAAGAATATCATTGGTCTCATGGGACTGATGATAAGAACTAAAAAATAGAGAACAACATGGGTGGTTTAACAAAAAAAATATCATGATAGAAAGAAGCTTGAATGTCCCACTTATAAATGATTTGAGAAGAAGAATCCTAGGAACTTTCTAAAGGGAACCAGGAATTGGTTCAAATGTGGAATGTTGGGACATCTGGCCAAGAACTGTCGAAGGGATATGAAAAATACCACTAATTTAGAAGAATAAAGGAAGGTCTATATCAATGCTAAGCTAGTGGTGTAGTGTTACAACTATAAGGAGCATGAGAATTATGAAAACAATTGTCCTAAGCCAAGGGTTTTCAGAGGAAACCAACAATAACCTCCAAGGAAACTAGGAAGGGATTATGTTATCACTACTATTGAGGTGAATATAGACAATGATATGGTGGCAGGTATGCCAGTTATTCATTCGAGAATACCGAATATACAATTTTATTATGTTCTTATGCATTCTTTTCATATTTTGTAAGTTTAATAAAACTATTCAAACACCACCTCAAAATTTGGAGGACAAGTTATATGTGAGAACAATGAATGGGAAATTATTGAGTCCATGGTTTATAAATTCTCCCCAATTAATTTTTGTGGACTTAACCTCCCATGAAATCTTTGCATACATCCATTAGTGGAGTTCTAAGCTATACTAGGAATGTATTGTCTATCTTTATACAAATCCAACATCAACTATTGAGAAAGGTAGTTCACACTTCACATCCTGAAGCATCCTCTGATTCTTTACACGTGTAAGTAGGAAGATGAATCTCTTTAGAATTGTTATCTCTAGCATGTTTATTATTGCCTTATGAGCAAGCATATCTATATCAAATGATTGAGAAAACGGGGAGAATCATACTTGAAGAGATGCCTATCATGAGGGATTACACTGATGTATTCTCTAAAGATTTGTCTGGTCTTCCTCCTGATCATGAGGTAGAGTTATCAATTGAACTTATTCTTGGATCTCTACCTATATCAAAGAAACCTTATAGAATGGCCACTGTAGAGCTAGGCGAGCTGAAGAAGAAGTTTCAGGATAATTTGGAGAAGGGTTTTATACGCCTGAGTGATTCACCGAAGGAAGAACCAGTCCCTCTTTGTCAAGAAGAAGTATGGTTCAATGTGCCTCTGCATTGATTATAGTGAGCTCAATAAAATCATGATAAAGAACAATTATCCCATGCCTTAAATAGATTACTTGTATGACCAACTTCGTGGGGCCAGTTATTTCTTTATGGTGAACCTTAGGTCGGGGTATCACTAATTAAAGGTGAGGAAGGAAGATATTCACAAGACTACCTTTCGAACAAGGTATAAAAACTATGAATTCATAGTTATTCCATTAAAACATAGTAATTATCAAGAAATTTTCACGGATTTATTGAATATAATCTTTAGAGATTACCTCATTAAATTGGGGGTAATATTTATGGATGATATTCTGATATACTCCAAGATCATGAAGGAACATGATGAGCTTTTTAATACTGTGTTAAAGACTTTGAGAATGGAGAATTTGTATGTAATGTACAATAAATGTGAGTTCTGGATGGAGGAAGTATCATTCTTGGGGAATGTTATCACTAGTAAAGGGGTATCTATGGACCCTTTCAAGATAATGGAAATTAAAGAGTGGCCCATGCCAATTTTTTTAATGGAGATCTGTATCTTCCTGGGTCTAGATGGCTATTATCGATGATTTTTGAATAACTTTTCATGATTATTGAACCCAATTAACAAGCTGACAAGGAATAGAGTAAAGTTTTTCTGGACTGAAGAATATGAAGACTACTCCTAGGAGTTGAAAAAGAGGCTTATACCTGCCCCAATACTCACACTCCCAACAAGTCAAGAACTCTTTGAAGTGTACAATGATTCTTCAAATAAGGGACTAGAATATGTGCTGATTTAAAATGATAATGTGATAGCCTATGCCTCTAAGAATTTGAAAATACTTGAGAAAAACTATCCCATGCATGATATGGAGTTGACGGATGTGATCTTTTCATTGAAAATATAATGGCATTATATCTATAGGGAGAAGTGTGAAATATATAAAAACTACAAGTGTCTCAAATATATATTCACAAAAAAAGAGTTTAATATGCACCGTTGAATATGGATAGATCTCATCAAGGATTATGACTTCTCAATCCACTACCATCCCAGTAAGGAAAACTAGGTGGTGGATTCTGTAAGTGGAAAGGATCATGCATTTTTATGAATTATGAGAATTGAAAAGGATCAAATCTTCTTATATTTTAAGAGTATGGACATGGGAATCTTTAAGGGAGGAAAATCATCAATCCTTTCTCAAATTATGGCCCAACCATCCCTCATGGAGAAAATAAAGGATGCTCAAAGAAAAAGATGTGGAAATTATGAAAAGGGTGGAACAATCAGAAATGGGAAATCCTCATAGTTCATAATTTACGAAGAAGGAGTTGTAATATTTGGGTCACAATTATGTGTACCATATGATCCAGAGATAAAGAAGGATATTTTCAATGATGCACACAGCTCAACCTTCTCTATTCACCTAGGGAGCACAAAGATTTACCGAGATCTCTAAGAAAACTTTTTGTGGGACAGTATGAAAAGGGAGATTACAAAATATATATAAAAGTGCCTCATATGTCAACAAGTGAAGGTTAAGAGGAAAATGTCTAATGGAATGATGCAAACACTACCTATACCAGTATGGAAGTGGGAAAACATTACCATGGACTTTGTCACTAGAACTCTGAGGACATCCAAAGGAACCAATTCTATATGGGTTTTTTTGGATCGTCTTACAAAGACATATTACTTTATCACAATTTGAGAGGACTACTCATTGGATCAACTTTCTTGGATTTACATAAAATAATTTGTAAGGATGTATGATGTACCACTATATATTGTATCTGATTGTGATCCAAGATTCGCATCAAAGTTCTGGAAAAGTCTTTAACATGCATTAAGCACTGAACTAAACATCAGTATAGCCTACCATCCTCAAACGGATGTCCAATCTAAGCGAACTATTCATACATAGGATGATATATTCAAAGCATGTTCTATGGAACTCAAAAAAGGATGGGAACAACATCTACCACTGGTTGAATTCTTCTATAATAATAGTATCCACTTGAGAATCCAAATGGCACCATACGAATCCCTTTATGGGAAAAGGTGCTGAACATCAGCGTGTTGGGATAAAGTCTGTGAGCATAAGCTTCTAGGGCCTTAAATGGTCGAATAAATAGTGAAGAAGGTGAAGACCATTCAGAAACACATCAAGGAAGCCCATGTTTGACAATAGAGTTATGCAGATAATCATTGACAAGACCTTGAGTTCATATTTGGAGACATGGTATTTCTCCATATATCTCTATGGAAGAATGTCATGAGGTTTTGAAAGAAAGGGAAGTTATTTCCTAGTTACATCGGCCCCTTCAAGATCCTTGATTGTGTTAGGGCTTTGGCCTATCGACTATCACTTCCACCTACCATGGCCAAATTACACAACGTCTTTCATGTACCCTATTAAAAAAGTACATAACAGATCCTTCACATGTACTATCTTCGGAGGTGGTACAGTTGGAGGATGACCTTTCATACGAGGAGCCACCAGTGAAGATCTTGGATCATAGAGATAAATTTCTACATAACAAGACTACTCACCTAGACAAAGTACTCTGGTGGAACCATAAGTACGAATAACCACATGGGAACTGGAGGATGCAATGAAGGAAAAGTACTCGTGCCTTTTTATGGCCTATAATGTAAAGCCAAATTTTGAGGGTGATATTTCTTAAGGGGGGAAGAATGAAACGACCCAATGTTTTTCCATGGAAATTACTTTCTTATAAATATGTCATATAATCACATGAATTCACAACATAATGAACTACAAAGTGATATACAACCTTTAAACATAATTGTGTCACATCTGTGATTTGAATTTTGAAAATATGATATACATGGTTGCGATCAGTAAGATATTTGGAGTCTAATATGACCACCTTAATTTTTGGTGAATAGTAACATACCCTTATGAATAGTAATGTTGACCTTAGGAATAGTGACATACCTTAATGAATAGTAACCTTACCTATGATATTATATAAATAATATTCAAGTGGACTTATGATATACTTATATCTTGAAATAAGAAAATAAGTGTTTTAAAAAAAATTAGTAAATTGTGATTTTAATTAAATATTAAATTAATAATATTTAGAATATTATTTTTAAAAACTGGATTTCATTTTTGGATTCTACATGTTGAAAAATGGTTAGGGTGAATTTTTGATATTTTTCTGAAATACTTGAATTTTTTATGAATAGTAAAATATGGTAATTTATCGTACATGCAAATTATAAGCTAAATAGACTATTCTTAAAATCATGGATGATGTCACCACCTTTGTTTCGAATTCACATGACCCATTTACTATTTTTTGTCATGGAATCATCACTATTTCTGGTCTTGAGGGAAGTTACTAAACTAGTGATTAAATAAATATGGAAACCCACCTCTCCTCCACTATAACCCCCCCCCCCCCAATCACTCCCTCTTCTATTGACTCCTCTCAAGAATTGTTCCTTGCCAATATTCTTCAAAAATATCCTCCGAAGATCTTTCCCCATGTCCAACATCCCCAAGTCTTGTCAAAATACCAAAGCCTCTCCTCTTAGGAGGCTCACAAAGGAGTTAAACTCAAGAGGTAAATTCCTCTTTCCAATTATTTTATTTTTTTTAAGTTCTTTTCTTTTCTTGTTTCTTTCCCTATCTCCATTGACCCAAATGATATGATAACTCCAGTAACATAAATTTACTATAATTATATTATTATAATGAGATAATTCATTATCTTCTCTCCTTTCCCCATATTTTATTTGAAAGATATGGAAACACCGTTTGAGATGTGTTCATTTAGCATAATCAAGGTCGACGGGTTAGCAATTTCCATTACCATATTCAATTCTAGTCGTGAAACCATTTACATTTTTTAATTAAACCATAATATATGTATTATACTTCATATATGGTTCTATAAGCCTTTTTTAAACATTTTTTTGGTTTATAAAACAAAATGTGTTCTTTGTGGTAAAAAACACTAATTAACCCAAAAGGATGCCACTAAGGTTTTATATAATGATTCAACCTCACCTTAAGTAACCAAATTAAGAATTAAACCATGAAACTTTCTGGAGGGTCAATAATAAAAAATAACTTCAATTACGGATGACCACCTTCATCATACATGTATATCTGAATACGAACCGATCATTAAAACATAGCAAGAAAACAGACCCGAATAATGAAATCAAACGTCTTAACCAATAAAAATGGTTATAAATGATCTTAGAAGGGTTGTAATAAATATTTTACATATATAATAGGTTTGGTAATTTTTAATTAATGAACCTAATTTGAATATTCATTTCATTAAGATCAAGGCAAGACCACCACCAGACTTAAGGTAAGGAATCCTCTCCATTTCACTTTTATTCAACAATGTCCTCCATAATATGCCATTTTATGTAATACCTAATGATGGGTTATAATTTCGTACCATTACCATACATCCCACATGATTTATAATTTATTATAAACCCCTTTTATCTCTCATCAATACCACTTAGGTACACCTGATACCGTGGTGATAATTCATAACAAAGTCTACCCAAACCTCCCTTGTTCTTTCGGGTTGCATTATCATTCTTTATATCAAAATGGAGTTTTCTTATCTATTTATGTGAACATTCTAAATTATTTTTATTTTTAAAAAATTCATTTATAAATACCCTTTCATCACTCTCTTTTGGGGATATACATGTTTTTTAAAAGATTCCCTCTTTAGTAATTTCTGATAAGCACACTTATATTATGGGAACTTCCCAAATTTTTACCCAATTTGAAGTGCATTATATCATCTATTTTAATCCAACATTTTTATTATAAAATCATTCTTTTAATTATGAAAACCTTCTTGGTCCACTTCTAGTTTTATATAATAGATTTTTCTCTTTTCTGTTTTGAATGCTCTATATTATTTTCCTTAAAACCGCACTAAAATGTTTTAATGAAAAAATTTCTCAAATACATTTCTTAAATGTAATAAATTATGTTTAAAATCACTTACAATTATATATTCCTTTTTACAATATGAACTTCAATTTATGTTATAATTCATTTCTTTCATGAACACTTTTATGATACACCCATTTATTATGCTTTATGACATGATTGTGATACCCATTTCTTTCCATGGGTACCCTTATGTTTATGTATGGATGATTATGTATGATTATTTATGGGGAAAGAATATTCATGAAAATGATAAGATGGGTGCACCCAAATGACACTCAAATTCATTGGCTAATGTTAAATCTCATTAGATGTTATGTGCAACAGTCTTGGCAGTTAGCATTGTCTTGTGCAACTATGGGAAACAATCTTGGTGTTAGCCTTGACTCATACTAAAGTCATATGTTATGTTTCTGCCACATTTATATGATCCCATGTTTATATGATCCCACATTTATATGATCCAAAATTTATATGATCCCATTTATATATGATCCCATGTTCATATGATCCCATGTTTATATCATTCCATGTTTATATGATCCAATGTTTATATGTTTTGATTCCATAGTTCCATGATTTTGATATCATTATTTTCTGCCTCCTAACTCTTGTATTTAAGCTTTACTCTTATGTTCATCCCCTTACTGGTCTTTTGAGCTCATAGCTTTACTCATTTGTCCCCCAGGGTACCCTATACATATGTAAGGTCTCAAAGGAAATTAGGATCTCTTTATTGATATTAAATAAAGAAGTTTTTTTATTCATATGATTTTATTTTATGTACCTAGTCTTCCAAGACACTAGACTTAACGATCCCTGGCTTGTAATCTGATGTATAATTATACAAAAAAACCAAGTAATTTTATGTAGAAAATGATATGGTCCATATATTTTATAAACTCAATTATTATCTTTTTAATAGGTTTTCAAAAAACACATCCTTTATATTCAATTAGTTTTTATTTTCATTTCTAAAAACTTTGGGAACCAATAAATCATTATTTTATCATGTGTAACCCATATTTCAAAATTCAGTTGATACTATTCATTCCTACCATTCCAACATCTAGGAATTAACTACTAATTAAACAATAATAATATTATTGTATTATATTTCAGTATAACTCAATATTGTGTGCAACATAAGATTTAGTAGAAACCCATTGTTGCATGTCAAGTACGCTATCGGAAAAAGTGTGCTCTTAAAAGTAAAATTACCATCTTATTTATAAATATTAATAGAAATGAAAACATATTATTCTATAAATACCTATTTCATTACATGATGACTTCAAAATGTCACAACTGAGGAGGAATTTCCATTTCCAGTAAAAAAAATTCGACATAGGTGAGCTAGAAATTGTGGATGGAGCTAACATCATAGAATACCTTCTATAGATTAACGATCAGAAGGATAAGATCCTTTATGAATGAAAAATTACACTATAACATGTCTAATTGAATTATGTGACTCCTTGGGATAGAAACCAGGTATAGGGGAACCATATGTGAGATTAGTACCCTAAATTATTTTTGATTGATTTCTTGTTTTTGGGAAAAAAAACATAAAGGTGAGGATAATGTAACAACTGCCTTTCTTCCTTTTAATACATTAGAATATTTTAATATTGATTTTTAAATCTAGGCACTGAGTTGATGTGTAATTCTAAGGCTTAAGCAGCGTCAATATTTATATAATAAAATAAAAATATATTATATCATGCGAACATAGGATTTTTGAAATAATGGAATCCATCAAGTTGGTCGGAGTGGATACTCAAGAGTGGTGTGGGGTGAATTGAGTTCCAATTAAAATTTCTGTTAAAAATATTTATATTAAAATCCCCCAATTTAAAAACTAAGTTAAACTGTAGTGAATTTATACAGATTGTAAATGGTCAATTAGTTTCTCAAATATTTATTAGGTCTCAGTTAATTTAATAAGAAGATTTAGTTAGCTTTTGAAACTAACTTACTAGTTTACAATAAGTAAAAACACTTTCTAGATTAACTATTAAAGTTATCTTTAAAACAAATTGTATTTCAAAGTAATTAGTAGCGGAATAGAAAATATACAATATAATTTAGATTTAAACTAATATGAATAGAAGATATAACCAATAGGTTCATTCTCAAGCTAAGACTTAGTCCTCTCAAACAACTTATATAAATTGATCCATACCCTAGATCGGGGTAAACAACAGTGCAAAGACTATCCAGGTACTAAGACCTCTACCACAGTTCTTCGTAGGAAAACAAAACAACAGTACACAGGCTGTCCGGGTCTTACTTGACCTCTATCACTATCCAAAGTTGGATACAAGAGATTTATATAAGGTTTGTGTGAGGATTTAGGAATCCTCCAGCTTAGCTCAGGAGACAGTGTGTGTATAAAATGTACAGAGTATCCACACTGCTCAAAATGTAAATAAAATAATCACTTAGAGAGTATATATGAGTTTTAGAAAGATCTAGTGATTTGAAGTGTGGTTCTGGACTCTGGATTAATCAGGAATGCTTCTGAGCCCTTTTCTAGTTTTTGTCTGAAAAACAAAAGGTCGGTTTCTTCAAGTTTAGTTTGATCAGCTTGAGTGCATGAAGATCTCATTTTAGTTCTTCACTCCTTGAATAAGGTGCAGCATTTTTGTTGTCCTCTAGAATGAATGGCTTCGTGTATATCTAGTTTTCTTCCATTATGAAAGTAGCCTTTATTTTCTGTGTGAATCCCCCACTTTCCAATGGTATTCAGCCCTTTCTTTTCACACACTTCACGTGCCTCCTTAGTTACTTTCTGCCTGGCCTTTTTCCTTCCTTGTATAGCTTTCAGCTTCGGTAAAAGAAAATGATTAACTTTTTACAGGTATGAGGTACAGTACCCTGACATGCCAAGAACTATCATTAAATAAAATTAATTGCATTAAAATCATCAAATATTACTGTTGCTTAATAAATAAATAATATTGAGAGTATAGAGTTTGACTGGTCAGTCTTTCATCAGTAGATGTGTAATGGTGGACTTTTTATAGTTGTGACCTCTAATCGGTAGCTATTTGTCCTTGTACCGGTATCTCCTTGTATCGGTAGCTGTTACTCTATGTATCAGGAGCTCTATGTACTGGTGACTCCTTCTATCGATAGCTTGTTTATTCTAGCAGTAACTTTCTTATATCAGTAGCTTGGTGTATCAGTAACTGTTTGTATTGGTGAACTTAGTATCGGTAGCTAGTGCATACTGGTAGCTTCGTTTTGTTCCAGTGAAGTGTATATCTATAGACTTATTCATACCGGTAGACTTGTTCTATCGGTAGGTCAGCTCCTATCAGTAGCTCTCTGTATTGGTGGACTTGTACATACTGGTAACTCTGCGTATTGTTGACTATGTCTATCAGTAGACTAAGTACCGGTAGAGTTGTTTCACTGTATTGGTAGCTAAAAGCATATCAGTGACTTAACACTTATCTGTTTTATGCAAAACATATCCTATTGAGTTAGAATTATTTCAAAGTTTATATGAACATGGATAAACATTGATTAACATATTATATTAATAATATTATCAAATAGAATGGCATAGATTGAATGAATTAAAATATAGATAAACATTAGTTGGGATTATTAAGATATTAAAACATAAGTGATATTATCAAAACAGGTGAGGTTAACACCTCACAAAAAAATATCTAATGGGAAATATTGGAAATCCATTAAATCTAGAATTTGGGTTCTACCCTAGGATCACCTAAAAATTGTGTGTATTAGGATTTTGGCTTATGTGTGAGTGCGGGTATATTAATTAATAAATAAATCTATTAACTTATTTATTATTTATTAAATATCCCAAAAAACAAATATCCTCTATTTAATCATTCTTGTGATAAGGGCCTCAATTTATCCACTTGAAATTTGGGATTTTATATGAATCAGTGAAGTGTTGTTCTATGATGAACAACACAGAATAGAAAGTTGATGATTGGTGTGCCAATTGATATTGTAAAAAATCTCCAATGGAAAATTACATGGAACCATTTTTCAACAATGAGCTATCCAAACATGAGGTAAGAATTTAATTTATTTGAATTAATCCCACTTTTTATACCATGTTGAATGTGAATTAATTAAACTGTCATGAATTGATTCACAGATCAATGATCAATTAGAGTTTTTTTTCATCCTAAAAATTTTAATTAATATTTATTCCTTGATTTTTATTTATTATTGTTTATTCATCATTTCCCTCAATAATTAATTGAATCCAATATAAATAATGATGGAAATTCATTCCCACTTTTTTTGTTTGGTGTTTTTATCCTCACATTCATAAAGTGTTCATCGCCAACATTACATTTGGCCATTGGTTTGAAAAATACTCAGAGTTAAATCATTCTACATTCCATATTTGACATAATAGAGTGTTTTTGTGGGTACATGTTCATGATTGACGGAACGATCGAGGTTCAAGGATGATAATGGATGATCCGGTGATGGATCAATGGAGTCCATTTTTCTTGATGTAATTTTAGTGATGTAGAGGAATGGATGGTGATTCACAAGGGAATCAATGGTTGGATTATATACACTAGTGATGTATAATTTCATTGATGGCTAGATTTGTACCTATAAAAAATTTTGGTTGCAGAATTGGAGGTGATATAGGTGAGAGTAGAGACACATGGAAAATCATCAGGTTCTGGAAAATCCATCATACACTATGTGTAGACATATGGACACATTTCATGTACTCTCCTGGATATAGAGGTATGGATTTTGGAAAAAATAAAATATTTTAGGCCATATGGGACAACCACACACCATGTGACACATTACTTTTGACATTGTGCGTACCCATAGGGTACAATGGCAAGGATGCAACCAAGTATATCTTAACCTCCAACGTACATTGACATGGCCCGATACTCAAACATGGATAGAGTTCCTAGAAACGACTAGGAACATGGGAACACATAGAGTACATTGGCATGACCCAGCCCTCATACACAACCAGAGTACCCAGAAATGACCAGGTACATAGGTATAGACCAAAGTACATGGAAACGGGCCAATGTACATGGGAGGACATAGGGTAGAATAGACACATTGTGTGTAACAAATATTTATTGTGTACATTTTCAATGGTTAGTTGAGGACCTTATTATCTTTAGTATATGACAATATTTGTAGGGTGTTTACCCTTAATCCATCCCTATGAGTGTATTTTGTATCATCATATCTTGAGAATAGGTTGTGACTGACTCTATAGAATTAGTCTCTGGTAGAGTTCAGGTATCCATTTTTGTGGCCTGAAGTGTGATCCATTTTGAATTATTTATCCCTAGGTAGGTTGAAGAATTTCATATCCCATATACTAGGATGTTTGATCCCCTACCTAGAAGATTATATATTTTGGTTCAGGATTAGACTATAGAACCAGGGTGAGATACGCTATCTATTTATTGATACATTCAAAGATATTTTTTTACTTCTTCTCCGAGTGGATTAATTAGAAAAACATCTTAGATGATCTCTATCCGGGTTATCGGACTTGTAGAGTGATGTATCCCAGATTAATTTAACCTTCAATCTTCATATGTATTTTTTTGTTGGTAATATGGTTGTGAACGTAACTTGAGACTTATTTTATATCTGGATTATATCATAGATATTATTGGTATTTCTCATATTCATATTGAAATTACATTTTGATGATCATATGACTACTCCCTTGATTTTTTATGTTTGGTGATTTCAATGTGTACTTTAAGGTATTATTGTACTCACCTCTCTAAGGTCTCTTCCCACACATTTTATGTCTCATGAAGATGATAAGACTTTAATTTTAGTACTAAGTAGACCTGAATAAAGTAGAAATGGTTTATCTAGATTTTTGGTGCTTTGAATCAAGTGTTTCATTTTACATTAGTCCCATACTTCCTAACACATTAGAAACATTTTAATGACTTTTTGGGATTTTATTTCTCCAATTATTTGTCCCATTAAATCTAACTTACTCTAATGTGTAGAGGTATGTATTTATTTTTGGTATTAGTTATCATTTTCCTTTCAACATTATGTGGGTATTTTTTGATGTCTCTATGTGTAAAGACACCTTAGGATAAGACCTCCCATGTGTCTAATATTCCTACTTAGAAATGGTTTCTAACACTTTATCTATTGTATGTGGCCATATGCACTCACATTTATCTTTCAACAAACCATGTGGGCCTTAGTGTGTTGAATTGAGACTTTTATTCCTATAATAGGTACACGGTATGTTCTTCTCGGTTCAGATATATGGGTGTGTGATGTTCTCATTCACTTGGATGAATTTTATATGGTGTATTCATCCATCTAGACATTCTATACATGGGGAATTTATATTGAATGAATATTAAATATGGGAGTAAAATACAATATGTCCCGTAGTAACTCAATGTATTATAAAAAACGATTATATGAATTTGTGTGCTTGCATATGATATAGTATAAAGGCACAGTTTTGGAGATAAATGTATTTCATAGACATCACAATTTATCACATTGTATATTTAGTATAATTAATTATTTTATAATGGATACTCCTTTATATAAATTAATAATTTTGTAATTCTTAATTTTTTTCAATGTTATAATATTTTTGGGTCATAATTTTTGGCATTTTGAACAAGTATTATGATTTCTTACAAATTTTTGGTGCAGAACATGAAGATTTGTCTAAAAAATAATTTATATAATGATTAAAATAAGATTCAGATATATTTTTATGAGTCTCTACATATGATGAAACATATGGTTAAAATTAATGATAACTATTAAATGGGATTTTTTACGATATCTTATTTTTGTTTTAGACATGGTTTCAGCAATTTTAACATATGATATAACATAAGGTGAAAATGTGCTAGGTCTCTGAGGATTTAGTGAAAGTATGAGATTGATGTAGACTTTGAATAAAGGAAAAGTAATAGTGTATTGTATTATATAATGATCTTTGTGATGATGTACTATATCGCGCATCAGCTCGAGATGAACCTAAATAAGTCACTTAGGCCTCTCTACGACAAGTCCTGAGAGGTGTTCCTAATCCTCCCAGGATAGAAACAAGAACGAAGAGCGTCAGTAGAGTGACAAGGGATTGATTTCACCCAAATATAATCAATTAAATAAATAGTGGAATGAAATGGACAACCCAATATACATTTATATAAAAGTTGAACTAAATATTATTAGCACATGAAATTAAAAGTACAACTGAACCAATTACTCAACCGACCAAACATGACAACCAACTAACTCCATGTGACCCTGAAAGTCACTCTCCAACACAATGATCACACATTTCCCCAAGCAATCAGACTCAATCTAAAACTACACAAGGGCTGAAAATAGAAAAATATTATAGGTGTGGGTATTAAAACACAGTAGGTTAGCCCGATAATCTTTTCCCAAGGAAATTCCTTTAAAATAAAAGAAACATCAATTTCAAGTTTGAAATAAAATATGTAAATAAATTTTTTCCAATAAAGGTTCCATTATACAAACATTAAAAAATAAAAAAATCATTCAAGTTTTCATAAATAGGAAATGCTAGTAACTAATTTCAATGAGAAGCAACTTCAAAGTGAAAATGGTTTTCAAAAGGACTACTTTGAAAAATGTACACCTTTAAATAAAACACACATTATACTAAATTTTCCAATGAAAAACAGCATATTATGATGGTGAATACAATTTATACAATAAGCACAAGTCACGGGAACACCCCTAGGCACTGGCTAGCTGTGGGCCCCAGGTACCTCGTATCTCAGTGAAAAGTAACCATAAAAAATATTCATTCTCATACAAGAGCCACTAGTAGGGAGAATACCCAAAACCTAGGGGCCCCAAACATCATCATAAAAGTTTAGTTAGTGTTTTCATCGTCAAACTTTCTATGTGAAATAGGGAGAAAACCACTCTGGATCCCTATCCTACTAGTACACGTCCACTGACCTTGATACCTGGGTTTCCCTCTTTGTTCTCAAACAAGTTCCATATGCTATAAAATTACATTTACACATAAAAACACCATATCTAGTCCCAAAAACTCCTAGTAGTAGCTAAACATGTTTTTCACCCTTTTTGTAACGCAATAGACCATGTAAAATTTTCATAAAACAAATTCAAGAAGTTTAAAAAAATCCTTGCACATGAATTTCATTTGAAAAAACACATTTCAGGAAAAGTGACCAACAATTCTATACCAAAATAGATTTTTTATCCCCAAAAAAAACATTTACTAAATCAATTTCATGAATCTTAATGTGGCCCAAAATGGTATAATAAGGAATAAACATGAAAATCCCCTTTTTTGAAGAGAAATGTCAAACATGCCTTTAGTCATTTTACTAAACCAACGTATAACAAAGGTATAAATATAACATTTCATAAAGAGGTGTAAAAAAACAATTATTAGTAGAAAAAAATTTAAATAAACCCTTTAAAACACTTAGTTTACACAATTAATCACAACCATATTCATAATAATGCCGAACGAGCCACTTACCGACAACTCGTGCCAAAACGTGTCAAAACCCAAATCTCATCCCTTTATAAAACCAAAACCACTTTTTACAGCCATAAATGGACACCAAAATATCAAATTTTCTACTTCCCATACTTTAATAAATTCAACAATGTTATTTATATCACATTTAGCACAAAAAGGCCAACCAGTCACTTTTCTAAAGACTAGGCAGGTAACATTTAGCAAAACAACTTCTATTTAACACCCAAAGGGGTAAAAAACAAATTTGCATGAAAAATATTTATTACAGTAGTTAAAAAAGGTCATGAACATCACAATAAATATTCAAAAACTAGTGGAACATTTATTTGAACAAGCAGTGTGTCCTTTTATAAGGAAACAACTCCATTTTACACAAAACATGTTATAAATAACCATTTCTTACACCAAATAAATAATCCAAAGGTCACACATAAATAATAAACATGTATATATGGTGATAAAATCATAAAAAAGATTAAACATAAATAATAATGGCATTTTCTTGGGAGAACCTACCTCAAAACCATGGAAGAAGGGAGTTGCACACATGAAAACACCTGTCGCAGGTTCCAAAACCATAGATCTATGAAGACCAGCCCTAAAAAACAAAACCCCATAAAAAATTTATCTAAAAACATAACCCTAGGTCGACCATGACTAGGGGATAATAGAAATAAAAGAAAAAATGAATGAATAGGGAAGAGGGAAGAGAAAAGAGAAATATTTGTTGATGAAATTAAGAAGAACCACTTACCTTCGGTGAGAAATGACCTAAAAAGAGGCACAAAACAAAGGAGAACGAAGGTGTAGGAACCACTAGTAGATATAAAACAGTTTGAGTTCCATTGGGGAGTCATAATCACTAAAAAAATTTGAACAATGAATAAAATATAAATGAAACAAAATATTTTTAAAAACTGGAAATGGGCTCACTAGTTAGCCCAATACCTGAATAAATAACCCAAATCCACCATGATTATGAATTCATAAGAGGTGAAAATGGATATGGTGGTTTGAATTTTTCCGGGTAGGCCATGTGGTAAGTGTAATTAGTGAAAAAATTATAAAAAAGGAGTTATAAATGAAACAAATTTTCTTTTTAAATATGGAAATAGGCTCCTGGTTGGCCCAAATCCTAAAGTAACCAACATTTTCTCCAAAAACACCCAAACAAGCTATGGGGAACCCATGGTAGGATGATTATAACTATATGCAAATTCAAAACTAAACATTCATCTCAACCAAAACCTAGGGAAAGGATCATTATTTCCAACACACTGGATCAAAACCAATACATGATAAACTGGGTGTGACATACTATATTTTGGAAGATCTCATCATGTCATGTAATGTTGCACAGTAACTCACATTTTATGTAATAATGAATAGTTTGACATTATTTTGTAACTCCAATGTATCATTCATAACTGATTATCATGTGATGATAATATTGATGTTTTTCAACATCAAGAATGGTCATTTAGCTACAATTTTATAATTTAAAGTATTTAACTATACATTGAAATGGTTTTTAATGTTAAAGTTTTTTAGAAATTTTTCATGGTAAAATGATTCAAGTCTAACGAGGGTTCTTGAATAACTATATAAATAGGTTAAATTCATGGGTCATCTATGTGTGACATAGTTCATATTAAAAAAATTAAAACAACTCAATTCAATGATATTTTCCCTCTCAATCTCTCTTTAACTTTAACTTATGAATCTATTAAACAATGAGAATGAATTCATCCATCCAATGCATTATGAGAATATAATTATTGAAGAATACCATAGGAGGAAGTATCTCTCTTGTAACTTCTCTATGATTTCTATCATGCTCATGTGGTGAAGGTTATATTGGTTGGATCATTAATGAAAAAATTAAAATTATTTATTAATTCATTACTTTCAATACACATGGTTGATCTAATGTCTTAATTCAGGTACTATATGATCTCTCCTATGTGTTTAGATAAGTGGTATCCCCTCTAAAGTACTTAAATGAGACACATGAATTAGGAAGATTAGTAAGAAATAATGGTATACTAATTTTTACTCATGAATAAATGACCGTGAATCATGGAAACACAAAACTAAAGTAAAAAATAAAAATGTGAAATTTAAATGGGAATAATAATTTATACATATAATTCAAGTATTGATACTAATATATCATTTAATTTTGGACTAGTATCATTATCCATGACTCATATATAAAATACCATGAGATATATTCTTTTATATAATGTATTTAATGGATATAAAAATTTGGTATTACCATTCACATAATAATATTCTCATAAATATTTTTTATAAATGGAAATTAATTAATTAAGAGAATAATATATCAACAAGAAATTATAACATAATTAACCCATAAAAATAAGATAATTTACATGATTGAATTGTGACTTGATTCATAAGATTCAATTAATGTGTAAGAGTGCATGGTCTCAAAAATTTAAATACATAAAAATTGAGAGAAATAGAAAGCAGTTCGAAATTTTTTGTTATATAGAAAATAAAAAATTAATGGAGATAAAGAATATTTTTGAGGAAAAGTAGAAATTATTTGAATTGATACAGATTTTATTGGCAGTTTATTATTGTTTTGAGTAACCATAATCATAGCAAAGATAAAAAAGATAAAATGTAAATAAAAAACAATGATTCATATAAGAAATTAATAAGAAAACATTTATAAAACATATAATTTATGAAAATAATAAAAAACTAAGAGAGTTATATATATATATTTATTTAAAGAATTTGAATGAGAAAATAATAATGAAACAATAGAGGAAAGTTCCTTACAAGGTTTCCTAATGAAATATAGTTGATGGTAATGTTAATATAAATGATTAAAAATAAGACTAAATTGTAATGGTAAACATATAAGGTTAAAAATAAAAATGATATAATATAATATAGATCGAGATAAAAGGAATAATATAAAACCATAGAGATCTAAGAATATTCCCCCAAATATAACTTGTGAATTGATTAAAATCTCTCTTTGTAACAAAAAAAGATCCTGTGAAATTTTTTTGAAACTAATTTAATATTTTCAATATTTTATGTCACACCAAAAATTGTGTTAATAATTCCTTAAAATCAACAATGAATTTATATATTGTTACACATGACACTATGCTTTAACAAACCACAATATATTATTATATTATAATACAAAAGATACCATTAAAAACATTTCATTTATCATGGTAATATGAATAGTAATATATACTTTTAAAATATTAAGTATAATGGTTTTATATAAAGATAACATATTGATAAAAGAGTACATAATTTTTAGAAAAGTCATATGTTTTGAAAATACTTTTTTCTCAAAAAAAGTTTCCTATAATTTTTGTGAACCATATTATATTAAAATTTTAAAACATTTGTAAAATTATTCGTATAAAATAAAGTTCATTTTTCAAAATCATAATTTCAAAATTTTCATAGTATTAATTTTAGGTATTTTTATTAAAATATTAATTTTTTCCATGAATAGTGAATAATACTCATTTTTATTAATAGTTTTCATATATTTTAATGTTTTTCCAAAGATAAAAATTATTTTAATATGGTTTTAAAAGTAAAATAAGTGTTCTATATATATATATTAATCCAATTTAGGACTCTAGAAACATTTTCATATTGATTTTCGATATAAAAACTCTTTATGATTTTGAATATTTTTCTCTTCAAAACCCCAGCTTCTCATCTCTTCTACATGATTAATTATTTATAAAAAATATCCTATAATTTTAATATAATTTGAAAAAATGGATTCCATATTTGGAATAAACATGATATAATTTATCTAATATGGCCAGTATAAATTTTTACCTAATTAAATGTGAAAATAGTAAATATTAATTATTGTGGTTAAAGTAAGAATGAGTTTACCATGGGATTAAACTAAGAAGATAATGTTTTAAATGAAAATAAGACTTTTAAAATCCCAAATTTCTAGAACTATATCAATTTTATCCATCCCATGTTCATGTTTATGGTTATTTTGAATCTTTTTACATGTGAATTTCTTTAACATTTTATATTATTTAGGGACATTACCATGTAGTTTCCATGATGGTTATTTTCCCCGCACTGAAAAGGCCCCCACCAGCATTCACATATTTACACCTCTTATATTTTGGTAAAATAATATATTAAGTATATTTATATTATATTTATTACATAATTTCCCTTCATTAATTATAATATCGTATATACACTTTATACATTCCATTTGAGGTGGGTATGTTAGTATCGCTCACATGTACGGCGGACTACCGCCTCATGAAGTGACCTGATTTATTATCAATAAATAATTACATGAAAAAAAATAAATATAATATTATATAAAATATTTGATATATGTGAAATTATAATTTTTATTTAATGGTTAATAATTAATCACTTTTCTTCCATTAATTCCATCAATAAAATGAAAACATCATTCATGCATGTATATGGCCTACCATCCCCATGATCTATATATTTCATTTTCTACATATAAATTTTTTATATCACTCTATATACATTAATAATTCATATAAATTATATTTTTATCACTGTTAAAATTCATGTATGATTAAACCATAATCAAAGTAGCAGTATCAAAATTAAAAAAATCCAAACATACACATAAAACAAAGCACTTATTACAGAAAACATGATTTTAGAAAATATTTATTAATAAAAGTGTAATAAAATTTCATATGTAAATCATATATTTATTATGAATTATATAATTATTTTTCATTTATATAGCTATAATAATCTTATATTTATTATACATGAGTTTTTAACATTTATAAAGGATGTCAAGACTTAAGGTAAAATAATTCTAGTCTCTCTTTTATTTTTGGGAGACACGTGAAAATTGAATAATAACTTATTTTTTGTGATTTATATACTAAAAAAATTAAATTATATATAATGAATATTATTATTTTCATTCTAATTATGTTTTCATTTTATTTTATTATTTATTGGGACATAAAATTCAAAATAATACTAAAGTGGTAACATATTTTCACCTAACTTTTATTTTCAGTGAGACACAAGACATTCTCACCATGAGTTTCTTTTATGTGGTGTACATACTTTCAATGAATATATTTTTTTATTATTATACTTAAGATAATGGGGAATTAAATATACATTTCAGTATCTTCCTATCATCGGGTTTATGGTTCAGACTTTAAAAAAGTATTAAGATATTTTTCTCTAAATTTTATTTCTTTGAGACATATGTTATGGTATACACCTATTTATAGGGAATATGATTCAAATTTAATAAATTGGTTTGATTTTTATATTACAATCTCATCATTTATCAAAAAATTTATGATTACACTTTAAATAAGAAAAATTTTGATATATTTCTAAAGAAACTTCAAAATTTTATTACCTTATATTTATTTCGATAGAATAAATTTTTCCCCTTTATTTTCTTATTTTTATATAATTGAGAGTTCAAAATAATTTTTTAATAAAAATATTATTTATTTACCTCTTGGGTCGAAAGCCCCTTTTTCATCCAAAACAATGTTTTATAAAATATTTCCAAACATTTTTTTAACATTATTAAAATTATTTATTAAAATACTTTTTACTAATTTTTTTCCATTATATAAATAATTGTTGTTTATAACATGAACCACATGAAAAATATTTCCCACTATCCCCACCACTCAATGATTTCATAAAAACCTTACATGTTGTAAAATTTCCTTTTAAACAAATTATTTCCCTTAATATTTGGAAATTTTTTATATTTTTGAAAAATTATTTTTAAATGAAAATGATGTTGAATTATTATTTGTTTTTTTAAAATCAAATATGAAAGGTTTTTTCATTAAGAAATTTTTTAAATGGTCTTTAATTATTTTTTTTATTTAAAAATATTAAAATTTATTTATGATATATAAGTTTTGAAATTTTATTTTCAAATAAAATTTATCATCCTCATGAGAGTTTCCAAGTGATTTATATTTCAAGATAAATTTTATCTAACATTACATCATTTAACATAAATTATTATTTTCTGGGGATATGAACCATGGATATCATTCTTATTATTTAAATAAATGGTTTGTGATGAAAATATGTTAATGAATCCTATATCTCTTCCATGGGTTATACCATGATAAACTTTTATGAATCTCACATCTATTTCCCTGAGTTATACTGTGATAAAATTCTTATGAAACCTCCTTATTTTTATATGGGTTATTATATGATGAAATGATGAAATGATTATGAAACATATGTCTTTTCCAAAGGTTATGACATGATGTAAGTTTTGTGAAAACCATATCATTTAATATGTTTTAGTTTGATGAGTGATTTATGATATTTTGGAACACATATATATGAATTTCATTATGTGTTGGGTGGTAGCTATATGTACCTTCAATGCCTTGGGTATAGTTTTTTATATCATGATATAGAATGTTCTGCAATGATTAATGGAATTTTTCCTCTATGATGGTCATAGGAGTGATCATTCACTACTATGATGATTTGGGGAGCGAACCCATTCCACTATAACATCCTTAGAAGTAATCCTTGAATACTATTGAAATTATTTTCTATACTTATGTGTGTTCCACAATTCAATGTTTCAGGCCAATGCTATACTCTCACAACTCTTTTACTTTTATTCCATTAGGATTAATTTATTACAAACATCAAATATTTATTCCATGTATAAATAATATGATCATTTATATACATGATATGTTTTTCAAATATTGTTCTCTTGTTCTCATATCATTATACTCATGTTATATTTTAATGTATCACATGTTTACCCTTACTGAACATCTGAGCTCACCCTTTCTTATGTTTCTGTTCCCAGGATAGAAAAAAAGATTATATAGGGTATTTTTATGAATATTACTAAAGGGGGATATATTTATTGGAGATGTTGAAGATCATTCAAAAAATAATAATATTGTGATTTTATTCTTCAAATACGCTAAACTATTATGCCCCTCAAGTATATAAGTTTTCAATATATTTAATATTCTTCTAAATAGATACAATATTTATTTATGAAAATCTTAGGTCTCTATTTTTAGTATTATATTAAAGTTTTAAATAACCTTTGGAAGATAGGATGAGAAAACATTAGTGTTCTCTCTAAGGAAAACATTAAGAATATCCCTAAGGATGGGTCAATGTATAGGAAAATATCTTGGAATTCTGTTAAAGAATTGAGCAAGTGGTTTCCCTGAAATTTAATCTATATTTGGATCTAATAAGTGGATGTGGCTCTAGAATAGAGGTACCTAGGGGTAATAACTCAAAAAATGTTGTATTCATCTAGATTCCATCATCATTTGCTACAGGAAAACCAGACTTGTTGCACACCTTGTTTGAAATTCCTATGGGATAATCATGAGAAATTCAGAAACTTTTTACCAACCATCATGATGGATTTAAATAAATGATTACTATGAATAACCTAGGGTAAACCTCATGTGTCATAGATTAAAATGAATTTTTCATTATTTAGACATTTATAAGTTATTTTTCATGATTTTTGGTTCCCCACTATGATTATTGTTGCTTACACTATAATTTTATATTTTATTAAATGGTTGGAACCCAATGTAATCTTGTTAATGATGAGTATGATGGAAAACTAAATGATAATAATTTTTAGTAGCTAGACATTATGAGAGATGGATTATAAAATTTCATTTCTATTCTAATTTAACAATCTCAAGTCATGATTCGTGCTAAATTTCCATATAATAAAAGGTGGGACCAAAATTCTCATTAGACCTTTGTGATGAAATGTCCACCAAACTTTTGTGGATCTGTTTATCCTCTAGTTTCCCTGTAGTGTATTAGAAACATTGAAAATATAGCTTTCATTCTCTAGTGTTTGCAATATCAAAAATTCATTCACTTTTTCTACCATTTTCAATGTGAATAGGATCAATGGTTAAATATCATCAAGAATACATGTGAAAATTATGAAATATACTTCATTTATTTAGATGAGTTCATGAACTTATTTTTACAATATATAAATTCCTCTTATTATTTCTAAGAATATAGATAATTATACCATTGAGATAATTTGAAATGATGGTGAGTCCTATGGTACCTATGAGTAAAATATTATAATACATATAGGGTTTTCTTCTTGTATTCTCATCTTACTAGAAATTAAGTTCAATTAATTATTCTATATCATAAAATAATGTCTCTGAATGGAGTTATCTGAAAGAGACATTATTAGATATGAAGAGGTATTTTGATGTGTTATAAAGGTGTTACTGGTGGTTGGTGTTACAAATCAATCTAATGGTTTTAATTAGAAATTTAAAATAGAATTCAATGGAAAATCAAAAAACCATAGAGAGAAGAGGATTATATTTTATTTATTTTAAAAGTGTGGAAAGAAACATGAATAAAATCGTATTAAGGGTACTATTAAATTTTTGTACTATTTAAGGTAATGTAATTAGGGAATTGAATGATTATGTGATGGAATGAAGTTAGATGACAATGAAAATAGAGAGAAATATCTATATACTACACCACTCATTCTCTATTGATTCATTTGTAAGGTGTTTGTGAATTTCTCAAATTAGTTCCCCAATCCAAGGGATAATGTGGATGAAAATTCAGAAAAACCACTAATACCAAAGTAAAAAAAATTATATTCAATCACAATGGATGAATTGAATCATATTGATTATGTAATATAATCCTACTATCCTTACTTTTCAATTTCATGTTTGATTTGGTATGAATGAGTGCTATGAAAATCTTATTATTCTTACTTTAGTGAAATTTCATGTGATTTTGAGCATGGATTGTCTCCCTCTACATGGATTTTAGAGTAGTGAAATCACATTTGATATTTTATTAATACAAGGATAAACCCAACCATCCAATGAATTTTTTTGGGGTAAGATAAGATATTATATAAGGAATAAAGGGTTAATTAACTTTTCAAATTGTATATGTATCCATGTAATATAACATAAGATTTATGGATACTATCACTGGTTTATGATTTTTAGGTTGATCGTATGTTTAAAATCATTTCTTACCCTTTGGATGTTTTATGTTGTATAATTTTATAAAGAATATTGATTTTTTGGGGGAATTTATTAAAATAGAACCCTTTTTGTGTATGTGTTTTATTTAAAAAGTTATTTAAGGAGTAATTTCTTCAAACTTTATGGAGATACGATTAATGGTAATAATAACCTTTAATGTTTTTCTTATCTTTTATGTTGAGTTAATTATGTGTGAAGATGATCAACTCATGAAGCCATTACACATTATTGCTATCAGAGAAGATATATCTCCAGATCCTATTTTAAGAATATACATTATGTAAGTGGTAATGTTTCTTTAGGTACCACATTCAATTGTATCAGATCGTGAATCAAACATTACATCAATGTTTTAGTTATTTCTTCAGTAGTAACTTTCTATATTGTTGAGTTTCAGCACTATATACTGACCTTAGAAAGATGATTAGCCCAGTATTCTTTTCCAAATGAAATTCCTTTAAAATAAAAGAAACATCAATTTCATGTTTGAAATAAAATATGTAAATAAATGTTTTCCAAAAAAGGTTCCATTATACAAACATTAAAAAATAAAAATTCTATCAAGTTTTCATAAATAGGAAATGCTAATAACCAATTTCAATGAGAAGAAACTTCAAAGTCAAAATGGTTTTCAAAAGGACTACATTAAAAAATGTACATCGTTAAATAAAACACACATTATAATAAATTTTCCAATGAAAATCAGAATATTATGAAGGTGAATATAATTTATACAATGAGCACAAGTCACGGGAACACCCATAGGCACTGGCTAGCTGTGGGCCCCAAGTACCTCGTATCTCAGTGAAAAGTAACCATAAAAAATATTCATTCTCATGAATGAGTCACTAGTAGGGATCATACCCATAACCTAGTGGCCCCAAACAACATTATAAATGTTTATTTAGTGTTTTCATCGTTAAAATTTCAATGTGAAATAGGGACAGAACCACTCTAGATCCCTATCCTACTAGTACACGTCCACCGACCGAGTTTCCCAGTTTCCCCTCTTTATTCTCAAACAAGTTACACTTGCTATAAAATTAAATTTACACATAAAAACTACATATCTAGTCACAAAAACTCCAAACTGTAGCTAAACATGTTTTTCACACTTTTTGTAACTCAATAGACCATGTAAAATTTTCATAAAACAAATTCAAGAAGTTTAAAAAAGTATTTGCACATGACTTTCATTTGAAAAAACACATTTCAGGTAAAATGACCAACAATTCTATACCAAAACATATTTTTTATCCCCAATAAGCATTTCCTAAATCAATTTCATGAATCTTAATGTGTCCCCAATGGTATAACAAGGAATACACATGAAAATCCCCTTTCTTGAAGATAAATGTCAAACATGCCTTTAGTCATTTTACTAAACAATTATATAACAAAGGTATAAATTCAACATTTCATAAAGAGGTGTAAACAAAAAATTATTAGTAGAAAAACATTTAAATAAACCCTTTAAAACATTTAGTTTACATAATTAGCCACAACCATATTCATAAGAATGGCGAACGAGCCACTTACCGATAACTCATGCCAAAACGTGTCAAAACCCAAAACCCATCTCTTTATAAAATCAAAACCACTTTTTATGGCCATAAATGGACACAAAAATATCACATTTCCTACTTACCATACTTTAATAAATTCAACAATGTTATTTTGTATCACATTTAGCACAAAAAGACCAACCAGACACTTTTCTGAAGACTAGGCAGGTAACATTTAGCAAAACAACTTCTATTTAACACCCAAAGGGGTAAAAAAATTGCATGAAAAATATTTATTACAGTAGATAAACTAGTTCATGAACATTACAATACATATTCAAAAACTAGTGGAACATTTATTTGAACAAGCAGTGTTCCCTTTTATAAGGAAACAACTCCATTTTACACAAAACAAGTCATAAATAACCATTTCTTACACCAAATAAATAATACAATGGTCACACATAAATAATAAACATGTATATATGGTGATAAAATCATAAAAAATATTAAAAATAAATAATAATGGCATTTTCATGGGAGAACCTACCTCAAAACCATGGAAGAAGGGAGTTGCACACATGAAAACACCCGTCGCGGGTTCCAAAACCCTAGATCTATGAAGAGCAACCCTAAAAAACAAAACCCCATAAAAAATTATCTTAAAACATAACCCTATGTCTACCATGACCACGGGATAATAGAAATACCAGAAAAAATGAATGAATAAGGAAGAGGGAAGTGAAAGGAGAAAGATTTGATGATGAAATTACGAAGAACCACTTACCTTCGGTGAGAAATGGCCTACAAAGAGGCCCAAAACGAAGGAGAAAGAAGGTGTAAGAACCACTAGTAGAAATAAAATAGTTTGAGACACATTGTGGAGTCATAATCACTACAAAATTTTTGAACAATGAATAAAATATAAATGAAATAAAATATTTTTAAAAAAATGGAAATGGGCTCACGGGTTGGCCCAATACCTGAATAAATAACCCAAATCCACTATGATTATGAATTCATAAGAGGTGAAAATAGATATGGTGGTTTTAATTTTTCAGGGTAGGCCATGTGGGAAGTTTAATTAGTGAAAAATTTATAAAAACAAAGGAGTTATAAATCAAACAAATTTTCTTTTTAAATATGGAAATGGGCTCCTGGTTGGCCCAAATCCTAAAGTAACCAACATTTTCTCCAAAAACACCCAAACAAGCTATGGGGAACCCATGGTAGGTTGATTAGAACTATATGGAAATTCAATACTCAACATTCATCTCTCTGAAAACCTGGGGAAAGGGTCATTATTTCCAACACACTGGATCAAAATCAATACATGATACACTAGGTGTGACATACTACATTTTGGAGGATCTCATTATGTCATGTTATGCTGCACAGTAACTAACATATTATATAATAATTTAGAGTTTGACATTCTTCTATAAATCTAATGTATCATTCATAACTGATTATAATGTGATAATAATATTGAGGTTTTTCAAAATCAAGAATGGTCATATAGCTACAATTTTAAAATTTAAAGTATTTAACTATACATTGAAATGGTTTTTAATGTTAAATTTTTTTAAGAATTTTTCATGGTATAATGATTCAAGTCCAAAGAGGGTTATTGAATAAGTATATAAATAGGTTCAATTCATGCGTCATCTGTGTGTGACATAGTTCATATTAATACAATTATAACAACTCAATTCAATGATATTTTCCCTCTCAATCTCTCTTTAACTTTAACCTATGAATCAATTAAACAATGATAATGAATTCATCCATCCAAGGCATTATGAGAATAGAATAATTGAAGAATACCATAGGAGGAAGTATCTTACTTATAACTTCTCTGTGATTTCTATCATGCTCATGTGGTGAAAGTTATATTGGTTGGATAATTAATGAAAAAAATTTAAAAAAATTTATTAATTAATTACTTCCAATACACATGGATGATATAATGTCTTAATTCAGGTACTATGTGATCTCTCCTATGGGTTTGGATAAGTGTTATCCCCTCTAAAGTACTTCAATGAGACACATGAATTAGGAAGATCAGTAAGAAATAATGGTATACTAATTTTTACTCATGAATAAATGATCGTGAATCATGGAAACACAAACCTAAAGTAAAAAACAAAAATGTGAAATTTAAATGGGAATAATAATTTATACATATAATTCATGTATCAATACTAATATATCATTTCATTTTGTACTAGTATCATTATCTATGACTCATATATAAAATACCACGAGATATATTCTTTTATCCAATGTATTTAAGGGATATAAAAATTTGGGATTACCCTTCACATAATAATATTCTCATAAATTTTTTTTATATATGGATATTAATTCATTAATAGAATCATATATAAATAAGAAATCATAACATAATTAACCCATAAAAATAAGATCATTTACATGATAAAATTGTGACATGCTTCATAAGATTCAATTAATTTGTAAGAGTGTATGGTCCCAAAAATTTAAATACATAAAAATTTAGAGAAATATAAAAACAGTTAGAAATTTGTTTTTATATAGAAAATAAAAAAATAAATGGAGATAAAGAATATTTTTTAGGAAAAGTAGAAATTATATGAAATGATACAGATTTTATTAGCAGTTTATTATTATTTTGAGTAACCATAATCATAGCAAAGATAAAAAAATTAAAATATAAATAAAAAACAATGAGTCATTTAATAAATTAATAGGAAAACTTTTATAAAACATATAATTTATGAAAATACTAGAAAATTAAGAGATATATATATATATAGGTATTTAAAGAACTTGAATTAGAAAATCATACAGAAATAGTAGAGGAAAGTTCCATAAAAGGTTTCCTAATGAAATATAGTTGATGGTGAATGTTAATATAAATATTGAAAAATATGACTAAATTGTAATAGTAAACATATAAGGGTAAACATAAAAATGATATAACTTAATATAGATCAAGATGAAATAAATAATATAAAATAAGAGATATCTAAGAATATTCTCCCCAGCATAACTTGTGAATTGATTAGAAGCTCTCTATTTAACCCCAAAAGATCCTGTGAAATTTTTTTGAAACTAATTTAATATTTTCAATATTTTATGTCACACCAAAAATTTTGTTAATAATTCCTTAAAGTCAACAATGAATTTATATTTTGTTACACATGACACTATGCTTTAACAAACCACGATATATTGTTATATTATAATAGAAAATAAACCATTAAAAACATTTCATTAATCACAGTAATATGAATAGTAATAGATACTTTTAAAATATTAAGTATATTGGTTTTATATAAAGATAACATATATATAAAAGAGTACATAATTTTTAGAAAAGTCATATGTTTTGAAAATACTTTTTTCTCAAAAAAAAGTTTCCTATTAATTTTTGTGAACTATATTAGATTTAATTTTTAAAAAATTTGTAAAATTATTCGTATAAAATAAAATTCATTTTTCAAAATCATAATTTCAAAATTTCCATAGCGTTAGTTTTTGGTATTTTTATAAAAATATTAATTTTTTCATGAATAGTGAATAATACTCATTTTTATTATTAGTTATCATTTATTTTAAGGTTTTTTCAAAGATAAAAATTATATTAATATGGTTTTAAAAGTAAAATAATTATTTTATATATATATATTAATACAATTTAAGTCTCTAGAAGAATTTTCATATTGATTTTTGATATAAAAACTCTTTATGATTTTTAATATTTTTCTCTTCAAAACACTAGCTTCTCATCTCATCTACATGATTAATTATTTATAAAACATTTCCTATAATTGTAATATAATTTGAAAAAAATGGATTCCATATTTGGAATAAAAATGATATATTTTATCTAATATGGCCAACATAATTTTTTTGCCTAATTAAATGTGAAAATCGTAAAAATTAATTATTGTTGTTAAAGTAAGAATGAGTTTACCATGGGATTAAACTAAGAAGATAATGTTTTAAATGAAAATAAGACTTGTAAAACCCCTAATTTCTAGAACTGTATCAATTTTATCCATCCCATGTTCATGTATATGGTAATTTTGAATCTTTTTACTTGTGAATGTCTTTAACATTTTATATTATTTAGGGACATTACAAAGTAGTTTCCATGATGGTTATTTTCCCCACTTAAAAAAGGCCACTACCAGCATTCACATATTGACACCTCTTAAATTTTGGTAAAATAATATATTAAGTATATTTATATTATATTTATAACATAATTTCCCTTCATTAAATATTATATCGTATATACACTTTTTACATTCCATTTGAGGTGGGTATGTTAGTATCGATCACATGTATGGCGGACTACCACCTCATGAAGCGACCTGATTTATTATTAATAAATAATTACATGAAAAATAATAAATATTATATTGTATAAAATATTTGATATATGTGAAATTATAATTTTTATTTAATAGTTAATAATTAGTTACTTTTATTCCATTAATTTCATCAATAAAATGGAAACATCATTCATTCGTGTATATGGCCAACCATCCCCATGATCTATGTATTTAATTTTCTATATATAAATTTTTTATATCACTATATATACATTAATAATTAATATAAATTATATTTTTATCACTGTTAAAATTCATGGATGATTAAACCATAATCAAAGTAATTCTATCAAAATTAAAAAAATCCAAACATATACATAAAATAAAGCACCTATTTCCCCAAACTTGATTTTAGCAAAGTTTTATTAATAAAAGGGTAATAAAATTTCATATGTAAATCTCATATTTTTTATTAAATATATAATTAATTTTCATTTATATGTCTATAATAATCTCATATTTATTATACATGAGTTTTTAACATTTATAAAGGAAGTCAAGACTTAAGGTAAGAGAATTCTAGAATCTTTTTTATTTTTTGGAGACACATGAAAATTGAATAATCCTTCATTTTTTGTGATTTATATACTAAAACAATTAAATTATATATAATGAATATAATTATTTTCATTCTAATTATGTTTTCATTTTATTTTTTTATTTATTGGGACTTAAAATTCTAAATAATACTAAAGTGGTAACATATTTTCACCTAACTTTTATTTTCAGTGAGACACAAGACATTGTCACCATGAGTTTATTTTAAGTGGTGTACATACTTTCAATAAATATATATGCATTTCAGTATCTTCCTATCATTGGGATTATGGTTCAGATTTTAAAAAAGTATTAAGATATTTTTCTGTAAATTTTCTTTCTTTGAGACATATGTTACGGTATACACCTATTTATAGTGAATATGATTCAAATTTATTAAAGTGGTTTGATTTTTATATTACAATCTCATTATTTATCAATATTTTTATGATTACAATTCATATAAAGAAATATTTTTATATATTTCTAAAGAAACTTCCAGATTTTATTACCGTATATTTATTTCGTTAGAATACCTTTTTCCCCTTTATTTTCTTATTTTTATGTAATATAGAGTTCAAAATAATTTTTTAGTAAAAATATTCTTTATTTACCTCTTGGGTCGAAAGCCCCTTTTTCATCCAAAACAATGTTTTATAAAATATTTCCAAACATTTTTTTAAAATTATTAAAATTATTTATTAAAATACTTTTTACTAATTTTTTTCCATTATATAAAGAGTAGTTTTTTATAACATGCACCACATGAACAATATTTCCCACTATCCTTACCACTCAATGATTTCATAAAAACCTTACATGTTGTAAAATTTCCTTTTAAAAAAATTATTTCCATTAATATTTGGAAAATTTTATATTTTTAAAAAATGATTTTAAAATGAAAATGATTTTGAATTATTATTATTTTTTTTAAATCAAATATGAAAGGTTTTTTTCAATAAGAAATTTTTTAAATGGTATTTAATTATTTTTTTTAATTAAAAATATTTAAATTTGTTTATGAAATCTATGTTTTGAAAATTTATTTTCAAATAAAATTTATCTTCCTCATGAGAGTTTCCAAGTGATTTATATTTCAAGATCAATTTCATCTAACATTACATCCTTTAACATAGCTTATGATTTTCTGGGGATATGAACCATGGATACCATTCTTATTCTTTAAATAAATGGTTTGTGATGAAAATATGTTAATGAATCCTATATCTCTTTCATGGGTTATACCATGATAAGTTTTTATGAATCCCACATCTATTTCAATGGGTTATACCATGATAAAATTATTATGGGACCCCCTTATTTTTATATGGGTTATCATATGATGCAATGATGAAATGATTATGAAACATATGTCTTTTCCAAAGGTTATGACATGATGGATGTTTTATGGAATAGATTTTATTTCATATGTTTTGGTTTGATGAATGATTTATGATATTTAGGAACACATATATATGAATTTCATTATGTGTTGGGTGGCAGCTATATGTACCTTCAATGCCTTGGGTATAGTTTTATATGTCATGATATAGATTTTTCTGCAATGATTAATGGAATTTTTCCTCTATGATGGTCATGGGAGTGATTATTGACTACTACGATGATTCAGGGAGTGAACCCATTCCACTATAACATCCTTATAAGTAATCCTTGAATAATATTGAAATGATTTTCTATAGTTATGTGTGTTCCACAATTCTGTGTTTCATGCCAATGTTATACTCTGACAACTCTTTTACTTTGATTCCATTAGGATTCATTTATTACAAACATCCAATATTTATTCCATGTATCAAGAATATGGTTTTTGATATACATGATATGTTTTTCAAATATTTTTCTCTTGTTCTCATATCATTATACTCATGTTATATTTTAATATATCACATTTTTACCCTTACTGAACATCTGAGCTCACCCTTTCTTATGTTTTAGATCCCAGGATAGTGAAAAAGATTATATAGTGTATTTTTTTGAATATTACTAAATGGGGATATATTTATTGTAGATGTTGAAGATCATTCAAAAAATAATAATATTGTGATTGTATTCTTCAAATACGCTAAGCTATTAAGTCCCTCCAGTATATAATTTTTCAATATATTTAATATTATTCTAAATAGATACAATATTTATTTATGAAAATCTTAGGTCTCTATTTTCAGTATTAGATGAAAGTTTTAGATTACCATTGGAAGATAGGATGAGAAAACATTAGTGTTATCTCTAAGAAAAACATTAAGAATATCCCTAAGGATGATACAATGTGTAGGAAAATCTCTTGGAATTCTGTTAAAGGTTTGAGCAAGTGGTTTCCAAGAAATTTCATCCATATTTGGATCTAATAAGTGGATGTGGCTCTAGAATAGAGGTACCTAGGGGTAATAACTCAAAAAATGTTGTATTCATCATCATTCCATCATCATTTGTTACACGACAACCAGCCTTGTTGAACACCTTGTTTGAAATTCCTATGGGATAATCTTGAGAAATTCACAAACTTTTTACTAACCATAATGATGAATTTAAATAAATTATTACTATGAATAACCTAGTTTAATCCTCAAGTGTCATAGATTAAAATTCATTTTTCATTATTTAGACCTTTATAAGTTATTTTTCATGATTTTTTGTTCACCACTATGATTATTGTTGCTTACACTATAATTTTTTATTTTATTAAACGGTTGGAAACCAATGTAATCATGTTAATGATGTGTGTGATGGAAAATTAAATGATAGTAATTTTGAGTAGCTAGACATTATGGGATATGGATTATAAAATTTCATTTCTATTCTAATGTAACAATTTCAAGTCATGATTCGTGCTAAAATTTCAAATAACAAAAGGAGGGACAAATATTCTCATTAGACCTTTGTGATGCAATGTCCACCAAACTTTTTGGGATATGTTGATCCTCTAGTTTCCCTTTAGTGTTTTAGAAATATTGAAAATATAGCTTCCATTCTCTACTCTTTGCAATATCAAAAATTCATTCTTGTTTTATACCATTTTCAATGTGAATAGGATCAATGGTTCAATATCATCAAGAATACAAGTGAAAATGATGAAATATACTTCATTGATTTAGATGAGTTCATGAACTTATTTTTACAATATATAAATTCCACTTATTATTTCTAAGAATATAGATAATTATACCATTAAGATAATTTGAAATTATGGTGAGTCATATGGTACCTATGAGTAAAATATTATAATACATATAAGGTTTTCTTCTTGTATTTTCATATTACTAGAAATTAACTTCAATTAATTCTTCAGTATCATAAAACAATGTCTCTGAATGGAGTTATCCGAAAGAGACATTAGTAGATATGAAGATCTATTTTGATGTGTTATAAAGGTGTTAATGGTGGTTGGTGTTACAAATCAATATAATGGTTTTAATTAGAAGATTAAAATAGAATTCAATGGAATATCAAAAACCATAGAGAGAAGAAGAATATATTTTATTTATTTTCAAATTTTGGAAAGAAACATGAATGAAATTGTATTAAGGGTACTATTAAATATTATATCTTTTTAAGGGAAGGTCATTTGGGAATTGAATGCTTATGTGATGGAATGAAGTTAGATTATAATAAAAATAGATAGAAATCTCTATATACTACACCACTCATACTCTATTGATTCATTTGTAAGGTGTTTGTGAATTTCTCAAATTAGTTCCCCAATCCAAGGGATAATGTGGATGAAAATTCAGAAAAACTACTAATGCCAAAGGAAAAAAATCATATTTAATCAGAGTGGATGAATTGAATCATATTGATTAGGGAATATAATCCTTTTATCCTTACTTTTGAATTTCATGTTTGATTTGGTATGAATGAGTGCTATGAAAATCTTATTATTCTTACTTTAGTGAAATTTCATGTGATTTTGAGCACTGATTGTCTCCCTCTACATGGATTTTAGATTAGTGAAATCACATTTGATATTTTATTAATACAAGGATAAACCCGACCATCCAATGAATTTTTTTGGGTAAGATAAGAGATTATATAAGGAATAAAGGGTGAATTAACTTTTGAAATTGTATTTGTATCCATGTAATATAACTTAAGATTTATTGATACTATCATTGGTTTATGATTTTTATGTTGATCGTAAGTTTAAAATCATTTCTTGCCCTTCAGATGTTTTATGTTGTATAATTTTATAAATAATATTGATTTTTTGGGGGTAATTTATTAAAATGAAACCCTTTTTGTGTATGTGTTTTATTTAAAAAGTTGTTTAAGGAGTAATTTCTTCAAACTTTATGGAGATATTATTAATGGTAATTGTAACATTCAATGTTTTTCTTATTTTTATGTTTCGTTAATTATGTGTTGCAGTTGATCAACTCATGAAGCCATTACACATTGATGCTATCAGAGAAGATATCTCTCTGTATACTATTTTAATAATATACATTATGTAAGTGGTAAGGTTTCTTTAGGTAACACATTCAATTGTATCAGATCATGAATCAAACTTTACATCAATGTTTTAGTTATTTCATCAGTAATAACTTTCTATAAAGTTGAGTTTCAGCACTATGTACTGACCTTAGAAAGATGATTAGTCTGTGAGAACAATTCAAACCCCTAGAGGATAACCTAATATCTTATTATATGTATTTGAATGGTAATTCAGATCAACACCATCCTCTATATTATTTTTATTAAAATAAAAGCCTTCACTCAAGATTTCAGATGGGTTCTTATGAATCCCTTTATTTAAATAATTGTAGAACTATAATGTACTATAATGAAGTTGTAGAAATAAATCTATTAGAAACCTAGAAAGTTGATGACATGGTAGCGAAGGTCAGATCCATTCAAAAAAACATAATATAATCAAAATGTTGAATGAAATATATTTTTCATAACTGTCGATGAAAAAAATATGAATTTAGTTAGAAGGTGTTTCTCGGAATTTCTCATTGGAAGAAAGTAATGATGTTTTTAAATAAATGAAAACTAATCCCAAGGTATAACACCTAGACCTAGTATCCACTAAACTGATATTACTATCCTATTTTCCACTTGACCTAAATAATGTCTCTTCATATGGAAGAGGCTACCAACTACCAGTGGGGGTCTAAAATGGAACTGTGAGGAGACTATACCCCCATATTAGAGTTCACGGTAGAAATAAGAAACCAAATCATAAACATAAATGTCAGAAAAATTAATAAATATATTGAAATGTTCTATAATAAAATTAGATTTACTAATGGCTTAAATAGACGTGTTATATATATAACCAACCACACACTTGGTTGGTTACATAACATTCTTGAATTAAAATAATTCACAATTGGTCTTTATAAAATTACCTTGAGAACCCCATCTAGTCATCTGATACCACCCATGAAATCCTGATCAACCAAACCATACTCAACACATGCCTTCACCCATACCTATCTATGGAATAAACAGCTGAGAGCCTATTGGGTACCCAACTATAATGGCGGCCTGTGCTGGGTGTGAGTATAACTCAAAAAGCCTCTAACAATAGTGTCCAAAGAAGATATCAGTCAGATCAATAGTGTATGAAGATAAAAAGTTGAATAAATAAATAGTATATAAAAGATATGCATGACAAGGTACATGATATCTCATCTATTACCCAATTGACCAAGGGTTCTAAGGTGTCCCCCATGCTATCCAAGTGTCCAATAACCCCAATGATTCCTCTAAGAATAACACTGGGGGTATATAAGGTAACAGTCTCGGAATCATGTTAACTTGCAATTCAACATAGGTAATAAGAAAACATATATCCATTTACATATGTAATGTACCTGAACCATTAGAGTATATAATATCTGTAATTTATCTAAATAAAGTATTATCATAAACATCAATTGTAACTAGAACCTCCTTCCAACACCTAAACACAAGCCAAACTATCAATACCGATATTAAACGTCATGTCGATAAAACCAACTAAAAACCTAAATTTTTTTCCTAGAACCCCGGTCTAGTATCCATCTATACAATAACATTAGTGGTTCCCAGAGAATTAATCTATCCAAACCCAAGTAGGAGGAGCATAATTCCCACATCCTCTCCCGAAGGGTATGACATCATCGCCCAAATCACTAGTCTTGAACTCTAACCATGATTTATAATATCATTTTTATAGCTTCAGTCTGACACCATATCTGTAGTATACTTATTATTCCCGAAGCATTAGTCCAGCACCCAAACATTATATCACTTCAAAAATACCTATATCAACATCACATCTACAAAAAAATATTCCATAAAACCACAATAGCGACTTGTTAAACAAAATTCACTATATATTGTTTCTATGAATTTTAAAATTGAAACATACCTCAGCAAAGCCCAAATATTTTTTATTTTGTGATACAAAAAACCAAACACACTCATTAAACATTTCAAAACAACCCTTTTAAACCATTGGTTTTTATCTTTTAAAACAAAACATGTCTAAAGGCTGATATTTCCATTAAAACAATAAGAATATCCATTAAATTATTTTCTCTCAAAATGTCACCAAAAGCCCATTTAGAATTTAAATTTTAAATATAATTAAAACAACTTTTTATAAACCACCTAGAAGTCAACAACTCACTTCAAAATTTGTATCATTTCCAAAACAAAGCATTCCCTATTGACATAATAGACCTATTAAAATCCCAACACACACTGTTAGAACCATTTTAAGATCCACATAGGCATTTCCAAAACATAACCCATAAAACTCCATATTTTTTCCTCTTAAAAACCATAACCCTTTATTTCCACATTCTACCTATTATCCCCTTTTTACTATTCAATAAAAACAACCAATGAGCTTAATTGAGTTAAGATCGTAAGATAACTCCATTACATAAATGACGGAAGAAAACATATCACTCATGGGATTTAAGGTGTACACCACATACACAAGAAAATAAATAACAAGACTATGGGTAAATATCTTAGAGAATATTTTTATCATGCATCCAAAACAAGGTGGCCTTGACATGGTTTGTCCAAGGATCATCCAAACATCTCAACACCCAACCAAGATTGTCTAGATCACCATATCCATAATATCATACTAAAAAATCACAATTAATTAATTATAACAATTATAATCATTTAATTAACCAAAATACAATATAGAATAATGTTGAAAAACTTATTGGTTCCTCATGTTACATCAAAAGAAAATCCTAACCACTCACTAAAGACCCGCAGCATAACCCCAATCACATTTAAGGACAAAGACCTTATAGTTTCTACCATTTAAATACTTACATAAATTAATTCAAATCAGAAAACATAATAAAATTTACCATTTTCACATAGCTTAATTAAAAAATTATGAAACGTGTAGAATTTTTCATGTGATCTCCTCTACAAGGGACAACCAAAATCCCCATGGGAAATGAATGATTCCATAATGATCCCGTCTAATCATCATCAAAACTGAACTAAAGAACACAAAAATTATATAGAAAAATATAGGGAATAAGCGAAACCATCATAGAAGAATAAATCACCTCAAACAACAATAAATTGCCATGAAAACACCCCCCAATATCAAGGGAGTGAAAATGATAAGGGGCTTGGAAACCCCCTGGTTCATGCACCTGTAATATTAGAGAATGGGGGTTGGGAGGATAAAAAACATGTGGTGATTTTTTCTAAATTCCACTTATTTAATAAATAATGGAAAATCACATGGTTTGGATTCCTAGTTTTTGAAACCATGCACCCACCTTGTGGTTGGATCTTTCCAAGTCCACCACGCACATGGTTTCACAACATGGTTGGACAAAACATACACCAACCATGCTCACACATATTATCCAAAACTCCCATCCTCGTATGGTTGTTCCAAAAGTCTTGATAAACTATCTTCCGACCAAAACTTCAACACTTCCTACCCCTCTGAAGCAAGGAACATGGTTTTCTTTAAACCATGTGAAACCCTTGTATCATGTCTCTAAACCACCTCATCCCCTCACAGTTCCTCCTTTTTCCTCGCATGGTTTACTACAAACCATTATCAAACTATGTAACTCAACCATTCCTGTTTATAATTGAACTGAAACCCTCATGAGCATCCTAATGTTACATGATTTCCCATAAACTGTGCACACCAAACCGTGGACCCTTTATAGAGAACTATAAAACTCCCAAAACATACCCTGATGCCACCAAAGACCTCTCATACACCCAAGATACCACCTGACTATCCTTTAGCATCTAGAAATATCATTTTGAGAGATTCCAACTCTTATAGTCCTATTATGAGTCTTAGTTCAATATTCTACATGTTCGGTAACAAAAAATAAAATTCAATCAGAAAATTTTGTTCCATTTGGATGTGTAATCTTATTACCTCCCATCCATAATAGTTATTTTCCCCTAGAAGACTTTGTGGTTATCCAACTCCACCACCTGAAATATGTTGGTCACTAGGTTTTATCCAATAACTCAATTCATATTTTGATTTAAAAAACACTACTATGTGACAACAACCAACTTAAGGCCCTTGATCAGCGGAAAACCTAATATAACACCTATTATCAAAATCCAAACACCAAGATGGATCTTAAATGATCCCCTCAAATGGAAACATTTATGAAAACTTCATCCAAGTAGTCATTGGGATACGATTATCCCTAGCATAATCTCTAACTCATAACTACCACCATATGACAGTTAACACCCCTTCCATTGAGAAATCCCCCTTAAAACATGAGCTTGTGCTACCACCAAGTGTTTGGTAGGGATTTCATCCTACCGATCAAAAGCACACATGAGAATTCCAAACATCCTTGTAAATTATAGTCATCACAAAAAACCAAATGAAATGGAAGAATAATCACTATCTATACCTGAACTAAGAACATCATAGCTATTCCTGAAAAGCCCAATCCAATCCCAAAACACACATGTATTTCCTGAAATGACACACTAGATGTAGCTTAAAATTTCCTCTCCCACATTGTGCGCTAAATCCAATTGAACTATCATTGGTAATCATATCCTAAAACAACCATCTCTAACTATTGGACGGTCACCATTTTATCTAACCACTAAACCCTCATACTTTGGGGAATTCCAAATCCACCCTAACATACCCAGTGGAGTCCATAACCAAACCACTTTCTAAAAACACCTCGATCTCGAAGGCAACACTCGAATTGATCATTCTTCACCACTGATCTCCCATTAGCCTTATTTATAGAAATTTTTCAAGAACTTAGTGGTTATTCAATGTAATCATAATTCTACCATGATCGATCCATGATCAATTCCACATACTTGTGATCCCTCCAATATGAAGGGTGTGCCTCCTCAACTGATACATTACTCCCCACCATAGGAGAGTTGTATTCATTCCCCCACTCAGGAGTCTCCAATAACCATGGTACTTGTTCCAACCACTTAAAACCCAATAATTGGACATTTCAATATCACTCTAACTATAGAGACCAAGAATAACCCCAACTACTATGTTTTTATGGCATCTGAGAAGGGAACCCAAGGCATTCATCGATATCTTGTCCATCCTAAGGACCTCATCCCTAGATAGTCAATGGTGAACATCCAACAGTACTAAACCACACTCATTTCCCCATGAGCGGAACATACAAGAGGACCCTTATAAATGAAAAGAATAATCTCTATAGTGTGTAATATAAGAAGTTCACTCTTAGAATACTCAATATGATGTCAATATATTGGGATTGATCATATCTAAACTATGAGTATACTAATATTTCATCAACAAATATTACCAAAACATCATCCATTCCATAACATCACAGTTCTATCCAGGGTCCTTAAGTCACCAAGCCTAAAAACCTCTCATAATAGTCACATTGGTTCTCCTCCCACTCATGGATTACTACTCCACTCAAACACCTTAGTGTATGCTCTCATAATTTCGGATTCAAAAACCAAATGTCAGAGTGTTTCATCATCAACTCATTACTCCATGATCTCATAAATAATTAATCATTGCGTACACTCTTGTGTGACCCCACCAGAAAACCTAATTCTGAATCTAATATATCAAGATTTATGAATCATCTACTTTCAATCCCTATCCATTTTCAATTCCTCTTCAGTATTCCCATCTCACCCAATGAAGATAACCCTTTTCACTTTCCAAAACCAAAATCATCTCACCAATCCAAGTTTACGTTGCAACAGAAACATCTGTATCTAACCATGATAGAAACAAAATAATTTTACCCCTAAAAAATCACACATTCCACTACATCACCGTCCCTCCAAGTATTTCCCATCTCATGAAAAATGGACACCTTCATGTATGTCACACTGAAAACCACTCGCATGCATGGTTTCAACCAAAATGAATCATCCACTTATAATCTAAGGAAAAAACACTAGGAAAATCCTTCCTACCCAACTATCACACAAAATAAGAACCCATACAGGCATTTCCCTTTTGAAACCATTTATAAGGATTAAACAATAGTACCTACGTGATCTTTTGAAAAAACAATGGAATCCAACCTGCCAAAACCCGATACTAGGTTGCACCCTTACTTTATTATTATCAAAGTTCTGAAACAACCATCATTTATTTTCACACCCAATGGTACCCATAACCCAAATGACCTCACTAAATGGCGAACCTTAAATTCTACACGACACCACTCCCCAGACATGAGTCACATCAAAAGGTCACTATGTCTAACCACCCAAGTTCTACACCGGCTAATAGAAGGACATAACTAATGGGAAATCAACGTACACCTGTCTCATCATCACATGACATCAACAGGTCAAAACACAATCTTTTAGGTTATCCTACCATAAAGGTGTCATACACAAACGAAATTCCAATAACTAATCAGTTCTTCCTCTCTAAGAATCTACACAATAGACCTCATCCAAGAGGAACTAGACAAGAAACCAACCAAGAACAAAAACCATACAATATGGGGTCTAATATTACTACAATTATACTACACTAAGCCACCAAGGTCACTCCACTAACTATACATAAGAACAAAACCAGTGTCCTCATTCTCAAGCATCTCACTGTAGATCCACAAAACATTTTGTAATAAGGACATCCATAAAATAACACACTAGAAGGCTTGTAACAAGTTGATACTACATGCCTAACATAAGGAATGAGACACCTCCTTCCTCTATAAAACAAGAGTCAAAACCATGTAATATGCCTCTTGCGGACAATCCATGAGCCTGAAATCCATAATAAACCTTCAAATAAAATAAAAATGTGTGTTTCTTGAATTAAAAAACATTTAAAACTGTAACGCCACAAATCTGAAGATCAATCATATCCCCTAGTAATATGGAATTTCTACCAAAATATGTGTTAACTATGCCCTAACCTACTACCTATCACAAGAAATGGAACATTCATATATCTTCTTTATACTAAAACCACGCATAATAAAATAACCATAAAATAAAATAACTCTAATACCAATTTGTAACTCCCTGGCATGGGAGTCACTAAATCGGTTCCCTAAGATGCAGTGCCACATGTCCTCAAGAATGACTCCTCATATTCCAGAGGCTGTTGACTAGAAACAATGGTATAAAATGAATCTTTGAGGAGACTACGACACCATATTAGAGTATACAACTAGAAATAAATAACCAAATCATACATATCTTAGTAATATAAAAGAATAAATAGACTAAAAAATATATAATAAAATCATATATACTAAAGGATAGAACAAGTAAATTATACATACAACTAACTTCCCATTTGGTTGGTTACATAACATACAAGAATTAAAATAAACTGAAAAAGGTCTCCACAGAATCACCTATCCAGACCCATCATGTCATTTTACACCACTTGAGAAATTAGGCTCGACCAAACCATACTCAATGCAGGCCTCAACACAATCTTATACCTGAAATAAACATATGGGAGATTCTCAGGTACCTAAGTGAAATGGAGGCCCGATAATGGTATGATTAAAACTGAGTAGTCCACCATCAACATTTTCTAATGATGTTATCAATTAGAGTAGAAGTGTATAAATATTGATGGTGGAATAAATAAAAAACAAAAAAGAAATATAGGAAAAGTAACATGACATCTCATCCAGTAATGACTGGCCCAAGGGCTCTAAGTTGTACAGTAGGGAAACAAAGAATGCAACGACACGAAGTAATTATCTATGAATAAAACAGATGGAACAAACTATTAATGTATGGGAAGTGTGTTTTCTTTTCATTCAACTCAAGCAATCATAAAACCCACATCCATGGTACTAATCTAATATACATGATCCATCAATGCCTAGAATATTAGTTAAGAATGTAAATAAAATTTCAACATCAACATTAAACATGGCTCGAGACAGTATCCACCACCTAACTATAAAAAAAAATATTAGTATATATATGGAACATTGGGTCCATCAACCCCACCAAAAAAATAAAAGTATCTACTAGAACATCATTCCAGTATCCATCTATACAATAACATCATTGGTGCCTAGAGCCTCAATTTATCTGTAGTAAAGGAGGAGTAGCATCAGCATAACATCCTTTCCCACATGGAATACCATCATATACCAAATCATCTATCTAGAACTATAACCATGATGTATACTATCTATTTCTAGAGCCTACGTCTAACACCATATATGTAGTATACTTCATGTTCTAGAAGTATTTTTCTTGAAACCAACCACTCAATCACTTTATAAATACCATCCTCATCGGCATGTCTATAAAAAAAGTTCCAAAAAACCATAACAACCCCTTTTTAAAACATTTACACCTACAATGGTATTTAAGAATTTCAAAACCACAAAACATCAATAAATCCCATCCATTTGTAAATTCCACAAGAGACTAAACCAAAGACCCTAATTAAAAATTTGAAACCCACCCTTTCAAAAAATGGGTTTATCGCTTTGAAAAACAAACAATACCTAGGGATTATATTTCCATTAAACCAAAACATGATCCATAAATTAATTTTTGTAAAAAATATCACCATGTTCCCATTTGAAATCAACATCAGAAATCAAGTTAAACACCATTTTTATAAAAAAAAGTGGAGGTCAGTACCTCATTTCAAAACAAAGATAATTTCTAAAACATATAATTCTTCTTTTGACATCCACAACTATGTTAGATCCCAACCCATGCAGTGAAAACCATTTCAAGATCCCCATAGTCATTTCACAAAACACAACCCATAAAACACATCATTTTAGCCCCTTAAGAATCACAACCCTTTATTTCCCAGTTCTGCCCACTAACCTCTTTTTACTATTTAATTAGAACAAACAACAAGGTTAATTCAGTTAATATCATTACCAAACTAAATAAAAAAGGGAGAAAACAAGACAATCATGTTCTTTAAGATGCACACCACATATAGATGAAAATAAATTAACAAGATAATGGGTAATTATCGTTGACCAACCTCCTCATTAGAGAAGATTTCCATCATGTTTCAAATACATGGCAGTCGTTCCAATGTCCTTCCAATCTTCATTCAAAACTATTGTTACCCAACAGATCTCATTTTGATCACCCAAACCTTTATATCATACAAAAGATATAAAATTATTTAATTATAAATATTATAATCAATTAAGTAACCAAAATACAACATGGTATAAATCCCAAAAACTCATTATGTCCTCATTCAGTATCGAAACTGAAGCCAACATCTCAGCAAAGGCCCACATCATAACACTGACCAAAATTTGAGCCAAATACCTCAAATGGGAGACCATTTAAACACTTAATAAAATTTATTTAATCATGAAAACCAATTAAAATTCACTGAAGTCACATATATTGATGAAACAACATGAAATGTTATGCTGAATCCATCTTGGGATCTCCTTAACATAGGTCAAGAAAAGGTCCCATGTGAAATGGATGATTCCACCATTTTTTGTGTAATATTCATCAAAATCCAAAATAAAGAGCCCCAAAAATATAGGGAGAATATAAGGGTAAAAGAAACTATCAAATAAGGATAACACACCTCAGACATGATGAAATGAATAGAAAAACACCCTCATAATTGATGGATAGAAGGGGATGAAAGGATTTGGAAACACCCTATTCGTGTACCTAGAATACGGGAGAAATGGAGTGGGGAGGTTGAAAACCCATAGGGAGAATTTTTTAAAATTCCCATTTTAAAAGAGATCTTGGAAGTCACATGGTTTGGTCACACAATTTTCCAAAATATGCACCAATACAGTATTATGCTCTATTCAAGGCCACCACTCACAGGGTTTGGATACACAGTTGGAAAAAACATGCTCCAACCATGTTCATCCCTACTGTCCAATACCCTCTTCATAACATAGTTATACAACATGGTCTGATAAATCATGATCCAACCATGTTTTCATCACCTCCATACCCTCTGCCGAAAAGAGCACAATTTTTTGGAAACCGTGCACATCTTGTGTACCATGTCACGGAACCTCTTTATCCCTACCTAGTTTCTCCTTTTTTCATAAACGGTTTACCCTAAACCATTATAGAACTATGGAACCTTGATATTCCCATTTAAATTTGAACTAAACACCACAATATCATCAAGGTATCACATTATCCCAAACATTGGGCACTAAATTGTGCACCCTTTCTATAGAACTCCAAAACTACAAAAACATAACAGGAATCCTCCAAAACTCACCTGAACACCTAGGATACCCCTAAAGTATCATTCATATTATAAAAACACACTTTTGATAAATTAAAACTATCAGAGTCCCATTCTGTGTCTTCTTCCAAGATTTGACTTATCCAGTAATGAAGAATCAAATTCCTTTATAATATTTCGATCCATATGGATATGGTATCATATACTATGTGTATTGGTCCCTTTGAAATTATTACTCATATTAGGATTGTATCTTATGGTTTGGTACAACCACCCAACCTATCCCAGATTTCTGATTTATTCCATTTATCTATCTTAAGGATTTACATATGAAATCCATCACATGTTCTAAACCTAGTGGTCATACTACTAGAACATAATATTTCCAATCTGGAACAATCGAGAGAGATTTTAGATCATAAAAATAAATTTCTATGAAAATATACCACTCACTTAGTAATTTCTTTTGGTAAAACCACTATTTTGAGGAATCTAGGTGGGAACCTAAGGATGTAATGTGGAAGAAGTATCATCATTTGGTACGAAATTGATGAATTTCGATTGAGAAATTCATTTTAACGAAGGTAGAATGTAACACCCAAATATTTTGAAGAATTGTTTTATATTTTTTTTACATGAAATATTATGTTAATCTTTTTTTACACACATCACTTTGTTTAGATTATGTTATTGTAACACTGAGTTTTAATAAATTGTAATATATTATTAATATTGTTGTTTAAACATGGTTGTTATAACGTAGCCTTTAAACAATGTGATTTTAAAAGTAATAAGTAATTTTAAAATTTTTTTAATAATGTTTTTATAAAAATTAAACATATTGGTAAAAAATTACTTAATATTTATAAATGATTATATATTTTGAAAATATTATTTTTTCAAAGAAAATGTATTTTTGAAAATAATTAAAATTAATTTTGACGCTTTTAGAAATTAAATTATATAAAATAAACTTGATTTTCTAAATAATAATGTCAAAAATATCTTAGGGTAAATTTTTTGGGATTTTTTGGAAAAGATCAATTTTGCGATGAATAATGAAAAATAATGGTTTTTATTAAGAATTTTCATTTATTTATAATCTTCTAGAAAATTTAAAAAACAATCTTAGATAGTCTTGAAAGTATAATTATTTCAAGTAAATATGAATTATTCCAATTTAGGCCATTATAATCATTTTCATATTGAATTTTTATATAAAAACATTGTTTTCTTTTGGACAATTTTCTTTTTGAAATCCCTCTTTCTCATTGTATTTATAGGATTAATTTTAAAATGAATTTTTCTAATTATATAAATGGAATTTTGAAATATGGATTCCATGTTTTGAATCAGAATAAATTTTTTTTTCTAATAAGGTAAAATTAATTTTTTTTCCAAAATGAATAGTGGAAATTGTAAAATTTAATTACCACAGTTATGGTAAAAATGTGTTTACCGTGAGTTAATCTAAGAAGTTAAGGGTTAAAATAACTATAAAAATTTTCAAATTACTATTTTATGGACATATTTCAAAATTATACTTCCTATGTTCGAATATAGGGTCATTTGGATTCTTTTTTTGAGTGAATTAATATATCATTTTATTTTCTTTGGTTAAATTTCTATGTAGTTACCCTGTGGGTTACCTTCTCTGACTTATAAAAGGCCACCACAACCATTCAATTATTCAGACCTCTCAAGGATTATAGTAAATTAAGGATTTATTATATTTATATGGTATTTTTTATATAATTTCACTTCAATAAATATTATATCACACATACCCTTTTTTATTTTTTATTTTATGGTATATACGCTAAGGTCACTCATGTGTATGGCAGACTGACTACTTCCGTCAGAAGTGATGTGATTTGTTCTCGATAATGATTTAAATTTAAGGAAATAAATATTATGTTTATGAAAAATATTAAAATGTATTAAATAATATTGGTTCGTTAAATGTTAATAGTTAGTTAATTCTATTTTTTCATTTTGTTTAAAAAATAGAAACAATGTTAATGCATACATAGGGCCTACTATCACCATGAAGTGTGTATTTCATTTTTCATCTACAAATTTTATGGATCACTCTAAATACATTTATAATGAAAATATATGATATTAATATCATTATTATTATTTGTTTATGATTAAACCATGATCCAAGTAATATGACCAGAAATAACAAAATGAAAACATACCAAAAAACATTTATTACCCAAAAAATGATTTTAACAGGGAATTGCTAAAAAATGGGTATTAAAACATCATAAATAAATCCTATATTTTATTCTATATATGATTATGGTACTATAGTTTATGATTAAAAAACCTTTATTTATTATAAATGGGGTTATAATGTGTATGATGAATGTCAATAAATAAGGTAAGGAAATTCTAGTCACTCTTTTATTTATGGGAGACACATGAAAATTCACCAATTGTTTATTTTGTGTAGATTATATATTGACACTTTTATATTTTATAACATAAATATACCTAATTTAATGGTAACTAAATTTTATATTCATGTAATTCTTTATTGGGGCTTACGATTCAATAGATTACGAAAGCAATAATTGATATTTTCGTATTATTTATTTTTTATGAGACATAAGAAATATACACCAAGTGTTCCGTATATGTGTTCTATATAATTACCATATATTTATTTTATAATTTTTATCATTATATTTATTTGTGCTTATATAAAAATTTCATGATCTCACTTTTATGGGTTTTACAGTTCAAAAGTTACCAAAGTAGTAATAGATTATTGTCTCAATTATCCTTCTTTGAGACATATGTTACAGTATAAACATTTATTCTTTTATGAGGTGTATATAATAATCCTTTGAAATGTTATATCTTGAATATAATTGTTTTCATGATAATATATGTTTCATTAAATATTTTTTTATGTGTATTATGAGTTAAATTTACTAATATGGTAATAGTTTTTTGTTAATAATTTATCGGGATTGTCTATAACTGTGCTTCCATTGGTGGGATGTTATTATCTATCTCTCAAGATACTCATAATTTTTTTCTGATCTATTTATATCATGAAAATAAATTATTCCCTTCTTTTTCCTTTATTTATGTACCCAATATTTGAAAGTAATTATTTTAGGAGAAATCATCATTATTTCACTATTCGGTCAAAACCCACTTTTCATCCAAAACCATGATTTCTAAAATTTTATTTAAAAATGTTTTTAACATTATTAAAAAAATTTATAAAATATATTTTTCCAATTTTTTATCATATTAAAAAATGATTTTAAGGGAATCTTCATGACTCTTTCCAATCAATTCTAATTTTTCTTTCACCAAAATGTTAAAAGAGTTTTTGATTTTAACATGAATGGAATGAATATTATTTCCCACTATCATGAACACTAATTTATTGCAAGATTACCTTAAAATATCTAAATCTTCCATTCAAATAAAAAATTTCCCTGAATATTTGTGATATTTTTATATTTTAAATAAATAATTTGAAAATGAAAAATATTTTTGAAATATTTTATGTTTCAGAAAGAGTTTTCCAAAGTGGAAGGATATTTTATACAAGAATTTTTTTTAAATCATCATCAAATATTATTTTCATTGAAAATATTTTTGAAAATATTTTTTGAAATTGTATCTTTAAATAAAATAAATGATAAGTTATCTTCCTCAAGAAACATTCCAAGTGATTTATCTTTCAAAATCACTTTCCAGCTAAGATAGTATCCATTGATGTAAATTATGCTTTAATAGGGATATAAACCAAGGATAAAATCATTATTAATTATCCAAATTAGTTATAAATAAAATATGTTTATCAAAACCATTTACCATTCACAAGTTGTACCATGAAATAATTTTTATGAATCCCACCTCATTCTTCAGTTTCTATCTGACGACAAAATTTTTATGAAGCCAGCTTATTTATTCACGGGTTATGCTTTGATGAAATGATGAAGTAATTATAAAACCTATATATTTTCCAAGGGTTATGATGTGTTTAAATTTTAATGATATCATTTCATTTCATGGGTTATGATATGATTAATTTTTTATGATCTTAGAACATGTAAATATGAGTTCATCATATGGAATGTGTGACTTATGTATCCATCCAATGGATTTGGTAATGATTTATATCTTATAGGGTAAAAATTAATAGAAAGGGGAGTTAACTTTGTTTAGTAAGATACTTTTTCTACTATTATGGTCTTAGTAGTGATCCTTTACTACAATGATGGTAGGGGGAGTGAACTCATTCCATTATGATATCACTGGTAGTGAGGTTTGACTAATATTAAAAATCCTTTTTTATACTTATGTGTATGAAACAATTCCATGTCTTATGCCAATGTTATACTCTCAAGGATCATGTTCATTAATTTCTTTATGATTCATTATTATGAACATCCAATATTTATTACATGTTTCAAGATTATGATATTTTATATGTGTGGTATGGTTTTCAAATATTATGTTTAGTTTATATTTATATTTATATATAGATATATTTTTTACCCTTACAGAGCATCTAATCTCACCCTTCCTTATGTTTCCCTTCAATGGTTATAACGAAAGGTTTTATGTAGGGTATTTTTAAGAAGAGTAAAAAAGGTGTTGATCTTTTTGTGATATGTCAAATATATTTCACTAAATAAGAATATTTTCTTTTCATTCTATATATATAACAAAATATTGTGGTCCTTAGGTGTGTGTATTTGCAATGTATTGAATATTAATCTAAAGAGATATAATATTTATATAATAACATCCAGGTTCCCTATACTCAATATCCTTATAAAATAAAATTTGTATTATTAGTCTACAACATATGAAACTTATTTATCTTCATATCATTTAATACTATGATTTTATAATCATCTATTATATATATTTTTATTTATTTATATTCTATATAAGTCATCATATTTTAGTCATTTATAAAGTTCCATGTTTGTTTCAATATAAAAATCATAGTCATTGTCACATTTTCATAAATTTTTTTTGTAAATAATTGTTAATGTAATATAATAGTGATATTTTAATAAGTTTTTGTATTTTATTTTTATTCCCTTGTAACTGTAGTTATGATTTATAATGAAACAGTATAATATCGTATAGTTTTAAATGATTTTATCATCCATAATGTGATATTTAGATAATGATTTTTAATTTAAATATTTCTTTTATAAGATCTTAAAAATAAGATAAATTAATGATTAATTATATCTATAATTATTATTTAATTTATATTAACCCATTAGGATGATTGTGATTTTGATAGAGTGACATTGAACATATTGGGAGTTAAACGACCCCAAAACAAAGAAAAATAATTGAAAATATAAATATAAATAAATCATTATTTCATTATTATATCCATATTAGGGAATTATTATTATATATATCTTACTTTAATAAGGAAATTAGTTATATAACTATTTATAAGAGTATAAAAATAAATAAACAAGTTATATGAATGTTTTTTACTACTTAGTCATAATTTTTTCCTTTCATCTGCTTTATTAAAAGATTATGGGAATCTTCATCTGACTAGAACCTTAAAACTGATAGAATAATGTTGCAAGAGATAATTTGGGTATTTTTTGGGTGGTATTCTATTTTAAGGATTGGTTTTAAAAATATGGTGTTGGGGTTATTTTATAAGTTAAAATGGATGGTATTTTTGAATATACTCATTATTTAATTTTTAAGGAATGTAATTTTTCCTGAAAAGTGAACTAAAAATAGAATAAATGAACTGGGGACTTTCTCTACCCATATAGACATGTCTAATGATAATTTTTAATAATTATCTAATTACATTAAAAATTATTTATCACTTATCATATGTTTAATATGCACTGACATATTTTACTATTTACCATAATAATTCATTTTTATCAAAAATGATATTTTCCTTATTACCTCATTTCGATGTACTGACTCCAAATACAGATATGTACAATTAAAATAGATATATAAATAAGATAAATTTAATTTCTAAATAATAAACTAATATTGCATAAAATATTTTGGAATTAAACATATTTCATTACTAATGATTGAATATATTCTTATTCCATAATTATTCCATTGATGTTAATTATTTTATTATAAATGTAATTATTTTTTTAGTGATTATAATATATAAATATTATTAACTTGTATAAAAATATTACATTTCAATTATAATTATAATATAATAATTGGATATATATATTTACCTAATGGTTATTGGTTGCGCCCAAATTTACCCTACTGGTAAAAGAGATCGATGTAGTACATGTAGGGGTTGAATCCACAGGGACCGAAGAAGTAACCTTGAGACGCTATGATTGTGTGAAGGATGGGCTATGAAGTAGCCGACTTTGGGTTTTATTTTGGATGGTTTTTAAATAACACTAATAAACCTAAGTGAATTCAATTAAATGGAAATGGTTTGATGTTAGGATAATGCTCGGGGTGGATTGAATGAATTTTACTTCATTAGACAATTTTGGTTTTATTAATTTTTCATGAATCCATTCTTCAAAAATAACGTTACATTCATCATTTTCTGGTTTGGTACTTACTAAACAGAATTACTAATCCCGTATACACTTAGAGAACCAAATTCATGATCTCCCCGAGGTATATGGACATTTAGTAATTGAATTTAGTTTTCTCAAACACAGTAAAGATGAATAGTAGAAATAATTGAAGAATGGATGTCTTAAATTAATTATCCAATTAACAACAATTCATTCATAAAATAACATTCAATCCAGCCTTTTAATCCTCCTAAGATCATCCCATTAAGGTTTTATCCCTCCATTCATGGTATACTCTCAATGTTTGGCGGAAGATGGCTAACAAGAATTGGATTGAAGAAATTAAAACCACGGAAATAACGAGCAATCCTCCGTGTGTGTGAATGAAATTCACACCTATGTGTGAACTAATTCACAACAACACAGAGATATCACTGTGTTTTGTGATAATAAAGTTTTAATATAATAAATGGAAAATATATAAGTGAATGAAGTTGATTAATAACATAAATATACAAAAAAGAAACTTACATGTAAATGGAAAACATTACAAAGGAAATTTGGAAGCATAACCTTACAATGAAACAAGCAACAAAAGATTATATGAAAAATATCCACACCTATTACCTTCACCAATAGCTCCTTATATAGGCATATTAGGAGCCTTAGGTAAATCCTCCAACAATTAATTCACCCCCCAACAATTAATAGAGTCAAATGGAGGGTGAATAATCAAAAGGAAATTGATGTTTTGAATTTGACCCAGAAAACTGTCCAGATTCGTCCACCATATTGACGTGTGAATTAGAAATTGAAGAAGGCCGAATACGGAGGGGTTGTAGAAGAGACATATATTCTTTTATGTGTCTTATATAAGATCCCAACATTTCAGGAAATTTGGCTCATCATTTTGCAATTTATGGTCGAAATGGTGGGACGGATTTCTGTGCATTAATGTCGAGTCCACCATTTAAATCTCAACTTTAGATCCCTTTATCATCATGAAAAAATCAGAATTATCTCCAGCCACAGTTGAATAAAATTACCCTCATATTTTTATATTTCTAATTTATAAATTTGAGCTTCATTGGGCTTGGTTTCTGGGCCCCATATTTGTTTGATGGGCCTTAGGCCCATTATGCTTTTTCCAGCAGGTTTCTGCCTTCAGGCGCAAAATTCTCCATCTTCCTTTGGGATTCATCCAGCAGACATAAAAGATAAAATGTTACAAACAAAGTGATCAATAATATCCCAAAATTTCAAATTCAGAAAATTAATATAATGTTGTCCAAAAACAAATTAATGATTGGGCCCAAATTTGCATTTTAAACATGAATTGAATTTAAGAAGAGAAATGAAGTTATATTTATGTAATGAACTAAAAAAATGTTTATGGACTTTGGAACAATGAATATAAAGATATTAACAATTAATATTATCCAATTTCAGTGACTAATCACACCCCCCAACTTGAGTTTCGCTAGTCCCAAGAAAAATAAATTACCAATATGAAATTCAAATCCCCTTTTCCAAAAACATTTTAATACACATTGCTCACCCAAATATCTAATATCAAAAAAATTATAGAACCCATCAAAATCATTTAAAACAAGCTATGTCCATAAGCATATCCCAATCCCAAGCCCATTCCTTTGTTCAAATTCATCGTCACATTTCATCCAATTTCAATTAAGCATGATAAAGTGTTGTGCATCACAAAAGATATGGGCCCATTTTATTGTTCAAGGGGAAAAATGGAAGCGCTAGGTGGGAATCACATTAAACCTTAATATGAGTATCCATTTTTTTTGATTTTTTTATGATTTTTTTATCCACAGTAGATATGAAAAGACTAACTATGTGCAATAAAAATATGGAGTCACGATCCCCAAGTGTCGAACACAACACATATTTTCAATTTCATGCTCTAAAATAGAGATATAAAGCCTAACTCTGGGAAAGACAACTATGGAGTCACAATCCCCATGTGCCGGATGCCACGCATTTGGACAAAACATTGCTCTATGTGGTCTTTTTTTTTTGTTTTTATGGATACTCAAATTAAACTAAAAGTGACCCCAGAACCCTATGCTATAATGAAAGGGACCCAAGAACTCAAATTTACACCCATGATCTAGTAGACGTGCATTGTGGCATTTTTATTAAGAGGATGAAAATATAAACATTGAAAAATCACATCGGACAACCGCACTTTCCAAAAACTATGCTGATGAACTTAAACTTGAATTAAAATCAGAATCAAGGCATGCAAAATTTATTTGATATCCAATTTTAGAGTTTGCAATGTGTGTTATCATGTTTATGGTTAATGGAATTTTTCTTTTCATGCATGTTCACAAAATAAAAAAAATCATTTTTTATCTCCCCCCAACTTAGAATGAAACTGTCCCCAGTGTTTAAAAAAAAGAAAAGTTAGAAGGGGGTAGGATAGGAGTTAAAAGATGAAATTGAGAATGATAAACATGGAACAAATTCACCTAGTTTTTAAAGTTGAAGTTCATGATGCTCCAAATTACTCCTTTGATCTCTTGGGGGATGTAGGTACCTCCTTGATTGAACATGTATCACCCAAAATAGTTCCTGAACCATAAAAATAAGGACAAAGCAGACAAAACAAACAACACAATGATTTATTTAATTCCAAGTACCATCATTTTCATGTTTTTTTTAAATCAAACTAATGATACATTGTCTTCTTTTAAATTTTTGGGTAAGTTATTACTCAGGGATCACACCGCATGACATGGATGAATACGGTGCTCCCCTTTCATACCCATCCATACTCATAAAAGAAGAACAGGTCAAGAGTCTAATTTTTTTTAACCTACAAAAACATAAATAAAATAAAATAAACTGATGATACATTGTCTTCTTTATATTTTCTGGGTATGGTATTACTCAGGGATCACACCGCGTGACACAGATGAATACGGTGCTCCCCTTTCATACTCATCCTTACTCTTAAAAGAAGAACAGGTCAACAATCCATATAAAAAACAAAATGAAGCAGAAGGAAAAAAATATGATTCACAATGATTAGAAACATGAAAACCACGGGTAGCCTCCCGTGCAGCGCTTTTGTTTAACATCGTTAGCTCGACTTGAACCCCCCAACTTATCCAATTCCAACTTTCAAAATTTTAATTAACTCATCTTTCTCCACTTCAACGGGATTGAGATTGATTATTTTTTTGAAATTTGTTTCGTATGAAATCCTATTTTCTACAATGATTGGTAAAATCCAAGGAATATATAAAATGGTTGATCATGTTTTATCTGAAGTATTTCCTAAGATTTCAATGTTCATTCCTACTTGGTGAGATTCATGATGAAATTTGATGATAATTGAATGGTCTTGGTTATTATAAATAGAGGGATTATTGAGTAGGGAAGAAAGTATTAAAACATCGTGTTTAGTTTGATTGAATTTTAATAAAGAAGAATGATAATTTGAATCAAAAATTGTTTCTACTTTAAAAACATTTGAAAAAATTGGTTCCTTTTGAAAAGATGATTCATCTCCAAAATTTTCCATTTGAATTTCATGAGTGGGTATAGACACAATATTCGTTATATCTCCCAATGGTTCAATGATATGTGATTCTAAAAAATTGTTTTTGGAGCAATATTCCGAACACTCAATCCATGAAGACAAATTTTCCCCTTGTGAATCCATAAAATTAATTTCCTCTTGATTTAAGCACCCATAAACAATTCCTTTATTATCTTAAATTATCCCAAATCCAATTCTTGTTTCTTCAATAAATTCATGTGAGGTTTTTGGAAGACAATATTCTTGTATTAGTGATGAGGAAGAGATAACCTCAGTGGGAATGGGTTCCACAACCATTTCAATGCTTTTAAGTTCTACTCTTAAGGATGAAACCTCGGAAGTCATTATCTCTATTTGCTGACACAATTTCTCAATGATTTTTTGAGGATTAGGTTGGAAAGTAGTTTGAACATCTTGGAATTCCTCATTATTTATCTTTTCAATCATTCTTTATAGGTATGGAAACTGATCTTTTAAACATTCAGCATCCCATTGATCGTTCATGTTATCGGGTGTGGGGTATTCATTTAAAGGTTGATCAAAGTAATTTCCTATGTGAGGGGATTCCCAATGTTGATTTTCTATTTGATTCCAGCTCGATTTTATGAAAGGAAATTGTTGATGATTCTCCAATGGAGTTTAATGAAATTTGGATTTGGATTTGTTTTTTTGGAAAAATAGAAAGGGGAAAAGAAAAGAGAAATAGAGGTGAGAAAAGAGAAGTTAGGTGAGAATAGAAGGTGGGTGTCTAGGAAAACTTACTTGGGTCCCCGGAAACGGCGCCAAAATTTGGTTGTGCCCAAATTTACCCTACTGGTAAAAGCGATCGATGTAGTACATGTAGGGGTCGAATCCATAGGGACCGAAGAAGTAACCGTGAGACGTTATGATTGTGTGAAGGATGGGCTATGAAGTAGCCGACTTTGGGTTTTATTTTGGATGGTTTTTAAAGAACACTAATAAACCTAAGTGAATTCAATTAAATGGAAATGGGTTTATCTTAGGATTATGCTCGGGGTGGATTGAATGAATTTTACTTCATTAGACAATTTTGGTTTTATTAATTTTTGATGAATCCATTCTTCAAAAATAACGTTACATTCATCATTTTCTGGTTTGGTACTTACTAAACGCAATTACTAATCCCGTATACACTTATAGAACCAAATTCATGATCTCCCCGAGGTATATGGTCATTTAGTAATTGAATTTAGTTTTCTCAAACACAGTAAAGATGAATAGTAGAAATAATTGAAGAATGGATGTCTTAAATTAATTATCCAATTAACAACAATTCGTTCATAAAATAACATTCAATCCAGCCTTTGCATCCTCCTAAGATCATTCCATTAAGGGTTTATCCCTCCATTTATGGTATACTCTCAATGGTTGGTGGAATATGGCTAACAATAATTGGATTGAAGAAATTAAAACTGCGGAAATAACGAGCACTCCTCCGTGTGTGTGAATGAAATTCACACCTATGTGTGAACTAATTCACAACAACACAGAGATATCACTGTGCTTTGTGATAATAAAGTTTTAATAAAAGAAATGGAAAATATATAAGTGAATGAAGTTGATTAAGAACATAAAGTTACAAAAAAGAAACTTACATGGAAATGGAAAACATTACAAAGGAAATTTGGAAGCATAACCTTACAATGAAACAAGCAACAAAAGATGATATGAAAAATATCCACACCTATTCCCTTCACCAATATCACCTTATATAGGTATATTAGGAGCCTTAGGTACATCCCCCAACAATTAATTCACCCCCCAAAAATTAATAGAGTCAAATGGAGGGTGAATAATCAAAAGGAAATTGATGTTTTGAATTTGACCCGGAAAACTGTCCAGATTCGTCCACCATATTGACGTGTGAATTCTCAATTGAAGAAGGCCGAATCCGGAGGTGTTATAGAAGAGATATATCTTCTTCTATGTGTCTTATATAAGATCTCAAAATTTCAGGAAATTTGGATCATCCTTTTGGAAATTATGGTCGAAATGGTGGTACGGATTTATGTGCATTAATGTCGAGTCCACCATTTAAATCTCAACTTTAGATCCCTTTATCATCATGAAAACATCAGAATTAGCTCCAGAAACAGTTGAATAAAATGATCCTCATATTTTTATCTTTATACTGTATAATTTTGAACTTCATTGGGCTTGGTTTATGGGCCCCACATTTGTTTGATGGGCCTTAGGCCCATTATGCTTTTTCCAGCAAGTTTCTGCCTTCAGGCACAAAATTCTCCATCTTCCTTTGGGATTCATCCAGCGGACCTAAAAGATAAAATGTTCCAAACAAAGTGATAAATCATATCCCAAAATTTAAAATTCAGAAAATTAATATAATGTTGTCCACAAACAAATGAATTATTGGGCCCAAATTTGCATTTTAAACATGAATTGCATTTAAGAAGAAAAATGAAGTTCTATTTATGTAATGCACTAAAAAAAATTTTATGGACTTTGGAACAATGAATATAAAGATATTAACAATTAATATTAGCCACTTTCAGTGACTAATCAGTTATGTTATACCTGTAAACTATACAAAAATTAATTAACCTACTACTATTCTTATATATTCCCTTACATACATCTCTCAAAATAATTCATCCTATTAACTTTTTCCAGAAATTTTATTACATTTTCCTAAAATATTTTATTATTTATAAATTGATTCTAGAAATTATATTATTTTTTGGGGAGAATGAACCAATAGATTAATATCTTACAGTCATTATATAAATTTATATTTGTTATAAATATTTGTTTTCTATATTTATGTTGAATAATTAAATGTGAATTATATTATTTATATAACTAAATTATATATCATGATGTTTTAAATATTTTCAATATCTATTTAATCTATGGATGGATAAAAACCATTTTCTTTTATATAATGGTAAATATAACATGACATCATTACATTATACACTCATAAATTTTACCCTCTAATTTTTATTTTTTATCACGTATGAAAAACATGTGACGGTTTATTCAAAATAGTAATAAAATCAAATAAAAGTTATATTGGGAACTCAACTCCACCATTATTGGTAATAATAGGAAACTCTTCTAGAAGTATATCATCATATTAACCCCCCCCCCCCAATAGGCATAAGTTAATATTTTCCAAAGCTTTAACCATTTGTTTCAAGTTTGATTCTTTATTTAGAAATAAGACTCATATACTTGAATGGTTTTATAAAGAAATTCATAATTTTCCTTGATTTTTATATTGGTATCGAATGGTTTGGAGTGTGTAAATATATTTATCTCTCCCATAAGTTGATATTGTATATTTATAATGAAATTTAATCCTTTTACCATTAATCAACCTCCAATTCATGAGTTGGGTTTGAATATCTATAGATAAATTTCATGGAATTAATGATTTCATTGAACAAGAGTTATGTAAAATAATCTATATTATTAATTGGGTAAGGATTTTACCTACCACGACTTTGTTTTTTTATCCACCTCAATATTTGTGATGAGAAAATCTCACCCTTCATCTTCTATATTTGAAGGTTTCATGTGTCGATTATCATCTATATCACTCAGTTTAGTGTATCGACCCAAATAATGACAGTGTTTCTTAAAATTAAAAAATTTTAAAATAGATTTTGTATTAGTTATAATTTTATTTACATTCATTGTATTCAATTTACACTGCATTTCATATTAGCAATATAGATATTTGTATCCTACACTTCCAAAAATGGAACATTTAACAATTCCCTTAAGTTATTTTTATGGATAATTATCCTGACATTTTTTCCATATAGAAATTAGATTATTTAAATGATGAACCATCTAATTTGACCCTTAATAATTAAAACATAGTCTTATTTTCAAATCTCTATATCCTTAAGACCATTAAGATTCTCCAATCTCTACTTAAACAAAGTGTGTACATCAAATTATTTCACCATAGCTGTTAGAGTCTGAATTTAATAAAATCATTCCCAAATAAGGAGGTATGAAACTAAAGAATTGATCGATTTCTCTTAAGGTTCAATAATTATTCTAGTGTAATACCTTGAATTTCATTTATATTTTTCTTCCTAATATAAAATATATACATACTCGTTTGGATTGAGTTCAAGTAAAATCACTACATTTTAATTTAAAGTGTAAGAGGAATATATTGGTTATTTTTTTATTATTCAAAACATTTAATTAGCTCAATTTAATCCTTCATGTTGGTGTTTTTGATTATTTTATACCAATAATCTTCTTCTCTTTACATATAGTATATGAAAATGCAAATTTTTTGTCCAGAACCAACCCGAATTACCAATCTATCCAGAACCTGATCTAGTCTACACCATGAAATGATGGGAATTTTGAGTCCCTATTAGTTCACAATAATAACTTTATCTTCTATGAACTTCCTTTTGGAATATTGTTTCCATGAGATAACTTAACATATGTCAAATAGATTAAGAATATTTTTGGTATGATAATACATGTCAATAGAATAAGGGATAAAATAATATTTAAAAAATAGGTTCTAATAGAAAGAAAACTAATGGAAAGTATAATAGAAGAAAAACCCCCAACACTATGTGACCTATTTTCACCATCTTATTCTCAGAAATTGATAATGACCCAACCCACAGCCACCTCATTACACCTTAAACTTACTTACATTAAACAAAATATGCTTTTCATACACTCAAAGGTGTTTATATGGTGTTAGAAAAACTAGCACAGTAGGATCTCACTAAATGTTTCATAAGAAGAAATTATAAAGTAATTTAATTATTCTTAATAAAACAATGATAAAGCATAAGATAAAATATTACAAAGTTTTATGTAAAAATTGGAAAATAATTGGTTTATAGTTCATAAATAATAAAATTAACATGGTTCTCAAATTATTTCCATAAAAAATCCAAACACACATCTCAAAGGTAATCATCAGGTTAAACTAACCCTTTTGTTAATATGAATTTTAGAATAGTGAGGATCTTGAAACAATTCTCATGAACAATAGTCTCCATGGTGTGTAGATTAGCCTAGTAGATTAGGTATATGGGTAAGAGTTCACCCCCAAGAGTGGCTCCATACAAAAAAAACACAGCCTGGTCCACTCATTACTCTAGATGAACATGTCTAGGGGTTTAGAGTTTATCCTCATAGATATACCTTTACATCATTATAGATCACAATTGGGTTTACCATATCAAAAATATCATGGTAATTACACTTTCAAACCAATTCATATCATCATTCAAAACCATTTTTGTTAACAAAACCAAATGAATAAATCCATCTTCCAAAATGATAACCCAAACCACAACATTTCACAAATCATTCTTTAAAAACCATTAAAAAATTTCAATATTAACTTATAAACCACATTTCCTAATAATTTATAAATTAAATTCAATGACTAATTAATAAATTTTTATAAAATTAAACAAATTCATGAAAAAACCAACCTTGAAACACTTGTATTATCAACAGTCAAATAGAAACAAAAAATCTAATATGAACTAAATGTCCTACATATGAATTAAGGATCCTAAACTAATAATTTCCAATCATGAATCTCTAAATTATTAAATTCATTAATGAGGGAAGCCAAAGAAAATACATACCCCCACAATTCATGAACAACACAGTTCAACAATTGATCTAAATAGAATAAAATTATACACATAGATAAAGCAATATCCTATCATTTATATAATTTATCAATAGAGATAAAAAATATTAATTTCAATAAGAATGATAACCAAAAAGATAAGGAATACAAACATACTATGAAATGACCATGGATTTCATTGTCAATTAGATCCACCGGAATTTTGGTTTGGGAGAACCAAAAGTATAGGCATTAATTTTTAAAATATTAATTTTGGATCATGGAGTCATTTAAAAATTAAATGGAGGTTTTAGGTGAGAAAACTTTGATACCAAATTTACTAAACTTGGTTAGATCAGTACCACCAATGAGCCTGTCTATTGGGTAATGAAAAAGGATTCATCCTCTATTTAGTCAACTAGTTGACTAATAGAAGCCCCTAGTTAAAAAATACATGCTGTATAAATGTTGTAACCACTTCCATGCCCATCAGCTTGGTGGTGTCCCTCACCATCTAGCCATTCGACCACTGATAGCTTCACAAACTATAGGTTTGGTTCCAAATCCATCAGACACCAAAAGTAACAAACCATATAATTTTTACAAACAATAAACAAGAAAAACAAAGAGATACCAGATATGATTGTTAAAGGAAATAACAAGGAAAAATGATAAATTTTTAGTGCACAAAAATCATAATGGGGTTTTAGAATTTCATTCCCAATACATTAGATGATAGAAATTATTTTCTCAATATAGATGATCAATGGTACCATGATTAATAGATCATAATATCTAAAATGTATTATTGGTTTTTGTGATATAAAGTACTTAAAGGAAAGTGGTTCCTTCTTTGGAGAGGTTAGGTTTCCACATGATTTAAGTTATTACTCATAAATTCAATTGGATGAGTTAACATTGAATTAAGAATAAAATCATACCTTAATAATATGGACTTCAATGGGAATGATTATGAAGTATAGAAATTTAAATATGACTAATTAAATAAGAAAGTTAAACATATAAAAATTTAGGTTATTATAAACATTATCCAATTACCTCTACTAAGAAATTATAATATAATAGACTAGTTTCTCATATTGTGTCTCATTTACAAAATCTATTAAGATACAAGCTTCAACCAATTCATTATAGTGGTATATAATTTTATCCCACATTTTATACTATAATATAGAAAACAATATGTGTATTATATGATTACCAAAATATAATTATTATATATTTATTTAGTTTATTATTTGTTTCAAAAATTCTATTGTAAATTGTAGTAAAAAAATACAAAATTAATGGAAATTTATTAGAATAAATTGTTAATATGAATGGGAAAATATACCATTAAGTGAAAACAACATTTTGTAAAAATTTGGATCAGTGAGATTGTATGGTCCCTTCCATGGTCCAAGTAACTATTCATTTGGGTTGTACATTTTAGTAAAAAATGGGTCTTTTATTCATTTTAAACCCACTTCTTAATAACCTTCCCCCTTTTTGCTTTTTCAACCATAAACCTATAACGTCTTAGTTCTGGAAGCCACCTAGAGGTTCCCCGTACCCGGTTGGTAACAGGACCTCAAGTGCATTTCCCTGAATGTCAGAGGCTTCCAACTAGTAGTGAGGGCCATGGGTGTGATATTGGGGAAACTATGCCCCTATTGGTAGAGTACATAGAGGAAGTAAACAATACATACAATAGGGAAAGCAGTAAATATCCATCAATATTAAATATCAGAAAACTAGGATAATAAACAACTGGAGCACATATATATATGAAATGATGAATGATACATATATCTAGGAAAGCATCCAAACAATTCACAATGCTGGAAATACAAACAGTGCTAAACTAAAGTACAAAAAGAAATATAAACAGCTCCTTAGCATCGCAAACCATAGCTTGGTCACATGCTCTCCAGCTCCACAGCAAGTCAAGTACCTGAAGTAGAAGGGTTCTTTCCCTTATCTATACCTGCGACAATATAATCTGTTTGGGCCCAAAATCATGACCCAAACAGGATGTGAGACTAAACCTCAGTAGGCAACCACCTGAAGATCTGTGCCTAACAGTTAGCGAATATATGGCATGTAGAAGTACAGAAAGTAGTAAATAGGAAATTACTAAACAGTAAACAATCCATAGTTTCAAATATCAAGCAACAACTAAACAAGGAAAGTAATCACAATTGGTAACCCTCTGGGAAGTACTCACAGTCGATCCCCTCTGGTCCTACCTAACAGATACAGGAAAGTAGCTAAAAAACAGGTAACCCTGTAGGAAGTGCCCACAGACTATCCCCTCTGGTCCTACCTATCAAGTACAAGCAACTCTCTGGGCAGCACATTCAGTTTAAACCCTCTGGTTCAGCTTAAGCCTAGAATCTCTGAAGAAGTACTCGCATTCAATTCCCCTTATAGTCTAAGGTACTCAAGAACTCTCTGAGGAAGATCACGCAATCAATTCCTCTTATAGTCCCAAGGTCAAGGACTCTCTGAGGAAGCTCCCTCGGTCAATCTCTTTGTAGTCTAAAGCAATCAAGGGCTCTCTGAGGAATCTCCATCGGTCAATAACTCTTATATCCCAAAGTGGTTCTAGGCTCTCTGAGGATGATCACTTGGTCAATCCCCCTTATAGTCAAAAGTTCTCAATGACTCTCTGAGGAAGCTCACCCGGTCAATTCCCTTTATAGTCTACTAAACCAGTTTTTCATAGCCCTGTGTAGGTCAATGAGCATAGTAGTGTAATATGGCCATGTAAACCTATAGAACTACTTTCTCTAGCAGTCTACAGCATATCAGCATGTCAGATAAACAAGATCACTCCATCCTACAATAAAAGGCATGGTAAACAAACAAAGAAGCCTAACAGGATTCACCGAACCAAATTTTCATAAGCAAAACATGCATGGGAAATACCTTCAAAGCATAGCAATCAACCCGATTCACATACAAATAACCTCTACTAGCACACACCAGAAAGGCAGGCAATTAACCGGGTTAAAAATGGTAAAATCACAATACTCCATTCATGGGTTTTGCCGATTTTTCACATACAGTTCAAAGAACTTAAATTGGAAGGCACAAACCACCTACCTCTTTGGGTTTAGCGAAATCAACCTCTTCACCCAAATGGGATCAAAAATGGGTGAATGACTCCACGAAACAACCTCAAAAACTCTTCTCTAACATCAAAAAGGTTAACCTTTAGCACACAAAGGAAAATCAACCCTAGATCTACATGAAAACGTTGTAGATCTAAGAAACTAAGAGATGAAGAGGGATAACCCTAACCAAAACCTCAAAAAACCAAAAGAGGGACTTATCTGAGGAGAACCGCCTTCGATTCTCCAAGAAACCCCTTATATTTTCCTCTAAAATGAGACAAGGAGCTCCCCTAACCTCTGAAAATCACAACTCCTGTGTGATCTATGAGTAGGGGGAAGAATGGCAGAGGAATGGGAAATCCCGAGTGGCCCAGGACTTAAAAACCATAACATTAAGTGGCCACACGGTTACCCCACACAATTTGGAAAACCGTACGCCAACCATGTGGTTGCTAATATATCATCTAGAGACTTTTCATGGCTTTCTCGCATGGTCTGAAAAACCGTGGGCAGCCCGTGTAGAGCCCATTGTCAAGGGTACACGGTTTCCTGGGCTGGCCGCATGGTTTCTTCAGACCATGCGCCAACTGTGCTCCCCTGTACAACCTCTAGAGAAAGGCTCTTTTTATCAAAAGAGACTATAAAAGGAAAAAATACATGAAAAGATGGTCTGGGTTCTTACAAACATCCCCCCCTTAAAGAAATTAGTCCATGAATTTCCCTAGAGTGGTGTAGAAGAAGAAACCATGAACAACTCTGGACACTGCACACGTATATCGGCCTCCCTCTCCCAATTCTTGTCCTGTACTTTCCCGTGATGCCATAGAACTCATACCAGGGGAACAGACCGGCCATGGAGAACCTTGGTACTGTGATCCAAAATCTGGATAGGATGCTCCTCGAGTGATACATCCACTTTGAGCTCAACCTCCTCAGGTTGAATGACATGAGACAGGTCTAAAAAGTAATGCTGAAGCCGTGAAACGTGGAAGACATCGTGAATAGCCTGGTACCTTTGAGGTAACTGAAACCGACAGGCAACTAGACCAACTCTCTCCAACACCTCAAATGGCTCGAAATACCTTGGGGAAAGGTTACCGTGCCTCTTGATCCTTGTGTGCCTCAACCTCATTGTGGCATGTAGAAAAACCTGATCCTCGACCTCGAACTCCAGAGGTCGTCTCCGCTGATCAGCATAAGACTTTTGTCAAAACTGTGCAGTAGCCATCCTCTTTCAAATCAACTCTATCTATTTTGTGGTCTCCTGAACAAGACAAGGTCCGAGAAAAGCTGCCTCTCCTGCCTCTAGCCAATATAAGGGTGATCGGAATGGCCTACCGTACAACGACTCATAAGGTGCCATCTGTATGGTTTCTTGAAAACTGTTATTGTAGGAAAAATTCCACAAGAGGATTATGCTTCACCCAAAATCCTCCAAAATCCAGAATTTAGGCTTGAAGCATGTCCTCAAGAACCTAAATCTTACGCTTGAACTGGCCATCTAACTGGGGGTGGTAAGTTGTGCTCAAAAGTACCTGTGTACCCAACACCTTCTAAACACCCTTCCAGAACCAAGAAATAAAACGTGCATCCCTATCTGAAACGATGGAGTGCGGAACTCCCTGAAGACGTACAATCTCTCAGATGTAAAATCATCCTATCTCATCAACACTGAAGGTCTCCTTGATCAGCAATAAGTGAGAAACCTTCATAATCCTGTCAATAACGACCCAAACTGCATCGTTCCCTCGGGGAAACCTCAGAAAACCGGTCACAAAATCCATCTCGACATCATTCTACTTTCACTCAGGAATGGGTAACTATTGTACAAGCCCTGATAATCGCTGATGCTCCACCTTCACCTGCTGAAAAGTGGAACATCTCATGAAAAAACCATCAACATCCCTCTTCATACCCGGACACCAATACTGACGGTGTAGATCATGATACATCTTGGTGATGCCAGGATGAACTGCCCAAACTGAGGAATGAAAATCCCATGTCAGCTCTATGTGTATGTCTATTGGCACCAATACGCATCCATGGAAACTCATGATCTCATCTCACCTATAGTCCAACTAGAAATAGGGTCCTCTCCTGACACACTTTCCCATAGGACAAGGCCTTCAGAGTCTGAAAGCTGTCTCATTCTCACTTGATCAAGAAGAGTATAGGTAACTGGTAGAGAAGAAAGAAAAGACTTCCCATTTCTGTCAGGCACCACTAAATGCATCTCAGATAACAGATCCATAAGTTTTCACTCACTGCAAACCTCCTGAACTTCCTGTATTTGGGTCCTCCTGCTCAACGCATCAGCCACCACATTGCCATTCCTAGGCGTATAGGCAAGCTCAAAATCAGAGGACTGTAGGTACTCAACCCACCTGTATTGTCTCGAATTCATATCACACTAAGTGAAGATTTACTTGACACTCTTATGGTTGGTGAAAACCACAAAGTGCTCTCCCAGAAGATAATGTCTCCAACAGTGTAGGGCATGAACAAAAATGGCCAACACCAGATCGTGTGTCTGGTAATTCCTCTCATGTGGCCTCAACTGCCAAGACCAGTATGCAACTACTCCATCTCCCTACATAATCACAGCTCCCAGCCCGATACTTGATGCATCGCAGTAAACAGTATAGCTCTTTCCTAGATCTAGCAAGACTAGTATCAGTGCTGAAGTCAACCTCCCTTTCAGCTCCTGAAAGGATGACTCACAAGAATCTGATTATATAAACATCGCACCCTTATTAGTCTGACCCGTCAGCGGTGCTTCTAAGCATGAGAAGTCTTGTATGGAACACCTACAGTATCTAACCATCCATATAAAACTCTGCACATCAAAGACGTTCTTCAGCTGCTCCCAGGAAACTACTTCCCTCACTTTTTATGGGTCTACTGACACTCCTTCCTCTGAGATAACATGACCTAGAAAGTGAATCAGATTTATCAAAAAGTGACATTTTGAGAGCTTATCATATAATTGATGCTCTCTCCAGGTACTAAAAATGATCTCAATATGTACATCATGGTCATGTAGAGTGTGAGAGTACACCAAGATATCATCCACTAAAACAACCACGAAGGAATCCAAGTATGGATAGAACACTCTGTTCATATGTTCCATGAAAACTACAAGCGCATTCGTGAGACCGAATGTCACAACCATATACTCGTATAGACCATACCTACTCCTAAAGGATGTAAGAGGTATATCAGATGGTATAACGTGCAACTGATGATAACCAGATCTAAAGTCAATATTCGAGAACACCCGGGCTCCACAAAGCTGATCAAAGAGATCATCAATCCTAGTCAAGGGATATTGGTTCTTGACCGTCATTGGGTTCAACTTCCGATAATCCATAAAAAGCCTAGGGGTACCATCTTCCTTCTTCGCAAATAGGACCCGAAAACCCGAAGGAGAAGTACTGGGTTAGATGAAACCCTTTGCATGTAACTCCTCTAACTGCTTCATGATCTCCTGTAACTCTGGTGTAGCCATCCTATAAGGAGGAAGGGTCACTGGTGCCGCTCCTAGCACAAGATAAATAGAATAGTCTACCTTAGTCTCTAGAGGCAAACATGAAAAGTCCTCCAGAAATACATCTCTGAAATGATCCACCACTGGTGGAAAGTCTAACTGTGAAGTCTCGTGGTCATCCAGATAAAGTCTAGAAATCTGGGTGGTAACCCCTCCCAACTCATGATGCTCATGACCCGCTCTACTCGCTTGGACATCCCATTTTCCCCTATGATGAAAAGATCCACCCTTTGGTCATATGAAACTCACCAAGTGGTTATAATAGTTGATTAATGCCTAGAAAAGAACTAGCCCGTCCATTCCGAGAATGACATTATATCCTGTCATCTCTAGAACATAAAGATCCCAAAGGAAGTGACACCCACCAACCTCAAGAGGGCACTCCTTGCACTAATGTACACCAGATGTTCTTGTCCCCAACGGAGTGTCTAGTGTCAAAACATCGTCAGAACAAACGATACAGAACCCAAGGCTCTCTATAATAGCAACAGATATAAATTTATGTGTAGCACCAGTATCGAAAAGAGCTGAAGATAAAACTAAGTCAAATATGATCATACCTCGAACTGTAGAGGTGTTGGGATCCTACTCTTGATAGTTCTGATCCACTACAAAAGTTTTTTCAGTATCGCGGCCCTATGACCCTGCCTGACCACTCTGAGCAGATCCTCCCTGCTTTTTCCGGTAGCCTGGTGATAGACCACCACGGCCGCAACTGTCACCTCGTCCTGAATGGCCAGAAGAACTCCAGTTCCCAGACTGGTGAGAAACTGGTGGAGATTCTCCTGTACGAGGGGTCATAGATGAACCCCGGTCACCAGATACTAGTGAGAAGACCTGACATAAATGATGAAGGTGTCCCAACTTTCCGTAAGATTGGAACTCCACCAGGTCTCTCTGGCACTATGGCCTCTTATTCTCGCTTCTCCTGCACTGGTAGCACACCACCTGGCAACCAGAAGATGCATCCCGCCTACTCAGATCTTGCCATGTAGTCCCCCTACGATTCTTTCAGCTATCATCTAGCGAAGCACTAACTCTGGATGTAAATCCACCCTAGTTCAAAACTCCAGAATACCTCAAATTGCGCTCTATGATCAATGTCTGGTTGACAATAGAAGATATCGAAGTCAACCTGAAGATGTTCACATAAGACTGGATGTCATTCCTCAGACCATCCTCAAACTTCCATGCAAGGATCAACTCATCACCTCTTGTAATAGGTGTGAAATGTTCCAACTTTATGAAGTGAGAGGAATACTCCATAACAGTAAGAGTACCCTGCTCCATACTCATGAACTCTCGGGCTCGATCGGCCCTCAAGGTATTCAGATATAAGTAATCATAGAAGATGTGTCGAAACTCATCACAAGCCATATTCTTCTGGAAGCCCACCAGTGAGATCACATCCCACCACCTCTTTGTGGAGTCTCGGAGCATGTAGGTGGCAAGATTAACCCTCTTCTCTGGTGGTATCTCCAGATGCTCTAAGATCATTAGCTTGGCTTCTAGCCATGACTCTACAGCCTGGGGTCCCACATCCCCTGAGAAAGTGGGAGGATGTTGCTAGTGAATGAACCGTATCAAATCTTCCATCAATGGGGTAGGAGGTGGTGCTCCCTGAACGGTCTGCATCATCCTCATAAAGCCTTCCAGAAACTGTGCATCAACACCTCAATCAGGTATTACTACTGGTTCCATGACTGGCACAACAGGAGGATCTACAGGAAGTCCCTGGTCTGCCATATCCTATGTCTAATCATCACCTTGTGGTTGTGCATACAACCAGAGGACGTCTCGATGGCATGACTTTACAAGGACAAATGAACTCCTCAGATCAAGATTAACATGGATTGAAACACAGGAGTACACAGAGTGTACTTAATAGAGACGGTTTCTTCCCGAACAGAAGAACACAGGTCATGTTGTCAAAACTACACAGCGTGCATTCTGGGTTTTTCCAAACATTAATCCTCAGAAACAACTCCATAACCCATATAAACCCTTAAACGAACATTGAAAGTTCCAAATTCTGATCTATGAGGGCCCATACTCCCAGCGAATCAAATTTTGGCATCTTATACACATTATAACATGGAAACAAGGCAATGATCCACCAAATTTTGGTCCATGAGGGCCCATAACATCTCAAGAACCAATGTTTGGAATTCATTCATGCAAACCTATACAAATAAATACCCTATCAATAGTAGGTATTTCTATAAATGAGACTATAACAACAGCATGCTTATTTTACACATCACCTATCAGAACAACATGCAATCACTAATACATCCTTGATGGCATGGAAAAAATGCATGACATGTGATTTATAGAAAGTTCCTATATGATGCATGAGATGGCATACCCTCATCTCATCAGGTTGCAACAGAAATAGAACCTCAATAATATCAAAAACAACAACACAAATCATGTGAATCACTCAAGGTGAAATTAAATCAATTGTAATAATTGAAAACCCATAAAAATTGTAATTAATGAGGTATATTGGCTTTTCCATGTACACGGGTTAGCTACTCCTGGGCATAGTTATTAATAAGTACATATTCTTTCCAATCCCTAGATAAAGCTCCAAACAGTAAGTCAAGAGAAAATAAATCCTCTGATACCACTTTGTAATGTCCAAGTTCCGGAAGTCACCCAGAGGTGCCTCATACATGGTTGGTCACATTACCTCAAGTGTATTTCCCCGAACGCCAGAGTCTTCTGACTAGTAGCGAGGGCCTTGGTTGTGATATTGGGGAACCTATTCCCTCATTGGCAGAGTACATAGAAGAACTAAACAACACATACAATAGAGAAAGTAGTAAATATCCCAATATATTAAATAGAAGAATACTGGGATAATAAACAGCTGGAGCTCATATATATATTTAATGATGCATGATACATATTTCTAGAAAAGAATCCAAATAATTCACAATGCTGGAAATACAAACAGTGCTAAACCAAAGTACAAAAATAAAGATAAATAGCTCCTCAGCATCTCAAGCCATAGCTTGGTCCCATTCTCTCCGTCCCCACACAGCAAGTCAAGTACATAAAGTAGAAGGGTGCTTTCCCTTATCTATACCTGCAACAATATAATATGTTTGGGCCCAAAATAATAACCCAAACTGGGTGTGAGACAAAATCCCACTAGGCAACCACCTGAAGATCTGTGCCTAAAAGTCAGTGAATATATGGTAGGTAAAAGTACAAAAAGCAGTAAACAGGAAAGTAATAAACAGTAAACAATCCATAGTTTCAAATATCAAGAAACAACTAAACAAGGCAGATAATCACAATAGGTAACCCTCTGGGGAGAACTCACAGCTTATTCTCTATGGTCCTACCTAACAGATACAAGAAAGCAGCTAACAAATAGGTAAACCTTTGGGAAGTGCCCATAGACTATCCCCTCTGGTCCTACCTATCAAGTACAAGCAACCCTCTGGGAAGCACACTCAGTATAATCCCTCTGGTTTAGATTAATTATAGACTCTCTAAGGAAGAACTCACAGTCAATTCCCCTTATAGTGTAAGGTAGTCAGGAACTCTCTAAGGAATCTCACGTGGTCAATTCCTTTTATAATCTCAAGGCCAAGGACTCTCTAAGGAATCTCACTCGGTCAATTCCCCTTATAGCTCAGGTCATTCATAGACTCTCTGAGGAAGCACTCATAGTCAATTCACCTTATAGACTAAACAGTTCAAAATAAAATCAATGAATCTCTGAGGAAGCTCCCTCGGTCAATGCCCTTATAGTCTAAAGCAATCAAGGACTCTCTGAGAATGCTCACTTAGTCAATTCCTCTTATAGACCCAAGTGGTTCTAGGCTCTCTGAAAATGCTCACTCGGTCAATCCCCCTTATAGCCAAAAGTGATCAAAGACTCTTTGAGGAATCTCACCCAATCAATTCCCCTTATAGAATACTACACTAGGTTCTCATGACCCTATGTAGGTCAATGAGCATAGCAGTGTAATATGGACAAGTAAACCTACAAAACTACTTAGCTATCATTCTACAGTATATCAGCATGTCAGATAAACAAGATCACTCCATACTACAATACTTGTCATGGGAAACAAACAAAGTATCCTAACAGGCTAATCAGAACCAAATTATCATAAGTAGAACATGCATGGGAAACACCTCCAAATCATAGCAATCAACCCTATTCACATACAAATAACCTCTACTCACACACACCAGAAAAGCAGGCAATTAACTGTGTTAAAATAAGTAAACGCACAATACCCCATTTATGGGTATTGGTGGTTTTTCACATATAATTAAAATACCATAAATCATAAGGCACAAACCACCTACCTCTTAGGGTTTGGTGAAATCGACCTCTTCAACCAAACACGCTCTAAACCGGGTGAACACCTCCTTGAAACCACCTCAAAAACTCTTCCCTAACATTGAAAAGGTTGCCCTTTAACACACAAATACAAAACAACCCTAGATCTACATGAAACCCTTGTAGATCTTGGAAACTAAGAGAGGAAGAGGTATAACCATAACCAAAACCTCAAAGAACCAAAAGAAGGACTTACCCAAGGAGAACTGACTTCGATCCACCAAGAAACCCCTTAGATTTGCCTCCAAAATGAGCCAAATACCTCCCCTAACCTCTGAAATTGCCACTCTCGCATGATCCACGAGTAGGGGGAGGAATGGGGGAGGAATTGGAAATCTCGAGTGGTCTAAGACTTAAAAACCCTAACTTTAAGTGGCCACACGGTTACCCCGCACAGTTTGGAAAACCGTGTGCCAACTATGCGGTTGCTACTGACTCATCCAGGGACTTTGCATGGATTCCCCGCATGGTCTAACAAACTGTGGGCATGTCATGACCCATCCCCTGGGGCCCTTATCGTGACTACCCCAAGCCTGCCTTCCATGGGTCTGGGGCTAGCAACTAGAACCAAAGGCGTAATTCCCTAAAACTGGGAAGGCATTGCCTTTATAAAATGTAAACTCACACAACCAGAGTACAACCAGAAGAAAATACTAAGTAAAAAGTGTATAACAAGTGTACTGAAAGTAAAAGGGGTCTAGAAAAAAATCCCAATAGGAAATTACAACTGAAAAGAAAGTACAACTGAAAAAGGGACAAAAAACTGAAAGGTAGAAGCAGCTCCAGGATCGTCGTCTGGGGTTCCTACCTAAATTATAGGTACATATGTCCTCCTTAGCACTCCACGTCTATTGGTCTGCTCCGTGTACCGTCATGTCGAGTGGTCTACCTCCGGGTACCGTCCAGTCCTAGCTCGCTCTCGACCTCCGTCAGTGCTATCTGTCATCTGCATCCAACACAATGAGGTTCGGGCATATCCCGTGTAGGGGTGAGTATAATGACACTAAATAGGGACCCTGAGACCATCAAGGTCTCACAAAATCCAATAAGGATAAACCAAAAATTATGAAATCAACGAATAACCATTACTTAGGTATATTCCCATTAATATACCTAAGTTATCAAGTAACCTATCTCAATCATGAGGAATACACAAAGGTCATTGAACCAGCTCAAACTAGGATTTTAATTATTGAAACCATGGCTGCTAGAGACTCCTCCTATGTCGAGTATAGTTAGCATGTCGCAACACCAAGGTGCTTCTCACTAACCTTGGACTGCAAAGGTACTCCTCCTGTCGAGTACCGCTGGTCTGGTGCCAACTACCAGGCGCTCCGTCCGCTGTGGGTCTACCACCAAATACTAGGCGCTCCCCCTAATAGATTATAGAGGTACTCCTCTTATTGAGTACCGCGGGTCTGCCTCCAAATACTGGGCATTCCCCCACCATGGTTTTGCTTCCAAATACCTGGTTCTACCCACTGGGCTAGTCGAATCACTACGAGATGAATCGGTCAAGCAGTTGTCAGGTCTGTCAGCTACTAGGTCCACGCACTCTGCCAGCTCGTCTCCAGGAGGATCCATTCCATGAGATAATTTCCAACACTCCAAGTGTCACGAAGTCACACATGGAAGTATCTCAAAGGTCCGCCACATTATAGGGGTCTCAACGCAATAGACGGCGCGTCAATAGGACGCCCGGTCTGTGAGTTATTGGAATTTCTATCCCAGTGGCTTGGTTGGTTTTTAGGTTCAAACCAACCCAAACATACTCCAACTGTGTCCCAAACTCAAGTGGGATATGCCAAAGGATCTGTCACACTCTATGATTACCGTCTCCACAGAAGGGTCATCGATCGGACGCTCATAGCCCATGTTATGGGCGTAAAGGTGTTTTCGGGTCTGACGGGTCTGGACTGGGGTCAGACCCGGTCTCTGGGTCCGAACTATCCTGAAGGTGGCCCGGCCCGAAGGCGGCCTGGCCCAAAAGCGGCCCGGCCCGTGGGTGGCCCGGCCCGAAGGGGGCAGCCTGGCCCGATTGGCTGGCAGTGTTACCAGGCCCGGCTGGCCGTGTGGCCTGGCCGGGCTTGCCCTGTAGCCCGGCCTGGCTGGCCACAGGGCCCGGCCCAGGGCTGGCTGTGTGGCTAGGCTCGGCTGGCCGTGTGGCCTGGCCGGCAAGTCGTGTGGCCCGGTGGCTAGTCGTGGGGCCCATCCTGACGGGCTGGCTGCGAGGCCCAGCTATCCACACCATGGGGGGGTGCCCCCCCCCCCCTTTTGTTTTTAATGGTCGGTGCATGGCGCCGACCCCTGTAACTGCAGGACCCAAAGGGTCCTGCCTGTGTAGCGCGCACCAGCGGACGACTCAGCTAGCCGTCCTCCCCTGTCCATCGTGGCGCGGCAGTGCCGCGCCCCTGCTCTCCCACAGCAGCCCGCCCTGGCCACGGTTCTGCACCACCGGCGCAGCACGATGGCGCCACACCCCCTCTGTCATGTCCCGCCTTGGCCACGACCTCCTGCTGCCCTCCGCGCGGCGCAACAGCGCTGCGCGCCTCTGCCGCGGCCCGACGTGGCCATGGCTCTCCGCCGTGTAGTGAGGCGGTGTCGCGCCCTCTTGGCGACTCGGTTGCCTCTACACCATGGGTTTCTTTTTGTGGTCATCCCATCGTCGGTCGTCATTGTTTTCCATGGTTTGTTCCTTCATCGTCAACAAACAAGATCAACGAAAGGGGGAAGGGTCAGCCCTGTTGGTGCGTTCTGAACCCCCCCCCCCCCCCATGTTATGTTGATAACATTTAGAATAACAAATACCAAAAAAAATATTAACTACATAGAATGGGAACAAAACAAATCAAATCCCCATACCTCACTTTTCATTGATCATTGACGAAGTCGCGGGATGGTGACGTCGTTTCATCAATGTCGTAAGAGGAAGAGTTCGGAGAAGACGAGTCGAAGACGACGTCATCGGAATTCTTCATGGGCAGCGGTGCTTCCACTTCCTTTCCCCTGTCAAAGAAGGAAGAAGATGTTTTTCGTCATTCTTCAGTGGAAGGAGCGTTCCTCACATTCTTCATTGAGAGGATGAAGTTCTCTCTCAAGGTTCCACCCAAATGAATTTCCAACCAACATAATGGGTTAAGCCAACCCATTATTAAATTTTTTGCAAATTAATTCAAAAATATTTGAATTAAATGAAACCATTCACATAATTAATGGGTGGAGAGTTGGAAATTAAATGGCGGGGAAGTTCAAGGGTTTCAAACTTAATTGGGGGTTCCAATGGTTTCATCTGCCAGGTGGTCCCCACCAAAGGAAATCCTCCCAAGGGAGGTTATGTGCGAGTGGGCCCCACCACCATAACCCTTCATGGGATGTTATGGTGTGGTGGGCCCCACCACTAACCTCCTCTTTGAGGTTTTGACTGCCATAGAATAAAAATAAAGTTTAACACTTATTTTTATTCAATTTAACTAAAAACCTCAAAATCTAACTTCTATTCTCGTCAGACCACAACTACGGTGAAGGTCTCACAAAGTAATCACTGTTGTTGCGAGCTCAACGATGCCCTCATATTTCAATTACGAGCACCAGTTCAAAGGTTATAAAACGCCACTCATACTTTTACTGAATATACCATAACAAAACTTCAGAAAATGTTTCCGAGCACACCGGGCCTTAGAATCAAGCGCCGTCGTTTTTCGCGAACTCGTAGAATTCCGATGAATTTAAGAAAAAAAATTCCACAGAATTTCTGGGTCTTTACAGCGCAGCCCGTGTGGAGCCCATTTTCAAGGGTGCGCGGTTTCCTGGGCTGGACGCATGGTTTGTTCAGACTATGTGCCATCCGTGCGCCCCGGCACAACCTCCAGAAAAAAACCTCTTTTTTCTCAAAAGCAACCAGAAAAGGAAAACATACCTGAAAATAAGGTACAGGTTCTTATAAACCACACTAGAAATATTCAATTTGAAGCCTCCCATAATTTCATATAATGGGTTAACTTCCCTTATTTCATTGTAATCCTTTAAGATGAGAGTCACAATCTTCCTCTAATATCTCTCTCTATCATGTTCTTCCATTATTGTTCCTTAGTTTTGTTGTAACATACTAGGATTCCCTCTTTGGTTGAATGATATTTGATTTATTTTAATTTATATCCAATAAACTATTTTTAAGTATTTAATATTATTTTCCACTTTATATTGACACCATGATTATATATTTCATCATATTTCAGTTCATTTTTAGCCCAACTCGTTTATTTCAGAAACCTCTATTTTTCTCTATTTTAAGTATTAATTTTTTGTATTTAATACCATTGATTTTTTTAGCCTATTTTTAAGTTAATTTACATGTTTTCTTCAATTTATATGATATATCATTTTTGTATATGAACATCATTCCTATAATATAATTTTAACTAAAATTATTTTAAAGGAAATAAATTACTGGATTTTAATAGTTTATAAAAAAATTGGTAATTTCAACTGTTTTTTAAATGAATTTCCAGGTGTTTAAAAATATAAGTAATGAATTATTTATTTGTTTATGGTCTTTTTGGGTTGGTGTAAAAACTATTTTTATTAAAAAAATTATTAAAATCTCTTATCATTTTAGTTAAATTTTGTTAAATCCTATAATTTCATATTTAATTAAACTTGTGATTTTCTTACAATAGACTTATGGATACTGTGAATCATTCATAGGGGTTGTTTATTTAAAGATAGTTAAAATAATTTATAAGGGTGATTTTGTATAAGGATTATTTTTTCCATATTTATTTAAAAACTTTATGGGTATGTTGTAATTGATGATACCCTAGATATATATTCTCTACTGATTAATCAAGCATTATGTTCCAAGTGGGTTCCCATAAATTATTAGAGTGAGTGATTATGGTGATACGGATTGATAGAATCACTGGTAGAAGGGTTGTTTAATTTAGTATAATTATTTATGGGGTCTCGTAGATCTAATTATCCAATTATGAGATTACAAATTTGAGTTTTGTTTTGATAAAATTATATTTTGTTTATTCTTCTCATTACTTAATGCTAATAATTATTTCTTTAAATAAATTAAAATAATTAGTTTTGATGCCAATATTTTCCTTATTTTATTAAGATTTATGATTTCTAAAATGGTATGAATTTTTTAACCTTATTTACGTACACAAATAAATACTTTTTTGTTTAAGTGGGAGTGGGAAAAATCATTTATGGTAACCTATTGGGACATTTATGCCAACACCCTACACCCACACTTTAGTTTTTATGTAACATGGTATTACTTGTTGTTGGTAAAGGAAGTGTGACACTTAAATATTTTATAGAATTATGAAATTCTGAATATTGTTGAGAAAGTTATAAAGGGAGGATTCTCACTTTTCACACAATGATAATTGGTACATTACATCATTTTTCATATGTATTTTTAACCCTATGCACTCAGTATTGAAATCATTTCATCTGTTTCTTATCCATTCTATCAATTTAATTATCATATATAAATGGCTTACTCTTGATCTTTGTATGACCATTTAACTTTTTCTGAATTTTAATTTTTAAGGTTTCTTCATATTCCATTTATGGATGTAATTCTTTTTTAGATGTCATTTATTTTAAAACTTTTTATTACATGTGTTTGACTAGTCTAGCATATGGGATTTTCATTCTAGATTATTGGTTGAATCTAATTATTTGTTGTACACTAAACAGGGCAAAATATTTCATAAATTTGTTAAATTTGATTCCCCTAGAACATTTTCTCAACCTATGGTGATCATATACATGTTTTAGGACTTATGTAATGTCATATGGGGGTTGATATAGGATCATATAGGTTTGTTTTTTATATTAAAAATTAATATTAACTCAGTAATTTGATCACACATTAATCAAAATGTATAAAATAATTAATTTGTGAACAAAATTGTTTGTATAAAAAAATTACCTATATCACAATTATCAATCATGGAATGAGATTTGATGGTCCAAAGAATATAGATCTATAAATTTATAGGTAAATGAAAATATAGACGTTTAAATGGTGAGATGTAGAAAATAAAACAACACAAATAAGAGTGGGTTTTAAGAGGAAGAGAAAAAAAATTAAATAAAATATATATTTTCATTGAATTATCATAATAATGGGAGAAAATTTATTGAATGAAAAGATAGAGAAATGTAATGGAAATAGAAAAAATGGAAATAAAATAAATTCATTGGAAACTATATATAAATCATCTAAAAAGATGATTAACATATAAAAATAAAATGGATTGAATTACAAAGGGAAATACATAGTGAGACAAAAGAGGAAATACCTTAACAAAGTGTGGATTTATCTCAAGGATAGAGAATACAGAAAAGAAATTTAAATATCAACAAAAAATGATGATATTTGAATAAAAAACATACAAATGGAAAAATTAATATGGAAAAATAAAGATTGATAGAGAAGAAAAAATTGAAATAAACAAATAGAGATCATGGAGGATACCACTTACTATAACTTCTTATATGATCGAACACTCTATAACTCCATGAGTAATCAACATTGTTTAATAATAAAATATTATAATAATAATAGTTGTTTTATTTTTCTTAATATTAATAATATATATGAATCAATTTCATATTTATTAGTTATTCATAATCCACATAGGTCATCAAATATTAATCCTTCCGAAATAATCTTGCCTGGTTTAGAATGACAGTCTCAGTCATTATTCCTTGTTAATGAGTTAACCATTTCCAAAATAGTAATTATATTGAAATAATTATTTTATAATAATTTCTTAAAATACATAAAAATTTTATAGTAATTTTTTGTCACATATATCCCCCAATATAACCCAACTTGAGTAGAGAGTTAATATGGGTGTTTCCCTGGAAACCCTAATCTAATAGGCCAAGGGTGTGTAACTAGAATAGTGGGAATCTATCAAACATATTAGAGGAATTACTCAAATAATGATCAATATAAATACTAATAGAATCACCAATAACCTAAAAATATCTATACTAATAAAATGACATTATCCAATGGCATCTATAAATATATGAATCATGTGTAATATAACCATAGTTAATTCATGACTAAACACCACATTCTATACCATGGATGCCCAAATAGTATAATCCCCAATATCTTATGAGTTATATTGTAAAATAACTCAATAAAACTATATAGGGGTGAGAACTTGAAAGTACTGGATAGAATCATATTTCAAAGAAAGACAGTATCCATGTGAAATAATTGTGTCTAAAAAAAATATATGTCATAAAAATAGAGTATGGAAAGTTTGATATAGATAGATTTAAAAAAATATTGGGAAATGTATAATATCTTATAATTAATTATAACATATATAGATATACCACATCTAAAGATACAAAAATATCTACCATAAATCATCTAATGATATCAAAATCCTTTACATATGTCATCTCAAGATATCACAGCTCTTATCATTAAATAATTTTTATATAACTATACATTTATGTTAACAAATCATAGCCATCAAAAAAATGAAAATATTTCCAGTAACATAATAAGTAAAAAGGATCTAGAAAATTATCACTGCTATTACTCTTGAGTTAAGAGGTCATTCCAACTCAAACTTGTAGTGATCTAGTAGTACAACCCACCACTAAATAATCTCGAATCCACGAATTATGAACAATCATATCAACACAACAAATCACATCACAATCCAACAATTATATCATCATCACCACACCCCACCACTATGACCATATTTATATCATTATCATTGCATCATTTTTGTCCTCTTCAAATATTATTATCTATCCATTTCATATTATTTCAAAATATCAAAGAATCATTTGTTCCAAGAAACACCTAAAATAAATTAACAACAAATACAAGTCACAATCATTGTAATTGTGGATAAAAATATATATTTAAAAAATATGATGAAAAATTTGGTATAGTTATGATTTATATGTAAAACAAGATATTACAAACAATACCATATTGGTTGACATAATGAATAGCCTCATTGACCATCTCACAATATGTCCAATCACATTATTTACTCATTCCATCACATAATCATAGTCTATCCATTAATCATTTTTGTATCCTTAATTTTCATATAACCAATATCTCAAGCACTTAATACCTCATTATTCATCATATCGATAATTATATCCCCCAAGATTGGATTACCAATACATTTAATTATTTTAAGACCTTTTAATGATTTGTTCTATGACCACACTACAATATGACCAATTTGGGTAAAATTTTATTTTTAATTAACTAATTTATATATTAATTATCATTAAGAATTTATATTATGAAATAATTAAATTCAACATGTATTTTATAATTAAAGAATTTTCCCACTCCTCCTAAAACCTGTCATATACACCCCATTTAGATATACCACTCTTAAGAGAACCAAATCCTTACATATAATTATGAGAATATTTAAGTTGAATTTACTTATGGATTAGTCAAGGAGTATAAACACTTCAATATTTAACAAGAAAACTTCTATCCCCGATACATATACTTACCAAACAAATCCCAAAATTACACCATCACTTTGACCGTCTACTTTATCATCTCAAAAAAATTAACCTCTAAACATTGATTAAAGGGTTTTTCCAAGGAAGAGACACTAGAAATACTACCCTATAGGTCATATACGTATCACAATACAAATATTTCTCATGAAATTATTTTATGGAAGGTAAACCCTACAAACAAACAATTGTAAATCATTGGCATTTCCCTATGATATCAATATCAACACTATCCACCCATCTTATAGATTACTACCAACCCAAGCTAACATATAATATAGAAAATGAAGGAATGAGAATATAATTACAAATTTAAAAAAAATACTTCATGTATATAATTTCCTACTAGGGGTAAATAACATTGCTAACATAGTTACCCCTACTAAATAAGTACTCAGATTATACCACATTAGTCATGGATTACATTCCCATTCTCTATAATACTTCCTATTGATTAAAAATTAATGGTTTATATTCACAAAAAAATTATTATAATAAATATATATTCTATAAAAATATTATCAATATCAATATAGAGTTACATAATCATACGATTATCAAACCATATAAATCATGGATGAAAGTGGGATCTTGTCAATAGGGACACCTTTCTGATTCCAATTCATATTTAGATTTTTGACTGCTATTATATAGATTAAATAAGGGTTATAATATTATATAATTACATTCTTCAACTAAGGAAAAAATTTAAACCATAAAATTATAACAACCAAGGAATAATCAATAAAAATAATGAAAAAAGAAGAAGCATACATCATCTCCTTCCCCATAATTAAAAACCCATTTTAGAAATCCTGAGGGTCTGGATTATTAAAATATGATAATGAATATTATACACCTCCCCTATAAGAAAGAAAACTACACCAAGCCTTAGGGATGGGTTAGAAGAAATGATGTAAATAAAATAGCACCACCATCGCCCTAATGAATCCATTTCCACTGAACCTCACAAAAGAGTAATATCATACCATATTAGAGGGAGTTTCTAGAGTGATTAAAATAGGTACATTATATAATATTAGAGTTTTAAATGGATTTATATGTTATATTGTTCAATGGGAGGACCTAAATCATCCTATTGATCATAATTATAATACTTTATTTTGATGGGGATACCCATCAGGGAGCAATAATGCCATTGTATTTGTAGTTATATCAAATGAATGTTTTTTGAATCTAACAAGTTCACTCGAAATGTTCTATATATTATCCCGAAACATCATATTTCAAATGATATGATGAAATATTATAAATTTTATACATTAATGAAGCAGATCAATTAAACATCAATAGAACTTGTGTAAATAGTCAATGTATTTGAAATAAGCTTACTTGAACCTATAACATCACATTTGTTATCAATACATCAACCACAACACAAAAAACCAATAAACAACATGAAGGTTAATATCAGGGAAGGATGAGTAATAGGAATGAAGGATAGCTGATCAGAATGACAACACAGATAAAAGAAGGTTAGTATCCACCTTGGATGAAAAAAAGACCCAAAATAGAGGCCCTAGAATTTTACATGTTTTTTAAAGAATAAAAAAATCAAACCATGAAGGAAGTTAGACCCCTTTTTATAGGGAAACATGATCGACCATCACTATGTCATGGTTGGTTCCAATTTGACGATAACTTCAATATTCAAAGAGAGAACCAGAATCTAATATAATTAATATAGCCTATCACCCTTCACTGGTGTCTACTTTTACCTTTTTAATATATTTCTAACCACCACCATTGCCTCCATCAAACACCCTCAATGTAATGGAGTAATTACCCTTAAAATTTTTAGCACATCATGGATCATGGTATAGAAAGGGGGGATGATCATAACCATTTACAAGAACCCTACACAACCTGATCTCTCTCTGAAAAAACACTACCATGGATAATAAAACTAAAATTTAGATTTTCTTGCTTATTATAGGGATATTCCAAACGTTCCATTCCTATGAAATAGTGACCCCCATGGGGTGGTGACCTCTGTATAGCTCAATTAAAGAAATAGAAAATTCTAAAAACTTATTCAAAGGTCACTCTTAATAAGGGTAAGGAGATAAAAAATATTATTGGAATTTATATGTATAATAAATTATAAAACACCCCCTTGACACCACACCCTTCAAAATGGGTGTATCAAACCATGGGTTCTCAAAGATCCATAATAGCCAACTCTCATGGTCACATCTTCATAGCAGCCTCTACTACAGCCTGTAACACATATGTTTTGGACCATGTAGATCCAAATATCAACTACAAGTCTCTAAAACACCTCCAAACATCCTCCCAACAAATCAAAATCCTCGAACATCAAAGGGAAGGGTTTCAGAAGATCTTGTACTTTACATTGTGGTTATATACATAAATAAAATAGTATGTGATTCATTAGATTATGATGATTTTAGACACTATAAAATGTTAATTTAATAATTTTTTTATAAAATATTTCCATTAAAAACATAAAGACAGCCTAAATTTAATGTTAATTTCATATTTAATTATTATATATGTTTTATTAAACCATTATAATGACACTGATAATTATAAAACGTCTCTTTCATATATGTTTTTAAACTAACCATAATAATTTTCTAAAGGTATGGATGGTTATAGATAAATCATTATTTAATTATTATATTCATATTAAAAAATTAATATTATATTGATATTGAATTAATATAGTTTTCAGATATAATTTTTAATGGTATTAATAGAATAATAAATGAAATAGTTAAGTAAAAGAGCTTTATAATCAAATATTATTATTCTAACCAACATTACAAAAGGCCCTTGGGATTCCTGTTGTGTCCAAAATATCAAAACAAGTGAGAATTAATATATATAATTATGTAATTTTTTATCGTTTGTTTAAATATTATGAGTGTCTAATAAATGGTAGTGAAGGGGTCCTTTAAAAGTTAAAATGTCTGGAAATTTTGAAATGTTAATTAAAAAATGGTAAATTAGTTTATTTTTATGACCAAAGTGACATAAAATTGGAAAAATTAATCTTGGGAATTAATTAATCAAAAAATTAATTTTCATGATAATATAATTTTTTTATAAACATATAAAACATTTTTATTATATATTATAGTTTCCACATTCATCGATGTATATCACTATTCACCTTGGAAATTTATTTTTTCCATAAAACTATTTTTACCTTATTAATTAATTTTTATATCCTAATTCAAAATTTAGTATTCATTGTTTAAAATAAATCTTTAAAAATGATAAACAAGATTTTTATAAAAAAACACATAATATATAAAAATAATTTGTTTAAGTTAAAGAAACACCATTACCAATAAATTATTATATACTTGTTCAATAATTATTCATTGGATATAAATTATTTAAATATAATTTTAAAATATATTTATTATATAAAAGCTGTAAAAATATTAATTTCTGGTGACAAAAACTATAGTATATTCATTTAGTATATATAGACTATGTAGTTATATGTATACAATGGTTATATAATGGTACCTTAATTTCTTAAATTATTATATATTTCCTCTCATTACTCTGTCAAAAGAACTAATACTATTTAATTATTTCTTTATAAAAAATTATATCATGTTGTAGAAATTAATCTGTATTTATACAATGATTCTAGAAAGTATGTCACAACTATGGTATTATAAACCATGGTATTTTTGAATTATAATCATGGTAATTATTTGTAACGACCCAAACATTCATTAATGGAAATCCCTTGATCAAATTAAATATCTCTTTATGTAAAATGTTTATATAAAATGTCAACTTCTTTGGTTTTATGTTTTTGGATTTTAAAATACTGTTAATAATTTTTACCATTGTTAATATAGTCGTTGAATAGTGATCACATTATTAGTATAAATATTGGGCTTTAACAAATCCAATTTACTCAGACAAAGGAAGCAATGGCCTCATCTAGTAGATGTGCCCCATACGAAGCCCACTTGTCAAAGCTCAGAAAGAAGGTTGCATCTTTGGGATTTTCTCTTGACCTAGCCCAAGACGAGCTTGAATATGTTAAGCTCGAGCAGAACCGCCTATGAGAGAAGTGGAAGTTGATAAAGATTACCACCCGAGTAATGTTATCTGAGCCACCCCAAGAGTCGGTCACCATTTCACACCTTACCCTTTGGTCTTATGCGGGTGTTATAAGGAGTTACATAACAAGAAATTAGAACTATGGTCATGTACATTATTTTTTTATATAATAATAAATATACTTTCATTTTATTTTTGTTACCTTGTAAATAGTTTTTAAAGCTCAAATAGTATTTTTAGTTAAAGTTCGACTAAGAAATCTATTTTGATGAATTAATGGATTTTTAAATTAAATAATATTTTAATAAAATATTTTTATTATTATTAAATTAATTTTTATTAAATTTAAATGATCATATAATTTTATGAATGCAATTTTAATTTTTTTTATGGTTTGAAAGACATTTTTTTCAAAACCCGTGAATTTTTTACAAATGTAGGTTTTTATTTTAAAAGTAAAAATTAATATATTTAGAAAAATATTTAGATAAAATAAATATTATTTCTAGAATCAGGATGTTGAAATTATCCAACGGTGAATTTTTCATAATTTTCTGAGACAGTCAAAGTTTTGGGTAAAAATTAAACATCGTTAAAATATATAATGTGTATTATGACATCATAATGACCCAATAGTGATGTAATAATATACTATAAGCCTTATGTTCGGCCAATATATGTTTTACCATTAAAATAATGTGGTTTTTGGTTTGTTTGACTTATTTTACAAAGAATTAATGGACCCTTCAAGGCTTATTAAACATCTTGTCTTTTTAAATTGATGTCCTTGGGAGTGTGACTCACCTCCACATAAGAAAAACCATTATTTTAGGAATGAAATAATACCTTAATAATATGGACTTCAATGGGAATGATTATGAAGTATGGAAATTTAAATATGAATTATTAAATAAAAAAGTTAAACATATAAAAATTTTGGTTACTATAAACATTATCCAATTACCTCTATTAAAAAATTATAATATAATAGACTAGGTTCTCATATTGTGTCTCGTTCACAAAATATATTAAGATACAAGCTTCAACCAATTCATTATATTGGTATATAATTTTATCCCACATTTTATACTATAATATGGAAAAAAATACGTGTATTATATGATTACCAAAATGGAATTATTATAGAATTATTTAGTTTATTATTTGTTTTAACAAATCCCTTGTAAATTTTAGTAAAAACTACCAAATTAATTGAAATTTATTAGAATAAATTGTTAATATGAATGTAAAAATATAATATTAAGTGAAACCAACATTTTGTAAAAATTGGGACTAGTGAGATCGTATGGTCCCTTCCATGGTCCAAGTAACTATTCATTTGGGTTGTCCATTTTAGTAAAAAATGGGTATTTTATTCATTTTAAACCCAATTCTTAAGAACCTTCCCCCTTTTTTTCTTTTTCAACCATAAACCTATAATGTCCTAGTTCTGGAAGCCGCCTAGAGGTGACCCATACCCGGTTGGTAAAACGGCATCAAACGCATTTCCTCGAATGCTAGAGGTTTCCAACTAGCAGTGAGGGCCTTGGGTGTGATAGTGGGGAAACTATGCCCTCATTGGCAGAGTACACGGTGGAAGTAAACAATACAAAAAATAGCTTAAGTAGTAAATATCCAAAAACATTAAACAATAGAAGACTGAGATAAAAAACAACTGGATCACATATATATATGAAATGATGCATGATAAATATGTCTAGGAAATCATCCAAACAAGTCACAATGTTGGAAATACAAATAGTGCTAAACCAAAGTACAAAAAATAAAGATAAACAACACCTCAGCATCGCAAGCCATAGCTTGGTCCTATGCTCTCCAGCTCCACAGCAAGTCAAGTACCTGAAGTAGAAGTGTGGTTGTCCTTATCTATACCTAGAAAAAAATAATCTGTTTGGGCCCAAAAGCATGACCTAAACAAGGTGTGAGACTAAATCCCAGTAGGCAACCACCTGAATATCTTTCCCTAACAGTCAGTGAATATATGGAAGGTAAAAGTATAGAAAGCAGTAAACAGTAAATTACTAAACATTAAACCATCCATAGTTTCAAATATCAAGAAATAACTAAACAAGCCAGATAATCACAATAGGTAAACCTTTGGGAAGTACTCATATCTTATCCCCTCTAGTCCTACCTAATAGATACAAGAAAGCAGCTAACAAATAGGTAACCCTCTAGGAAGTGCCCATAGACTATCCCTTCTAGTCCTACCTATCAAGTACATGCAACCCTCTGGGCAGCACACTCAGTCTACCCCCTCTGGTTCAGCTTAATCATAGAATCTCTGAGGAATCACTCATAGTCAATTCCCCTTATAGTCTAAGGTAGTCAAGAACTCTCTGAGGGAGCTCACGCGTTCAATTCCTCTTATAGTCCCAATTTCAATGAATCTCTAAGGAATCTCACTCGGTCAATTCCCCTTATAGCCCAGGTTGTTCATAGACTCTCTGAGGAAGCACTCACTATCAATTTCTCTTATAGTTTAAACAGTTCAGGAATAAAATCAAAGACTCTATGAGGAAACTCCCTCGGTCAATCCCCTTATAGTCTAAAGAAATCAAGGACTCTTTGAGGAAGCTCACTCGGTCAATTTCTCTTATGGACCCAAGTGGTTCTAGGCTCTCTGAGGATGCTCAGTCGTTCAATCCCCCTTATATCCAAAACTACTCAAAGACTCTTTGAGGAAGCTCACCTGGTCAATTCCCCTTATAGTCTACTACAACAGGTTCTCACGGCCCTGTGTAGGTCAATGAGCATAGTAGTGTAATATGGCAATGTAAACCTATAGAAAAACTTGGCTAGTAGTCTACAGTATATCAACATGTTAGATAAACAAGATCACTCCATCCTACAATACTAGGGATGGGAAACAAACAAAGAAGCCTAACACGCTAAGCAGAACCAAATAGTCATAAGAAGAACATGCATGGGAAACACCTCCAAAGAATAACAATCAACACTATTCACATAAAAATAACCTCTACTCACACACACCAGCAAAGCAGGCAATTAACCGAGGTTAAAACAATAAATGCACAATACCCCATTCATGGGTATTGGTGATTTTTCACATACAATTAAAAGACCTTAAATCAGAAGGCACAAACCACCTACCATTTAGGGTGTGGAAAAATCGAACTCTTTTCCCAAACACACTCTAAACCAGTGAACACCTCCTCGAAACCACCTCAAAAACTCTTCCCTAACATCAACAAGTTCAACCTTTAACACACAAAGGAAACATAACCCTATATCTACATGAAACCCTTGTAGATCTAGGAAACTAATAGATAAAGAGGGCTCACCCTAACCAAAACCTCAAAGAACCAAAATAGGGACATACCTAAGGAGAACCTCCTTTAATCCACAAAGAAACCCCATAAATTTGCCTCCAAAACGAGCCAAGTAGCTCCCACAATCTCTAAAAATCACAACTCCCGTGTGATCCATGAGTAGGGGGAACAATGGCGGAGGAATGTGAAATCCCGAGTGGCTCGGGACTTAAAAATATTAACTTTAATAGGCCACACGGTTACCCCGCATGGTTTGGAAAACTGTGCGCCAACTGTATAGTTGTTGTTTTCTCATATACGAACTTCTCACATCTTTCCCGTATGGTCTGACAAACTGTGTGTTGCTCGTGCGGAGCCCACTATCGATGGTGCATGATTTTCTGGGCTGGCCGCATGGTTTTTTCAGACCATGTGCCAACCGTGCACCCCTGCACAACCACCAGAAAAAACCTCTTTTTATCAAAATCAACGATAAAAGGAAAACATACTAGAAAAGAAGTTCTGGGTTCTTACAAACATCCCCCCTTAAAGAAATTATTCCCTGAATTTCCCTAGTGCATCATAGAAGAAGAAACCTCGAACAACTCTGACCACTACGTGTGTACATCAGCCTCCCTCTCCCAAGTCCCATCCTGTACTTTCTAGTGCTACCATAGCACTCGTACCAGAGGAATAGACCAACCATGGAGAACCTTTTTACTATGATCAAAAATCCAGATAGGATGCTCCTCGAACGACGCATCCACTTTGAGCTCACCCCCCTAAGGTTGAAAGACATGAGATGGGTCTGAAAAGTAATGTCGAAGTTGTGAAACATGGAAGACGTCGTACATAGCCTAGTACCTCTGAGGTAACTCCAACTGATAGTCCACTGGCCCAACTCACTCCAACACCTCAAATGTCCCAATATACCTTGGTGAAAGCTTACCATGTCTCCTGATCCTTGTGTGCCCCAACCTTGGTGTGGCTTGTAGAAAAACCTGATCCCTGACCTCAAACTCCAGATGTCATCTGTGTTGATCAGCATAAGACTTATGTCAAGACTGTGCAGTAGACATCCTATTTCGAATCAAATCTATCTATTCTGTAGTCTCCTAAACAAGATGAGGTCCTAGAAAAGCTGTCTTTCCTGCCTCCTGCCAACATAAGGGTGATCGGCATGGCATACCGTACAAAGCCTCATAAGGTGCCATCTGTATGGTTGCTTGAAAACTATTATTATAGGAAAATTCCACAATATGTATATTATTCTCCCAAGAACCTCCAAAATCTAGAATGCATGCTTAGAGCATGTCCTCAAGCACCTGAATCGTGCGCCCATACTGGCCATCTATCTGGGGGTGGTAATCTATACTAAAAAGTACCTATGTACCCAAAGCCTTCTAAATCCCCTTCCAGACCCAAGAAGTAAAATGTGCATCCCTATCTGAAATGATGGATTGTGGAACTCCATGAAGATGTAAAATCTCTCGAATGTAAAAAAGTCCCATCTCATCAACACTAAAGGTCTCCTTGATCAGCAAGAAGTGAGAAACCTTCGTAAGCCTGACAATGACGACCCAAATTGCATCATTACCTTGGGTGACCTTGGAAAACCGATCACGAAATCCATCGTGACATCATTTCACTTCCACTCGGGAATGGGTAACTACTGTAAAAGCCCTGCTAATCGCTGATGCGCTGCCTTCACCTACAAACAAGTGGAACAAGTCATGACGAAACCAAGAACATCCCTCTTCATACTTGGACACCAATACTGACAGTGTAGATCATGATACATTTGGGTGATTCCATGATGAACTTCCCAAATAGAGGAATGAAAATATCATATCATCTCCTCACGTATATCTGGTAGCACCCATACGCGTCCTTGGAAACACAAGATCTCATCCCCGCCTATAGTCTATCTAGGAATAGGGTCCTCTCCTGACTCACTTTCCCACGTGACAAGGCATTCAGAGTCTGATAGTTGCCTCATTCACACTCGATCAAGAAGATCAGAGGTAACAAATACTGAAGAAAGAAATGTCTTCCCCTGTCTATCATGCACCTCCAAATTCATCTTAGAGAACAGAACCATAAACTGCCACTCACTACTGGCCTTCTGAACTTCATGTATCTAGGTCCTCCTACTCAATACATTAGCCACCGTGTTTCCCTTCCCAGGCCTATAGGCGAGCTCAAAATCAAAGGAATTTAGGTACTCAACCCAGCTGCATTGTCTCAAATTCAGATCACGCTGAGTGAAGATATACTTGTGACTCTTGGGGTCTGTGAAAACCACAGAGTACTCTCCCAAAAGATAATGTATCCAATAGCATAGGGCATGAACAACATCTGCCAACTCTAGATCGTGTGTTGGGTAATTCCTCTCATGTGGCCTCAACTGCCGAGACTCGTACGCAACTACTCAATCTCCCTGTATAAGCAAAGCTCCCATCCCGATACCTGATGCATCATAGTAAACATTATATCTCTTTCCCGGCTCTGGAAAGACTAGTATCGGTTCTGAAATCAACCTACCTTTCAACTCCTGAAAGGCTGACTCACATGAATCTGACCATAATAATTTCACACCCTTCTTAGTCAGACATGTCAGCTGTTATTCTAAGTGTGAGATGTCCTTTATGAAACAACTGTAGTATCCAACCATCCCTATAAAACTTCTCAACTCAAAGACGTTCTTCGTATGATCCCATGAAACTACTGCCCTCACTTTCTCTGGGTCTACTAACACTCCTGAATCTAAGATAAAATGACCAAGAAAGTGAATTTGATTCATCCAAAACTGGCATTTTGAGAGATTAGAATATAAATGATGCTCCCTTAGTGTACTCAAACTGATCTCAATATGTTTCGCATGGTCATGTCTAGTGTGAGAGTACACCAAGATATCATCCACAAAAACAACCATGAAGGAATCCAAGTATGTATGGAACACTCGGTTCATCAGTGCCATGAAAACTAAAAACACATTCGTGAGACCGAACTACATAACCATATACTCATATTGACCATACCTACTCCAGGAGGCTGTAAGAGGAATATTAGATGGTCTAACATGAAACTGATGAAAACTAGATCTCAAGAAAATCTTCAAGAATACCCAAGCTCCTCAAATCTGATCAAAGAGATCAGAAATCCTAGGCAAGGGATATCGGTTCTTGACCATCAACAGTTTCAACTTCCGATAATCCACACAAAGCCTGAGGATATCATCCACCTTCTTCACAACCAGGACCAGTGAACCCCAAGGAGAAGTACTGTGTCGGATGAAACCCTTTGCTTGTAAATCCTCTAACTGCTTCTTGAGCTCATGTAACTCTGGTGTAGCCATCCTATAAGGAGGAATGGTCACTGGTGCCGCTCTTGGAAAAAGATAAATAGAAAAGTTTACCTCAATCTTCAGAGAAAAACATGAAAAGTACTCGGGAAAGACATCTATGACATGATCGACCATTGGAGGAAAGTCTAATTGTGAAGTCCCCTGGTCATCCAGATAAAGTCTAGAAATCTAGACTGTAACCGCTCCCAACCCATGATGCTCTGGACCCACTCTGCTCGCTTGGACATCCCATTAACCCCTATGAAGAAAATATCAACCTTCTAGTGATATTAAACTCACCCTATGGTGATAACAGTCGATGACTTCCTAGAAGGGAACTAGCCAGTCCATTCTGAGAATGAAATCATTGCCTGTAATCTCTAGAACATAAAGATCCCAAAGGAAGTGACACCCACCAACATCAATAGGGAACTCCTTGCACTGACATACACCAGATGTTCTTGTCCCCAATGGAGTGTCTAGTGTCAAAATATAGGCAGAAGAAAAGATACAAAGCCCAAGGCTCTCCACAATAGTGACAGATATAAAGTTTTGCATAGCACCCATATCGAAAAGAGCTAAAGATAAAACCAAGGAAACTAGGATCGTACCTCAAATTGTAGAGGGGTTGGGATCCTACTCCTGATGGGTCTGCTCCACTGCAAAAGTCTGGCCAGTACTGCGGCCTTGTGCCCCTGCCTAACCACTCTGAGCGAATCCACCCTTCTTTCACTGGTAGCCTGGTGACTGACCACCAAGGACGTGACCGCCACCTCAGCCTGACCGTCCCGAAGAACTCCAGTTCCTAGACTGGTGAGAAACTGGTGGAGCTGCTCTGGTACGAGGAATCATAGATGAACCCTGGTCATCAGATGCTTGTGGGAAGACCTGAAGGAAATGTTGAAGGTGTCCCAACTTGCCGCAATATCGACACTCCACCAGGTCTCTCTGGAATTGCGGCCTCATATGCCCGCTTCTCCCACACTGGTAGCACACCACCTGGCTACCAGAAGATGCATCCCACCTATTCGGATCTCCCCGTGTAGTCTCCCTATGGCACTTCCGACTATCAGCTGGTGAAGCACTAACTCTGGATGTCAAGCCGCCCTAGTTCACAACTTCAGAATCCCTCAGATTACGCTATGTGATCAGCTCCTGGTTGACAATAGAAGATATCAAAGTCAACCTGAAGATGGTCACCTACGACAAGATGTCGTGCCTCAGACAATCCTCAAACATCCGTTCAAGGAACAAATCATCACCTCTTATAATAGGCATGAAACACTACAACTCTATGAAGCGATAGGAATACTCCATAACAGTAAGTGTACCCTGATCCAGACTCATGAACTCTGAGGCTCGATCGGCCCTCAAGGTATCTGGATAGAATTAATTGTAGAAGATGTGTCGAAACTCATCTCATTCCATATTTTGCTAGTGGACCTCCTGTGAGATCACATCCTACCACCTCTTGGTGGAGTCTCGGAGCATGTAGGTGGCATGCTTCATCCTCTTCTCTGGAGGTATCTCCAGATGCTTGAAGATCATCAGCATGGCTTTTAGCCATGACTCTGCAGCCTAGGGTCCCCCATCCCCTGAGAAAGTGGGAGGATGTTGCTGCTGAAAGACCCATGTCAAATCTGCCATTAATGGGGTAGGAGGCGGTGCTCCCGGAAAGGTCTGCATCATCCTCATAAAGTCTTCCCTAAACTTTGCATCAGCACCTGGGTCGGGAATAACTACTGGTGCCAAGACTGGCACAACAGGAGGATCTGCATGAAGTCCCTGGTTAGCCATATCTGGTGTCTGATCATCACCTTATGGATGGCGTATAACCGAAGGATGTCTCAGTGGCATGACTCTGCAAGGTCAAATGAACACCTCAGATCAATATTAACAGGGAATGAAATATAGGACTACATGGCGTGTACTTAATAAAGAATGTTTATTCCCGAACCGAAGAACACAGGTCGTGTAGTCAAAACTACACGGCGGGCATTCTGGGTTTTTCCATACATTAAGCCTCAGAAACATCTCCAAAACCCATAGAAACACGGAAACTAACAATGAAAGTTCAAAATTATGATCTTTGAGGGCCCAAACTCCCCCCCACCTCGAATCAATGTTTGGCATCTTATACACATTATAACATGAAAACAAGGCAATGATCTACCAAATTTTGGTCCATGAGGGCCCATAACACCTCAAGAACTAACGTTTGGAATTTATTAAAGAAAACCTATACACAAACAATACCCTATCAAACAGCAGGTATTTCTATCAAGGTAACTATCACAACAACATGCATATTTTACACATCACCTATCACTACAACATGCAATCACTAATGCATCCTAGATGCCATGGAAAAAATGCATGACATGTGATTTCTAGAAATATCATATATGATGCATGAGATAGCATACCCTCATCTAGAGCACATATATATATGAAATGATGCATGATACATATGTCTAGAAAAGCAACCAAACAAGTCAAAATGCTAGAAATACAAACAATGCTAAACCAAAGTACAAAAAGAAAGATAAACAGCTCCTCAGCATCGCAAGCCATAGCTTGGTCCCATGCTCTCTAGCTCCACAGCAAGTCAAGTACCTAAAGTAGAAGGGTGCTTACCCTTATCTATACCTGCAATAAATAATTTGTTTGGGCCCAAAAGCATGACACAAACAGGGTGTGAGACAAAATCCCAATAGGAAATCACCCGAAGATCTGTGCCTAATAGTCAGTGAATATATGGCAGGTAAAAGTATAGAAAGCAGTAAATAGGAATGTACTAAATAGTAAACAATCCATAGTTTCAAATATCAAGCAACAACTAAACAAGGCAGATAATCACAATAGGTAACCCTCTCGGAAGTACTCATATCATATCCCCTATGGTCCTACCTAACAGATACAAGCAAGTAGCTAACAAACAGGTAACCCTCTGGGAAGTACCCACAAACTATCCCCTCTAGTCCTACCTATCAAGTACAAGAAACCCTCTGGGTAGAACACTGATTCTAATCCCTCTGGTTTAGCTTAATCATAGACTCTTTGAGGAAGTACTCGTAGTCAATTCTTCTTATATTCTAAGGTAGTCATGAACTCTCAGAGGAACCTCACGAGGTCAATTCCTTTTATAGTCCCAAGGCCAAGTACTCTCAAAGGAATCTCACTCGGTCAATTCCCCTTATAGCTCAGGTCTTTCCTAAACTCTTTGAGGAAGAACTCACAGTCAATTCCCCTTATAGTCTAAATAGTTTAGGAATAAAATCAAAGACTCTCTGAGGATGATCCCTTGGTCAATCCCTTTATAGTCTAAAGAAATCAAGGACTCTCTGAGAAAGCTCACTCAGTCAATTCCTCTTATAGCCCCAAGTGGTTCTAGGATTTCTAAGGATGCTCACTCTGTCAATCCCCCTTATATCCAAAAGTTCTCAAAGTATCTCTGAGGAAACTCAGCCGTTCAATTACCCTTATAGTCTACTACACCAGGTTCTTACCGCCCTGTGTAGGTCAATGAGCATAGCAGTGTAATATGGCCAAGTAAACCTACAAAACTACTTGGCTAGCAGTCTACAGCATATTAGCTTGTCAGATAAACAAGATCACTCCATCATAAAATACTAGGCATGAGAAACAAAAAAAAAAGTAGCCTAACAGGCTAAGAAGAACCAAATGGTCATAAGTAGAACATGCAAGGGAAACACATCCAGAGCATAGCAATCAACCCTATTCACATAAAAATAACCTCTACTCGCACACACCAGCAAAGTAGGTAATTAACTAAGTTAAAAATACTAAATTCACAATACCCCATTCATGGGTATTGGTGATTTTTTACATACAATTCAAAGAACTTAAATCATAAGGCACAAACCACCTACCTCTTAGGGTTTGGTGAAATCGACCTCTATGCCCAAACGCGCTCCAAACTAGGTGAACGCCTCCTCGAAACCACCTTAAAACTCGTCCCTAACATCAAAAAGGTCAACCTTTAACACAAAATGGAAACACAGCCCTAGATCTACATGAAACCCTTGTAGATCTAGGAAACTAAGAGAGGAAGAGGGATAACCCTAACCAACGCCTCAAAGACCCAAAAGAGGGACTTACCCAAGGAGAACCTCCTTCGATCTGCTAAGAAACCCCTTCGATTTTCCTCCAAAAACGAGCCAAGGATCTCCTTAAACCACTGAAAATTGCAACTCCCACATGAGCCACGAGTAGGGGGAGAATGGTAGAAGAATGGGAAATCCCGAGTGGCCCGGGACTTAAAAAACCTAACTTTAAGTGGTCGCACGGTTACCCCATAGGGTTTGGAAAACTGTGCACCAACCATGCCATTGCTACTGTCTCATCTAGGGACTATGTACGGCTTTCCCGCATGGTCTAAAAAACTGTGTACAGCCCGTGCGGAGCCCGTTTTCAAGGGTGCATGGTTTCCTGGGCTGGCCGCACGGTTTGTTCAGACCATGGGCCAATCATGCGCCCCTGCACAACCTCCAAAAAACCTTTTTTTCTCAAAAGTGACCAGAAAAGGAAAACATACCTGAAAAGAAGGTACGGGTTCTTACAAACCACCCTAGAAAGATTCAATTTGAAGCCTCCCCTAATTTCCTATAATGGGTTAACTTCCATTATTTCATGGTAATCCTATAAGATGAGAGTCTCAATCTTCATCTAATCTCTCTCTCTATCATGTTATTCCATTATTGTTCCTTAGTTTGGTTGTAACGTACTAAGATTCCCTCTTTAGTTGACTGATATTTAATTTATTTTAATTTATATCCAATAAACTATTTTGAAGTATTTAATATTATTTTCCACATTATATTGACACCATTATTATATATTTCATCATCTTTCAGTTCATTTTTACCCCCACTCGTTTATTTCAAAAACCTATATTTTTCTCTATTTTAAATATTAATTTTTTGTATTTAGGACCACTGATTTTTTCTATCATATTTTTAAGTCAATTTAGATATTCTCTTCAATTTATATGATATAACATTTTTATTTTTTATATGAAAATCATTCCAATAATATATTATTATCTAAAATTAATTTAAAGGAAATAAATTATTGGATTTTAATAGTTTATAAAAAAATTTGGTAATTTCAACTATTTTTTTAAATAAATTTCTAGGCATTTAAAAATATAAGTAATTAATTATCTATTTGTTTATGGTCATGTTTGGTTGGAGTAAAAAATGTTTTATTAAAAAAATTATTGAAATCTCTCATCATTTTAGTTAAATTTTGTTAAATCCTATAATTTCATATTTAATTAAACTTGTGCTTTTTTTACAATAGACTTATGGATAGTGTGAATCATTCAAAGGAGTTTTTTATTAAAAGATAGTTAAAAGCATTTATGATGGTGATTTTGTATAAGGATTATTTTTTTCCATAATTATTCGAAAACTTTATGGGTATGTTGTAATTGATGGTATCCTATAAATATATTCTATACTAATTAATCAAACATTATGTTCCAAGTAGGTTCCCCTAAATTATTATAGTGAGTGATTCTAGTGATTCGGATTGATAGAATCACTACTAAAAGGGTGGTTTAATTTAGTATAATTATGTATGGGGTCCCGTAGATCTAATTATCCAATTATGTGATTACAAATTTTAGTTTTGTTTTGATAAAATTATATTTGGTTTATTCCGCTCATTACTTAATGCTAATAATTATTTCTTTAAATAAATTAAAATTATTAGTTTTGATGCCAATATGTTCCTTATTTTATAAAGATTTATGATTTCAAAAATGGTATGAATTTTTTAACCTTATATACAAACAAGAATAAATATTTTTTTATTTAAGTGTGAGTGGGAAAAATCATTTATGGTAACCTATTGGGACATTTATGCTAACACCCTACACACACACTTTAGTTTTTATGTATACATGGTATTACTTGTTGTTGGTAAAGGAAATGTGACACATTAATATTTTATATAATTATAAAATTGTGTATATTGTGGAGAACGTTATAAATGGACGATTCTCACATTTCACACAATGATAATTGATACATTACATCATTTTTCATATGTATTTTTAACCCCATGCACTCGGTATTGAAATCATTTCATCTGTTTCTTATCCATTCTATCAATTTAATTATAATATATAAATGGCTTACTCTTGATCTTTGTATGGCCATTTAACTTTTTTTGTATTTTACTTTTTAAGGTTTATTTATATTCCATTTATGGATGTAATTATTTTTTTGGATTTCATTTATTTTAAAACTTTTTATTACCTATGTTTGACAAGTCTATCATATTGGATTTTCATGCTAGATTATTGGTTGAAAATATTTATTTGTTTCATACTAAACAGGGTAAAATATTTCATAAATTTGTTAAATTTAATTCCCCTGGAACATTTTCTGAACCAATGGTGATCATATACATGTTTTAGGACTTATAGAAGGTAATATGGGGTTTGTTATAGGATCATATAGGTTAGTTTTTTATATTAAAAATGAATATTAACTCATGAATTTGATCACACATTAATTGAAATGTATAAAATAATTAATTTATTAACAAAATGGTTTGTATAAAAAAAATTACATATCTCACAATTATCGATCAAGGAGTGAGATTTGATGGTCCAAAGAATATAGATCTACAAATATATAGCTAAATGAAAATATATATGTTTAAATTGTGAGATTTAGAAAATAAAACAAGACAAATAAGAGTGGGTTTTAAGAGGAAGTGAAAAAAATTTAAATAAATTATATATTTTCATTGAATTATCATAATAATGGGAGAAAATTTATTCAATGAAAAGATAGAGAAATATAATGGAAATAGAAAAAATGGAAATAAAATAAATTCATTGGAAACAATATATAAATCATCTAAAAAGATGATTAATATAGAAAAATAAAAGGGATTGGATTATAAAGAGAAATACATAGTGAGACAAAAGAGGAAATCCCTTAACAATGTGTGGATTGAACTAAAAGATAGAGAATACAGAAATGAAATTTAAATATAAAAAAAATGATGATATTTGAATAAAAAACATAAAAATTGAAAATTAATATGAAAAAATAAAGATAGATAGAGAAGAAAAAATTGAAATAAACAAATAGAGATCATGGAAGATACCACTTACCATAATTTCTTATAAGATCGAACACTCTATAACTCCATGAGTAATCAACATTGTTTAATAATAAAATATTATATTAAGAACAGTGGTTTTCTTTTTCTTAATATTAATAATATATATGAATCAATTTCATATTTATTAGTTATTCATATTCCATATAGGTCAACAAATATTAATTCTACCAAAATAATCATGCCTGGTTTGGAATGACAGTCTTAGTCATTATTCCATGTTATGGGTTAACCATATCCAAAATAGTAATTATATTGAAATAATTATTTTATAATAATATCTTAAAATACATAAAAATTTCATAGTAATTTTTTTTCACATATATCCCCTGATATAACCCAACATGAGTAGAGAGTGAATATGGGTGTTTCCCTAGAAACCCAAATCTAATAGGCCAAGGGTGTGTAACTAGAATAGTGTGAATCTATCACACATATTTGAGGAATTACTCGAATAATGATCAATATAAATACTAATAGAACCACCAATAACCTAAAAATATCTATACCAATAAAATAACATTATCCAATGGCATCTATAAACATATGAATCATGTGTAATATAACTAAAGTTAATTCATGACTAAACTCCACATTCTATACCATGGCTTCCCAAATAGTATAATACCCAATATCCTATGAGTTATATTGGGAAACAACTCAGTAAAACTATATAGGTTTGAGAACATGAAAGTACTAAATAAAATCATATTTTAAATAAAGACAGTATCCATGTAAAATCATTGTGTCTGGAAAAAAATGTGTGTAACAACAGAGTATGGAAAGTTTGATATAAATATATTTCAAAAAATAATGGGAAATATATAATATCTTATAATTAATTATAACTAATATAGATATACCACATCTCAAGATATAAAAATATCTACCATAAATCATCTCATGATATCAAAATCCTTGACATATTTCATCTCAAGATATCACAGTTATTATCATTAACTAATTTTTATATAACTATACATTTATGTTAACAAATCATAGACATCAAAAATAATGAAAATATTTCCAATAACATAATATGTAAAAAGGATCTAGAAAATTATCACTGCTATTACTCGTGAGTTAAGAGGTCTTTCCAACTCAAACTCATAGTGATACGGTAGTACAACCAACCACTAAATAACATTGAATCCACAAATTAATAACAATCATATCAACACAACAAATCACATCACAATCCAACAATTATATCATCATCACAAGACCCCACCACTATAACCATAGTTATATCATTATCACTACATCATTTGTGTCCTCTTCAAATATTATTATCTATCCATTTCATCTTATTTCAAAATATCACAGAATCATTTGTTCCAAGAAACACCTAAAATCAATTAACAAAAAATACATGTCACAATCATTGTAATCGTGGATAAAAAATATATTTAAAATATATGATGAAAAATATGGGATAGTTATGATTTATATATAAAACAATATATTAAAAACAAAAATGTGTTGGTTGACATAATGAATAGCCTCATTGACCATCTCACAATATGTCCAATCACATTATTTAATTATTCCATGACATAATCGTAATCTATCCATTAATCATTTTAATATCCTTAATTTTCATATAAGCAATATCTCAATCACTTAATACCTCATTATTCATCATATAAATAATTATATCCCCCAAGATTGCATTACTAATACAATTAATTATTTTAGTACCTTTTAATGGTTTTTTCTATGACCACACACTATATCACCAATTTGGGTAAAATTTTATTTTTAGTTGACTAATTTATATATTCATTATCATTAAGAAGTTATATTATTAAATAATTAAATTAAACATGTATTTTATAATTAAAGAATTTTCCCACACCTCTGAAAAACTATCATATACACCCCATTTGGATATACCACTCTTAAGAGAACTAAATCCTTACATACAATTATGAGACTCTTAAAGTTGAATTTACTTATTGATTAGTCAATTAGTAGAAACACTTCAATATTTAACCAAAAAACTTCTATCCCTAATACATATACTTACCAAAAAAATCCCAAAATTACACCATCACTTTGCTCGTCTACTTTACCATCTCACAAAAATTAACTTCTTAACTTTGATTAAAGGGTTTTTTCAAGGAAGAGACACTAAAAATACTACCCTATAAGGAATATACATATCACAATACAAATAACTCTCATGAAATTATTCTATGGAAGGTACACCCTATAAAAAAATTGTAAATCAGTGGCCTTCCCCTATGATATCAATATCAACACTATCCACCCAGCTTATGGATTACTACCAACCCAAGCTAACATATTATATAGAAAATGATGGAATGAGAATCTAATTACAAAGAAGAAGAAAATACTTCATGTATACAATTTCCTACTATGGGGAAGTAAACTGGCTAACATAGTGACCCCCTAGTCAATTAGTACTCAGATTATACCACATTAGTCATGGATTACATTAATTATATATTACCTTGTTATACATATTCCCATTATCTATAATACTTCCTATTAATTAAAAATTAATGGTTTATATTCACACCAAATATCTTATAATACACATAGAATCTATAAAAATATTTTCAATATCAATATAGAGTCACATAATCTTATGATTATCTAACCATATCAATCATGGAAGAAAGTGGGATCTAGTCAATAGGGTCACCTTTTTTATTCCAATTCATATTTAGATTTGTGACTGCTATTATATAGACTAAATAGTGGTAATAATATTATATCATTAAATTCATCAACTAATGAAAAAATTTAAAGCATAAAATTATAACAACCAAGGAATAATCAATCAAAATAATGCATAAAGAAGAAGCAAACATCATCTTCATCCCCACAAACCTAAACCGATTGTAGAAATCCTGAGGGAATGGATTATTAAAATATGATAAAGAATATAATACAGCTCCCCTATAAGAAATAAAAATACACCCAGCCTTAGGGATGGGTTAGATAAAAATGATGTAAATAAAATAGCCACACCTTCACCCTGATCAATCCATTTCCACTGAACTTCGCAGAAGAGTAATATCAGACTATATTAGAGGGAGTTTCTAGTGTGATTAAAATAGGTACATTATATAATATTAGAGTTGTAAATGGAGTCATATGTTATATTGTTAAATGGGAGGACCTAAATCATCTTATTGATTATAATTTTAATACATTATTTCGATGGGGATACCAATCAGGGAGCTATAATTCCATTGTATTTGTAGTTATATCAAATGAATGTTTTTTGAATCAAACAAGGTCACTCAAAATGTTCTATATATTATCTTGAAACATCATATTTCGAATGATATGATGAAGGATTATAAATTATATACATTAATGGAGAAGATCAATTAAACATCAATAGAACTTGTGTAAATAGCCAACCTATTTGAAAGAAGCTTACTTGAACCTATAACATCACATTCGTCATCAATCCATCAACCACAACACAAAAAACTAATAAACAACATGATGGTTAATATCATGGAAGGATGAGTAATAGGAATGAAGGATAGGTGATCAGAATGACAACACAGATAAAATAAAGTTAGTATCCACATTGGATGAAAAAAAATCCAAAATAGAGGCCCTATAATTATCCATGATTTTAACGAATAAAAAATCAAACCTTGAAAGAAGGTAAACCCCTTTCTATAGGGAAACTTGATCGACCATCACTATGTCATGGTTAATTCCAATATGACGATAACTTCAATATTCAAAGAGAGAACCAGAATCTAATATAATTAATATAGCCTATCAAAATTCACTAGTGTCTATTTTTACCTTTTTAATATATTTCTAACCATCACAATTACCTCCATCGAACACCCTCAATGTAATGGAGTAAATACCCTCACAATTTTTAGCACATCATGGATCATCGTATGGAAATGGGGGATCATAATCACTATTTACAAGAACCCTACACAACTTGATCTCTCCATGAAAAAACACTACCATGGATAATAAAACTGGTATTTATATTTTATTACTTATTATAGGGATATTCTATATGTTCCATTACAATGAAATAGTTACCCCCATGGGGTGGTGACCTCTGTGTAGCTCAATTAATGAAATTGAAAATTCTAAAAACTTATTCAAGATTCACTCTTAATAAGGGTAAGGAGATAAAAAATATTATTAGAATTTATATGTATAATAAATTATAAAACTCCCCCTTGACACCACACCCATCAAAATGGGTGTATCACACCATGGGTTCTCAAAGATCCATAATAGCCAACTCTCATGGTCACATATCCATATCAGCATCCAATATAGCATGTAACACATATTTTTTGGACCATGTAGATCCAAATATCAACTTCAAGTCTCTAAAACACTTCCAAACATCCTCTCAACAAATCAAAATCCTGGAACATGAAAGGGAAGGGCTTCATAACATCTTGTACTTTACATTGTGGTTATATACTAAAATAAAATAGTGTGTGATTCATTAGATTATGGTGATTTTATAAACTATAAAATGTTAATTTAATAATGTTTTTAAAAAATATTTCCATTAAAAACATAAACACAGCCTAAATTCAATGTTAATTTCCTATTTAATTATTATATATGTTTTATTAAACCATTATAATGACACTTAAAATTTTAAAAAGTCTCTTTCATATATATTGTTAAACTAACCATAATAATTTTCTAAAGGTATGGATGGTTATAGATAAATCATTATTTAATTATTATATTCATATTAAAAAATTAATATTATATTGATATTGAATTAATATAGTTTTTAGATATAATATTGGCTGGTAATAATAGAATAATAAATGAAATAGTTAAGTAAAAGAGCTTTATGATCAAATATTATTCTTATAACCAACTTTACTAAAGGCCTTTGGGATTCCTGTTGTGACCAAAATATCAAAACAAGTGAGAATTAATATATATAATTATGTAATATTTTATCATTTGTTTAAATATTATTAGTGTTTAATAAATGGTGGTGAATGGGTCCTTTAAAAGTTAAAATGTCTAGAAATTTTTAAATGTTAATTAAAAAATGGTAAATTAGTTTATTTTTATGACCAAAGTGACATAAAATTCGAAAAATTAATCTTGGGAATTAATTAGTCAAAAATTTAATTTTTATTATAATATAACTTTTTTATAAACATATAAAAAAATTATTATATATTATAGTTTGCACATTCATCGATGTATATCACTATTCAACTTGGAAATTTATTTTTTCCATAAAATTATATATACCTTATTACTTAATTTTTATATCCTAATTTCAAATATGGAATACATTGTTTAAAATAAATCTTTAAAAATGGTAAACTGTATTTTTATAAAAAAAACACATAATATATAAAAATAATTTGTTTAAATTAAAGAAACACCATTACAAATAAATTATTATATACTTCTTCCATAATTATTCATTGGATATACATTATTTAAATATAATTTTAAAATATATTTATTATATAACAGCTGTAAAAATATTAATTTATGGTGACAACAACTATAGTATATTAATTTAGTATATATAGACTAAGTAGTTATATGTATACAATGGTTATATAATTGTCCTATAACTTTCTTAAATTATTACATATTTCCTTTCATTACCATGTCAAAAGAACTAATACTATTTAATTATTTCTTTATAAAAAATTATATCATGTTGTAGAAATTAATCTATATTTTATAAGGATTCTAGAAAGTATTTCACTACTACGGTTTTAGGAACCATGGTATTTTTGGATTATAATCATGGTAATTATTTTTAATGACCCGAAATTTCATTAATGGAAATCCATTTTGATCAAATTAAATGTCTCTTTTTGTAAAATGTTTATATAAATTGTCAACTTCTTTGGTTTTATGTTTTTGGATTTTAAAATACTGTTAAGAATTGTGACTGTTGTTAACATATCCATTGAACAGTGATCACAGGATTAGTTTAAATATAGGGCTTTAACAAATCCAATTTACTCAGACAAAGGAAGTGATGGCCTCATCTAGTAGATGTTCCCCATACGAAGCCCATTTTTCAGATCTTGGAAAGGAGGTTGCATCTTCGGACTTTTCTCTTGACCAAGCCCATGCCGAGCTTGAATATTTTAAGCTCGAGCAGAACCTCTTACGATAGAAGTTAAAGTTGATAGAGATTACTGCTCGAGCAATGTTATCTGAGCCACCCCAAGAGTTGGTCCCCATCACACACCTTACCCTTCGATCTTATGTGGGTTTTATAAGGGGTTATGTAACAAGACATTATCAATATGGTCATATACATTATTTTTTCATATAATATTGAATATACTTTCATTTTATTATTATTACCTTTTAAATATTTTTTAATGGTCAAATAGTATTTTTAGTTAAAGTTCAACTAAAAAATATATTTTGATGAATTAATGGATTTTTAAATTAAATAATATTTTATTAAAATATTATTATTATTATTAAATTAATTTTTATTAAATATAAATGATCGTATAATTTAATGAATTCAATTGTAATTTTTATTAAGGTTTGAAAGACATTTTTGTCAAAACACATGAATTTTTTATAAATGTCAGTTTTTATTTTAAAAGTGAAAATTAATATATTTAGAAAATTATTTAGATAAAATAAATATTATTTCTGTAATCAGGTCATTGAAATTATCCAACGGTGAATTTTTCATAATTTTCTGAGACAGTCAAATTTGTGGGTAAAAATTAAATTTCGTTTAAATATATAATGTGTTTTACGACATCATAATGACCCAATAGTGATGTGATAAAATACTATAAGCCATATGTTCAGCCAATATATGTTTTACCATTAAAATAATGTGATTTTGGGTTTTTTTTACTTATTTTACAAAGCATTAATGGACCCTTCCAGGCTTATTAAACATCTTGTCTTTTTAAATTGATTTCTTTGGGAGTGTGACTCACCTCCACATAAGAAACCCCATTATGTTAAGAATGAAATCATACCTTAATAATATGGAATTCAATGGTAATTATTATAAATTATGGAAATTCAAATATGACTAATTAAATAATAATGTTAAACATATAAAAATTTAGGTTATTATAAACATTATCCAATTACCTCTACTAAGAAATTATAATATAATAGACTAGGTTCTCATATTGTGTCTCATTTAAAAAATATATTAAGATAAAATCTTAAACAAATTCATTATAGTGGTATATAATTTTATCACACATTTTATACTATAATATGGATAAAAATATGTGTATTATATGATTACCAAAATGGAATTATTATATATTTATTTAGTTTATTATTTGTTTCAACAATTCCCTTGTAAAATTTAGTAAAAAATACCAAATTAATGGAAATTTATTAGAATGAATTGTTAATATGAATGAAAAAATATGCCATTAAGTGAAAACAACATTTTATAAAAATTGGGACCAGTGAGATTGTATGGTCCCTTCCATGGTCCAAGTAACTATTCATCTGGGTTGCCCATTTTAGTAAAAAATGGGTATTTTATTCATTTTAAACCCACTTATTAAGAACCTTCCCCCTTTTTTCTTTTTCAACCATAAAACTGTAACGTCCTAGTTCTGGAATCCACCTAGAGGCACCACGTACCCAGTTGGTAACATGGCCTCAAGCACATTTCCCCGAATGCAGGATGTTACTGACTAGCAATGAGGGACTTGGGTGTGATAGTGGGGAAACTATGCCCTCATTGGCAGAGTACACAACAGAAGTAAAAAATACATAAAATAGCATAAACAGTAAATATCCAACAACAGTAAACATCAAAATACTGAGATAAAAAACAACTACATCACATATATATATGAAATGATGCATGATACATATGTCTAGGAAAGAAGGCAAACAAGTCACAATACTGGAAATACAATTAGTGCTAAACCAAAGTACAAAAATAAAGATAAACAACTCCTCATCATCGCAAGCCATAGCTTGGTCCCATGCTCTCCAGCTCCACAGCAAGTCTAGTACCTAAAGTAGAAGGGCGATTGCCCTTATCTATACCTGCAACAAAATAATCAGTTTGGGCCCAAAAGCATGACCCAAACCGGGTGTGAGACTAAATACCAGTAGGAAACCACCTACAGATCATTGCCTAATAGTCAGTGAATATATGACAGGTAAAATTACAGAAAGCAGTAAACAAGAAATTACTAGACATTAAATCATCCACAGTTTCGAATATCAATCAACAACTAAACAAGGCAGATAATCACAACAGGTAACCCTCTGGGAAGTACTCACAGCCTATCCCCTCCGGTCCTGCGTAACAGATACAAGAAAACAGCTAAAAAATAAGTAACCCTCTGGGAAGTGCCCAAAGACTATCCCCTCTATTCCTACCAATCCAGTATAAGAAACCCTCTGGGTAGAACACTCAGTCTAACCCCTTGGGTTCAGCTTAAACATGGAATCTCTAAAAAAGCACTCACAGTCAATTCCCCTTATAGTCTATGGTAGTCAGGAACTCTATGAGAAAGCTCACGCAGTAAATTTCTCTTATAGACCCAAGGTCAAGGACTCTCTGAGGAAGCTCACTCGGTCAATTCCCCTTATAGCCCAGGTCAGTCATAGACTCTCTCAGGAATCACTCATTGTCAGTTCCCCTTATAGTCTAAATAGTTCAGGAATCAAATCAAAGACTCTATTAGGAATCTCCCTCATCCAATCCCCCTTATATCCAAAAGTGCTCAAATAATCTTTTAGGAAGCTCACCCGGTCAATTCCCCTCATAGTCTACTACACCAGGTTCTCATGGCCATGTGTAGGTCAATGAGCATTGTTGTGTAATATGTCCAGGTAAACCTATAGAAATACTTCACTAGCAGTCTATATCATATCATCATGTTAGATAAAAAAGATCACTACATCCTACAATACTAGGCATGGGAAACAAACAAAGCAGCCTAATAGGCTAGGCAGAACCAAACATTCATAAGTAGAACATTCTTGGGAAACACCTCCAAAGTAAAGTAATCAACCCTATTCACATAGAAATAACCTATACTAACACACACCAGAAAAGGAGGCAATTAACTGAGTTAAAAATGGTAAACGCACAATACTCCATTCATGGGTATTGGCGATTTTTCACCTACAATTCAAATTCCTTAAATCAGAAGGCACAAACCACCTACCTCTTATGGTTTGGGAAAATTGACCTCTTCTCCTGAACGTGCTCTAAACCAGGTGAACGCCTCTTCGAAACCACCTCCAAAACTCTTCCCTAACATCAACAAGGTCAACCTTTAACACACAAAGTCAACACAACCCTAGATCTACATGCAACCCATGTAGATATAGAAAAATAAGATAGGAAGAAGGATAACCCTAACCAAAACCTCAAATAAACAAAAGAGGGACTTACCCGAGGAGAACCGCCTTCGATCCCCCAAGAAAACCCTTCAATTTACCTCCAAAAAGATCCAAGGAGCTCCCCCAAACTCTGAAAATCGCAACTCCCATGTGAGCCACGAGTAGGGGGAAGAATTGCGGAGGAATGGAAAATCCCGAGTGGCCCAGGACTTAAAACCCCTAACGTTAAGTGGCCGCACAGTTACCCCACACGGTTTGGAAAACCGTACACCAACCATGCGGTTGCTGCTGTCTCATCCAGGGACTTCGCATGGGTTTCCCACACGGTCTGACAAAACGTATGTTTCCCATGCGGAGCCCACTGTCAAGTGTGCACGGTTTTCTGGGCTGGCCGCACGGTTTTTTTAAACCGTGCGCCAACCGTGCACCCCTGAACAACCTCCACAAAACCTCTTTTTCTCAAAAGAAACTAGAAAAGGAAAACATACCTGAAAAAAAGGTCTGGGTTCTTACAAACTTCCCCCCTTAAATAAATTTGTCCCCGAATTTCCCTAGCACGGCATAGAAGAAGAAGACTCGAACAACTCCGGCCACTACGCGCGTACATCAGCTTCCCTCTCCCAAGTATCATCGTGTACTTGCTCGTGCTACCATAGTACTCATACCATAGGAACAGACCGTCCATGGAGAACCTTTGTACTATGATCAGAAATCCAGATAGGATGCTACTCGAATGATGCATCCACTTTGAGCTCAACCTCCTCAGGTTGAAATACATGAGATGGGTATGAAAAGTAACGTTGAAGCTGTGAAATGTGGAAGACGTCGTGCATAGCCTGCTACCTCTGAGGTAACTGCAACTGATAGGAAACTATCTCAACTCTCTCCATCACCTCAAATGGCCCGACATACCTCAGTGAAAGCTTACCCTATCTCCTGATCCTTTTGTGCCCCAACCTCGGTGTGGCATGTAGAAAAACTTGATCCCCGACCTCGAACTCCAGATGTCATCTCCACTGATCAGCATAAGACTTATGTCGAGACTGTGCAGTATCCATCCTCTTTTGAATCAACTCTATCTATTCAGTGGTCTCCTGAACAAGATGAGGTCCCAACAAAGCTACCTCTCCTACCTCCATCCAACATAAGGGTGATCGGCATGGCCTACCATAAAAAGCCTCAAAAGGTTCCATCTGTATGGTTTCTTGAAAACTATTATTGTAGGAAAATTCCACAAGAGGTATGTGCTTCTCTCAAGAACCTCCAAAATCCAGAATGCATTCTCAGAGCTTCTTCTCAAGCACCTAAATCGTACGCTCGGACTGGCCATCTGTCTGGGGGTGTAAGATGCACTCAAAAGTACATATATACCCAATGCCTTCTAAATCCCCTGTTAGACCCGAGAAGTAAAACATGCATCCCTGTCTGAAACTATGGAGTGTGGAACTCCATGAAGATGTACATTATCTCGGATGTAAAAAAGTCCCATATCATCAACACTGAGGGTCTCCTTGATCATAAAGAAGTGAGAAACCCTTGTAATCCTATTAATGATAACCCAAACTACATCCTTCCCTCAGGGAGACCGCGGAAAACTGGTCACAAAATCCATTGCGACATCATTCCACTTCCACTCGGGAATGGGTAACTGTTGTAAAATCCCTGCTAATTATTGATGCTCTGCCTTCACCTACTGACAAGTGGAACACCTCATGACGAAACCAGAAACGTCCCTCTTCATACCTGTACACCAATACTAATGGTGTAGATCACGATACATCTTGTTGATTCTAGGATGAACTTTCCAAAATAAGGAATGAAAATCTCGCATCAACTCCTCAGGTATGTCTGTGGGAACCCATACGCATCTTTGGAAACGTAATATCTCATCCTTGCCTATGGTCCATCTAGGAATAACATCCTCTCCTGACACACTTTCCCGCAGGACTAGGCCTTCAGAGTCTGATAGCTGCCTCATTCGCACTCAATCAAGAAGATTAGATCTAACAGCTATAGAAGAAAGAAAAGTCTTCCCCTATATGTCATACACCTCCAAATGAATCTTAGAGAATAGAGCCATAAGCTTCCACTCACTATTGGCCTCCTGAACTGCCTATATATGGGTCCTCCTAATCAATGCATCAGCTACCGTGTTGCCCTTCCCAGCCATATAGGCAAGCTCAAAATCAAAGGACTGTAGGTACTGAACCCACCTACATTGTCTCAAATTCAGATCAAGCTGAGTGAAGATGTACTAGAGACTCTTCTGGTCAGTGAAAACCACAAAGTTCTCTCCTAGAAGATAATGCCTCCAACAGCGTAGGGCAAGAAAAAAAGCTGCCAACTCCAGATTGTGAGTCGGGTAATTCCTCTCATGTGGCCTCAACTACCGAGACCCATACACAAATACTCCATCTCCCTGCATAAGTATAGCTCCTAGCCCGATACCTGATGCATCTCAGTAAATAGAATATCTCTTTTCTGGCTCTGGAAAGACTAGTATCAGTGCGGAAATCAACCTCCCTTTCATCTCTTGAAAGGCTGACTCACAAGAATCTCACCATAATAACTTCTCAACCTTCTTAGTTAGACCCATCAGCAATGTTGCTAAGCATGATAAGTCCTGTATGAAACACATTTAGTATCCAACCATCCCTATAAAACTCCGCACCTCAAAGAAGTTCTTCGACTGCTCCCAAGAAACTACTACCCTCACTTTCTCTGGGTCTATTGACACTCCTTCCTCTAAGATAACATAACCCAGAAAGTGAATCTGATTCATCCAAAAGTGAAATCTTGAGAGCATAGCATATAACTGATGCTCTCTCAGTGTACTCAAAATGATCTTAATTTGTGTAGCATTGTCGTGTCGATTGTGATAGTACACCAAGATATCATCCATGAAAACAACCACGAAGGAATCCAAGTATGGATGGAACACTCGATTCATCAGTACCATGAAAACTGCAAGTGCATTCGTGAGACTGAACGGCATAACCATATACTCATATAAACCATACCTACTATGGAAGGCTGTAAGAGGTATATCAGATGGTCTAACGTGAAAATCAAGATAATCGGATCTCAAGTCAATCTTTGAGAATACTCGGGCTCCTCAAAGCTGATCAAGGAGATCATCAATCCTATGAAAGGGATATCAGTTCTTGACCATCAACTAGTTCAAATTTTGATAATCCACACAAACCCTGAGGGTACCATCTGCCTTCTTCGCAAATGGGACTAGCGAATCCCAAGGAGAAGTATTGGGTCGGATGGGACCCTATGACTATAACTCATCTAAATTCTTATTGATCTCCTTCAACTCTGGTGTATCCATCCTATAAGGAGGAATGGATATCGATGTCACTCCTGGCACAAGCTCAATAGAAAATTCTACCTCACGCTCTAGAGGTAAACCTAAAAATTCCTCTGGAAATACATCTCTGAAATGATCCACCACTGGAGGAAAGTCTAACTGTGAAGTCCCCTGGTCATCCAGATAATTAATAAAAATATGGGTTGTAACCACTCCCAACCCTTGATGCTCTGGACCCGCTCTGCTCGCTTGGACATCCCATTCGCCCCTATGAAGAAAAGAACCACCCTATGGTGATATGAAACTCACCCTGCGGCGATAACAGTCGATGAATTCCTGGAAGAGAACTATCCAATCCATTACTAGAATGAAATCATATCCTTTCATCTCTATAACATAAAGACCCCAAAGGAAGTGACACCCACCAACATTAAGAGGGAACTTCATTCACCGACGTACACCAGATGCTCTTGTCCCCAACGGAGTGTCTAGTGTCAAAACATCAGCAGAAAAAAAGATACAGAGCCCAAGGCCCTCCACAACAATGATAGATATAAAGTTATGCATAGAACCAGTATCGAAAAGAGCTGAAGATAAACCCAAGGAAACTAGGATTGTACCTCAAACTGTAGAGGGGTCGGGATCCTACTATTGATGGTTCTACTCCACTAGAAAATTTTGGCCAGTACTGCAGCCCTGTGACCCTACCTGACCTCTCTGAGCAGATTCGCCGTGCTTTTTATGGTAGATTGGTGACTGAACACCACGGCCTCGACTTCCATCACGGCCTGAATGGACAGAAGAACTCTAGTTCCCAGACTGGTGAGAAACTAGTGGAGCTGCTCCTTTACGAGGGGTCATAGATGAACCCTGGTCACCGACTGCTGGTGAAAAGACTTGAAAGAAATGTTGAACGTGTCCCAACTTGCTGAAAGATCGGCACTCCACTGGGTCTCTCTGGCACTGCGGCCTCATATGCCTACTTCTCCCGCATTGGTAGCACACCACCTGGCCACCAGAAGATGCATCCACCTACTTGGATCTCCCCGTGTAGTCTCCCTATGGAGCTTCCAACTATCAGCTAGAGAAGCACTAACTATGGATTTAGAGCCACCCTAGTTCACAACTCCAGAATCCCTCAGATTGCGCTATGTGATCAGCACCAGGTTGACAACAGAAGATATCAATGTCAACCTGAAGATATTCACCTGCGATCGGATGTTGTAACTCAGACCATCCTCAAACTTCCTGGCAAGAAAAAACTCATCACATCCTGGAATAGGAGTGAAATACTGAAGCTCTATGAAGTGATAGGAATACTCCATAACAGTAAGAGTACCCTGCTCCAGACTCATCAACTCTTGGGCTGGATTGTCCCTCAAGGTCTCCGGATAGTAGTAATTATAGAAGATGGGTCGAAGCTCATCCCAAGCGATATTCTGCTGGTGGCCCGCCTATGAGATCACATCCCACCACCTCTTGGGGTATTCTCGGACCATGTAGGTGGAAAGCTTCACCCTCTTCTTTGGAGGTATCTCTAGATGATTGAAGATCTTCAGCAAGGCTTCTATCCATGACTCTACAGCCTGGGGTCCCTTATCCCCTGAGAAAGTTGGAGGATGTTGCTGCTGAAAGACCCGCGTCAAATCTGTCATCGATAGGGTAGGAGGCGGTGCTCCCTGAAAGGTCTACATCATCCTCATAAATCCATCCCTAAACTGTGAATCAGCACCTGGGTCAGTTATAACTTCTGGTGCCAAGACTGGCACAACTGGAGGATCTGCAAGAAGTCCCTGGTTAGCCATATCCGGTGTCTGATCATAGCCTAGTGGCTGGCGTACAACCAGAGGATATCTTGGTGGCATGAATCTGTATGGTCAAATGAACACCTTGGATCAAGATTAACAGGGACTGAAATGTAAGAGTACACGGCATGTACTTAAGAAAGACCGTTTCTTCCTGAAAAGAAGAACATAGGTCATGTAGTCAAAACTACACGGCATCTATTCTGGGTTTTTCCTGACATTAAGCCTCAAAAACTACTGTGAAACCCATAGAAACACTAAAATGAATATTGAAAGTTCCAAATTCTGATCTGTGAGGTCCCATACACCCCGCGAATCAATGTTTGGCATCTTATACACATTATAACATGGAAACAAGGCAATGATCTACCAAATTGCGGTCCATGAGGGCCCATAACACCTCAAGAACCAAAGTTTAGCGTTCATTCAAGAAAACCTCTACACAAACAATACCCTATCAAACAGTAGGTATTTCTATCAAGGAAACTATCACAACAACATGAATATTTTACACATCACCTATCACAACAACATGCAATCACTAATGCTTCCTTGATGGCATGGAAAAAATGCTTGACATGTGATTTCTAAAAAGTTACTATATGATGCATGAGATGGAATACCCTCATCTCATCAGGTTGAAATAGAAATAGAACCTCAATAATATCAACAATAACAGCACAAATCATGTGAATCACTCTAGGTGAAATCAAATAAACTGTAATAATTACAAAACTAGAAAAATTGCAATTAACGCGGTAGATTGGATTTTCCCTGTACAAAGGTTAGCTACTCTCGGGCACAACTTATTACCAAGTACTTATTCTATCCTTTCCCTGGATAAAGCTCCAAATAGTAAGCTAAGAGAAAATAAATCCTCTAATACCACTTTGTAATGTACCAGTTCGGGAAGCCACCCAGAGGCGCCCCGTACCCAGTTTGTCACATGGACTCAAGCACATTTCCACAAACTCCAGAGGCTGCTGACTAGCAGTGAGGGCCTTGGGTGTGATAGTGGGGAAACTATACCATCATTGGCAGAGTATACAATGGAAGTAAACAATATATACAATAGTGGAGGCAGTAAATATCCAACAATAGTAAACAACAAAATACTGGGATAATAAACAACTGGAGCACATATATATATTAAATGATGCATGATACATATGTCTAGGAAAGCATCCAAACAATTCACAATGCTTGAAATTCAAACAGTGCTAAACCAAAGTAAAAAAAGAAAGATAAACAGCTCTTCAGCTTCGTAAGCCATAGCTTGGTCCCATGCTCTCCAGCTCCACAGTAAGTCAAGTACCTAAAGTAGAAGGGTGTTTACCCTTATCTATACCTGCAACAATATAATCTGTTTGGGCCCAAAAGCCTGACCCAAACAGGGTGTGAGACTAAATCCCAGTAGGCAACCACCTGAAGATCTGTGCCTAACATTCAGTGAATATATGGTAGGTAAAAGTACAGAAAGTAGTAAACTGGAAAGTACTAAACAGTAAACAATCCATAGTTTCAAATATCATGCAACAAATAAACAAGGTAGATAATAAAAATAGGTAAACCTCTGGGAAGTACTCACAGCCTATCTCCTCTGGTCTTACCTAACAGATACAAGAAAGTAGCTAACAAACATTTAACCCTTTGTAAAGTGCCCACAAACTATCCCCTCTGGTCCTAACTATAAATTAAAAGCAACCCTATGGGTAGCACACTCAGTCTAATCCCTCTGGCTTAGCTTAAAAAAATACTCTCTAAGGAATAACTCACAGTCAATTCCCCTTATAGTCTAAGGTAGTCGGGAAATCTCTGAGGAACCTCACGTGGTCAATTCCTTTTATTGTCCCGAGTCCAAGGACTCTCTGAGAAATCTCACTGGGTCAATTCCCCTTATAGCCCAGGTCATTCATAGACTCTCTGAGGAAGCACTCATAGTCAATTCCCCTTATAGTCTAAATAGTTCGTGAATAAAATCAAAGACTCTCTGAGGAAGCTCCCTCATTCAATCCCCTTATAGTCTAAATCAATCAAGGACTCTCTGAGGAAGATCACTAGGTCAATTACTCTTATAGCCCCAAGTGGTTCTAGGCTCTCTAAGGATTCTCACTCGGTCAATCCCCATTATACCCAAAAGTGCTCAAAGAATCTTTTAGGAAGCTCACCCAGTCAATTACCCTTGTAGTCTACTACACCAGGTTCTCACGGCCATGTGTAGGTCAATGAGCATAGTAGTGTAATATTTCCAAGTAAACCTATAGAACTACTTGGCTACCAGTCTACAGCATATCAGCATGTCAAATAAAAAATATCACTACATCCAAAAATACTAGGCATGGGAAACAAACAAAGCAACCTAACAGGATAAGCATAACCAAACAGTCATAAGCAGAACATGCTTGGGCAACACCTCCAAACCATAGCAATCAACCCTATTCACATAGAAATAACCTCTACTCACACACACCAGCAAAGGAGGCAATTAACCAAGTTAAAAATAGTAAACACACAATACCCCATTCATGGGTATTGGCAATTTTGAACATACAATTCAAAGACCTTAAATCAGATGGCACAAACCACCTACCTCTTAGGGTTTGGGAAAATCCACCTCTTCGCCCAAACATTCTCTAAAATAGGTGAACACCTCCTCGAAACCACCTCCAAAACTCTTCCCTAACATCAACAAGGTCAACCTTTAACACACAAAGGAAACACAACCCTAGATCTACATGCAACCCCTATAGGTCAACGAGGATAGCAGTGTAATATGGACAAGTAAACCTACAGAACTACTTGGTTAGCAGTCTACAGCATATCAACATGTCATATAAACAAGATCACTCCATCCTAAAATACTAGTCATGGGAAACAAACAAAGTAGCCTAATAGGCTAAGCAGAACCAAACGGTCATAAGATGAACATGCATGGGAAACACCTCTAAAGAATAGATTTCAACCCTATTCACATACATATAACCTCTACTCGCACACACCAGCAAAGCAGGAAATTAACTGGTTTAAAAATAGTAAACACACAATACCCCATTTATGGGTATTGGTGATTTTGCACATACAATTCAAAGACCTTAAATCGGAAGGCACAAACCACCTACCACTTAGGGTTTGGAAAAATAGACCTCTTCGCCCAAACACGCTCCAAACTGGGTGAACGCCTCCTTGAAACCACCTCACAAACTCTTCCCTAACATCAACAAGGTCAACCTTTAACACACAAAGGCAACACAACCCTTGATCTACATGAAATCCTTTTAGATCTAAGAAACTAAGAGAGGAAGAGGGATAACCTAACCAAGACCTCAAAGAACCAAAAGAGGGAATTACCTAAGGAGAACCACCTTCAATCTACCAATAAACCCCTTTGATTTTCCTCCAAAACGAGCCAAGGAGCTCCCCCAACCTCTAAAAATTGCAAATCCTGTGTGAGCCACGAGTAGGGGGGAGAATGGTGGAGGAATGGGAAATCTCGATTGGCCTAGGACACAAAACCCTTAACTTTAAGTGGTTGCATGGTTACCCCACACGGTTTGGCAAACCATGCGCTAACTGTGTGTTTGCTACTATTTCACCCAGGGACTTTTCATAGCTTGCCCGCATGGTCTAACAAACCGTGCACAGCCCGTGTGGAGCCCATTGTCAAGGGTGCACTTTTTACTGGTCTGGCCGCATGGTTTTTTCAGACCGTGCGCCAACTGTGCGCCCCTGCAAAACCTCCAGAAAAAACCTATTTTTCTCAAAAGTGACTAGAAAAGGAAAACATACCTGAAAAGAAGGAACGGGTTCTTACAACCCACACTATAAAGATTCAATTTGAAGCCTCCCATAATTTCCTATAATGGGTTAACTTCCCTTATTTCATAGTAATTCTATAATATGAGAGTATCAATCTTCCTCTAATCTCTCTCTCTATCATGTTCTTCCATTTTTTGTTCCTTAGTTTTGTTGTAACGTACTAGGTTTCCTTCTTTGGTTGAATGATTTTGATTTATTTTAATTTATATTCAATAAACTATTTTGAGGTATTTAGTATTATTTTCCACTTTATATTGACACCATGATAATATATTTCATTATCTTTCAGTTCATTTTTACCCCTACTCGTTTATTTCAAAAACCTATATTTTTCTCTATTTTAAGTATTAATTTTTTTATTTAGGACCATTGATTTTTTCTATCAAATTTTTCAGTGAATTTAGATGTTCTCTTAAATTTAAATGATATATCATTTTTGTTTTTTATATGAACATCATTACTATAATATAATATTAACTAAATTTATTTTAAAGAAAATAAATTATCAAATTTTAATAGTTTATAAAAAAATTTGGTAATTTAAACTATTTTCTTAAATGAATTTCCTGGTGTTTAAAAATATAAGTAATGAATTATATATTTGTTTATGGTCTTGTTTTGTTGAATTAAATAATTTTTTTATTAAAAAAATTATTGAAAGCTCTTATCATTTTAGTTAAATTTTGTTAAATCCTATAATTTCATATTTAATTAAACTTGGGATTTTTTTACAATAGACTTATGGATATTATGAATCATCCAAAGGAGTTGTTTATTAAAATATAGTTAAAATCTTTTATAGGGGTGATTTTGTATAAGGATTGTTTTTTTCCATAATTATTCAAAAAATTTATGGGTATGTTGTAATCGATGGTACCCTAGATATATATTCTCTTCTAATTAATCAAACATTATGTTCTAAGTGGGTTCACCTAAATTATTAGAGTGAGTGATTTTGGTGATTCGGATTGATAGAATCAATGCTAGAAGGGTGGTTTAATTTAGTATAATTATGTATGGGGTCTCATAGATCAAATTATCAAATTATGAGATTAAAAATTTGAGTTTTGTTTTTATAAATTTATATTTGGTTTATTCCACTCATTATATAATGCTAATAATGATTTCATTAAATAAATTAAAATTATTAGTTTTGATTCCAATATTTTCTTTATTTTATAATGATTTAAGACTTCCAAAATGGTATGAATTTTTTAACCTTATTTACGTACAAGAATAAATATTTTTTTTATTTAAGTGGGAGTGGGAAAAATCATTTATGGTAACCTATTGGGACATTTATGCCAACACCCTATACACACACTTTAGTTTTTATGTATACATGGTATTACTTATTTTTGGTAAAGGAAATGTGACACTTAAATATTTTATAGAATTATAAAATTGTGTATATTGTGGAGAATGTTATAAATAGAGGATTCTCACTTTTCACACAATGATAATTGGTACATTACATAATTTTTTGTATGTGTTTTTATCACTATGCACTCAGTATTGAAATAATTTCATCTGTTTCTTATCCATTCTATCAATTTAATTATTATATATAAATGGATTACTCTTGATCTTTGTATGGCCATTTAACTTTTTTTGTATTTTACTTTTTAAGGTTTCTTTATATTCCATTTATGGATGTAATTATTTTTTGGATGTCATTTATTTTAAAACTTTTTATTAAATGTGTTTGACTAGTCTAGTATATGGGATTTTCATGCTAGATTATTGGTTGAAACTATTTATTTCTTTCATACTAAATAGGGTAAAATATTTCATAAATTTGTTAAATTTGATTCCCTTGGAACATTTTCTCAACCTATGGTGACCATATACATGTTTTATGACTTATGGAAGGTCATATGGGGGTTGGTATAGGATCATATAGGTTGGTTTTTTATATTAAAAATAAATATTAACTCAGAAATTTGATCACACATTAATTGAAATGTATAAAATAATTAATTTATGAACAAAATGGTTTGTATAAAAAAATTACCTATCTCACAATTATCAATCATGGAGTGAGATTTGATGGTCCAAAGAATATAGATCTAAAAATTTATAGTTAAATGAAATTATAGATGTTTAAATGGTGAGATGTAGAAAATAAAACAAGAAAAATAAGAGTGGGTTTCAAGAGGAAGAGAAAAAAAATAAATAAAATATATATTTTCATTGAATTATCATAACAATGGGAGAAAATTTATTCAATGAAAATATAGAGAAATGTAATGGAAATAAAAAAATGGAAATAAAATAAATTCCTTGGAAACTATATATAAATCATCCAAAAAGATGATTAACATAGAAAAATAAAAGGGATTGAATTATAAAGGGAAGTACATAGTAAGACAAAATAGGAAATCCCTTAACAAAGTGTGGATTGAACTCAAGGATAGAGATTACAGAAATGAAATTTAAATATCAACAAAAAATGATGATATTTGAATAAAAAACATACAAATGGAAAAATTAATATGAAAAAATTAAGATAGATAGAGAAGAAAAATTTGAAATAAAAAAAATAGAGATCATGGAAGATACCACTTACTGTAACTTCTTATATGATCGAACACTCTATAACTACATGAGTAGTCAAGATTGTTTAATAATAAAATATTATAATAACAATAGTTGTTTTATTTTTCATTTTATTAATAATATATATGAATAAATTTCATATTTATTAGCTATCCGTATTCCATATAGGTCATCAAATATTAATCCTTCCAAAATAATCATGCCTGGTTTGGAATGACAGTCTCAGTCATTATTCCTTGTTAATGAGTTAACCATATCCAAAATAGTAATAATATTGAAATAATTATTTTGTAATAATTTCTTAAAATACACAAAAATTTGATAGTAATTTTTTGTCACATATATCCCCCAATATAACCCAACTTGTGTAGGGGGTGAATATGGGTGTTTCCCTGGAAACCCAAATCTAATAGGACAAGGGTGTGTAACTAGAATAGTGGGAATCTATCACACATATTGGAGGAATTACTCGAATAATGATCAATATAAATACAAATTGAACCACCAATATCCTAAAAATATATATACCAACAAAATAACATTATCCAATGGAATTTATAAACATATAAATCATGTGTAATACAACTATAGTTAATTCATAAATAAACTCCACATTCTATACCATGGATTCCCAAATAGTATAATCCCCAATATCCTATGAGTTATATTAGAAAAAAAATCAAGAAAACTATATAGGGGTGAGAATGTGAAAGTACTTAATAGAATCATATTTCAAATAATGGCAGTATCCATGTGGAATCATTGTGTCTAGAAAAAAATGTGTGATAACAATATAGTATGGAAAGTTTGATATAAATATATTTCAAAAAAATAATGGGAAATTTACATTATCTTATAATTAATTATAACTAATATAGATATACAACATCTCAATATACAAAAATATCATAATTATATATATTAATTCTCACTTGTTTTGATATTTTGGTCATAATAGGAAGCACAAGGGCCTTTAGTAATGTTGGTTACAAGGATAATATTTGATCATAAAACTCTTTTTCTTAAATATTTCATTTATTGTTCTATTATTACCAGCCAATATTATATCTAAAAACTATATTAATTCAACATAAATATAATACAAATTTTTTAATATAAATATAATAATTAAATAATGATTTATCTATAACCAACCATACCTTTAGAAAATTATTATGGTTAGTTTAACAACATATATGAATGAGAATTTTTATAATTATCAGTGTCATTATAATGGTTTAATAAAACATATATAATAATTAAATATGAAATTAACATTGAATTTAGGTCGTGTTTATGTTTTTAATGGAAATATTTTATAAAAACATTATTAAATAAACATTTTATAGTTTAAAAAATCACCATAATCTAATGAATCACATACTATTTTATTTTAGTATATAACCATAATGTAAAGTACAGGATCTTATAAAACCCTTCCCTTTCGTGTTCTATGATTTTGATTTGATGGGAGGATGTTTGGAGGTGGTTTAGAGACATATAGTTGAGATTTGGATCTATATGGTCCAAAACATATGTGTTATAGGCTATAGTGGAGGATTCTTGGGAGATGTGACCATGAGAGTTGGCTATTATGGATCTTTGATAACCCATGGTGTGATACAACCATTTTCATGGGTGTGGTGTCAAGGGGGTGTTTTATAATTTATTGTACATATAAATTCTAATAATATTTTTTTATCTCCTTACCCTTATTAAGAGTGACCCTTGAATAAGTTTTTATAATTTTTTATTTCTTTAATTGAGCTATACAGAGGTCACCACCCCATGGGGGTCACTATTTTATAGGAATGGAACATAAATAATATCCATATAATAATTAAGAAAATCTAAATACGAGTTTTATTATCCATGGTAGTGTTTTTTCTGGGAGAGATAAGGTTGTGTAGGGTTCTTGTAAATGGTGATGATGATCCCCCCTTTCCATACCATGATCCATGATGTGCTAAAATTTGTGAGGGTAATTACTCTATTACATAGAGGGTGTTTGATGGAGGTAATAGTGATGGTTAGAAATATATTAAAAAGGTAAAAATAGACACTAGTGAATGGTGATAGGTTATATTAATTATATTAGATTCTGGTTCTCTCTTTGAATATTGAATTTATCATCATATTGGAATCAACCATGACATAGTGATGGCCAATCAAGTTTCCAAATAAAAAGGGGTCTACCTTCCTTCATGGTTTTATTTTTTATTCTTTAAAACACATGGAAAATTCTAGGGCCTCTATTTTGGATATTTTTTTCATCCAATGTGGATACTAACCTTCTTTTATCTGTGTTGTCATTCTGATCACCTATCCTTTATTCCTATTACTCATCCTTCCATGATATTAACATTCATGTTGTTTATTGGTTTTTTGTGTTGTGGTTTATGGGTTAATGACGAATGTGATGTTATAGGTTCAAGTAAGATTCTTTCAAATACATTGGCTATTTACACAGGTTCAATTAATATTTAATTGATCTGCTTCAATAATGTATAAAATTTATAATCCTTCATCATATCATTTGAAATATGATGTTTTGGGATAATATATAGAACATTTTGAGTGACCTTGTTTGATACAAAAAACATTCATTTGATATAACTATAAATACAATAGAATTATTGCTCCCTAATTGGTATCTCCATTGAAATAAAGTATTATAATTATGATCAATAAGACGATTTAGGTCCTCCCACGGAACCATATAACATATGACTCCATTTACAACTCTAGTATTATATAATGCACCTATTTTAATCACTCTAGAAACTCCCTCTAATATGGTATGATATTATTCTTCTGTGAGGTTCGGTGGACATGGATTGATCAGGGCGAAGGAGTGGCTATTTTATTTACATCATTTTTATCTAACCCATCCATAAGGCTTGGTGTAGTTTTCTTTCTTATAGGGGTGGTGTATTATATTCCTTATCATCTTTTAGTAATCCAGACCCTCAGTATTTCTACAATGGGTTTTGGATTGTGGGGAAGGAGATGATGTAAGCTTCTTATTTTTGCATTATTTTGATCGATTATTCCTTGGTTGTTATAATTTTATGCTTTAAATTTTTTCATTAGTTGAAGATTGTAATGATATAATATTTTTACCCTTATTTAATCCATATAATAGCATTCAAAAATCTATATATGAACTGGAATCGGAAAGGTGACCCTATTGACTTGATCCCACTTTCTTCCATGATTGATATGGTTTGATAATCGTTTGATTATGTGACTCTATATTGATATTGATAATATTTGTATAGATTCTATGTGTATTATAAGAATTTTTGTGTGAATATAAACCATTAATTTTTAATTAATAGGAAGTATTATAGAGAATGGGAATATGTATAACAAGGTAATATGTAATTAATGTAATCCATGACTAATGTGGTATAATCTGAGTACTTATTGAGTAGGGGGTCACTAAATTAGCCAGGTTATTTCCCCCTAGTAGGAAATTATATACATGAAGTATTTTTCTCTACTTTGTAATTAGACTCTCATTGATTTATTTTATATATAATATTTTAGCTTGGGTTGGTAGTAATCTATAAGCTGGGTGGATAGTGTTGATATTGATATCATAGGGAAATGCCAAAGATTTACAAGTGTTTGTTTATAGGGTGGACCTTCCATAGAATAATTTCATGAGTCTTATTTGTATTGTGATATGTATATTCCCTATAGGGTAGTATTTCTAGTGTCTCTTCCTTGGAAAAACCCTTTAATCAAAGGTTAGAGGTTAATTTTTGTGAGATGATAAAGAAGACGAGAGAAGTTATGGTATAATTTTTGGATTTGTTTGTTAAGTATATGTGTCAGGGAAAAAAGTTTTTTGGTTAAATATTAAAGTGTTTCTACTCCTTGACTAATCAATAAGTAAATTCAACTTAAATAGTCTCATAATTGTATGTATGGATTTAGTTATCTTAAGAGTGGTATATCTAAATGGGGTGTATATGTCAATTTTTCAGAGGTGTGGAAAAATTCTTTAATTATAAAATACATGTTGAATTGAATTATTTCATAATATAAATTCTTAATGATAATGAATATATAAATTAGTTAATTGAAAATAAAATTTTACCCAAATTGGTGATATAGTAGTGTGGTCATAGAAAAAAGCATTAAAAGGTCATAAAATAATTAATTGTATTGGTAATCCAATCTTGGGGTATATAATTATTGATTTGATGGATAATGAGTTATTAAGTGCTTGAGATATTGGTTACATGAAAATTAAGGATATGAAAACGATTAATGGATAGACTATGATTATGTCATGAACTGAGTAAATAATGTGATTGTACATATTGTGAGATTGTCAATGAGGCAATTCATTATGTCAACAAATATGGTATTGTTTGTAATATCTTGTTTTATATATAAATAATAACCATCCCACATTTTTCATCATTTTTTTTAAATATATTTTTTTAACCCACGATTACAATGATTGTGACATGTATTTGTTGTTAATTGATTTTAGGTGTTTCTTGGAACAAATGATTCTGTGATATTTGGAAATAAGATGAAATGGATAGATAATAATATTTGAAGAGGACACAAATGTTGCAGTGATAATGATATAACTATGGTTATATGGTGGGGTTTGGTGATGATGATATAATTATTGGATTGTGATGTGATTTGTGGTGTGGATATGATTTTTCTTAATTCGTGGATTTGAGATTATTTAGTGGTGGGTTGTACTACTGGATCACTACGAGTTTGAGTTGGAAAGACCTCTTAAATCACGAGTAATAGCAGTGATAATTTTCTAGATCCTTTTTACTTATTATGTTACTAGAAATATTTTTATTTTTTTGACGGATATTATTTGTTAACAAAAATGTATAGTTATATAAAAATTAGTTAATGATAAGAACTGTGATATCTTGAGATGACATATGTCAAGGATTTTGATATCATGAGATGATTTATGGTAGATATTTTTGTATCCTGAGATGTTGTATATCAATATTAGTTATAATTAATTATAAGATAATGTAAATTTCCCATTATTTTTTTTGAAATCTATTTATATCAAACTTTCCATACTCTATTGTTATCAAACTTTCCATATAATATTGGCTGGTAATAATAGAATAATAAATGAAATAGTTAAGAAAATATCTTTTTGATCAAATATTATCCTTGTAACCAACTTTACTAAAGGCCCCTGGGATTCCTATTGTGACCAAAATATCAAAACAAGTGAGAATTAATATATATAATTATGTAATATTTTATCATTTGTTTGAATATTATGAGTGTTTAATAACTGGTGGTGAAGGGGTCCTTTAAAAGTTAAAATGTCTAGAAATTTTGAAATGTTAATTAAAAAATGGTAAATTAGTTTATTTTTATGACCAAAGTGACATAAAATTGGAAAAAATAATCTTGGGAATTAATTAATCAAAAAATTAATTTTCATGATAATATAATTTTTTTTATAAACATATAAAACATTTTTATTATATATTATAGTTTCCAAATTCATCAATGTATATCAATATTCACCTTGGAAATTTATTTTTTCCATAAAATTATATTTACCTTATTACTTAATTTTTATATCCTAATTCCAAATATCGTATACTTTGTTTAAAATAAATCATTAAAAATGATAAACTGCATTTTTATACAAAATCACATAATATATAAAAAAATTTGTTTAAATTAAAGAAACACAATTACAAATAAATTATTATATACTTCTTCCATAATTATTCATTGGATATACATTATTTAAATATAATTTTAAAATATATTTATTATATAACAGCTGTAAAAATATTAATTTATGGTGAAAACAAAAATAGTATATTCATTTAGTATATATAGACTAAGTAGTTTTATGTATACAATAGTTATATAATTGTCCCATTACTTTCTTAAATTATTATATATTTCCTCTCATTAATCTGTAAAAAGAACTAATATTATTTAATTACTTTATAAAAAATTATATCATGTTGTAGAAATTAATCTATATTTTTACAATGATTCTAGAAATTATTTCACTACTAAGGTATTATGAACCATGGGATTTTTGGATTATAAACATGGAAATTATTTGTAACGACCAAAACTTTCATTAATGGAAATACCTCTTGATCAAATTAAATGTCTCTTTATGTAAAATGTTTATATAAAATATCAACTTCTTTGGTTTTAAGTTTTTGATTTTTAAAACACGGTTAAGAATTGTGATCATTGTTAATATAGCCATTGAACAGTGATCACATGATTAGTATAAATATAGGTCTTTAACAAATCCAATTTACTCATCCAAAGGAAGCGATGGCCTCATCCGATAGATGTGCCCCATACGAAGCACATTTGTTAGAGCTCGGAAAGGAGTTTGCATTTTTTGGCTTTTCTCTTGACCAATCCCAAGCCAAGCTTGAATATGTTAAGCTCGAGCAGAACCACCAACGAGAGAAGTGGAAGTTGATAGAGATTACCACACGAGCAATGTTATCCGAGCCACCCCAAGAGTCGGTCACCATCGTACACCTTACCCTTTGGTCTTATGCAGGTGTTATAAGGGGTTATGTAATAATAAGTTAGCACTATGGTCATGTAAATTATTTTTTTATATAATAATGAATATAATTTCATTTTATTATTGTTACCTTGTAAATAGTTTTTAAAGCTCAAATAGTATTTTTAGTTAAAGTTCAACTAAGAAATTTATTTTTGGGATTAGGTTTAGAAAACCTTAGTAAAGCCTTAGAGACAATACTAAGTATAATAAAAAGATCCCTATGTTGTGGTGAGTATTGAGTAAGTGATTTATCAATAAAATATATCCCTATTTGGATACGAGCAGGTAGAGGTGGCCCTATAACAGATGTATCCTTGGTGTAAAACCTGAAAACACCGCTTTGAGCTGGACTCAAGCGGGAACGGGTGCACGACAACAGGCCTTGCTGCACTCTTGGTTACAAAACTCCCAGGGGATATGCTTTTTTAAATTCACAAGCTTATTATGAACCATTATTAAGGGAAAAAATTCCCTAAGAATATATGTTAGAATGTAGACCATGGATAACATAGACTAAAGCCAATAGATTCAAATATTAAGGAAATAAGAGTTATTTATAAGTCATTAGTTTTTCCCTTATATTACCCTTTATGTGTTACCCCTAACTTTCCTTTTATTCCAGCCAATGGCTGGTAATATGAGGACTTGGGCTAAAAAACTATGTGAAGATCAATGTGATGACTATACTAATGAGATTCCCAATCCAATAGGAGTGGGAATCGCAAAATTTGTCATGATTCTCTCTCAGCTAAATAAATATTTGAATAGAAACATGGGTCAAGAGGAATTTTCAACCCCCCTAAGATAGAACAAGTTGCTATTGAGAGCTTCATGAGACAAAGGCCTCTAAATTGTAATGGATCATATGATCCCTCAATCGCTGAACAATATATCAACTCCATTGAAAAGATATTATCCATTCTTCAATGTTTTAAATAAGAGAAGGTTCTCGTGGATGCTTATTGTATGGAGGGTGAAGCTGATCAAAGGTGGGTGTTGATCAAAAATATGAATCCTGAGGAGGAGATTGAGGCGTTTGAATAGAAGGATTTTTGGAAGATGTTTTTCGATAAATATTTTTTGTGCACCATTTGGCTTAAGATGGAAAGGGACTTCCTTGCCCTCAAGAAAAAAGATGAATAGTCTATTGGAGTGTATGAGGAAAACTTCACAGGGCTTTCACGATGCACTTTCGACTTTGTCGTTACCCCCAAATGCAAGGTTGACCGCTTCTTTGGTGGATTGAAACTGAGCATGTGGAAAGCGCTAGTGATCCGTGACTTCGACAGAAATGAGGAAATTGTCTGATGTGCCCTCAAGGTCTAAATGGAGATTGTATAATCTCAAGGGTATCATGGGGATAAGAAGCATAAGGTGGACTCTAATGTTGGTGGTCCGATGGATAAATCCAATGGTTCTAAGAAGATCCATCACCCCACTTGCCAAAGGTATGGAAAGAAGCACCCTGGAAATTGCCTGAAGGGGACGAGGAAATGCTTTAGGTGTGGAAGAGAAGGGAACCTGGCTGTTAACAATCGGCAAGAAAAAACCACTGCTGAAATAGAGGATAGGAACACTCTGTTCAAACCTCAATGCATTGTTCATTGCTACAACTTCAAAGAACCAGGGAATCTTTCAAATTAGTGCCCTAAGCCAAGGGTTTTTGGAGGCAACCAACAACCTACAAGGTAGCAAGGGAAAGATTTTTCCATCACTACTGCCGAAGTGAACCTCGACAACGAAGTGGTGATAGGTACACTCATTATTCATTAAATAATAGTGAACGTACTTTTTTATTCAGGTTATACACATTCTTTTATATCTTGAATGTTTAGTAGAACAATCCCAGCACTACCACAAATCATGGAAGTGAAGATGTCGATGAGTACGGAAAATGGAGCAATCATTGAATCCAATGAATATAACTCCTCCCCTGTCATAATATGTGGATTAAACTTCCCAGCGAACCTCATCATACTCCCTATGGTGTAATTTGATACAATTATTGGCATGTATTGGATTTCCTTATATATATCCAACATGAATTACCATAAGAGGGAAATAACTCTCAATGGGGAGAATTGACCCCTGATTCTTTACAAGTGAAAGGAGGAAGATGAATCTTATTTAGATCCATCATCTCAAGCGTGGATATTACTTCCCTATGAGCACACATATCTAGCTCAGATGATTGAGTCTAAGGAGGCAACCATCCTAGAAGACATGCCTATTGTGAGGGAATTCGCTGAAGTGTTTCCCGAGGAATTTCCTGGTCTTCCTCCAAGAATAGATGTTGAATTCTTAGTTGATCTTATACCTGGGGCATTTCCAATATCCAAGACTCCATATAGAATGGCTGTTGTGGAGATTGAGGAGCTAAAGAAACAACTACAAAAGAATCTGGATAAAGGGTTTATACGCCCAAGTGCTTCACTATGGGGTGCAGCAGTCCTCTTCGTCAAGAATAAGGATGGGTCAATGCGCCTTAACATCGATTATCGTGAGCTCAATAAAATCATGATAAAGAAAAATTATCCTCCCCCACGAATTGATGACTTGTTTGATCAGCTTCATGGAGAACAATACTTCTCCAAGTTGTATTTGCGGTCAGGATATTATCAAGTAAGGGTGAAGAAGGAAGATATCCCCAAGACTTCTTTTCGTACAAGATACGGGCACTATGAATTCATAGTAATTCCTTTAGGACTCACTAATTCTCCAGCAATATTAATGGACTGGATGGATAGAGTATTTAGAGATTAACTCGACAAGTATCTGGTAGTCATTATAGATGATATTATGATATACTCCAAAACCAAGGAGGATTGTGAGGAGCATCTAAGAATTGTACTAGAGACCTTGTGGAAGGAGAAGATCTATGAAAAGTATAGAAAGTGTGAGTTATAGATGAAGTAGGTCTCATTCTTGGGCCATATCATCACAAGTAATGGGATATCTATGGATCCCACCAAAATAAATGAAATTGAGGTATGGTTGAAGCCAACATCAGTAACAGATATCCGTAGCTTCTTGGGGTTATCTGGATATTATTGAATATTTGTGAGAAATTTCTCATGATTGTCCAACCCTCTTACAAAGCTAACTCAGAAGGGAGTAATGTTTTCTTGGAGTGATGAATGTGAAAAAAGATTCAAAGAGTTAAAAAGGAGGCTTATCACTACGCTCGTGATCACATTACCCACAAGTGGAGAACTTTTTGTTGTATTCAGTGATGCTTTGAAGAAGGGCCTGGGATGTGTGTTGATGCAAAATGACAAAGTCATTTCCTATGATTCAAGGAAATTGAAAGTTCATGAATAGAACTATCCAACACATGACCTTGAGTTGGCTTCAGTGATCTTTTCTTTGAAAATTTGGCGGCATTATCTCTTTGGGGAGAAGTGTGAAACATATACGGACCACAAAAGCCTCAAGTATATATTGACACATAAAGAGTTGAACATGCGCCAATGAAGATGGTTAGATCTGATCAAATACTATGACTCCTCAATCTATTACCACCCTGGGAAAGCAAACAAGGTGGCAGATTCCCTAAGTAGAAAGGACCCAGTGATTCTATCATTGATGGGAATTGAAAAGGATCCAATCTTCTTAGATTTGATTAATATGTACATGGGAATCATAAAGAAGGTAACATCATCAATCCATTCACAAATTATTGCTCAACTGTCACTTTTGGAAAGGTTAAAAGATGCTAAAAAAGATGATGTGGTAATTTAGGAAAAATTAGAAGCTATCAGAAAAGGAAAATCCTCAGAGATTAATGTTAATGAAGAAGGAATTGTGAGATTTTGGAAAATACTATGTGTTCCATCAAGTCCAGAGATGAAGAAGGAACTTTTGGATGATGCACATAGTTCGAATTTCTCTATTCACCCAAGAAACACAAAGATGTATCGAGATCACCAAGAGCATTATTGGTGGGATAATATGAATAAGGAGATCGCTGAATATACATAAAAGTGTCTAGTGTGTCAAAAAGTGAAGGCAGAGAGGCAGAAGTCTAAGGGGATGATGCAACCATTTCCCATACCAGAATGTAAATAGGAGAACATCACCATGGACTTTGTCACCGGACTTCCGAATACATCCATAGGAAACAATGAAATCTGGGTTGTTGTGGATCTTCCTACAAAGGTTGTACACTTCATTGCTATTTGGGAGTATTTTTCATTAGATCAACTATCACGGATATATATCAGGGAAGTGGTAAGGCTTCATGGAGTACCACTATCTATTGTATCCGATCAAGATTCAAGATTCACCTCTAAGTTTTGGAAGAGTCTTCAACATGCTCTGAATAATAAACTGAACTTAAGTATGGCCTATCATCTTCAAAATGAAGGCCAATCCGAGCGGACTATCAAAAAGCATGAGGAAATGTTGATAGTGTGCTCAATGGACTTTAAAGAAGGATGAGATCAACATCTTACTCTGGATGAGTCCTCTTATAATAACAGTTTCCACTCAAGCATCCAAATGGAACCATATTAATCCCTTTATGGAAAAAGGTGAAGAACACCGGTGAGGCCTTCCTTTGGTCAGAAATCCAACCTAAGGTGCCATTTTGATCAAATCAAAAGGAAGAACCCAAAGAAGATGTAATGATTTCACCACCCTATTTCAAGTTCTCTTAGTCTTCCACTTACTCTTTCTTTGTTGTTTCTATTTTAAAATAATAACTCTAGTATCTTATATATAATTTGATGTTATTATAAATATGGAACAACTATATTCATTATTATATCCATCTTATGAATGATAATGTGACCATGCGTGTGTACGTACGGCTTACCGTCTCCACCTCATGGTGTAATTTGTTATTAAACACTATGTTATTTGGATGGATATAATGATGAGTAATATGTATATAAATAATGAAAATAACATGATAATGTCTCTGTAAAATTAATATACAATCCAATTCTACACCTTTAAGGAAATGATATTGTCGCTCGTGCGTACGTACGGATTACCTTCTCCACGACGCGATGAGATTCATTTCTATGTTCACCATTCATCAATGATTATAAAAATATATATTACTAATATGTATGTAATATATGACATAATAATTCTACTGGAGATATATATATTTATATATATATATATATTTATGTACTTACATATATCTTATTCACTTAATTCCGTTCAATACGAAATGAAAACGGAAACAGCGTTTATGCGTACGTATATACTACCGTCTCCATAAATAGTGTTTTTCATTTCATATATATGTCTATTATACATATTTATATTCTAAATATATATAATATATAAATCATTTTTTATATTCTGGAAATATTTAAATCTTTATCTAAGTGATACAATCAAGAGTAACAAGTTAAAACACGTATGATAAAGAAAGCAATTATTTCCCAAAATGTTAATTTAACATAGAAATTATTATTAAGTGGGTAGTATAAAGTCATAAATGAATCATGTATGATATCATAAATGTTAATATGGTTCTGGTATAATTTAATAACATATTATGATCTTCATACAGAAGGTTAAACGTACCCTCAACTGAAGGAATGTTCAAGGTAAGGGTTAATTCCTCAATCTCATTATTATCCGAGATTATTTATGTGTAAGTATTTGTTGGAAAAATTTTATCATCCGTGCCCATTTTTCATAAAAATTATTTTAAAATTAATATTTTAAGGATTTTTGAAAGGTACACTTTATAAAGATCATAAATTTAAATGTTTTAAATATTTATCTTTCTAAATATTTTTAATTAATGTCCATGTTTTAAAAATGATTTTAAGGATTTATTTATATGGACATTAATTTTTTGAAATGATAATTCGTTTCAAATGTTTAAAATTGTTATGGGACACTTTTATTCAAGAATATATTTTAAATTACTTCCATTATAAATGTGTGATTTTTAAATTATTTTACAAAAGTATATTTATCTTAAAAAGTTTTACTCATCATTTTCAAATATGTTAGCATCCTTGACGGGATATTATTTTTGATTGAGGTTGATTTATTATGATACAAATCTTCCATATTGTATTGAAGTTTTTGTAATATTTTTGAAAATGGATGTGTTATTTTTACACCATTCATGGTTTATCAGTAAAGTAATGACATTTCATATGCCAGTTTTAATATGAATATTTATGTTGTGTTTAAACCTTTTCATATGATGAATGCATTGGACTTAGTAAGTGACGGGTGGAGCCTGCTATAGCTCCTCGATGCATCAGCAGGTCTCATGATACAAACTAGTGTCTTGGCACGAGTCCTTGACAAAATCTTATTTGTAGTCTTCGCACAAGGCCTTGACTATATGGTTATGATAGTTTGGCATTATGCATTCCATCATTATGAAAGTGGTTATTGATATTGCATGTCATTATTCAACTACTAGAATATCCATGTGAATAAGTAAATGGAATTATTTTATTGTATCTTTTCCATATTATTCTAAATTTTAAGTTTAAAAGGGCTTTTGTTTTAGTCTTATACATTGCCTTAAATTTTTATACTTATTTATGAATGTTTCCTCTATACTGTTATCCTTACTGAGCATCTGAGCTCACCCCTTTCTATGTTTTAATTTTCTCTGGATTCCTAGAAGTGTATTATAATTGATAAGCAGGGTTAAGCTAGGGGATTAATGGCATTCTCAAAAGATCATTTATGTTGTGTTTTATTTTCAAAAGTGTAATGTAACATCCATGTATGTAGTCTATTTTCCAAGAATGCTAAACTGATCGGTCTTTCGGGAATTTATTCCTTGTAATCAAGCCAATGTATTAAAATAATGCACCGACTCTAGGTAACTGGGGTCGGGTCATTACAAAATTTGTGTGATCATGGAATAGTTAGTGATCGATGTCTATTGTTAGTTCTAATTTGGGAGTGGGATGGCTGTAACAAACCATAATTTTTGAGAAATATTACTCTATAAAGAATTTTATTTTTTCAATAGCTTATATTACATACAACAACAAATTTAAACAAAATGTATATCGATACTCTATATTTATTATATTTTAGAAATTACATTTTCAAGAATGAATAGGAATTAATAATTTATGAAATAAATATAAAGGCCTAACTCAGTATGAATTTATTGGAAAGTGATTGGGAAATTATCACACAATTTATATTGAAGTCATTTAATTCTTCAAAATTATGATATCTTAAAAAAATTCTTCTTTTTATGAGTGAATATTAATTTCTTGAAGTTATTGAAATTATATTTTAAAAAAATAATTTGATTTTTGAATTCATCATTTCAAAATTATCATAACTTTAAATTTTTTATAATTTTCTACAAACATATTTTTCAAGGAATTCTAAAAAAGATTAATTTATATTGAAAATAGTATTTTCCTATTAAGTTTTTATAAGGTAAAAATTTGTTTCAAATTTTATTTAAAATTTTAATTAGTTCATTATGATTTAAAATAACCCAATTATGGTTTTTAAGTGGATTTAAAATTTTAGTTTAGTATAAATTCATTTTTTAATGAAAAATGTAATTTTTCTAAAAAATAGTTTTTTTTTGTTTTTCCAATTTTAATTTAAAATAAATTATGAAATTTTTTTTCAACATTGAAAAATGGATTCTATATTTTTAATTAGTCGGTTCAAATTTAGTAAATATGTCACTCTTCTTTTTGGTCAATATGTATAGTAACTATGGTAAAATTTATTACATCGATAAAGGGGTAAAACAGTTAATCTAGATTAGAAATAATTAATAAGTCCATAAAATTTCATCATATTTATTATTGAATTTAATTAATTTTAACCTTAACTCTTAAGGTTCTAAATTGATTTATTTAATGTAAAACTTTCTATGAAAATTACTTAGATATTGTTAAAATTAACGAAAGTGACATAATGTCACTCTTATTTGTAATAAGTATAATATTTTTAATATGAGGTATACTAGAAGACATGATAAAATATAAATACTCTTTTGAAAAAAAATTATATTCATCATGGTAATTTAATTTACAAATTTATAAATTATGTAATTATGTTAAATTATTACACAATGTTGATGTGGTAATTATTCAATTAACAGAAAAATCAAATCAATGATATTAGAAATATTAAAAGTAATATATTTTGAGAAATTTAAGGTGATCATTAAATTATCTAGAGTAAAATGACATATTAGGGACGTAATATTCTATTTGAATATAATTTTACATGTTTTATTAATATTTTTTAAGAGATAAAATAATGAGTTTTTTCAAAATTGAAAATAATGATATTTTATATCATTAATATATTAGAAAATTATTTATAAATCATAAAAAACATTAAAACATAGATAATTATTATTAAATTCACTATAATATTATAAATGTTTCATTTATGAACTAATTGAAACCATATAGGTAAAAATTACATCATGTTAATTTTAAAAAATTTGTTGTCATTGCTAAAATTAAATAGGTTAATTAAGGGTTAATCAAAATGATAAGGTTTAAAATAATACAAAAACCTGTATAAAATATATTGGTTGATGATATTACAAAATTATTGTATATTATATTATAATCCATGGTCATTTGGTGGTATTTCAATCTAAAATTAATTTCTTATAATTTAATATTTTGAGAATCTCCAAAAGTGTATGTCACCTCCATTAGAAAAGGGAACCTCCTCTATAACTTTTTTACACCACATTTAGCTTTTTAGGTAGACCATACCCTACTAATTTATCTTCTAAACTTATCTATTCACATTCTAGAGCTCATGTCCCTCCAAAAAGACCAACCCTATATCCATTTAGAGGAGATCTAAAGGAAAAGATTTGATGAAGAGGAAACTGCTCTAAGTGGTCACATTATTTTTAAACTCTTCATTACCAGTTATAAATATGTGGTGTTTATCATAAAATATTATCTTGAGTGTTATAATTATTATAAAATTTTATTATCTTTATTAAAACTTCATTATACACAATCTTTCCCATCAATCAAGAAGTGAAAGTATCTCTCATGCATATGTAAGGATTACCGTCTCCACATAGTGATAAAATTCATCTTTGATCACCATCAATTATTTGTGGGTATTATGGTGGTTTTAGTTAATATATATATCATATATTTGATACAATAATTATTCTGTATATATGAATTATTTTCAACCTTTCTTCAATTCAATCAATCAATAAATTAGAACATCATTCACACGTACAGACGGCCAACCTCCTCCATAAGTGGTTTAATTAATTTTTTTGTCACTAATTTTTATAAATTATTAAAAATATGTATATAATTATTATTTATGACTTTTATAAAATTATTAACGTTCTTTAAATCATGATACCATTGAAAAATGTATAAGTACTGAGATTATAAAAATGAAACATGTTTGAAAATGAGCAGTTATCACACAGAACAATGATTTTAATAACAAATTAATAATATATGGGTGATAATATTTTATACGTAAATAATTAATGGTATGATTGAATTATGGTTATGGAATAAATTTTTAATAAGTCCATATTCATTATAAAATATTTTTTTAATGTGAAAAAATAAATATAATACATGAGGTAATGGTTTAGTTCACAATATCATCATTATTTGGGATTGTTTACATTTAAGTCTCCACTGGGGAATATTTCACTTCTATGTTAAATTTTTCCTAAAAAAATTTACAAAGGTTTTTTCTACTACCATATGATTATTTAATGTCATTTTTACCTATGTTTTATTTTTTTTAAATGGTATTAAAGGATTATTTTTTTTATTTTCTAAATAGGGTATATGGTATATTTTTAGAAAAAATACTGAAGGGGTGTTTTTTTAACTTATACAGAATGAGAATATTTTATCAATTTCATGGAGAAATAATTTTTTAAATATTCCTTTAAAATATTACATGTTTAATTTCAATGAAAATATTTTTCTTTATAAATGTGTGGATGTTAAAAAACATTTAAAAATGAAAAGGATATTTTTTCAAGAATTTTTTTAAGTTACTTTTAAAAATTATATTCCATATAAGTCTAAAATATTTTATGTTATTTATTTTTTACATGGGGCATGATCCCAAGATAAAAAAACTTATTCCTTACCTATATTGTTTATGTTTTTAATGGAATGATGTTTATTATTTTTTTTACATTGACTTGGTTTATACAATGATGAAGTGTTTATGAAACCCATTTATTTTCATGGGTTCTCATATGATGAATTATTTATGTTCTTATGTCAATGATATTTATGTTTTTCATTTCCTGATTGGTGGTACCTAAATATCCCTCCAACGAATTGGGAAATTTTTTTATATCTAATGAGATAGACATAATTGTAATGGAGTGTGAAATTCTTTTTGTAGGACAAGGATGGAACAAGAAGCGAACCTGGTTCATTAGGATAGAAATAAAACTGGTATTGAACCCATTTTATTACATGTATTTTTCCTCTATTATGGTATTGATAGTGATACTTGATTAACATGGAAATTATTTTCTATGCTTATGTGTATTCCACATATTCAATGTCTTGTGTCAATTTTATTCTCTCATAGCTCATGTTATTTAATGATTCATGTCTTATGAACATATTTGATTTATTCTATGACACTAGATTATGATCAATGATATGAAACGTAAAATTTTTAAATGTTTTTTCATGTTCTTATTCCCTTATTATTATTTTAAGAATGATATCTCCCTTGTTTAGCCTTTTTATGCATCTATTAACACAATTTTATTATGTTTTTCCCCATGATATAAAGAAATGTATTATGTATGATATTTAAAAAAGGGATTCTATTTATAAAGGAATAAGTGGGAGATGATGTAGATGCATACTGGACTAGTTTTTTATGTTTCCAAGTTTCCAAAGGCCCCAAAGCAATATAGTTTTTGTATGTTTTTGTTATTTTATGTGTTATATATTCATCTAAAATTATGTAATATCTATGTATTAAAATTATGGTCCATTATAGTTGGTATCATATGAAGGTTTATTTATCAATTATAAAATAGAATGAGAAAACCTTCGTAACAACCCTAAGGATAAGCATATGTATAGGTAATAATCCTATAATTTTTGTAATGATTATAAATAACATAGGATTAATCCTAATATATCATATATTGAAATTTTATAATTGTTTTCTATGGATTATGTGTTTTTTCCATGATGATTAGTGTTTCTAACAAAATAAAATTTTTTGTTGATTGATGGACCTAAAAGAACTATGTTAATGCTAAATAAAATGGGAAATGAAATGATTTATATCATGTGATAATGAATTTTATGGTCGAGGGAATTAAAAATATTGTTTCTATGCTCTTAGAAACATCTGAAGTGATGAATCATGATGGAATTAAAAATGGGAAAAGGTGGGAAGTACATTGTGTTAATTCCTTCATTAGGTAGATTATACCTTCTTTCACTGGCTATTTAGATCCACTAGTGGCTGAGAAATGGATAAATACCACTAAAAATATATTTTATGTTCTCCAAATTATTGAACATGAGATATTCATTTTGTTTAACTATCATTTGGAAGGTGAAGCAGATAAATAGTGGAATATTTATTATTAATACAAGGAAAATGAATGAAATTGAATCCATATAATGGGGGAGATTTCAAGAACTTATTTTTTAATAATTAATTTCCTCATATTATTCATATGAAAATGGATAAGAAGTTTCATTATTTAAATAAAAAGGATGATAAATATATTGGAACTTATGAAAAAAAACATACAATATATGTGAATTATGCTTTTGGAATTATCATCCAACATGAAAGATAGGTTGATATATTCTTGAATGGCATAAGACCAAGTCTCTGAAGGGAATTATCCATAAGGGGTTTTATTAGCTATGAAAAAAATTATGTTACGTCATCTCATCATTCAGATAGAGATTGGAGTTACCGATCATTCTAACGATTTTTATAAGAAATTAAAGATGCAATTCAAGGTAAAATATAAAAACCATGGAGAAAAGAACATGATATTTCCTTTATGATCAAATTTTTGAGAGAAACATATAGTAAATTATATTAAGGGTACTAGTAACTATTTTATGATTGGGAATGAAGGTCATCAGGTAATTAACTACTGAGTTTTTGGGAAAACACTATCTAATGATGTGAATACAGATACATTTTCACTGAATGAACCCCCCACACATCCATTCATCATGACTAAATAAAAGGGGATTTATGTTAACCAATTCCAAAATATGAGGGTTAATAATGATGATATATTTAGACAACTTATTAAGGACAAAGGAAAATGAAAATCTCATGAGATCACTATTGGAGAGGTGGAGTACAATAACTAGGTGGTGAACAGTACACTTACCATCCACTCTAAAATAGTTAATTTATTTTTTGGTTTTGTATGCATCGACTATTTTATCTCTAAATAATTTTCTAAGGGTATCACCATATTACCTCAACAACTAGATGTTGAGTTAGCAATGAAAACTCTAAATGGAACAACGGTCACATTTCAACTGTATAATTCTTATCTAGTTAAATTTTGTTGGAATTTTCTTCCTATAAATCCTGGGATACATAATTTATTTGAATTATATATAATTATTGACATGGATTTTATTTCCCAATATGGGTATCATAGTAATTATCAAGTAATGGAACTCACATTTCATATTCTGAATGAACCATTGATAATCTATCAATGCAAGGAGGAATATGAACATCTAATGGAAATTAATTCCATGTTGTTGGTATTAATTGAAAAGATTAATGTTATTTATCCTATACAGTTAGGGTGACACTAAAAATTGAAAATACACCTATTTTAAGATATTATTGATGTGTTTCCTGATGAATTTTCAGGAATTCCACCAAATTGGGAAGTTAATTTTCCAATAGAACTCATACCTGGACCTATGCCTATTTCAAAGAATCCTTATAGAATGTCCTTAATTGTGTTTCAGTGGTTGAAGAAGAAACTCCAATATAGTCTTGATAATATATTCACATTCCCTTGTGCATCACCTTGGGGTTCACATTTTCTTTTTGTAATGTTAAAGGATGGATCACTTCGAATTTTCATTGATAATTGAGAACATAACAAGATTACAATCGAGAACAAGTATCTTATTCCCTATATTGATGAATTATTTGATCAAATATTAGGATCTCAATAAATATATATGATTGATCTTTATTCTATATATAATAAATAGAAATTCAAGAAGGATGATATAACCAAGTTGAAAATCTATATAATGTATGGACACTATGAATTTATAGTGATGCCTTTTGGTAGTACTAGTTCCCCCGTTATATTAATTTATTTAATGAATATAGTTTTTAGAGACTATAATGATCGGTTTTTAATAGTAATTATATATTATATTCTTATATACTAAAATATAAACGAAAAACATGAAGATCACTTATGGATTGTACTTAAAACCCTGATAATTGAAAAGATTTATGAAAAATTCACCAAGTGTGAATTTCGGCTTCTAAAAGATTCATTTTTTGGTCACATAATCTCAAAAGAGGTTAAATATATCAATCCAGCAATGTTGTATGTTATTGAACATTATCTTAGACCAATCGTATTAATGGAAGTCAATATTTTTATTTGGTTATCTGGATATTATCAACATTTTGTGAAATATTTATCACAATTTTTAAATCGACTCTCCAATTTTACTCAGAAATGAGTTAATTTCATATAGAAGGTAGAAAGTGAAGAAAATTTAAAGGAGATAAAAAGAAGGTTTTTCAGTGCACCTATTCTCCCAATAACCTATAGTTGATAATGGTTTTGGATTTATATTGATGAATCAGATAAGGGATTTGTATTTAGTCTCATGAAAAATGATATGGTGATATATTATTTTTCATTCCAATTGATGTTTCTTGAGAAAAAAAATCACATCTCATGATTTGTAGTTAGATATGGTAATTTTTCATTAAATATATGGATCCATTATATCTATTGATAAGGTTATTACTTATATACTAGTAAAAAATGTTTAAATTATATTTTCACTCAAAAATATTGGACATGTTCCAAATAAGATGGTTGTAGATGCTTAAATATTATAACTTCTCTATATAATACCACCCTATGAAATTGAACAAGGTGGATGTTGCTTTATGATAAAAGGATAATTCAAGTATATCAATGATTAGGATCATAAAAGTTCCAATATTTATGGATTTACAAAGGATGGACCAATAAATTTTAAATGAAGGGGAGGACTCTTATCTGGCTCAAATGATTGTTCAACCATCTATATAAGTAGAGATTAAGTAGGCCTGGAAGAAAGATGTAGATATGTACAATAATGTGAGAAATGATCCTAATTTCATATTTTATTATGATAGAATAATAATATTTTTTAACTATGTTTTTATCCCTCCAATACTAGATTTATGGAAATATTTTTAAATGAGGCTCATAGTTCACCAATGTCTATTTATCCTAAAAAAAGGTGTATAGAGACATGAAAAGAATTTATAGTGGGATATCATGAAGATAGATATTGAAGAGTATGTTTCTTAGTTCTTGGATTATCATAACATTAAGGTTGAGATACATAAGGATAAGAGGATTTTACAACCATTACACATACCAAAATGGAAATTGGGAAACAATGCTATGGGTTTTTTCATCAGACTCCCCGAAACATCTAAACGACATAATTCTATATAGATTATAGGCAGTCATCTTATGAAGTTGGAACACATAATTTATATCATATAATACTTCTATCTTGATCAAGTTCCTATAATATATATTAATTAATTGATAATATTTCATGGAGTACCACTTTCTATTTTATCTTATTGGGATCCCTGGTTTACCTCAAAATTATGGTGAATTCTTCAGTAGACTCAGGATACAAAGTTATATTTTAGTAATTCTTATCAACTATAGATATATGGTTAGTCTAAGAGAACCATACAAACTTTAGAGTACTTTTTTATATCTTTCTCAATGGATTTAAATGGAAGTTGAAATAAACACCTTCCATTAGTATAATTTTATTACAATAATATTTTTCACTCTATCATTCTAATAGATCCTTATGAATCCCTCTATGGTAATAAGTGTATAACCCTAACATGAAAGACTTAATCTTTTGAAATAAATCTATTGGATCTATATATAGTCGAGGAAATGGAATATAAGGTTATATCCATTCAATGTAACATAATAAGAACTTCGATTTGAGAAAACAATCATGATTATAATCATCAGAAAGATATATATTTTTAAGCAGGTGATAGGGTATTCCTATAAATATATCCCTAGAATAGATTGGTAAGATTTGGAAACAAGGTCAAGAAAATCCATAGGTATATATTTCCTTTTAAAATTTAGGATCGTATAGAGATTGTATCTCATTTATTGGTGCTTCCCCTAAATCTCTCTCAAGTTCATGATGTGTTTCATGTCTCTCTCATAATAAAGTATGTACATGAACCATAAAAAGTACTGAAGTCATATGTAATACCATTAGAGAAATATATTTCTTATGAATAACAATTAGTAGAAATAATAGATCATATATATTAAGTTCTACACAATAATATAACTTGAAATCTTAATGTTTTAAAGAGAAACCACCAATTTAAGGAAGCTACAAGGGAACCTGAGGACGTGATGAGGTAGAGGTATCCTTATATGTCTATATCCAACTGAATAATTTCAATGTAAAATTAATTTTAGGAGGGTTAGAATGTAATGGCCCAATATTTTTTTGAAATATTTCCCTTAATATAATTTTATTTCTTCAATAGCTTATGTTGCATGCAACGATGAGTTTAAATGAAATGTGTAGCATTTTTATATGTCTATTATAATTTATAAATTAAATTAGAGGTAGTTAATAGTAATAAATAATCTATGGAAGACATATATATTCCCAACTCAATATGAATGTATTTTTATGTTCTAAGGAAATGATCAAAATATTTTTATTAAATTCATTTTATTCATCAAAAAATATGATTTCATCAAAAATATGTTTTTTTATTTTTTTAATGAATATTAATTTATAAAATTTATTGGAATTTTATTTGACATAACTAATTACATTCTAGAATTAATAATATATAAATTATTCTAAAATTAACATTGGATAAATATCTAAAAATATTGATTTTTTTAGGAATGGTAAAAAATGATGATTTTTATTGAAAATTGTATTTTCTTTTAATGTTTTTACAAGTTCCAACTATGTTTTATATTATTTTTAAATTTTCATTAGTTAATTATGATTTAGTTTAATAAAATTATCATTTTTATGTTTATTTTATACATGAATTTAGTATGAAAACATTTTATTTTTAAAAAAGGTATTTTTTATGAAAAAACATGTTTCGTTGTGTTTTTCTAGTTTTATTTTAAATTAAATTTTGAAAATTATGTTTTTTTTAATTTTTTTTATTTTTTCCATGTTTTAACTACAAGGTCCAAATTTATTAAGTATTTTACATTTATTATTGGTTAATATGAATAGTAACCGTGGTAAAATTTATTACCTCAATAAAGGGGTAAATCTGGTTAATCTGGATTAAAAATAAGTGGTAAAGACATAAATTTTCATTTTATTTCTTATTGGATTAATATAATTGAACCATTAACACATAAATTTCAAAATTGTGTACTTTAATTGACACTTGACTCTGAAAATGACTTGGATATCATTAAAATTAAAGAATGTGATAAAATGTTAAATTGTTATTTTTAATAAGTATAATATTTTTAATATTGGGTTTACCAGAAGATATGATCGACTATAAATATTATTTGTATTTATAAAAGACTTTTATTCACCTTTTTATTTTTTTTATAATTTTTAGATATTAAATAATTACAGTAAATGATAACATAATGATGATGTAGTAATTATTCAATTAACAGAAAAATCTGATGAATTATATTAAAAACATAAAAAATTAATTATTTTGATATATTTATGGTTATAAAAAAATATTTTAGACAAACATGACTTATAATGGATATAATGAATTATATGTTTTGATTTTCAAATTTTGTCATCATATTTCGTAAAAGTCAAAATAGTTAATTGTATTAAAATTAACAATAATGATATTTTATAGGATTAATAATTTAGTACATTATTTAAAAATAATAAAAAAATTTGAAAATAAAAAAGATATTATTATATGGTCTTGAATTTAAAAAATTGACTATTTATGGACCAATCAAAACCATATAAGTAAAAATTGACACCCTATTAATATTAAAAATATTATTACGATTGTTAAAATTAAATAGGTTAACTAAGGGTTAATTAAAATGATAAGGTTTAAAATAATACCCAAAACATATCTATAATATATATAATTACTAAATTATAACATTATATTATATTATCTATGGATGAATTTCCATTCTACGGTATTTGTATCTAGAATGAAATTATTATAATTTAACCTTTTGAGAAATTCTAAAAGTGTCCCTCACATCCATTATAAATGGGAACCTCCTGCCTTCCTTATTTACACCACATTTAATCTTATAGATTGAATATATAATTCAAATTTTACTTCTAAACTTCCCTAGTCACCTTCTAGAGGTTCTGTTCTTCCTAAAAGACAAATCTTAGAGCCCTTTTGAGGAGATCTAATGATATATTTCAAAAAAGAGGTAACCCCACTAAATGATCACTTTCATTTTATACTCTTACTTAACTCGTATAAATCTATGAAGTTTATCATAAAATAATAAATTTTCTATCCTTCATATTCTTAAATCTTATTAGGATTATAAAAATACCATTATACACCCTCTTTCCCATTAAACAAAAATTATAAGTTTCGCTTGTTCGTATGTATGGATTTTTATCTCCACATAGAAATGAAATACATCTTTCACCACCACCTTTTATTTCGGGGTATTTTTAATGGATTAATGATTATATATGATATATATGATACAATAATTATTCTGGAAATAAGAATTTTTATGTACCAATATTTTATTCCATCAACTAAAAATTGAAAGCAATATTCTGACATATTGTGGCCTACCATCTCCATGAATAGTGAAATTCATATATATATCTCTACATTATATTAATGATTATAAATATGTGTAGTTATTATATATTATATTTATACCATTATTAAAATTATAGAAATTATGAGACCATTTATCAAAGTATAAGTCAAAAAACTGGCGAAGTGAAACTTTATTGGAAAATGAAGTAGTTATCACTTTGGATAGTCATTTTAATAAAACATTATTATTAAACATGTGATAATATCTTATAAATAAATAATACATGATATGATATAATTAATTTTATGGAATAAATTTATAATAAATCTGAACTTTGTATACATGATGTTTAAATGTGAAAAATGAAATACAAGACTTGAGGTAATGGTTTATTTCAAAATCTCATCATTATTCAATATTGTTTACATTTAAGTATTTTTTGAAGAATAATTCTCATCATTTTCCTTGTATCCTAAATTATTTTTCAAATTCACCTAGGTATATTTTAATTTTTTTATACATTTTTTTATTTTTTACAATATTCTTTTAAGATATTATTTTTATAATTTTCTAAACAGTGTATTAATAACATTTCTGACAAAAAAATAAGGAAGGAATATTTTTTATCTTATAACTAATGAGTTTATTTTAATTATTTCATGACTCCTTAATGTATTTAATAATTATTTAAAATCATACAATGATATTTTCAATGAAATTTTTTTCCTTTGTAATTGAGCAGTTATTCAAAAACATGTGTTTTCAAAAAGGGATGGATATGTTCCTCAAGAATTATTAAATGTAATATTTCAAAATAATTTTTCATCTAGTTCAAAATTGTTTTATTTTACATATGTTTTACTAGTGATATGATACAATGATATCATCCTTATTCTTTCTCTATATGGTTAATGTTTATTATGGAATGATGTTTATTATTTTTGTTACTTTTCCATGGGTTATGCAATGATGAAATGATTATAAATCCCACTTCTTTTCATGGGTTTTGATATAATTAATAATTTATGTTCTTATGGAACAAATATTTAGGGATTTCATTATGTGATGGGTGGGTCCTAAATCTCCCTCCAATTCATTGGGTAAATATTTATATCTCATGGGATGGAAATGAATAGAACAGGGATTAAACGTTGTTCAGTGTGAGAGGGATGGAATGAGAAGTGAACCCAGTTCAATAAGACATGGATGGAATATGTTTTGAACCTGATTCAGTACATTACATTTTCCTCTATGATAGTATTTTTAGTGATCCTTTACTAATATAGAAATTATTTCCTATGATTATTTGTATGCCTTAAATTCCATGTCTTATTCCAATCTTATTCGCTTATGGATAATGTTATTTTATGATTTATGTCTTATGAACATCTATAATTTATTCCATGACTCGAGATTGTGAGATTAGATATGAAATTTTTTAATTTTAAAATGTTATGTTCATGATCTTATGCCATTATTCTTATGCTATGATTGATATCTACCTTTTTTTTCTTACTAATCATTTGATATCACCCTTTTATTATGTTTCTTTTACCCGGGATATGAATTATGATATTAAATATGATATGTGTAAAATGGTTTCTAGTTATGAAGAAATATGTTGGAGATTATATAGATGTTTTATGATCCAGCTTTTTATATTTCCATGTTTCGAATTTCATTAATATGATATGGTTCTATAGTGGTTTTTTATGTTATGTAATGAATATTTATATAAAAACATTTAAATATCTATTTATGAAAAATATGGTCTATTTTAACGGCCATATCCAGTCATCATATATGGTGAAGGATGACGTTTGGTTCATTGGGGGATGTCCCACATGTTTACAGTCTCATAGGTGTTATAATAACAATATTTAGATAGTTGTGATACCGTCTGGATACTTTTGATAAGGTGAATCTAATTATATATTATTCCATAGAGAAAATAAAATTTAGGATTCTAGTGCATTATTTGATAGAATTTAAGTATTAGATTTGAAATCATGATGGTTTTGAGGTGATATAAGGATGTGTTTGATTGAGGTATCCCTAATGATAGAGTGATAGTAATGAAAATGATTTTATTGGGTGAGGATCGAAAACAACAATTCCATATAAATCTATATTCTAACTTCGGTGTTAGTGTCGGGATGATTTTGGGATGCCTTCAATAATTTAAGTCCATAATTATGTGGTGACATACTGTGTCAGTGGGTGTAGTTGATAATTTTTTATAATTTTCATCCAAAGGATGACTGGCTAGTGATTTTGATTATAATGGAGTTTGGTGTGATGGAAAATACATTGAGTGGGTCAATGGACCACTAGTAAGATGTATTGATAGGAGAATATGATGGTTTTGACAACCATGGCTCAAAATGTGTCCTTATGAGTTGAGTTTTATGGTAGGAAGCATCACAATATTGTGGATAAATTCATTAATAAAAACTTGGGGTCTTTCGATTGATGTGTTTTATGGAGTCTCATATCAATATCAGTGATGTTCATGGGTTGATGCCTCAGATTCTAAGGAATAATGTCCCTCAAGTTTGGATTTATGAAATGGAATCTCATTCATGTATCAGATTAAAATACCATGAATTTATATTGAACTTATGATAGGTACAGGATAAGAATTATATTTGATAATCATTGATATTTATCAAGGATTGTATGTGTTATGAGCTAGAGGTTATAAACCCCCATGTTGTGAAACTATGGGGAAATTTAAATTTATGGTTATTGATATGTATGAGGGGTAAAATGGCATTTTTATATGGTAAATGATCTCATAAATATTTTTATTCATTTTTATTGATCTTGGAATGAGTTTTTTACATCATAAATTTAGTTTGGTGAAATTATAAACAAGCAGATTGTTTAGGAATATATTGTGATTTATTGAAAAAAAATATTGATTGTTTTAAAAATAGAAACATTGATATCTTTTGAATGGAGTCTAAAATTTGAATTATGACATCATGGTTGAGTCCATAATGGAGGGTGTTTATGTATCTGAGGTATTAACTCTTCTTAGGTTCAAGGTCCCAATGAAATATTTTATGTAGTTATTTTTAATTAAATTAAATTTGTGGAATTAATTTATTATCCCCCCCATACCCTTGGAAAGGTGAAAAAAGACTTCCATTGGAAACCTATTTGAACTGAGATGTAAAAGAGGGATATGGGGGAATGAAATCACCAAGAAGCTCAATCAGAGTTTGATCAAGGGGTAGTGGCCATGTAGTGCAATTTAATGATGAAAACAGTGATGATTCATTGCATGATTGATTGGATGTTTTAATATTTATTTAATAAACATTTAAAATTAATCATTCTAAATTTTATGTGTTATTTATGTTGTTGTTGGGTGATATTCAGTGAACCATGGATTGGGAGTTTATAAATTTTAGCTGATGTAGGAGTTCTTGAAGAAATCTATAAATAGGGTTTTGTGGGATTATTGTATCTTGAAAAGAAAGAGATGAATAAGGAATAAGGAAGGTTTTTTTCTTTTATATTACCATTAAATTTTATATTCCTCTTCATAAAGTTAACTTGTGTTAATATTATGTAGGGGCTTGTATAAGCATAAAAAATTGATAACCATTACACAAGTACATTGTGTAAGGATAACATCACTATTACGCTTATAAACGTAGATTGTTTAAAGGTGGCACAATTACAAAATAATTTTTTGTAATATAAACACCTTTATTACTATTATATTAGTGGCATATGTAAGCATAGCAGTTTTTACCCATATGAATGCCCCCCCCCAATATGGGTGGTGTGTAAGGGTAGCAGGGAATGAATTTTTCCGGAAAATATTGGGTTCCCCCTTTTCTTAATGGATTATTCTGAGGTATAAAAAGGGGTTTAGGGAGAATAAATTATTATTAATCCACTATAATTTAAATTATTGAATTGATTAAAAAATAATTTGTCAAATTATCTTAAGATTAAATAATGTTTCATTAATGGATTTAGGGCCTCCTATTGATGGATGGTGGTCTTATTGACTTAGATGAACTTTGATGATGATGTTTGGGATTTAATTATAAAGGTTATAACTCCATAAATAAGGTGGGTTTTCCCTTGAGCATATCCATTTTATAAATTACCTTTATTTATATATTCTGGTTATATGGGGTCTCACTACTGGGGTGATTGTCCATTTTATTTTTAAAAACATTAAAATAAAATGCCTATAAATTAAATAAATAAACTGTAAAGGGCTGTGAAGGACCCATGTGTTCTAGATTGGCTCCTCATCCATAGATATTTAAGTTCATTAATATGGCTATGATACTAGAGATACATAGAACCTATAAAGGTGTAAACTAAAAATATTTTCTGAATATAGGAGACCTTGAAATGTTCCCATATACTCCTTGAGTAGGGATGAGTATTGATTTGGAATAATTATCTAAATTATTCCATATGATGATTATTAGTTACCATTAAGCCTCCAAACTAGTGGATATGAGAATGGTCCAGATAGTACACCCCTACTAGGATGTGATTACTTGGGTGAGTATATCATATGGATATTGATGTATAGGTTAGTTCTGAGGACTGACCTAGGATAACTTGCAATATAAAATATGAATTGTCCCATTCTTTAGAAGTGTTTCTAATAGGGATTATTTGATGATGGTAGTGAGGACATAAAATGATTCTTATGTTGTAAAGGTATGGCATTCCATATATGTGCTTGTATTGGCCTTAAATATTAATATTGTGATTGAGGATCCCACATAGGGATACAATGCTATGATGAAACATTGGGGACCCTAAATGGTTCCCAACTGTTGTGTTCATCCCTGAGAGGGTTATCATGGGAATCAGAAATGATGAAAAAGGTTTATTCATAAAATATGAATGAAAGATGATCAAGATATGGATCTAGATTTATATGGTAGCTTTTTCACTTTAGAGTTAAACCTCATATTGTGAGAAAATTTTGGATAAAAGGATTACCACATTGAGATGTATTACATTTAATGATTCATGTGAGATGCACTACACACTTAGTTATATTGAGATAAATGGGATTCCATAGATGTTCTACTTATATCTTAAAAATTTTCCTTCTACTGATGGGGTGATTTTGGTTGTACACACATTCCACTTAGATTTATTAAGATAAATAGGGTTCCTTGGATCTTATTCTTGGATCTGGACTTTACACATAATATTGTAAGATATTGATGGAGGGATGAACTACCCCTCAATAAGACATATACATGAGGTTTTCCGAGAGTGATAAATTTCCCCCTGAGTGATGAATATGCTATGAGATATTATAGTAAGGTATGAACTTCCCCCCATCAGAAGGTATGCATGAGATGATCCATGAGGGACACATTTCCCCCTGAGGAGTCAAATTATTATGGTATTCCTATGAATTTATCCTAGTATCTATTTATGGTTCTTAATTAAAATGTATCACCTAGAACTTACTCGTAATACTCAGTATTAGACTTGAGATTAGTCAACATGATTGTGTGACATGCTCTAAGAAATTTCCAAACTGACCAAAAAATTATTTGGTCTATCATGGGTGTTATATTTGAACTTAAAGATCAATTGTGTTTTCTTATTTATGATTTTATAAATTTTATTTATTTAGTTGTGTATGTTAAATTTATTTGAACATAATTTACTAGTAATGTACAAGACCACATTGGAGTGTCACTACTTAGTTGTACTCAACCCCTTCTCTAGTGGTTGTGGAACTTGATTACCCAAGTAGATCTTCATTATTCAAATGTTTAGGTTGGGAAGAGGCACTGAGGTTAAGGACTGTTTTTTTGAATATCATTAATGGATTCAACATATAGATGACGTATATCTCAAATATTTATTTTATCCTCTTATCTTTTATTATTTTATCTATATAGTATATGTTATCTACTGAGTGGACGATCATTTGTGTGATGGAATGACTGTGAGTTTTAATGATTGTATAATTTTATATTTTCATTTGATATATAATGTTTTTTAATTTTTTAAATATAATAATAGTACTTATGTTTCATGTTTCTTCAATAATTTTATGTAATTTCTCATTCTGATATGGTGGTATAGTCTCTCTATAGTAACACCCTACAATCATTCTACTATTAGATAGCATATGAAAGATAGATTGGAACTTCTGTGGTAATGTAGTGACTTGATCTGATTAATGTAGTGTAAATTGGGGACGGGATGTTATATTATCAATGCACATAATTATTTTAGGGTGAAGTTATCTACCTACATATTGGATATACTTGTGGTAAAACGGTGTTACATGAATATTTTTTCCAATTTACACAAATTAATTTTTTGGATGTCTTTCAAAGATAATTTAATAATTACTTTCACCCACACACATTTCAGATATACAAGAAAACATAATTCATTGAAAATACTAAATAGTTATTCTCCATAAAGGAATATTTAGTCTTTTCAAGTCACCTATGTTTTCACACAAGGAAGTGGAGATTGATTCTCATAAGTATCAAAGATTTGAATCATGTATATCACATGAGATTTGATCAGTGTAAGTGATGTTAATTACTGAACTATATGTGTATTTTTTTTACTATTGTAGTTGTATGTGATACAAACATGAATTGTAACCATATTAGAGGAAATATATTCACTCAATTGAGAGGAGGGACTGTCTCAATTAATAGGAATAATTTGAGGTCAAATGACACCTCTCAAGGTACAATGGCATCTTATAACGAAAAAAGGGAATACGTTATTTCACACATCATAAAGAAGTATTTGTTGAAAATTTAAAATTAGGTTCTGTTAAAAAATTAGTAAATAATTTTGTATAATCATTTAGAAATTATTTCTTATTGGAACCTATGTTATTTAATATTAGATGAATTTTATAACAAATTAAAAGAGTGTTTTTTAATTTAAATTCTTTATAATTGATGACATTTGTAATTTTAGATGATTATGGATGCATTAGAGGAATAATTTGTATATAAATTTTCATAATGTGTCTACATATATATTGAAAATTAACTAATTTTTATCTATTATAATTTTTTACATGAATGATCATAAATATTGTTTATAAAATATTTTTGTAACGGGTGAAGTTAGAGAAGTTTTGGAGTTTGGTTTACAAGTCTATATATTAAAGTGATAAAGGGTCTAAAAAATAAATCTTTTTATATAAAAACTTGTCAGGATTTTAATTTATTTTTAATGAAATATTTTATGTTTTAGATTATAAATATCAGTGATTCTTCTACCCAACATGGTAAAGACAACCTGATATAGTTTAATTTTGTTGTTTTCAAAGAAATATTTTCATGAATAAGTTCTTGGGGTTGACGAACAAAAGGATGGAAACATTCTATGTAACTATGTTATGGTTTTGAATAATGGTTTCTTTAAATTAAAATGTTTCAAGATTATTTCTTAAAAATATATAATATTACATGGTCTGAGGTAATGGTTTTTCATTTTAACAAAATATATTTATATTCAACATGAATTGGTGAAATTTTTAGATAGAATTAAGAAATTCAAAAATGATGTTATTATTTGGATCTAGATATTAAATTTGGTTGGGATTTAGGAAGATCATGTGCTTAAATTAGAAAATTCCACATTCAACTCAAATACACCACATTTTCTGATATTTTTATATGTTTTATATATTTTAATATCATTCAAATATAGAACTGTATGGGTGGTCAATTGGATATTTTACTTGAATATTTTTGTATTTTTTGGGAGATCAATTATGATGTGACACATTCAATAAAATCATAAATATTCTTAGATGAATAATCCTTAACTGATTAATGGATTTAAATGAGGAATATATATAAACATAAATATGATGAACTAATTGAAAATATTAGTCTTAGGGTGGTATTTTTTAACTTATTGAATTATAAAATTATGATGTGAATGTATGTAGAAACATACAAGGATATAATAAAAGATAAAAACTATCCATTTTTTCAGTACTGATGTCAAATTTATTATCTATTATAATGACCTATATATGAATTTTCATTTACTTTTTATGAAATAGTGAATGTTCATATAATAATTTGTATCAATCTAGGACTTAGAATTTAATCAATCCTAAAATTATATTCATATAACAATGTTGAAGTAGATTTTATAATATTAAATTTCTATCATTGTATTCTCCTTAAATGAATCCCATTTATGTAGACCAAGTACAATCTCTATATCATTATGGTTTCGTTTTATATATTTGGTATACATGGTTATTTTTGTTTGTTCAATTATTGTGTTATTACTAACATAATAATAATATACTTTCAGTGAGAATGTTTTCATATCCAAATTCAACCCCAACCCCACTCCTCATAAGTTGATTGGTACCTTGATTTCCATAATAAGTGGTACCATAGTCAATATTTTCTATCTAAATAATTTATCATATATGATTATTTACATAAATAAAATTATCAATATAAAGGGATTTATTATATTTTATGGATGAAATATACAAATATAGAAGAATTGTATGATTTATTATCATTTATTACTTAGGATGGATGTTTTCTAGACAACAATCCAGATAATTCAAGTTAGTGATAGCACGATGATATAGTTGAATAGATATAATAAAAAAAATTAAACATTGATAAAATGCATAAATTAACTTATACCAAGAACTCTTCAATCAAATTAATCTTATGTTTATTTGATAAAGCTCCTCTAAATTCATTTGGGATAAATTTTCAAATATCATTAAAGTGGTAAAAAAGGTGAATTAATATAAACTACAAAAATAAAGATAAAAAATTATTATTTTAAGATTTAAAAAAACTAAAATAGTATTGGTTTCATAAACCAAATTATTATTGCTGTTGGATCTATATATGTAATTGGTGAGGTGATAAATGGTTTGGATTTTATAATAAATATCATGAGAATAATTATTCATTTTTATAATGTAAAGGTCTTAGTATTTTAATAATGGAATCATAATGAGTTTCTAAGTTAATTAATCGTATATAAAATATGTGTGAATCTATAAGGAATGATAAGTTACTAAACTATAGAGGATTATTTACAAATGATATAGAATATTTGTCTAAATCATGAAGAAGTAGAGAATATATGACTGGTTTATTTCTCTCATTTATATATAGTAAATGAAAATAAGGAAAGAGTATATTTTAGGGAGATGTAGAATTGGAGTGTTTGAAATGTGGAAAATTTGTTCATATAGTAATAAGGATCATAAGGATGCAAGATAGAGAAAAGGGTGGCATATATTTCTCAAAAAATCAAATAATAATGTCTCTCATGATAAGAAATAATAAATCTAGATCTAGTAATAACCATAAAAAGTAATTTTAGTAGAAATTTTGTCTATATAAGGAGGAATATAATAATTTAATATCACTTAAATATAGATATGTTGAATTGAAATCAAATTTAGTGGATGTTATTATTGAAATGTTTGAAAATTCAAAAAATGAAAATAAATATTATGATCCACCTGAAGGAACATTTGATCTTAATGTGGGACTATAAAGAGTACATGAAGAGTTGGATATTCAATTAAAGAATTCTAGGAATATTGGTTGACTACTAAAATTATACATTGAGTATTATTATAAAAATCATGCTAAAATTACACATCCTGAGGAATTATTGAAAGACAAAACATACACAAAATGTAATAAAAATGTAGTACTAGATTTTAAGAGTAAATGTGATAAAAAATATATGGTAATTAATGAAATAAATTCCAGAATTTAGTATCAATAAAAAATGGTTGAATAAATTAAGGAATATATTTTTACATTAAATATATAAATTATACATGAAATGAAACATTGAATATCAAATAAGAAATTGTATGCTAAAATATTTATAAATCTTGTTTTCAAAAAAGTATATAGGATTAAAATAAGATAACACAAAGAATGTTTGAGTGATAAATAGACCTATACTATGAGTAATATCAGATATGGATATTAATGTTAAATTTACAATGATTTAATAAAAAATATACACCTTTAAATGCTAATGTTAAAGAAAAGAAAAAATATAATGAAAATTCACAACATCAATTATTGAGAATTTTTTGAAAACCTAAAATTTATTTAGAATATATGGGGAAAATAAATGATAGGCCAATCACATTGATGAAGATTTAATTTATTGTATCATTGGTCACACCATGAATTGATTTAATTAATAAATTAGATAAGCATATATATAAGTACTCAAAATAAATTAATTAATGGTGTGAATATATCAATCACATCAAAGAAAAAAAATTATTGTCATTGTTTTCTTTGATTAATGTTTCTAAAAATATTTTTATTTTAGGAAAGTAACATTAAATTGAAAGGGATATATAATAAAATAAAATGTTATTGATGTATTTATTTAGGTAAGGATAATTAATGGAAATCTTTATCAACCGGAAAGAAAATAAAGATCATATTTCTTTAAAATAGATGTGGAAAATATTTTATGGTACACTCATCAACTAAGTGTTAGAATTATATCAAAGAATAAAGTGGGGATATATATATCCCTAATTTAAATATATATATATATTAAATATACTTTATAGATAAATGAGAGGAATAGTGGATAAAAATTCCAACAAGTCAAAGATGAAAAATGCCTCATATTTTTAGAATTTGATTCACATTGACGTATATAATCACATGAAACAGAAATAAATTGGATGAGAAGATTGTTTTATATTTTTTATTGATTAATATAGTAATACATTGTTTATTATATTCTCCATAATGATGAAGACTGTGATGTATCATATCAAAAGATACTATTAGAATGCAAAGAGAAAAAGTAGAAGAATTTTCAAACCTCTATGATCAAACGAGGACATGAAATTAACCTTAATTAATGTATAGAAATACTTGAAGAAGTGTGAAATAAAAAAATGGTATCATTGGGGAGAAATATTTTGAAAAATGTAGTGGAATAAATTATAAATTAAATAGTAAATTATTTGTTAAAATTAGCACCCACAGATAATGTTTTTTTAAATAATTTTTGGAAGGATGTGGTGTTAGTTATTGTATTTTCCAAATAGAAGTTGATTTCATATGATATATGGGTAATTATTAAACAAACTATAAATAATTTTACTTTATTGTGAAAAAACATTCATCAATAATAATGATGGCAGGAAAGGTATATTCAATAATGTAATGGATAAAGTCATATTTATTTTGTATTCAACCAAGATTAATGAAAATATTTAATTCAAACATATAATCTAAAAAAATTGGGTGTAGTTATGTTATTTTTATTGGAGATAATTATGTAATTAAAATTATAACATAAAATTTAAAGAAAATATAAAATTAAAGAGATAATCATACATCAATTTCTGTAGAACCTCACTGCACATCACATGAGGAGAACTAAGAGATTGAATCATAATTTTAATGATAAGTTTATATGATCTAATAAATTTATTAAATATGGATAAGAATGTATAAATTTAATGAATCAAATATCATGTGATAGAAAAATACTCTAAGAAAAACCTTGATGTTTAGTAATGTAAATCATACTATTTAAATATAATTTGATAGAATTAGGAAATTTGGGGAAAATGTGTCCATGTTTAAATACATGATTTAAGAACATTAAAATTTTTAAGAAAAAAAACAAGACATGGGAGATTTTTTTAGTGTCCTAATTTTCACAATTTCATTATTAATAAATTTTTCTCAATATGAGAATGAACATTCGAATGGAAAAAAAGGATACTTTATTATAAAAAGGCTATGCTCAAATTAAGTGGAATGATATTGAAGAGAAATTTTCAACAATGAATTGAATTGAATTTGATAAATTATTTTTATTTTGTAAATAAAAATAATAACATTACAAATCTATAAAATGGATGTTAATATGATGTTATCAAATATATTGTTTCAGGATGTGGTATACATTAAAAATCTAGTGGGTCTTCAATTTTTCAATGATTTAATTATGGTGGGTCATCTAAAAATGACTTATATGAAGTGAAGAAAAAAATAGCGGTTCATGAAATTGGATACATACAAGAAGAAACTTGAATAAAATAGTTGAAGTGTTTATCAAAACCACTATGTGAAGAGGTCGGAGGAAAAAAATTAAAATACTAATATATTTTGAAGATATAATCTCTGAGGGAAGAAATTATGATCTAGTTAAGGTGTTCATACACTTGATCAGATTACAGTTTGAAATGAATATTATTTTTGAATAATTTAATTTCTTTAGAATATAAATAAATCAAAATTTTGAGTACTCATTTATATCTCAAGCTAAATGTAAAAAAAATAAAATAATTTTACATGAAATATTGTTACTTGTTTTGAAATATAATAGCTATTAGAACTAAAATAAAAAATAATAACAAGGGAAAAAATTAATTAACTAATATTTCATCAAATAATTTAAATATTTTTGTACAAAATGTTTATAAGATGGCACATTATTTATACAACATTCATTTTTATATGTTTTCAAAGAAATCTAATGTAGGATTGGTTAAAGGTAGTAAAGAAGATCTTGAGGTATGGAGAAGGTGATCTTGATTATGTCTTAGTGTATGAAGTATAAATGAAGTGGTCTTAGAAGATTATTTTAATGTGTATTAGGCTAGAGGAATGGTGGAAAAAAAATAAAAACATTGATGGGAATTCATTTTCAATAAAATGTACATCAGATTTCATTTAAGGGAGAAATAAAGTACTTCACCTACTATAAATAACATGAAATGTAATTCTACAAGTGAACTCATTTTTCTAATTGATTTGGATAAGGAAATAGTTATAATATATTTTAGATAAAGTGATGATCCATAGGGTATTAATTTATAATAATACAAGTGTGATCAATCATAGATGAATATAGTACATAACTCATGTGTTAAACATATTACAATTTTATACTACCTTATTAAATATAATAGGGTACAATAATTTTTCAAGGTGGATCAAATTAATATAAATCAATATGTCAAGTAAATTTTCATAATACTATTAGAAAAACTAGAATTTGAGAAGAATAAGTTGAATCGTAGAGTTAAATATCCTCATAATGATTAAAGAGATTGAAAAAATATCCTCCACCCATATGTTTTAATTTTTTAGCATTTTTTTTCATTTTTTTTATTTTATTGGTTGGAAACTACCATTTTGAACAATTGTTAAATAAGAAATAATGTGTGGAATTTGAATAAAGGAATAGAAAAGTGGCCCTAGGTTCAAGGGGAGAATACAATTGAGGTGAATTATTCTAGAACATAAGTAATGAAAAAAGTGGTTTATATAATCCATTGAGAATTTTTTGAAACAAATCAATGAAATAAAATTATGATGATAATATATGTACAAAAAAATCGATAAAACTGTTATAAAGACTAGTGGTATGGAGATATATATTTATAAATAAATTTAAAATATATAGTTATATATAATGAATTTCTATATAGACTTATAGTGATATATGAGTTTTTAGTTTTCTATTTGGACTCCTTGGAGATCATGATAATTTTAATAAACACATTTTGAATCATAAGAAACATGGTAATATCTATTAAAACCAAGGGGGGAATTTTGGAACATATATTGACCAAAACGTGTATAATATTAGAATATATTAAGATTGTCATTTTTACTTTGAATTATTTATAATTAATGAAATGTGATATCATTATATATTGGGGATATTTTTTATAATGTAATATTGTATAAAAAAATTTAAATGTGATAAAGATAACTTGGAGAATGAATTATTTTGATTTATCAATTCTAGTGAATTTGAATATTCATTAATAATAATTATAGTCTATTTATGAAGTTGAAAAGGTTAGATTATTTTGGGATAGTTTTTGACAAGTCCAAAATTATGAGTGATGAAGGGTAAATATGACGTATTATTACATAAAAACACCCCACGATTATTATTTATTTTATAGAGAAATAGTTGCAATGAAGAGGATAAATAAATATTATGCTACTAGATAACATGGTAAATAATGCACTATGTGGTGTAATGACATGTTGTTAAAGTAGGGGTCTTATAGAATAAGCATTCAAGGTTTTCTAGCATTTAAACACGAATTGAACATTTTACTATATCGGGATTTGGGATTATTTTTTTCCAATTGAGTTGTTTTATGTTGATTTTCATGAGAAATTGGAAATTGGAATGGTTTGTGGTCAAAGTTCATGGTTTTTAAATATTAAATGAAACATGATACATTTAAATTCAATATTACATGGTGGATTCTATTGATAGATTTCCAAAATTTAAAATGGAAACAATTTTTGGATTTTGATATTCAATATATCATGGTTTTAAAAAGATATTGTACTCAAAGATGAAGAATCCACATTTGGTATAAACACAATGTGTTTTTAGATATTTTTATTTGTTTTAAATAATTAAAAATTGTAAAAATATTGGATTATATATCTGATCAATGGGATAATTAACTTGATTATCATGAATAGTTGTAATGACCAGTTGTTATATAATACATGTAATAAAATTTTAAATATTGTTGGATAAATAATCATGAATATATTGAATTATATAATCATAGAACATGGTATAAACAAAAAAAATGATGAACTTATTGAATATTTGAGATTTGAAGAGATATTATGTTACTTATTGATATATTATATTCAAAAATAAATATTTTGAAGTAATATAAGGAGATGGAGTTAAAGAGAAATAAAATTATTGGTTTGTTTTATTGATCACATATTGATTTTTCATTATAATGGCCTAGTGATAGTCTTTATTTTACTTGTCTTGAAGCACAACATAAATGTAAATAATAGGTGGTGATCCTTGGAATTGATAATAAAGTAATCCTAAAATTGTATCAATATAATTGTAGGCTATTATATTTTAGTATATCAACTAGTATTTTTTGTATACTTCTTGGACTCAAATTACTTAGGTGAACTGATTAAAATTTATATGTCATTTTTATTGATATTCTTTCCTCGGAAAATATGTGTAATTTGTTTGATGTAATGGGATGTTGAGTTTTTACTAACATAACTACAAGTTCTATTTGGTAAAAAAAATCACTCATCATAATTCAACTTTTCCCTCCTCTTAATGTTATTCACAACTCAATATCCTCAAAATTTTATGATAGAATATTTTGGTCTGGTGTTATACATATAAACCACATATTTCTATTATCAAATGTTCTATTCACACCCATATATAAAATAATTATATGGGAATATCTCAAAAAAATTGGTTCTAGACTACAAACACACTTCCTAAGGAATGAAGTCATGACTAATCGGGGATTTTAGTATGTTCAATATCAATAAGAGGGTATAAAGCAGTATAAATAAGACTAGGAAAATTTATTTATTTCAAAATAGGCTTCGAAAGATATAGAAGTGGGACATTACACTATGTTAGGTACCATTTTTCTTGATTCTATTATTATTTCAATTTCATTTGATTCAATGTATCAAAATAAATTATTTATTTTCAATTATATGATATATTGGGGTTTTATATGGAAATAATGTATCATATCATTTGAATTAAAACAGCTCTTATTGATTTGGATAAATATGTTTTTAAGTGTTTTCCCTATGCTTGCACAATAATAAATGGTTCAATTCTCATGGGACTTTACCATTATTGAGATGACCTTTATTTATATTAATATTGGGTAGGATTGATTGATAAAATTGAAAGGTGTGTGTAGACTATTGATGTTAGAAGGAAAATTTTATCTCCATAGAGGGTGAAGTTCATACTTTTAGGGGTGTTTCATCTGAATCTTGGTAGATATGTAACTATGTTTAGGTGAATTAGAATTATATCTTGTAGTTAGAAACACTTACTATGTGAATGGAAGAAATTGGTTAATATATAGAGTTTACAAGGGTTGATAATTTGTTTCCAAATGTTTTTATAAAGATTTTTTTGATTTAATATTTATAGAATGTATGATTTCACTATTTATTTTTTTCTAATAACATGTCTGAAACTTTTGTTTTTATAAAATTACACTAGTTGAACTTAGATATTTGGATGCTTGGTTTGAGTACATATAATCTAAAAGGATAATTAGATTTATTAGCTCAGATTGTGATATTTTTTTCTCCTTTTAATGAATGAATATGGCACCCTATTTTTATGAATTGATCATAAACAAAATTGAACCATGTTACAATCACTTAAAATTATGGCATTCTATAATTGATTACTTGTTCAATTAATTAAGTTATATAATATGGTTTTTCAATATTGATGGAGGATATTAATAATAATACTCCAATTAAAGAAATTTTATATCCATAATAAAAAAATTTATAACTTTTGTACTCACTAAAAATATTTTGTTATGCCTTTTTTATAAATATATATGTGTGTGTGTGTGTGTGTGTGTGTGTGTTTTCATGTTAATGAATGACATATTTCATTTATATATTGAATCACGTTTTATAGAATTTATCATTTAAATATAGTTGTATTCATGTTAATTCTTCAAATATGGTCATTTTTAAAGCATTAATTGGGTAATTTTTAGGAACATGACCTCTATGTGAATTTATCTAAATATACCTTCTTGATTCCATAAGTTATGTTTATCAATCACATGATTTTATAAGAAAAATTAATATGTGATAAATAAAAAAACTTATTGATAGATATACCACTCTTAAGAAAACCAAATCCTTACATACAATTTTGAGACTCTATAAATCGATATTACTTATTGATTAGTCAAGGAGTATCCACAGTTCAATATTTAACAAAAAAATGACCAACCCCCAATACATATACTTACTAAAAAAATCCCAATAGTACCCCATCACTTCGCTCATCTACTTTATCATCTCACAAATATTAACCTCTAACCATTGATTAAAGGGTGTACCCGAGGAAGAGACACTATAAATACAACCCTATAGGGACTCTACCTATTGAAATACAAAATAAGACTCAAGAAATTATTCTATAGAAGGTACACCCTATAAAAAACACCTGTAAATCAGTGGATTTTCCCTATGATATCAATATCAACACTATCCACCATGCCTAGGGATTTCAACCAGCCCAAGCTAACATAATAAATAGAAAATTAAGGAACTATAATCTAATTCCAACGTAGAACAAAATAATTCATGTTTATATTTTCATATCAGGGTGAAATAACTTTGCTGACATAGTGACACCCTACTAAATAAGTACTGAGATTACACCAAATTAGTCATGGATTACATTAATTACATATTACCTTCTTATTCATATTCATATTCATATTCTCTATAATACTTCCTATTATTTAAATTTTAATGGTTTATATTCACACTACCATTCTTATATTTCACATAGAATATATAAAAATATTGTCAATATCAAAATACCATTGCATAAGAATACGATTATCAAACCATATCCATAATGGAAGAAAGTGGTATCTAGTTAATAGGGTCACCTTTACAATTCCAATTCATATTTAGGTTTGTGAATTCTATTTTACAGATAAAATAAGGGTTATAATATTATATCATTACATTATTGAACTAATGAAAAATTTTAAAGCATAAAATTATAACAACCAAGTAATAATAGATCAAAATATTGCAGAAAGAAGAAGCATACATCATCCCCTTCCCCAAAAACCAAAACCCATTGTATAAATACTAAGGGAATGGATTTTTCAAATAATATAATTCATATAATACACCTCATCTATAAGGAAAAAAACAACACCAAGACTTAAGGTTATATTAGATAAAAATGATGTAAATAAAATAGCCACACCTTCTCCCTGATTAATACATCTCCACTAGACCTAGTGGAAGATTAATATCATAACATGTTAGAGGGAATTTATAGAGTAAGTAAAAGAGGTACATTATATAATATTAGATTTTTACATGGATTCATATATTTTTTGGTTCAATGGGAGGACCTAAATCATCCTAATGATTGTAATTATAATACTTTATTTTGATGGGGCTGCCAATTAGGGGGATATAATGCCATTTTATTTGAAGTTATATCGAATGATTGTTTTTTGGATCAAAAAAGGTCACTCTAAATGTTTAATATCTTTTCATGAAACATCATATTTCAAATAATATAATAAAGGATTATAAATTTTCTACATTAATGAAGCAGATCAATTCAACATCAATAGAACTAATGTAAATATCCAATGTATTTGAAAGAAGCTTAATCGAACCTATAACATCACATTCATCATAAATCCATAAACCATAACACACCAAAACCAATAAACATAATTAAGTTTAATATCTTGGAAGTATGAGTAAAAGTAATGAACGATAGGTTAAGAAAATGAAAACGTAGATAATAAAAGGTTAGGATCTAAATGGAATGAAAAATGCTCCAAAATGGAGGACCTGGAATTTTCCATATTTTTAGAGGAATAAAAAAATCAAACCATGAAGCAAGTTCAACCCCTTTTTATTTGGAAACATGATTTATACCATTACTATGTCATGTTTGATTCCAATATGACCATAAATTCAATATTCAAAGTGAGAACCAAAATCTAAAATAACTAATATAGACTATCACCATTCAATGGTGTCTTTTTTGACCTTTTTAATATATTACTAACCATCACCATCTCCATCAAACACCCTCCATGTAATGGAGTAATTACCCTCACGATATTTAGCACATCATGAATCATGGCATGGAAATTGGGGATCATCATCACCATTTCCAAGAACCCTACACAACCTAATCTCTCAATAAAAAAACACTACCATAGATAATAAAACTGGTATTTAGATTTTCTTATTTTTTATAGGTATATTCTACATGTTCTATGTCCATGAAATAGCTACCCTCATGGGGTGGTGACCTCTGTAAAGCTCAATTAAAGAAATAGAAAATTTTAAAAACTTATTCAATGGTCACTCTTAAGTAGGGTAAGGTGATACATAATATTATTAGAATTTATATGTATGATAAATTATAACCCCCCCTCCCCACCCCAGACACCACACCATTCAAAATGGGTGTATCACACACTAGGTTCGTCAAGATCCACAATAACCAACTACCATGGTCATATCTCTATATCAGCCTCCACTACAGCCCATAACACATGTGTTTTGGACAATGCAGATCCAAATCTCAACTAAAAATATTTAAAACACCTCCAAAAATCTTATCAACAAATAAAAATCCTATAACTTTCAAGGGAAGGGTTTCATAAGATCTTGTAATTTACATTATGTTTATATTGTAAAATTAAATAGTCTACTATTCATAAGTTTATGATGATTTTATAAACTATAAAATATTAATTTAATAAAGTTTTTATAAAATATTTCCATTAAAAAACATAGACATATCCTAAATTAAATGTTAATTTCATATTTATTTATTATATATGTTTTATTAAGCATTTATAATGACACTAATAATTATACAAAATCCTTATTCATGTATGTTGTCAAACTGACCCTAATAGTGTGCTAAAGGTATGTACGGTTATAGATAAATCATTATTTAAATATTATATTCATATTGAAAATTAATATTATATTTATATTATATTAATAGAGTTTTTAGATATAATATTGGTTGGTAATAATAAAAGAAGAAATGAAACAGTTAAGAAAAGAGCAATATGATCAAATATTATCCTTATAACCAACTTTATTAAAGGCCATCAGGGTTCCTATTGTGACCAAAACATCAAAACAAGTGAGAATTAATATATATAATTATGTAAGATTTTATGGTTTGTTTAAATATTTTGATTTTTTAATAAATGGTTGTGAAGGGGTCCTTTTAAAAGTTAAATGTCTAGAAATTTTAAAATTTCAATTAAAACATGGTAAATTAATTTATTTTTATTCCCAAAGTGACAAAAAAAATTAAAAATTCACTACTGGAAAACTAAACTTTACCAACAGTTTGGAACCATTGGTATAGGCCTCCAAACCGTTGGTATAGCCTATACCAACGGTTTGGAGAACCGTAGCCAAGTAAGCCGTTGGGATAGGTCTATACCAACGGTTTTTTAAAAACCGTTGGTATAGGTAATATGAAATCTATACCAACGGTAATGGAACCGTTGGTATATAAATTCCAAAAATAAAACATCCGCTAGGATTTGATCCCAGGACCCCTCGTTTATAATCGAACGACTTAACCACTAAGCTAACATCACTTTTGTAAACATAATTTCATAAATATATATATGTATTATCATAATTATTTAAAATTTTGATTTATATAATGTTCTCAGTTAGTAGATCTGGAAAAATATTAAAGAACCTATCCCAACGGTTTTCAAAACCGTTGGGATAGGTTAGGGATGGGTTGAGTTTTTTAGGTCGAAGGTTGGTTTGTTGGGTGTTTTTTCCCAACAGTTTTGTTGAACCGTTGGGAAAGGTCTCTCTTTCCCAAAGGTTCACCAAAACCGTTGGGAAAGATTCTCAAAACACACCCTTTCCCAACGGTTTTGTTGAACCATTGGGAAAGGTCACTCTTTCCCAACGGTTTTGGTGAACCGTTGGGAAAGAGGCTCAAAACACACCCTTTCCCAACGGTTTGGCAAACCGTTGGGAAAGGTGGGGAAATCTATGGCTTTCCCAATGGTTTTGGTGAACCGTTGGGAAATGGTAGCTATACCAACGGTTTTTACAAACCGTTGGTATAGAAGTGTTGGGAAAGATCATCTTTCCAGTAGTGATTAATCTTGGGAATTAATTAATCAAAAAACAATTTTCATGATAATCTAAATTTTTTATAAACATATGAAACATTTTTGTTATATATTATAGTTTCCACATTCACTGATGTATATCACTATTCACCTTGGAAATTTATTTTTTACCAAAAAAATATATTTATCATATTACTTAATTTTTATATCCTAATTCCAAATATGGAATCATTTGTTTAAAATAAATATTTAAAAACGATAAACTGGATTTTTATATAAAAACACAATTTTAATAAAAAATAATTTGTCTAAATAAAAGTAACACCATTACTAAATTATTATTATATACTTATTCCATAATTATTCCATGGATATAAATTATTTAAATATACTTTTAAAATATATTTATTATATAAAATCTGTAAAAATATTACTTTATGGTGACAACAACTATAGTATATTTTTTCGTATATATAGACTCAGTAGTTTTATATATCCAATGGTTATATAATTACCACATTAACTTCTTAAATTATTATATATTTCATCTCATTATTCTGTCAAAAGAACTAACATTGTGCAATTATTTCTTCATAAAAAATTATATCGCATTGTAGAAATTATTTTACATTTTTGTTACGATTCTAGAAATTATTTCACTACTAGGGTATTATGAATTATGGGATATATCAGTTATAGTCATGGTAATTATTTGTATTTACTTCCTATTATTAATATTCTAGTTATGGAGAATTAATAAATTTGAGGTGTATTATTCTCACAATTAAATAATACCAATATATTTTAAATATTTTTCATTTCAAATAAAATAATTTATTATTATCAAAAATATTTTTTTTACATAATGATTATGAAAAAAATTATCACCTTATAAGAGAAATTATCCCCCAATGATTATATTATACACTTGATTCAATTATCCTTCCTCTAGAGATAAATGGATTCCCATGAGATCACATAGTATTTCACATAAGAGTATGGTCTTTCCTTGAAGAAAAATTTCAATTCAATATCTTGTTAATAATCAACTATATATTTTCCCTCATCATCCTCATCTTCACTAAATTCATCCAATTAATACCATATACAAAATTCAATGAATAAAATAGAAGTATTTGATGAGCCTATTTGTGAGATATTATAATTTGAGAATCATAGTAAACAATAATTGAAATAATAGTTATAACAATTTTTTATTAATTTAATATTTTAATACAAAAAAAATATATTAATAATAATGAATTTAAAAAATTATTATAATATAAATAATGATATAAATTTTATTATAGTATCATTAATGTACTAGAATCTATTTAATTCAAAATCAATAATATATTCTATTATAGTATTTTAAAAGTAATATTTGTATTGGGTTGTTGAAATTTACATCTTGTTGAGTAACATAGTATCTTGGATGACTAAAATTGAATAAATATTCAACTAGATAGCTTATATATTAATCTAAGTCAAATGGAACATTTCTAACCATGAACTATTAATATTCCATCCTAATTATTTATATTAATACACAAATAAGAAATTTTAGAACTATATATTTTAAAAGATCCTAAATTTATTTTGAGGTATATTGGTACTAAAACCTTTTAAAACATAATAATTATTCTTACATTTATTGACATTTTGGTATTTTATCTCAAATCTTAACTAAAAGATCCATAAAATTATAGCCTATTGTCAACATAAAAGTTTTTAACACCCCCTCCATAATATAAGAAGAAATAAAATTATCCAATGTTAATTTAAAAAAGAAGACCTATTCGTGGGGTAAATATAAAGATGTGAAAAAAAATATGAAACTAATAAGTGAAAAAATAAATTTAATTTTCCATAGTAGAAAGAATATGACATTAAGTGATGAGAAAAAAATATTTTAATATGATTATAGTACCAAAACTCTAAATCTTTATTGCATGAAATTATAGTTCTAAACTAATAAATAGATAAAATATTAAATGTTATTTGAAATTTAAATAAAAAAACTTGTTGATTAATTTTTTTAATAATTTTTTTTAGTTTTAACCCTATGATTGGGAAAACCATTTTTAGATAATAAATAGGACGAAAAAATGAATTTTATGGTTTTAGGTAGATTTCATCAATTGACTAGTTATGTAGAAAATATAAAAAATAAATTCCCATTAGGTAATAAAAACACACAAATCAAACAATAATAATAAAATCATAATGATGTATAAGTGACAAATAAATATCTATTTAATAGAAATATCCCCACAATTTGTTGTTTTTTAAATATAAATTTGAAATTAATGGGTTCTGATTGATAATTATTTTATATAAACTACATGAAAATTGATTTATCATTATATGTAATAGTGATTAAAATATATCTTTTATGTTAAATTTGGATATAAAAATCCAAATTTAAAAGAGTGTAATGATATTTCTTTGTATCAAAGGGAACCCTCATATTTTCTAATAATCATATTCCACTAAAAACTATAAATATTTTATATATTTATAAAAAAATATCCATAAGAAAACAAGTATTAATGATACATTAATTTTATTAATTAGAAATGAACAAAATAAAAATTTAAAAATCACATGTCAAAAAATCAAGGGGTGAGATAAATAATATAATAAAAATGATGGAGTTTTTTTTAACATGACAATGATTAGGTTATGACTTTTAAAATGACTATTATAAATACTACATATTTTATATATAAATCATCTCCAATAATGAAAATCATCATATTAGAGAAATATATTAGCACTAACTTCATATATCCATAGAAATTATAGAACATTTGAGGATCATAATGTTTAAGTACAGTTTCTATATATATGTTATCAATGAAGATAAACTTCTCATTGGAACTAGTGTAAATATCACATATTTTTTCCCTTTGATATTTAAATTTAAATATTACTAGAAAAATAAACAATAATAAGGGGAAAGTAATGTAAAACTCAATCATTTCAATTTAATTTATAATTTCATGAACAACTACTATAATTTTTTCTGAACAAATTTGTGATATCAAAATAAATAAAAACATAAAAAATTATTTAAAATAAATATATAAATTTGAAAATTAGGGAAAAAATAAAAAATTAATTCTATATAATCCAAATAAGAAAATTAATAATTAAAATATTTAGATACTATTATACCCTCATTTAAGGTATTGAACTTAATTTTGGCTTTTAATTCAAGATTCATTTGAGAGTTGAGTTTTAAGGTGGAAAATTAGAGAATTATGTAGATTTTAGGAAATTAATCTTTACTAAATGATACTTAAAAGTGCGAGAATATCTCAATATTTTAGGTAGTGTATGATGTATTAGAGATGCACGATAGACACGATTTTAAAAAAATTTAATTCTAAAAATTTCAATATATTGAATTATTCATGGGGAATTCGATGATAAATGATCATGTGTATTAATTATGAGTTGAATAAATTAATCCTTGAATGTTATATTTTTTAAATTATACCACTCAAACCTCATTTCCTCCTTTTTACATTATGTGACCAAGTAGGGATCCTTTTTTCATGATTTGGGTGGTTTTTTATCCTTTAGAACCACCATATGGTTTATCCTAGGGTGTATGGGACTCATATAAAATTCAAGAAACTCTTTCTTCTCTAACATTCCTCTTATACTCACTTTTCGCTATTTTAATAACCTTAACCATATAATTTTATTACATTGAGTGGTTTTCTTGTTACATTTTTTGGATTTCGTAGAATCTTTTTGGAAAATCATGGTGGAATGATAGGTAAACATGGGGAGATCTTGGGTTTAAATTTTTAAATCATTTGATATAGGGGGATTCTCATTCTATCCATTATTTCATGAAATATTTTATTTCTTGACTGTTTTCTCGAATCAATATTTTAATTATTTTTAAAATGTTTTATATATTATTATTGAATTATTTTGATCAATTTTTTATTTGTATTTGTTTAAAAAAATTGTGTTTCAAAATTTATTAGGGAATTTATATTAATAAAAAGGGTATTCATGGAATGTATTTACTTAAAAACCATTATTATTATTTATTTTTTTGGAATGGGTAAATTACAAAGGTTATTTTAATATTGATAAGTCTTAGACAGAAAAATCATGAAAACTATTTTCCCACTTTGGTGTGGTCACCCCATTATAGAGATTTAGAGTTTATTATTTATGTGTATCATCAAGTGATGAAATAGGTATAGGGGAAGGATTACTGTTGAAAATATGTTTACCTAGTATGTGAAAAGGATTATGTTTCCTATATGTTCTCTATGATTATCAAATTGAAATGGGTGTGCGAGTTGGCTCATTTTCATAGTAGTGCATGTGATGTGATCAGTTCAAATTTTAAAAACTAGATATATATGTTGTGTATTATTTAAATGTTTTAATTTTATAATATTAATTGGAATGGTTTGGATGTATTTTATATAAACATATATATACTTTAACTATTTTCATATTTATGGTGATCATGGGAATCCAATTTCTAAAAACCAACTAAGTTAAATTTTATGTCCCTATATACCTACCACGGTGTCAATCAGTATTGTAAAGGCCATTATTTAGGTAAGGAAAGTAATTCCTACATCACTAAAATTTGTATGACTCTTTAGTGGGATTGTGGAGGTGATGGATAATTTTAGTGGTTAGTTTTTTTATGTAATATTTTTTAGTACTTGGAGTAGTCTACGAAGACTCTTTATTTTTTGAATTGTTATGTAATAAAAACAACAACCTTCCATTTTGGAGTTTTTATTATACACACGATACACCAGAATTGGTTTTTATTATACCGCATTTATGTTAAATTTTTTAAAATTTATTTCATTTATCATTTATTAATTTATGTGTACACAATAATTTTGGAATACTTTTTTGGTTTAAATGGGTTATGATCAAATCTAGATTACAGACACATCATCCAAAAATTCTAGTAGATAAATATAATTTAGAGGGTGTAAATTTTATATTTAAAATTATACCAAAAAGTATTGTTTAGTATCGTGATAAATATTTCCATTCATGGACAATCAAGTGATGTTTTAAAATCCTAGTAATGCACTAGTAGGATTCATACAAAATTGTGGACATCCTGTTATGTAAAGACATTACAAATGGTATTAGTGTAGTTTATTTTGGTGTTGGGTATGGAAATAAGTTCTTTTAGGACTCATGATGTAGATATAATTAGGAAAAGTTAATCTATTTATATCAAATAATAAATTTCCCTATACTGTAAGAAGGAAAAGTTTTTAGTTGAAACATTAATGATTTTTCTTTTGATCTTATTTCATTGTGTCTTATTACCCAAATTTATGAGTTCCATTTATATATTTTATAAATCATAGTACATTATTAAATTATTCATGAATAAATTTTGACAATTCTATGGAATTTTATTTTTAAAAAAAAACTCCCAAGTATTTTTATGTACATCTAAATATTTTCAAAACAACATATCACCAGGTTGATTTTTGTAAATTATTTATTTATAGAATAATCAATAAATATTTATTCACACATTTTATAATTATTTCCCCAAAGAGACATCTATTTAGTGAGAAATATAATGATTCTAAAATAACCTATAGAATCATTCTCTCAACAATCAAAAGTTTCATAGAATATTCATTCAATCTTTTCATACAATCAGGATGGAATCCTAAACATTTGAAGATCATCATTTGGATCACTCTATTGATTTTAAAATAAAAAACCTGTTGATATTTCAAGGGAAAAAATATTAAAACTATAATAATTTGGGTTAAAAAATCAACTACATCTTTGAATTTAACTATAGAACCATATATTGTGAAAAGGGGGGAATTTTGAATTTTTGATTCTAGATGAGCATGATGGATAAAATTGTAAATTACCATGGTAAATAAAATTGATAATAAATTATAATATTTTTTTGATCTCAAAATAGGGTATTTACCCCTAGTATAGTGTTTAGTGAATTCTGAGCTGGAAAAATTTTCTACATTATATTATTAGTTATAAAATTAAATACTAATTATTTTGTGGATAAAAATGTTGACATCATTTTAGTGGTGTCTAAAATTAAAATTACAACTTCGTGGTTGAGTCATGAATAAGTGTTTTTACCTTGGTTATTTATAAACTTGTCAGATATCTTGGTCCCAAAATATTCTTTTAAATGGGTAAATTTAATTAAATTAAATTAATATAATTATTTAAAATTAATTAATAAAATTTCTCCCTCCTATCTCTGAATTTCTAATGTGAAGGAAAAAAATAGGCTTCCCATTGAAGATTTATTAATCAAAAATTGAATGTAGTTAGAGGGGAGAGGGAAATCCTTAAGAATCTTGATCAATGATGGGTTGATGGGAAATGGAATTAGAGCACAAGATTCACCTTAAAGCTACTGTTGTTCACCACAGGGTTTCCCAGTTCATTTTATCATCACAGTATACCTATTTAAAATTTTAACATTAAATTTTATGTAGTATTTAGATTATTTTGGTGTTATATAGGTTGAAGTAGGGGTTATAAGTTTATAAATTAATTTTGTTGTTATAGTTTTTCATGAAATAAATAAATATAGTTCTGTAGTTATGTTGTATTTTATGGGGAAATATAAAAAGGTACAATAAGTTTTTTTAGGTTTTATATTTTCTTTACAATATAATTTATCCCTATGTAAAGTTTAATTATGTTACTTTAATGAAGAAATTGGTGTATGGGTAATATCTCAGTCACTCTTACATAACAGGGTTGTGTAAGGGTATCACTGTTATGTTAGATGAATGTATTAGGGTAACATGTTTTACCAATATTAAAGAACACCTCCCCCCATATAATGGTAGCAAGAAATATATATTTTTTCCAAAAAAAAATTTCTTTTTACCATCCTCCTAGAGGATTATTTTGAGGTATAATAATGGTTTTTTCTGATAATAAATTATTGTCTATTACATGTCATTTAAATTCTAGAATTAATTATAAATTTTTTTCAAATTTTTTTATATTAATATAATTTTTTATATATGGATTTATAGCCTCATGTTGATGGACATTGGTTGTCTAAACATATAATAGCTTCAATATGGGAGTTTATGATTCATTAATAATGGTAATAACTCCATAAATGATGTTGGTGATACCTTTATCATATTCCTTTAGTAAATGAGTTTTATTTATATATGAAAATAATATTTTCTCCTTCCACTAATGGTGATTAAAATATGTATTTTTAAATCTATTGTTTAATTAAAATAAAATTCCTATAAATGAACCGATTAATGTTCAAAGCACCATGAAGTAAACTTATGCACTAGCTTCCGGAATCGTCCATCTATGGTTGAGGCCTTGATTGTAAATATGAGCCTTGTGATACATGGACCAAGTATGGGTGAAAATTAAATATATTATGTGAACATAGAAGACCTAGATATGTTCCCATACACCTCTTGAGTAGGGATGATTGAGGAATTGTAATAATTATATTGAGTAGGTCATGTGATGAGTGTGAGTTTCTTTTAATCATCAAGACTAGTTGGGATAATAATGGGAAGAGTGTCCCCCGAACTGAGATGTGATTACATGGGTGGGTAGAACCAATAAATACTAATGGATATGATGGGTGTGAGGACTGGCATGGGATTTCATCCTCAAAGATTGAGGATAAAAGGGATTATCCTATGAGGCCAACAAGTCTATAAAAATATTATAATGACATTGAGGGACATTATTCCCTCTAAGTGATGGGATTATCTTGAGAGAATAAGATTGTGATCAGGGATCCCATGAAGTGCTCCATGCTATTATGAGACTTAGGGGACCCTAACAGGTTCCCTTTGTTATAACCTCCCAAAGACTGTATGTGTGGGAATGGGTAGTAATGATTGTGAGTGTCACATTAGAACTCAAATCAATGATGAGAGAAATAAGTCTTAGTTTCTGATTATAGTTCATATAATTTAGAGGCCAAACATGGATTGTGACATGCGTTTAGCTAGAAGGTCAACACCATCAAGATGTGTTATATGAGATGATCTTGGGGCGATGTACTTCCTATTCGGATATATTTAGATATATATGATGCATTGGATGTTCACTTTGGATCCAAAATTTGTGCTTTGTTTTGATGGTTTGATACAAGTTAGGTGTACTACTCATTGAGATTTATTAAGATACATGAGATTCTATATATATTCACCATGGGTCCATTATTTCTGCCTGATACATCGAGATGTTGTGGTTGGGATAAACTCCACCCAAAATGAGATTTTTATGTGAGATGATCTTATATGGAAATACCCCCATGGGATTAGAATAATATGACATATTTTTTGAGGGACACCCCCCCCCAACCCCACTCCTGATGTGAGGAAAGCATGAGATAATCTAGTAGGGATGCACTACCCCAAAATGATCAGAATATTATGGGAGGACTTGAATGTTCTACTAAAATATTCCTATTAATAAATATACAAATATATTTAATATTAATTTCTCATGGGAATCATCCAATGGATTTATATTGGTTGTCATGATTTTTTAAAATTCTCGGAGACCCCATGGAATTGGAAAAAGCATGTTTGGGATGATCTCAAGTGTACTATTTGAACTCGGGGATAGAGATTGATTATTTATTTACTCTTCTGAACTATATTTGTTTATTTACCTTATCATTTCACATGCACAGAAACTATATTTATTGGTCATGTACAAGATCATGTTGGTGGTGGTAAACTAAATTATACTCAAACCCTACTCAGAAATCCATAGAACTATGGTACCTGATAAAATATTCTCTAATCAAAGTTTGAAGTTTGGTGGAGGCCCGACATTTCATGATAGTTTTGAGGTATTTCTTGTATAGAGTTAGGATATGGGTGACGTATAGCTTGTGTATATAGTTGAGCCTCGTCACTTTTAATATTTTGTTAATCTCATACATGTGATCAGAGAAATGGTCCATCTATTGTATGTTATCATGATAATGATTATGTATGCTTGTATACTTCTACATGTTTATTTGATATATCATGTTCTATTTTATTTTATTTGCATGCTCTGACAATTTGTTGTAGATTTTTCTATATTAATGTTCAATTAATTCTCACTTTGATAAGGGGGTATAGTCTCCCCACTATGACACCCAAGATTATCAATGTTAGTCACACTACAAATAAAATGTTATTTAATGACATTTTTTTTATTAGAGACATTTTAAAATGTGAATAATTTATTTACTAATGTTTAAAAATGTTGGTAAATGAGGTTTCGTTGAATTAGTGATGTTTACAAGCATCGCAAATTGGGAAACATTTTGAAATGTTAGTAATTTTTTAAAAATTCATAACTTCTTTGTAGCTGCAATTTTTATGAAATAAAAAACCGAATAGGGTTACCAATTAAAAAAATAGGTTTCTCGACCTGCAATGTGTGAATGTAAGGTTTACCCTCCTAAACCCCCCCCCCCCATGGACTGATGCCTCTAACATACCCCAAACACTAAAACACCACCTCCTATTGTGTGTTGCCTCTCTTATACCTCGAGATTCCAAACTCCCCCTATTATGGGTTGTGTTACCTCTCCCATACCTAGAACTCCCCCTCCCATTCGTCCACCCACGCCCTAGAAAGGGTCATCACATGCAATGTATAAAAAATGTGTCAAATAGAAATTTATCCCTACACCTCTATCATCCCAAAGAAGAAGTGGACCAACTCACCTATTTATATTTGGAATTTAAAATTGCTTTCTATTAGACACACACACACACACACACACACACACACACACACACATTTCTATATTAATATATATATATATATATATATATATATTATTTTATGCTTTAAGTTTATATATTTATATATGATTGTATTATATTATATATATATATATTATTATAATTTACATATATGATTATATTTTATATTATATATATATTCTTGTATTATATATGTGTGTGTGTGTGTTTATATTTTATGTTTATTTAAATGTTTATATTATATATATATATATATATATATATATTTGTGTGTGTCTGTGTATGTATAAATGTATATATGTATGTCTTAATATATATAATTATTATTATAATTTAAAATATATATATATATATATATAATTAGACACATTTTAAAAAATTGGTAATAATGTCACTAAAATAGTAACATTTTCTTAAAACCATGAATCAATTTCAAATATTTATTATATTATGATATATATATATATAAGTATTCATAAATTAATATTATATATATTTATATTTACACATTAATATACATATATTAATATGTGTGTGTGTGTTTATATTTTATATTTTATATTTTATATTTTATATTTTATATTTATATATATGTGTGTGTTTTTATATTGTATATATATTTGTTTATATTTTACATATATTTTTATATTTAATATTTTCTATATATATATATGTTTATATTATATATATATATATGTTTATATTATATATATATATATATATATATATATGTTTATGTTTTATGTTTATATATATATATATATATATTTTATGTTTATGTTTTATATTATAGATATATATAAAGTTTATATTATATATGTGTGTTTGTGTTTAAATTTTATGTTTATTTATATTCTTATATTATATTTTTTTTATTAGATACATATATATATTATATTTATTTATTTATTTATATATCTATATATATATATATTATATGTTTATATTAATATATATGTGTTTATATATTTGTGTGTGTATATAAATATATATGTGTATGTAAAATTATATATAATGGTATTTATAAATATATATATATATATTTGTGTTTTAAAACATTGGTAAAAATGTTAGTAAAATAATATTCATTTCATAAAACCATGAGTAAATGTAAAATATATATGTCTATATATATATGACTATATATTTATTTATTTATTTATTTATATATATATATATATTTTGCGTGAATTTATATATATATATATATATATGATTGTGTTTATATATATTAATATATATATCAAAATATATCATTTAATCTATGTGGGGAATTGGGCTATATATATCATGATGTTTCCTAAAAACATTGCTAATTTTATGACATTTCTTTACAAACATGGTTAAATTAGTGATGTTTCCTAAAAATGTCACTAATTTAGAAATTTTTTTGGGGAAACATCTCTTATCTGTTGACATTTTCCCAAAAACCTTGCTAATTTAGTGACGTTACCTACAAAACATCACTCAATTTAACGTTAGTGATGTTCTAAAAAAATGTCGCAAAATAAAACATAAAACATATTAGTTTTTTCACACTATAAATAGCCTCTCATATACATTGTTACACAACTGAGGTCATGTATTAGCCTGGTCTGGTTACTGTAGAGTGAACTAGAGTAGAGATATCGCAAAGTGGTATCAATGAATTTATTTTATTGATATCACATGGTGTATTTGTTTTTTATTTTTATTACTATTGGGGAGATGGTGGATGTGTGACCTAAGAGTGTGTTGGGGATTGGGATAGACCTCGGAATAAGGCTTCATGAACACCATTTCTAATGAGAATTCTAGGATACTAGGTTTATGAGATTTTTTTCTAGGGTTTGGATTTTATGGTTGTATGATTTATCCTAGTGTGATGCGGATGAAGTTTAAGATTTATAATATTTGGGTTTTTTTCTAGGATCATTGAAAAGTGTCTTATATAAATTCATTATATTAAAAAATTAGGATCCACATGGAATGTATGTGATTATGTGATTGATATCACTTACAAAATCATTCTACTATTTATAGTGTTAAAATTATATTTTATGATGTTTCAATATAGCATTATGTTGGAATTCTAATCAAATTAACCATAATATATTTTCTTCAGATGAATGATCATGTGGATTTTGTAGAGATATTTTCCTTAAAGAAGACTATGTAGTCCCTTGGTGTAAGGGACATATAGTAACCTTGATAGGTCTATTTAATTATTTGATAACTTAGTGAAAACTCACTTGAAGGTGATTTGGGTATTGGTTCTTAAGTGAAAATGGGTAAGATATTTAATGTTTTAGAAAACAAACTCCAGATGGAATTTTACTTAACCAACATGTATGTCTATGGTATACTTTTCTTGGATCTTCATGGAATGATGTCATTATATATAAATATGTGTAGTTTGATTTTATTGTGGTCCTCGAAGGGGGTTTTCCCATTTATAGATACCTTGTGAGGAATTTTGGCTTGTGAGTAGGCTAATCACTTAGCATGTGATGCCTAAATTTTTATATGTTTATGAGAACCCTATAATGGGTTTTTGGAAAGTAAGTTACTACGTGATACTAGATATAGGAACCAATTTGTGTTTCATGTAATTTTTGACCTATGTGAAACTTGTTTTATGGGCTAGGTGGGAGAGCATTGTTCCTTCGAGATGTAATGTATGATTTTAGTGACTCGGTGAGTCTGGATATATAGGGGTAACCTGATATAAGGGTTATCCCAAAATTAAGAGTACCCATAAAGTCCTTATAATGGGTATATTCATTTATTTTGAAAATAATCATGGATATTTCTTAAATATTGGTTAATATGACATATGTGTGAGAATGGTCATTGGTTTAGGCATGTGATCCAAGATTCAATGATAAGAAAATCATGGGATCATGTGTCAAAGTTTTGTACTAAGTTGTACAAGAGAAGACCCCATTATATTTTTGGATGATATTGAGGTACTACTCCTTGGTTATGCAAGGTTCCTGATATATTTTTGATAGGTGAGTGGTTGTGTTGGAGTCGAGGACTGATGGGCTTGATGAAATTCTTATTGGGGTTGTTTCTCATGGTTTGATGCATATGTGAAAGTCCCTATATATTGAGAGGTTACCATGGGAATATATTGAGTTTTTGTGTTATGGTCAACCCATGTTTTTTCATTAACATGTACTGTTAAGGAAGTCTGAGGATGGAACCTGATGAGGTCTCACTCATGGAGTGGTGTAAGCGAAGCCATATGGTGGAGAATTTATGATTGTATTTTGAATCATTTAACCCTCGTTATGAATGAAATTTAGTGGATTTCTATAGGTGGAATTTATGTGATCTTGGAATAGTTAGTTATTGATGTCTAGTGTTAGTTCTATGTTAGAAGTGGGATGGCTATAACACCCCATCATTTTTGTGAAATATTACTCTATAAAGAATTTTATTTCTTCAATAGCTTATATTGCATGCAACAATGACATTAATGGAAACATATATCATTACTCTATGTTTGTTATATCATAGATAGTAAATTTTCAAGAATTAAAATGAATTAATAATATATGAAATAAATATAATGTCCAAACTCAATATGAATTTTTTGTCAAGTTCCTGAGAAATTATCCCACAATTTATAGTGAAGTCATTTTATTCTTCAAAATTATGTTATCTTAAAAAAATTATTCTTCTTATAAGTGAATATTAATTTCTTGAATTTATAGAAAATTTATTTTGAAAAATTAATTTCATTTTTGAATTCATCATTTCAAAATTATCATAAATTTAAATTTTTATAAATTTCTAAAAAAGTCAAGGAATACTAAAAAATAATATTTTTTATTGAAACTAGTATTTCCCTTTTTAGTTTTTACAAGGTCAAAATTTGTTTCAAAATTGTTTTAAATTTTAATTAGTCATTTATGATTTAAAATAAAAAAAATTATATTTTTTTAAGTGGATTTAAAATTTTAATTTATCATCAATGCATTTTTAATGAAAAATGTAATTTTTATAAAAAAATAGTTTGTGTTTTGTTTTTAAATTTTTAATTTAAATTAAATTATGAAAAATATTTTTTTTCATCAATGAAGAATGGATTCCATATTTTTGATATGTGGGTTCAAATTTAGTAAATATTTCACTTGTTTTTGTCAATATAAATATTAACTATAGTAAAATTTATTACATCGGTAAATGGGTATAATGGTTAATATGGATTAGAAATAAGTAATAAGGCAATACCATTTCATCCTATTTATTATTGGATGAAATTATCAGAAAAGTTTAGTCAGAGGCAAGCCTCTAAACATTTATTAAAATAAAATAAAATTATAGAAAGCAAGTACAAAAAAACCATAAAAGACAACTACATATCATAAAAATCCTACTTGTCACCACATGCATGATAGATTGCTTCCTCTACAGTCACTGATTCCCACTCTGATCTTTTATAGTGATTCATAATCTTGGCATACTTATTTCTAAGATTCAACTTCTCCAAAGATAAAAACTTTTTAGAATATTGTATACCCTTTTTGAAACAAGAGACAATCCCACCTTCCTTCCTGATAGAAGACCTGGTAGACACTGGCTTTGGAAAATAAGAATAATCCTTCCTCAGCCTTCTTCTTGCTGGGGCAGTCATAACTTCCTCATTTCCAGACACCTTCTTCTTCCCACCCAAAACAATGTCACTATAGGAAGGTATGACCATGCCACTATCATTTTCCTTTTCACTATCTGAGATATCCCCCATTTTCCAAGAATATTAACATCTTTATAACCATCACTTACTCCCCGGTCTAGATGAAATTTTCTGTTAGTATCAGTCATGCCTAAACATTGAGGTTGATCCACAAAATCACGGTCATCATGTATTTCCTTCCATATTTCACCTTTTCTAGATACTGCATTCTGAGATGGAAAATAAAGCTGCATATGGGCACCTTAATTCATTTGAGTACCCTCCTCCACATGATATATCTCATCTTGCTTTAGTTCTTGAAATCTATTACAAGTAGAGATTGTGATCTTCAATCCTACATCAATATAAATTCGCCCTTCCAACTTTCCAACACAAACATCCAAATCCCCCAATATTATAACATTCTGGAAGACCACAGAGTCTGAGGTCTCCTCATTCAGAAGCTCTGGCCATGGGGAACAATTTCCCATTGTATTTTTCACTAGAGGTGCCTTCTCAATACTAAGATCATGGTTTAGAAGATCAAAAACCTTACTAACTATCGGATCTGGTGGCCTCCATTTCACCTCCTTTAGAACATTACCATGTGTATTAACCCCTGTATGATCAAGCTGCTTCGCTGCCCACTCGGCATTTTCCTGAGGATTCTCCTCAACCACTGCATGTCCAAAGGAATTTTCCTCAACACATATTCCCTTATCTTGAAAGACTTCCCCAAAATCTCTACTTGGTGGAATACTCCTAGTATAATCCCTCAACATTCAAAAAGATGAAACAGAAGCACCACAACCACCATTACCCATCTTCAACACCCTCTATGAAGTCCCAGTAAAACATTTTCCATGACATACCGATTTTGAATGATCAAATCAGCCACTAGAAACATAGTAGAGCATCCATGACTCAAATATGACCTCCTACTTCCACTGAAACTCCTTCCCATCCATGATCCAAACCATATTCACAAGTTACCTCGCATCATCAACATCAACACAAATTCATGGACAGATGGGGTGACATACCACCTTTTTTCGGTGATCAAAGCAGTGGTACCGACCTACCATATTCCCAATATCACAAAAATATATGGATTTTGAATGGAAATTGGAAGACTAGGGAGACTTACCCATGTTGTCATCATTGATTGATCACTCCACATGTGGAAATCGAGACTCCATGGAAATAGATAAAAAAGGTATTTGTTGCATCTACGAGGGGCCATAGACTAGGCGGTAATCAAATCAGCTTCTGATGCAATCTGAATCATAAAGTTCCTTGGATCAATTAAACCAACAACCGAATGCTCTTTAAGATCCCAAGAATTAAAGACAAACCAATTTAACTCACCAACCAAGGGGCATTTAAGACAACACCAAGCCACTAGAGTGAGTTTGGATAGGTATGTGGCGCTATTGAGCTCCACCGGGGAAAGAGAGAGCTGAGGTGCTTCCCAAAAGAGGTCAAGAACTTTCAGAGAGAGCTGAATACTCGAGATGGGTGGAAGATAATCAGGATTCGAGAATGGAAAGAAAGTGCTACCCTTTTCAAGAGAGTGATATTGAAAAACTCCCCCCTATAATCGCTAAACTACCCTTTCCATGTGCATTGACCACTAAATGAAATTAATTTTACCCTTAAATCCTATGTTTCTAGGTTGATTTATTTAATGTACAAATTTCTATTAAAATGAATTAAAAATTGTTAAAATCAATGAAAGTGACAAAAAGTCACTTTTATTAGTCATAAGTATAATATTTTTAATATGGGGTATACTATAATACATGATCAAATATAAATACTCCTTTGAAAAATAAAACAATTATATTCATCATGGTAATTTATTTAAAAGAATTTGAAATTATGTAACTATGATAAATTCTTACACAACACTGATGTGGTAATTATTCAATTAATAGAAAAATCAAATCAACTATATTAGAAAAAATAATAGAAATATAATTTGAGAAATTTAAGGTGATCCTTAAATTATCTAGAGAAAAATGAAAAATTAGGGACATAATAAACTATTTGGATATAATTTTACATGTTTTTTTGATATTTTTTAAAATAAAAAATAATGATTATTTTAAAATTGAAAATAACAACATTTTATGGGATTAATATATTAGTAAATTATTTAGAAATAATAAAAATCATTAAAAAATATATAATTATTATTATGTTCACTAAAATTTTATAAATTTACCATTTATGATCCAATTGAAACTATATAAGTAAAAATTATAACCTGTTAATGTTAAAAAGAATTTCTTGTCGTAACTAAAATTAAATAGGTTAATTAAGGGTTAATCAAAATGATATGGATTAAAATAATACAAAAACATGTATAAAATATATTGGTTGATGATATTATAAAATTATTATATATTATATTAGACTCCATGGTCATTTGGTGGTATTTCGATCTAAAAATAGTTTCTTATAATTTAATATTTTGAGAAACTTTAAAAGTGCCTCTCACCTCTATTACAAAAGGGATCCTCCTCCATCACCTATATACACCACATTGATCCTTATATTTAGACCATACCATACACATTTCTCTTCTAAACATCTATATTCACATTCTAGAGATCATGTTCCTCCCAAAAGACCAACCCTATATCCCTTTAGAGGAGATCCAGAGGAAAAGATTCGATAAAGAGGAAACTGCTCTAACTGATCACATTTTTTTATACTCATCATTACCACTAATAAATATGGGGTGTTTATCATAAAATATTATCTTGAGTATTCATAGTATGCTCAAAGTTGATTTTGTTTATTAAAACTTCATTATACACCATATTTCCCATCAAATAAGAAGTGAAATTATTATTCATGCGTACGTATGGCTTACCGTCTCTACATAGTAATACAATTCATATTTGATCATCATCAATTATGGGTGGGTATTATGGTGGTTTTAATTAATATATATCATATATATGATATAATAATTATTCTGGATATATTAATTATTTTTCACTTTTCTTTCATTCCATAAATCAAGAAATTAGAACATTGTTCATGCGTACGAACGACCAACCATCTCCATAAGTAGTGTAATTAATTTTTCTATCACTCCTTTTTATGAATTATTAAAAATAGGTGTATAATTATTATATATGACTTTAATAAAATTATTAACATTGTTGAAATCATGATACCATGATAAATGTATAAGGACCAAGACTATTAAAATGAAACATGATTGGAAAACGAAGCAGTTATTACACAGAAAGATGATTTTAATAAAATAATAATAATAAATGAGTGATAATATTTTATAATTAAATAATTAATATTATGATTTAATTATGGTTATGGAATAAATTCTTAATAAATCCATATTTATTATACAATATTTTTTTAATATGAAAATGTAAATATAATACTTGAGGAAAGGGCTTATTTCCTAATATCATCATTATTTGGGATTGTTTACATTTAAGCCTCCATTAGGTAATATTTTACTTTCATGTCAAATTTTTCCTAAAAATATTTTCCAAAAGTTTTTTGTATTACTATATGAATATTTAAAGTCATTTTTACCTATGTTTTATTTTTTAAAATGGTTTGAAAGGATTAATTTTGTATTTTCTAAATAGGATACATAGTAGCTTTTTAGGAAAAAAAACATATATTGATGGGGTGTTTTTTAACTTATACAGAATGAGTGTATTTTCACAATTTCATGGAGAGTCAATTTGTTAAATCACCCTTTAAAAGTTTACAAGGTTAATTTTAAAGAACATTTTTTCCTTTTAAATTCTATGGATATTAAAAAAATCATTGAAAAATGGAAAGGATAATTTTTTCAAAAATTTGTTTAAGTGACTTTTCAAAATTATTTTCCATCAACTTCAACGATATTTTATGTTATTTATTCTTTACATGGGGTGTGATTAAAGGATAAAATACTTGTTCCTTATCTGGATTTTTTATGTTTTTGATGGCATGATTTTTATGAATTTTTTTACATTAACATGGTTATGCAATGATGAAGTGTTTATGAAATCCATTTATTTTCTTGGGTTCTCATATGAGGAATTATTTATGTTCTTATGTCAATTATATTTATGGTTTTAATTTCTTAATGGGTGGTACCTAAATATCCCTTTAATTAATTGGGAAATGATTTATATCAGATGAGATATATAGAATTGAAACATAGAATGAAATTTGTTTATTTAGAAAAGGCTGGAATAGGAAGTGAACTTAGTTCAGTAGGATAGTGATATAATGGGTATTGAACACATTTCAGTATAGTTATTTTTCCTATATGATGGTATTGATAGTGATACTTGATTAATATTGAAATTATTTTCTATGCGTATGTGTATTCCATATATTCAATGTCTGATGTCAATGTTATTATCTCATGTATCATGTTATTTTATGATTCATTTCTTATAAACATATTTTATTTATTCTATGACTCTATATAATTATCATTGAGGTGAAATGAAAAAAATTTAAATGTTATGTTTATGTTCTTATTCCCTTATGCTTATTTTAAGAATGATATCTCTCTTTTTTAGCCTTTATATGTATCTAATGTCACCCTTTTCTTATGTTTTTACTATGAAATGAAGAAATGTATTATGTATGATATTTAAAAAAGGTTTTCTATTTATAATGAAATATGTGGGAGATGATGTAGATGTTTTATGGACTATTTTTATATGTTTCCAAGTTTCCAAAGGCACAAAACCAATACAATTTTGGTATGTTTTTTTATTTTATGTGATGAACATTCATAAAAAACTATGTATTATCTATGTATTAAAAGTATCATCCATTATAGTTGGTATTAGATAAAGGTTTATTTAACAATTGGAAAATAGAATAAGAAACCCTTAGTAACAACCCTAAGGATAATGATATGTATAGGTTATAATCCTAAAATATTGGTAATGATAATAAATAAATTAAAATTAAACCTAATATATCATATATTGAAATTTTATAAGTATTTTCTGTGGATTATGTGTTTTTTCTATGATGATTAGTGTATCTCACAATATACATTTTTGTTTTTTTTGATGTATGGACCTAGAGTAACTACATTAATTCTGAATACAATGAGAAATGAAATGATTTATATCCTATGAAAATGAATGTTGTGGGAGAAGGAATTAAAAATATTATTTATATGCTCCTAGAAACATCTCAAGCGATGAATCATGATGGAATTAAAAAATAAGAAAATTATTGAACTACATTATGTTAATTCTATTATTAGGAATCTTCGACCTTCTCTCAGGGGGTATTTGGATCCAATAATAGATGATAAATGGATCAATACCACTGAAAATATATTTTCTATTCTCTAAATTTATAAACATCAGATATTTATTTTGGATATCTATTATTTGGAAGGTGAAACAAATAAATGGTGGAAAATTTATTATTAATACATGGAAACAATATGAAATTGAATCCATAGAATGGGGTGAGTTCAAGAACTTATTTTTCAAAAATTATTTTCCTCATATTATTTATATGAAAATGGAGGAGGAATTTCATGAGTTAAAGAAAGAGGATGATAAATCTCTTGGATCCTATGAAAAAAACATACATGACATGTGAGTTATGCTTTTGAAATTATCAACCAATATGAAAGATAGGTTGATTAATTCTTCAATTTCATAAAACCAAGTCTCTAAAGGCAATTATTCATAAGGTATTTTAGTAGTTATGAAAAAAAATTATGTCCTCTCAACGTTTAGATGGAGATTGGAGTTACCCATCAATCGTATGGTTTTGATACGAAAGTAAATATGCAATTCAAGGGAAAATATAAAAACCATGGAGAAAAGAACATGATATTTCCTTTATGGTCAAAGTGTGGGAAGAAACATTTATGAAATTATATTAAGGGTATTATTAAAGGTTTTATGATTGGTAATGAAGGTAATCAGGTAATTGACTAATGATTTTATGGGAATCCATTAGCTAATAATGTGAATAGAGATACGTTTTCACATAATGGACCCCCCACACATAAATTCTTCATGTTTAAATAATAGGGGCATTATTCTACCCATTTAAAAAATATGAGGGTTCACAATGATGATAGATTTTGACAACCTGTTCAGGAAAAATGAAAATAAAAATCTCATGAGATCACCATTGGCGAGGTGGAGTACGACAACCAGGTGGTGAAAGGTACACTTACCATCCACTCTAATATAGTTAATTTCTTTTTTGGTTTTGTATCCACTGACTATTTTATATCTAAAGAATTTATTAATGGTATCATCATATCACGTCAACAACTAGATGTTGAGTTTTCTATGAAAACTCTTAATGGAACTACAGCCGCATTTCAACTATATAATTCTTCTCCAGTTAAAGTTTGTGGGAATGTTCTTCATATAAATCTTGGGATCCTTCCTTTATTTGAATTCTATGTTATTATTGACAAGTATTTTCTTTCTCTATATGGGTATCATAGTAATTGTTTAGGAATGGAAGTTTTATTTCATATTCCAAATGAACATATGATAATCTATCAATGCAAGGAGGAATATGAACATCTAATAAAAATTACATCCATCTTGTGGGTATTAATTCTGAAAAATGAATGTTATTTATCTTATATAATTAGGGTCAATATAAATATTAAGAGTAAATATATTTTAAAAGTCATTATAGATGTGTTTTGTGTTGAATTTCCAAGGCTTCCACCAAATCAGAAATTTGGATTTTCAATAGAACTCATATCTGGTCCTATGCCTATTTCAAAGAATCCTTACATATGGTCTTAAATTGTGTTTCAATGGTTAATGAATAAACTCCATGATATTCTTGATAACATATTCATATTCCCTAGTGTATCTCCTTGGTGTTCACATTTTCTTTTTATAATATTAAAGGATTGATCACTGCAACTTTTCATTGATAATAGAGAACAAAACAAGATTATAATCAAGAACAGGTATCCTCTTACCAGTATTAATGACTTATTTGATCAACAATTAATATCTCAATAAATATCCAAGATTGATATATATTCTATATATCATCAATTGAGATTCAAGAAGGGTGATATACCCAAGATAACAATCTATACAAGTTATGGACACTATGAATTTATGGTTATGCCTTTTGGTAGTACTAATTTCACCATCATCTTCATGTATTTAATGAATATAGTTTTTAGAGACTATATTGATCATTTTTTAGTAGTAATTATATATGATATTATTATATATTCAAATATAAATTAAAAACCTAAAGATCACTTGGGGATTGTACTTAAAACCCTAATAAAGGAAAATATTTATGAAAAATTCACCAAGTGTGAATTTCAGCTTCTAAAAGATTCATTTTTGGGTCACATAATCTCAAGAGTGGTTATATATATCAATCAAAAAAATTTGGATGTTATTGAACATTGCCTAAAACTAAACATGTTAATAGAAATCAATATTTTTCTTTGGTTAGCTGGATATTATCAATATTTTGTGAAATATTTCTCACAATGTTTTAATCCACTCACCAATTTTACTCAGAAATGAGTTAAATTCATAAGAAATCTGGAAAGTGAAGATAATTTAAATGAGCTAAAAAGAAGGTTGGTCATGAACCCATTCTCACAATACCATATAGTTGATAATGGATATGGATCTATAGTGATTCATCAAATAAGGTATTTGGATTTGGTCTCACGACAAATGATATGGTGATATATTATTTTTCATGCCAATTGATGTTTCATGAGAAAAATTTCACGTCTCTTGATTTGGAGTTAGATATGGTAATTTAGCATTAAATATATGGAGGAATTATATATATAGATAAGGTTATGACATATATACTAATCACAAATGTTTAAATTATATTTCCACTCAAAATATTGGATATGTTCTGAAAAAGATGGTTGTAGATGCTTAAATATTATAACTTCTCTATAAAATACCACCCTATGAAAGTGAACATGGTGGATGGAGCTTCAAAAAGAAAGGATCATGCAAGTATATCAATGATGAGGATCATAAAGGCACTAATATTTATGTATTTACAACGGATGGATCAAGAAATTTTAAAGGAAGGGGAGAACTCTTATTTAGCTCAAATGAATGTTCAACCATCTATCTAAGTAAAGATTAAGCAGGTGAGGAACAAAATTTTAGATCTATAAAATAAGGTGAGAAATGTTCCTATGTTCATATTTTATTATTATGGAATAATAATATTTTTTAACTGGGCATTTATCCCTCCCATACCATATTTAAGGAAAGATTTGTTATGTGAGTCTCATAGTTCACCATTCACTATTTATCCTAGAAAAAAAGGTGTATAGAGACATTAAAATGATTTCTAGTGAGTTGTTAGGAAGAGTTATATTGAAGAGTATATTTTTCAGTGCTTGTATTATCAGAACATTAAGGCTGAGATACATAAGGTTAAGGGTATTTTACAACCATTACACTAACCAAAATGGAAATTGGAAAACACCACCATGGGTTTTTTCATTAGACTCCCTAGAACATCTAAATTCCATAATTATATATGGATTATAGTCAATAAACTTATGAAGTTGGAACACATTATTTATATTATAGAATAATTATATCTTGATCAAGATCCTAGAATATATATTAAGAAAGTGGTAATATTTCATTGAGTACAACTTTCTATTGTATCTTATTGGGATCCGCAGTTTACCTCAAAATTATGGTGAAGTCTTCAGGAGACTCAAGATACAGAGTTATGTTTTAGTACTTCTTATAAAACATAGATAGATGGTGAGTCTGAGAGAACCATTCAAACTTCTGAATATTTTTTGATACCTTTATCTATGGATTTCAATGGAATTTGAGATAAACACCTTTCATTAGTATAATTTTATTACAACAATAATTTTCACTCCATCATTCAGATAGATCTATATAAATCCCTCTATGGTAATAAGTGTAGAACCCTAACATGAAAGAATAAATTTGGGGAAATAAATATATTGGATTAATATATATTCTATGAAATGAAATATAAGGTTATATCCTTTCAATGAAACATAATAAGAGCTTCGATTTGAGAAAACATTTATGCTAATAATCATCAGAAATATCTATATTTTTTAGTGGGTGATAGGGTATTACTATGAATATCTCCCTAGAAGGGATTGGTATGATTTGGAAACAAGGTCAAGCTAATACCTAAGTATATCGATCCTTTTAAAATTCATGATCATGTTGGGATTGTTGCTCATCGATTGGTGCTTCCCCTGAATCTCTCTCAAGATCATGATGTGTTCCAGGTCTCTCTCATAATGAAGTAAGTACATAAACCTTATAAATTAATAAATTCATACGTCATACAATTAGAGAAAGATATTTCTTATGAATAACAATCAATAAAAATCATAGATAATATATATAACATTCTACACAATAAGACCACTCACTTGCTTAATGATTTATAGAGAAACTACCATTTTGAGGAAGCAATAGGGAACCTGAGGAAGTGATGAGGTAGAGGTATCCTCATATGTCTATATCCAAGTGACTAATTTCAATGGAAAAATAATTTTAATAGGGGTAGAATGTATCACCCCAATATTGTTTTTGAAATATTTCCCTTTATATAATTTTATTTCTTCAATAGCTTATGTTGCATGCAACAATGAGTTTAAATGAAATGTGTAGTGTTATTATATGTCTATTATAATCTATAAATTAAATTGAAGGTAGTGAATAGTAACAAATAATTTATGAAAAACATATATATGCCCAACTCAATATGAATGTATTTGTATGTTCTAAGGAAATGATCACAATATTTTTATTAAAGTCATTTTATTCTTCAAAAAATATGATTTTAGAAAAAATATGTTTTTCTTATATTTTTCAGTGAATTTTAATTTATATAAATTAATGAAATTTTATTGGACATAACTAATTACATTTTTGAATTCATAATGTCAAAATTATCTTAAAATTAATATTTGATAATTTTCTGAAAACATTGATTTTTCGAGGAATGGTAAAAAATGTTGATTTTAATTTAAACCTGTATTTTCTTTTAATGTTTTTACAAGTTCCAACTATGTTTCATATTAGTTTAAATTTTTTATTAGATAATTTTGATTTATTTTAATCCAATTATCATTTTTTATGTTTATTTTATACATGAATTTAGTACAAAAACATTTTATATTTAAAAAAGGTATTTTTATGAAAAAACTGTTTCGTTGTGTTTTTCTAGTTTTATATTAAATTAAATTTAGAAACTTATGTATTTTGATTTTTTTTTTTAAATTTTATTCAATATTTGTAACTAGAGGGTCCAAATTTATTAAGTAGTTCACTTTTATTTTTGGTTAATATGAATAGTAACCATGGTAAAATTTATTACCTCAATAAAGGGGTAAAGCTGGTTAATATGGGTTAAATATAAGTGGTAAAGACATAAATTTTCATCCTATTTATTATTATATGAATTTAATTAAACCATTAAGACATAAATTTAAAAATTAAGAACTTTAAGTGACACTAGACTCTAAAACCAACTTGGATATTTTTGAAATTAAATATCATGATAAAATGTAACATTGTTATTTTTAATAAGTATAATATTTTTAAAATTGGATTTACTAGAAGATATGATATAATATAAATATTATTTTTATGTATAAAAGACTTATATTCACGTTTTTAATTTGTTAATAATTTTTAGATATTAAATAATTACAATAAATGCTAACATAATGATGATGTAGTAATTATTCAATTAACAGAAAAATCAGATGAATTATATTAGAAATATTAAAATTTAATTATTTTGATATATTTATGGTTATAAACAAATATTATAGATTTACAAGACTTATAAGGTATATAATGAATTATATTTTTTTAATTTAAAATTTTCTCATCATATTTCTTAAAATTTAAAATAGTGAAATGTATTAAAATTAACAATATTGATATTTTATTGGATTAATATTTTAGAAAATTATTTAAAAATAATAATAATTATTAAAAATAAAAAATATATTATTATATGGTCTATAATGTAAAAAAATGACCATTTATGGAACAACTGAAACCATATAAGTAAAAAAGTACAACCTATTAATATTAAATAAATTACCATTGTTAAAATCAAATAGGTTTACTACGGGTTAATCAAACTAATAAGGGTTAAAATAATACCCAAAAAATATCTATAATATATATTATTATTAAATTACAACCTTATATTATATTACCTAAGAATAAATTTCAATTTTACGGTATTTTTATCTAGAATGAAATTATTATAATTTAATCTTTCAAGAAATTGTAAGTGTCCTTTGCCTGCATTATAAATGGGAACCTCCTCCCTACCTTATTTACACAGCATTTAATCTTTTAGATCGATCATATACTTCAAATTTAACTTCTAAACTTTCATATTCAACTTTTAGAGGTTTTTCTCATCCCAAAAGACCAAACCTAGAGCCCTTTTGAGGATATCCAAGTGATACATTTCTAAAATGTGGTAACCCCTCTGAATGATCACTTTCATTTTCTACTCTTACTTACCTCCTATAAATATATTAAGTTTATCATAAAATAATAAATTATTTATTCTTCATATTCTTAAATGTTATTATTATTAATAAAATACCATTATACACCCTCTTTCCCATCAAACAAAAAGTGAAAGTATTGCTTTTTTGTATGTATGGATTTTCATCCCCACATAGAAATGAAATTCATCTCTCACCACCATATTTTATTGTGGGGTATTTTTAATTGATTAATTATTATATATGATATATATCATATAATAATAATCCTAGAAATATGAATTTTTATGTACCAATATTTCATTCGATCAACTAAAAAATTAATACAATGTTCACGCATATCTATGGCTTTCCATCTCCGTGAATGGGGAAATTCATTTTTCTGTCTCTAATTTATATGAATGATTATAAATATGTATAGTTATTATATATTATGTTTATACGATGATTAAAATTATTGAAATTATGAGAACATTTATGAAATTATAAGTCCAAAAACAGGCGAAGTGAGCTTTCTTGGAAAATGAAATAGTTATCACCCTGAATAGTGATTTAAATAAAACAATTAATAAAAATGTTATAATATATTATAAATAAATAATACATGGTATTATATAATTAATATTATGGAATTAATTTATAATAAATCCTAATTTATTATACATTATTTTTAAATGTAAACAATAAAATACAAGACTTTAGGTAATGGTTTATTTCATAATTTCATTATTATTCGGGATTGTTTACATTTAAGTATTTGTGAAAGAATACTTCTTTTCTAGGTCCTTGTCTCTTAAATTATTCTTTCAAAAAAAATTACAATTATCTTATATATATATTTATTTATTTATAAATTTTTTTTCTTTTTTATAATATTATTTGAAAGGATTATTTTTATCATTTTCCAAATAGTGTATTTAGTAAAATTTCTTACAAAAAAATGGAAGGAATGTTTTTTTTATCTTATAAGGAATGATTTTATTTTTCTTATTTCATGTATCCTTAACTTATTGAATTATTATTTAAATTTATAAAAATATATTTTCAATGAAAGTGGTTTCCTTTTTAATTTAGGAGTTATTCAAAAACAAATGTTTTCAAAAAGGAATGGATGTGTTCATCAAAAATTATTTAACATAATATTTAAAAATAATTTCCCATATAATTCAAAATTATTTTATTTTACATATGTTTAATTATGGATATGATACAAAGATATCATCCATATTATTTCTCAAGATGGTTAATGTTTATTATAGAATGATGTTTATTAATTCTGTTAATTTTCCATGGGTTATGCAGTGATGAAATGTTTATGAAGACCAATTCTTTTCATGGGTTTTGATAAGATGAATAATTTATGTTCTTATGGCACAAATATGTATTTATTTAATTATGTGATGGGTGGGACCAATATCTCCCTCTAATTCATTGGGTAAATATTTATATCTCATGGGATGTAAAGGAATATAACAGGGATTAAATGTGGTTCAGTATAAGAGGAATGGTACGAGAAGTGAACCTAGTTCAATAAGACATGGATGGAATAGGTAGTGAATCTAGTTTAGTACATTAAATTTACCTCTATTATAGTCTTTTCAATGATCCTTGACTAATATGGACATTATTTTCTATGATTATGTATATTCCATAAAATCCATGTATTATTCCAATGTTATTCTCTCATGGATAATATTATTTTATGAATTTTGTCTTATGAACATCTCTAATTTATTCCATGACTCTTGATTATGAGGTTTTATAAGAAATATATAATTTTAAAATATTATTTTCATGTTCTTATGTCACTATTCTTATGTTATGACTGATATCTCCCTTGTTTACCCTTACTAATCATTTGAGCTCACCCTTTTCTTATGTTTCTTTTCCCCATGATATGAAGAATGAAATTAAGTATGATATGTGAAAAATGGTTTCTAGTTATGAAGTAATACGTTATAGATTATTTTTTTTATGAACCAGTTTTTTTATTTTTCTATGTTTCCAATTTCACTAAACTGATATAGTTCAATAGTGTTTTTGTTATGTTATGTAATGAATACTCATATAAAAATATTTAAGTATATATGTATGAAAAGTATGGTCTATTATAATGGCCACATCTAGTCATCATGTATAGTGATGGATGAAGTTTGGGTCATTGAGGTATGGACCTTATGTGTGTAGGCTCATGGGTGTGATAATAACAATAATTAGATAGTTTTGATACCATCTAGAAACTTTTGATAAGGTGAATATAATTATATCTTGTTCTATAGATAAAATAAATTTTTTGATTCTAGTGTAGTATTGGACAGAGTTCAAGCATTGGAATTGAAATCAGTATGGTTTTGAGGTGATCTAAGGATCGGTTCAATTGAGGTATCCCCAATGGTAGAGTGATAGTAAGGAAAATGATTTGATTGGTTGAGGATCCAAGACTAGAATTCCATAGAAATTCAGGTTCTAACTTTGGTGTTAGTGTTGGGATGATTTTGGGGTGCCTTAAATGATTTAAGCTCCATAATTTTATGGTGACATACTGTGTGATTGGGTCTAGTTGATAATTTTATATAATATTCTATAAAGTATGACTGGATAGTGATTTTTGTTGTAATAGAGTTTGGTGTGATGGAAAATACATTGAGTGGGTCAAAGGACCACTAATACAGTGTATTGATAGGATAATATGATGGTGTGGAGAACCATGGCTCAAAATTAGTCCTTATGAGTTTATTTTTAGAGTAGGGAGAATTGTAATCTTGTGGATGAATTCGTTGATTAAATCTTTGGGTCTTTTGATTGATGTGTTTCATGGAGTTTCATATCAATATCAAGGATGTTGAAGAGTTGATGGATCAGTTTCTAAAGAATAATGTGCCTCTTTTTTGGAGTTATTAAATGTACTATCATTCATGTATTAGAGTGAAATTCCATGAATATAGATTGAATTTCTGATAGGTACAGGCTACGATTTATGAATGATAATCATTGAGACTTATAAAGTATTGGATGTGTTATGAGCAAGATTTTGTAAAACCATGTGCTATAAAAATGAGGGGAAATTTTAATTTTTGGTTATTGATGTGTATGAGGGGTAAAATGGTATTTTTCTATGGTAAATTATCTCATAAATATTTTTATACATTTTTACTGATCTCGGAATGGGTTGTTTAACCTAGAAATGGAGTTTGGTGAAATTATGAGCATGCAGATTGTTTAAGAATGTATTATGATTTATTGAAATAAATATTAATAGTTTTATTGATAGAAACATTGATATCTTTTGAATAGAGTCTCAAGTTTTAATTATGACATCATGGTTCAGTCCATAATAGAGGGTTTTTATGAAGTTGAGTTATTAACTCTTCTCAGTTTCAAGGTCTCAAAACAATATTTTATGTGGTTAATTAAAATTAAATTAAATTAATGGAATTAATTTAATATAATTAATTATATTTCTCCACACCCCCCCCAATTATCTTTCAAAGGTGAAAATATACTTCCTTTGGGAACCTATTTGAACTGAGAGGTAAAATAGGGATATGAGAGAATTAATCACTAGGAAGCTCAATCAGAGTTCGATCAACGGGTAGTGGCCACGCAGTGCAATTCAATGATCAAAACTATGATGATTCATTGCATGGTTTATTGGATATTTTAATATTTATTGAATACAAATTTAAAATTAATCATTCTAAATTTAATTTGTTATTAAGGTTATTTTTGGGTGATATTTAAAAAACCAGGGGTTGTAAGTTTGTAAATTTTAGCTGATGTGTGAGTTCTTGAAGAAATCCGTAAATAGGGTTTTGTGGGTTTATTGTATTTTGAAAACAATGATATAAATAAGGAAGAATGAAAGGTATTTTGTTTTATATTACCATTAGATTTTATTCTTCCCCTTCTTAAAGGTAACTTTAGTTACTATTATGGAGGGACTTGTATAATCATAACAACTCAATTACCATTACACAAGTTTGTTTCGTAAGGATAACCTCATTGTTACTCTTATGCTGGTAGATTATTTAAAGGTGAAACACTTACAAAATAATTTTATGTCATAGAAACACCTTTATTACTATTATGTTGGTTGGATATGTAAGCATAACAATTTTAATCCATATGAATGACCCCCCCCCCCATATATGGGTGTTGTACAAGGGTAGTAGGGAATGATTCTTTTTTCAGAAAATATTGGGTTCCCCATTTTCTTAATGGATTATTTTGAGGTATACAAAGTGTTTTATGGAGAATAAATTGTTATTAATCTACTATAATTTAAATTATTGAATTAATTAAAAATAATTTGGGAAATTTTATTATGATTAAATAATGTTTCATTAATGGATTTAGGGACTTGTTCTGATAGATGGTGGTACTATTGACTTAGATGATCCTTGATGGCAATGTTTGGGATTTAGTTATAAAGGTTATAACTCCATAAATGAGGTGGGTTGTCCCTTGAAAATATCCACTTAGTAAATTCACTTTATTTATATATTAATTTTATACGCAGTCTCACTACAGGGGTGATTGATGATTTTATTTAAAAAACATTAAAATTAAATGACTATAAATTAAAGAAATAAACTTTTGAGGGCTATGAAGAACCCATGTGTGCTAAATTGACTCCTCATCTATATATAGTTATGTCCATTAATATGACTATGATTCTAGAGATACATGGACCTTGTACAGGTGTGAACTTAAGAGATTATATGAATATAGAAGACCTTGATATGTTCCCCTATACCCTTTGTGTAGGGATGAGTCTTGAATTGGAATAATTATCAAAATTATGTCATATGATGATTGTTAGTGACCATTATAACTCCAAACTAGTAGAGATGATAATGGACCAAATAGTCCACCCCCACTGGGATGTGATTACTTAGGTGTGTAGATCTTATGGATATTGATGTGTAGGTTGGTTCATAGGACTTTCCTGAGATAACTTTCAATATAAAATATGAATTGATCCATTCTTCATAAGTGTTTCTAATCAGGCTTATTTGATATTGATAGTGAAGACTTAAAATGATTTTTTTATTTTAAATGGATAGTATTCACTCTATGTGTTAGTATTGGCATTAGATATTGATATTTTGATTGAGGCTCCCACATAGTGCTTCAATTCTATGATGAAACATAGGGGGGGGCCAATGGGTGCCCAACTGTTGTGTTCATCCATGAGAGGGTTAGCATGGGAATCGGTAATGATGACATAAGGTTTCTTTATAAAATATGTGTGAAAGATGATCATGATATGGATCTATATTTATATGGTGGCTTTTCAACTTGAGATATAAACCTTATATTGTGAGAAAAGTTTGGATAAAACGATTACCACATTGATACATATTACATTTAATGATGTATGTGAGATGCACTACCCACTAAGTTGTATTGAGATTAATGGGATTACATGGATGTTTTACTTAGATATTAACATTATTCCTTCTACTGAAGGGGTTATTTTGGTGGGATTCACATCCCACTGATATTTATTAAGATAAATAGGATTCCTTGGATCTTATTCTTGGATCTTTCCTTTACACATAATACAGTAAGATATTTATGGAGGGATGAACTACCCCTCAATGATACATATACATGAGGTTTTCTGAAGGTGATAAATTTCCCCCTGAGTGGTCAATACACTATGAGATATTATTTTAGGGATGAAATTCCCCCCATTGGGAGGTATACATAAGATGATCCATGAGTGACACATTTCCACCTGAGGGGTGAAAATATTATGGGATTCCTAGGAATTAATCCTAGGATCTAGTTATTATTCTTAATAAAAATCTATCACCTAGAACTCACTCATAAGATTCAGTATTAGGATTTATATTAGTCAGTGTGATTGTGTGACATGCTCTAAGACATTTCTAAACTAACCAAAAAAGATTCGGTCTATCATGGGTGTTACATTTGAACCAAAGGATCAATTGTTTTTTTATTTATGATTTGGTACATTTTATTTATTTATTTGTGTATCTTCAATTTAGTTGAACATAATTTACTAGTATTTTACAAGACCACATTGTAGTATCCCTACTTAGTTGTACTCAAACCCTTCTCTAATGGTTGTGTAACTTTATTACCCAAGTAGATATTCATTATTCAAATGTGTAGGTTGGGAAGAGGCCCTCAGTTACATGACTATTTTTTTGTATATCTTTGATGGAGTCAATAGATTGATGAGGTATATCTCATGTATTTATTTTCTCCTACTATATTTTATTATTTTTTCTATCTAGTAATTGTTATCGGCTCAGTGGATGATCATTTGTGTGATGGCATGACCGTGAGTTTTAATGATTATATGATTTTATATGTTCATTTGATATATAATGTTTTCCCCTTTATTCAATATAATTATGCTACTTATGTTTAATTTTTCTTAATTATTTTTATGTAATTTCTAATTCTGATATGGAGGTATAGTCTCTCTATAGTAACACCCTAAAATCATTCTACTATTTGATAGCATATAAAAGATAGAGAGGCACTTATGTGGTAATATAGTGATTTGATCTGATTAATGTAGTGTAAAATGGATAAGGGATGTTACATTATCAATGTGAATAACTATTTTAATGTGAAGTTATATATATACATATTGAATATACTTGTAGGAAAATGTTGTTACATGGATATTTTTTACAATTTACACAAATTAATTTTTCATATGACTTTAAAAGATCATTTAATAGTTACTTTTACCTATGCACATTTCAGATATACAAGAACACGTAATTATTTGAAAAACTTCAATAATTATACTCCATAAAGGAATATTTATACTATTTATATCACCTTAGTTTTCAAACAAGGAAGTGGAGAGTGATTTTCATAAGTATCAATGATTTGAATCATGGATTTCACATGAGATTTGATCAGCGATAGGGATGTTATTTATTGAATTATATGTGTATTTTTTAATAATGTAGTTGTATGTGATACATACCTTCTTGATAACTATATTGGATGAAATATGTTTAATAAATTTAGTGGAGGTACTGCCTCAATTAATAGGAATAATTGGAGATGAAATGACCCCTCTCAAGGGATAGTGGAAACTTATGACTACACAAAGGGGACACATTAATTCATACATTATAAAGAAATATAGGTTGTAAATTTCTAATGGATATATGTTAAAAAATTAGTAAATAATTTTGTAGAATCCTTTAGAAATTATTCGATATTGGAACATTGTTAATTAAAATTAGATGAATGTTATAACAAATTAAAGGAGTGTTTTTCTAATTTCAATTCATTATAATTGATGATATTTGGAATTTTGGATTATTATTAATGCATTAGAGGAAGAATTTGTATATAAATTGTCTAAAATAGTCTACAGATATATTGAAAATTAACTAGTTTTTATCTATTTTAATTTTTTACTTGAATGATCATAAATATTGTTTTTAAACTATTTATGTAATGGGTGAATTCAGAGAAGTATTTGAGATATTTTTATAAGACTGTATGTTGAAGTGATAGAGGTTCTAAAAACACATCTTGTTATATAAAAACATGTCATGATTTTAATTTTTTTAATGTAATTTTTTATGTTTAAGATTATAAAGATATGTCATTCTTCTATTAAAATTGGTAAATAAAACATGATATGGTTTAATTTGGTGGTTTTACAGGAAATAATTTCATGAATAAGTTCTTGGGGTTAATGAACACTTGGATTGAAACATTCTATGTAACTATGTTATGTTTTTGAATAATAGGTTTTTCAATTAAAATGTTTCATGCTGATTTCTTGAAAATATAGAATATGACATGGTCTAAGGTAATGGGTTTTAATTGGAACAAAATATATTTATATTCAACATGTATTGGCAAAATTTTTAGATATAATTACAAATTTCAAGAATAATGTGATTTTTTGGATACAGATATTAAATTTGGTTGGGATTTAGGAAGATCATGTACTCAAATTGGAAAATGCCGCATTCAACTCAAATACACCACATATTTTGATATTTCTATATGTTTTATAGATTTTAATATCATTAAAATATATAATTGTATGGCTGGTGAATTATATATTTTACATGACAATTTTTTGTATGGTTTGGGAGATCAATTATGATGCGACACATTCCATAAAAACATAAATATTCTTGGGGTAATCTTTAACTGACTAATGGAATTAAATGAGGAATATATATAAACATAAATATTATGTACTAATTAAAAATATTAGTTTTAAGGAAATATATTTTGAATTATTGAATAATCTAATTATGAAGTGAATGTATGTAGAAACATACAAGGATATACTAACAGAGAAGAACTATCCATTTTTATAGTACTGATGTCATATTTATTTTTTATTATAATGACCTATATACAAATTTTCATTTACTTTTCATGAAATAGTGAATATTCGTATAATAATTTCTAGCAATCTAGGACTTATAATTTAATCAATCCTAAAATTATATTCATTTAAAAATGTTTAAGTAGATCTTATAATATTAAATTATGATCATTTTATTCTCCTTAGATGAACCCCATTTATGTATACCAAGTACAATCTCTATATCATTGTGATTTTATTTATCATATTAGGTATACATGGTTAATTTTGTGTGTTGAATTATTGTTTTTTACTAACATAATAATATTATACTTTTAGTGAGAATTTTTTCATAGCCAAATTCAACCCAAACCCCACACCTCTTAAGTTGATTGGTACCTCAATTTTCATAATAAGTGGTATTAGATTCAAAATGTTTTATCTAAATAATTTATCATATATGAGAATTGACATAAATAAAATTATCAATATAAAGGGAGTTATAATATTTTATGGATGAAATAGACAAATATAGAATAATTGTATGATATATTATCATTTATTACTCAGGATGGATGTTTTCTAGACAAAAATCCATGGAATTCATATTAGTGACCTCACAATGATATAGTTGAACAAATATAATAAAAAGTTTTAAACATTGATAAAAGGTATAAATTAACTTATACCAAGGACTCTTAAATCATATTTATCTGATTTTTATTTGATAAAGATCCTCTAAATTAATTAGGGATAAATTTTCCTATATATTTGAAGTGGTAAAAAAGGTGATTTAAGTTACACTACAAGATCAACATAAAAAATTATTATTTTATGATTTAAAAAACTAAAATAATATTGGCTTCTTAAACCAAATTATTATTCTTTTTGTATCTATATATGTAATTGGTTAGGAGATAAAGTATTTGGATTTCATAAAGAATATCATGAGAATAATTATTAATTTTTATGATGTAAAGGTCTCAATATTTTAAGAATGGAATCATAATGAATTTCTAATTTAATTCATTGTATATTAAATGTGTTTGAATCTATAAGTAATTATAAGTTATTAAACTAGGTGGGATTCTTTATAGATGATATAGAATATTTATCTTAATCATGAATAAGGAGAAAAGATATGAGTGGTGAATTTCCCTCATTTATATATAGTAAATGAAAATGAGGAAAGTGTATTTTTTAGATAAATGGTGAATTGGAATATTTGAAATGTGGAAAAAAATTTCATATAGTAATAAGGATCATAAGGATACAAGATAGAGAAAAGTGTGGCATATATTTATCAAAAAATCAAAGAATAATATATCCCATGATAATAAATACCAAATCTAGATCTAGTAATAAACATAAAAATGGGTTTTAGTAGAAATTTTTTATGTACAAGGAGGAAGATAATAATGAAATATTACATAAATACAATTATGTTTAATTGAAATCAAATTTAGTGGATGTCATAATGGCAATGTTAAGAAATTCAAAAAAATGAAAATAAATATTTTGATCCACTTGATGGAGTAGTTGATCTTAAAGTGGGACTATAAAGAGTACATGAAGAGTTGGATATTAAATGAAAGAATTCTAGGAATATTGGCTGACTAATAAAATAAGAATTTGAGTATTCTTATAAAAATCATGCTAAAATTACTCATCTAGAGAAATTTTTGAAAGACAAAATATACAGAAAATGGAATAAAAAAGATGTACTAGATTGTAAGAGTAAATGTGACAAACAAGATATAGTAATTAATGAAATAAATTCCTAAATTTAATATCAACTAAATAGGGTTGAATCAATTAAGTAATACGTGTTTTCATTAAATATAAAAATTAAACCTAAAATGAAACATTGAATGTCAAAGAAGAAATTATATCCTAAAATATTTATAAATATAGTTTTCAAATAAGTATACAAGATTAAAATAAGATAACATAAATAATATTTGAGTGATAAAAGGCCCTATACTATGGGTAATATAATATATGGATATTAGGGTTAAATTTCCAAAGATTTAATAAAAATATCACATCTTTGTATTTTAATTTAAAAGTAAAGAAAAAAATTAATGAAAATTCACAACATCAATTATTGATAATTTATTGAAAACCTAAATTTTTTTCAGAATATATGGGAGAAATAAATGAGAGGAAATTCACATTGATGAAGTGTTAATTTATTGTATCATGGGTGACACCATGAATTGTTTTAATTAATAAATTTTCTATACATATACATAAGTACTCAAAATAAATTAATAAATGGTGTGAATATATCAATCACATCAAAGAATAAATTTCCTTTCTAGGCATTGTTTTCTTTATTAAATGTTTGGAAAAAAATATTTTTAATTTAGTAAAGCTTCATTCAATTGAAAGGGATACATAATAAAATAAAATGTTTTTGATGTATTTATTCAAGGGGGGAAAATTAATGGAAATATTTTTCAAGTGGAGAGAAAATTAAGATCATATTTCCTTAAAATAGAAGTGGGAAATATTTTATGGTACATTCATCAACTAAGTGTGAGAATTATTTCAAATAATAAAGTGGGGATATATATCCCTAGTCAATATATATATGTGTGTGTGTGTGTGTGTGTGACATACACTTGATACATTAATGAGAGGGATAGTGGCTAAAAATACCAATAAGTTAAAGATAAAAAGGCCTCATGTTTTTAAAATTTGATTCACATTAACTAATATCATCACACGAAACATAAATATACTAGATGAGAAGTTTGTTTTATCATGTTTATTGATGAATATATAAATACATTTTTTATTAGTTTCTCGTGAATGATGACAAATTTTAAGTATCATATCAAAAGATACAAGTGGAATACTAAGAGAAAATGGATAAGAATGGTCAAACCTCTACGATCAAATGAGGGAATAAAATTCACCTCAATTAATTTAGATAAATACTTGAAGAAGTGTGAAATAAAAAATGGGTATCATTGGTGAGAAATATTTTGAAAAATGGAGTGGCATAATGTATAAATTAAATAGTAAATTATTTTTTAAAAGTAGCACCCACAGAAAATGTTATTTCAAATTATTTTTGGAAGTATGTGGTGTCATTTGTTATATACACTCTAAATTGGTAATATCTATTTTCAAAATAGATGTTGATATCATATGACATATGGATCAATATTAAACAAACTATAAATAATTTTTTATTTTTTGTGAGAAATTTTTTGCAACAAAATAATAATAGAATGCAAGGTATATACAATATTGTAATGGATAGTGTCATATTTATTTTTTATTCAACCAAGATTACTGAAAATATAGAATTAAAGCATATAATACAAAAAAATTATTAGTTATGTTAATGTTATTGAAGATAATTATGTAATTTAAATTATAACATAAAATTTTAAGAAAATAAAAAATTAAAGAGATAGTCATAAATCAATTTTAGGAGGACCTCACTACACATCACATGAGAAAAACATAGAGATGGTATTATAATTGTATTGATAAGTTTATTTGATATAATAAATTTATTAAATTTGGTTAAGAAGGTTTTAAATTAATGAATCAAATATCATATGTTATAAAACTGCTCTAAGAGAAACCTAGAGGTTTTTTAATGTCAATCAGAAAATTTAAATATAATTTTATATAATTTATAAAAGTGGGTAAAATGTATCCATATTTAAATACATGATTGAAGAACATGAAAATTTTGAAAAAAAACAAGACATGGGATATTTTTTTAGTGATCTAATTACCACAGTGATGTTATTAATAAATTTTTCTCAATATTAGCATGAAAATTTGATTGGGAATAAGGATAGTTTATTTTACAAAGGATATGCTCAAATTAAGTGGAATGATATTGAAGATAAACTTTCAACAGTGAATTTAAGTTAATTTATTAAAAAATATTTTATTGTGGAAATAAAAAAATAATATTAGAGATCTATAAAATATATGTTAATATGAAATTATCAAATATATTATTTTAGGAAGTGGTATACATTAAAAATATTATGGGTATTCAATTTTGAAATGATGAAATTATGGTGGGTCATCTAAAAAATGACTTATATGGATTTATAAAAAAATTATGGTTCTTGATATTGGATACATACATAAAGAAACTTAAATGTAATAGATGAAGAGTTTATGAAAACCACTATGTGAAGATATTAGAGGAAAAATAATTTACAATACTCAAAAATATATTAAAGATATAATCTATGGGGGAAGAAATAATGATATAGTTGAGGAGTTCATACACTTAATTAGATAATAGTTTAAAATGAATATTATTTTTGAATAAGTGAATTTATTTAGACTATAAATAAATCAATTTGTTGAGTACACATTTATATCTCATTATAAATGTAAAAAAATTCAAAATAATTTTACATGAAATATTTTTTCTTAGTTTAAACTATAATAGCTATTATAACTAAATTAAAAAAAATAATCATGGGAAAAACTAATTCATTATTATTTCATGGAATCATTTAAATATTTATGTACCTGATGGTTATAAGACAAGACAATCTTTATTAAAAATTCATTTTTATATGGTTTTAAAGAAATCTAATGGAGGATCAGTTACAGGTAGTAAAGAATATCATGAGGTATGGAGAAGGTGATCTAGATTATGTTTTTTTGTATGAAGTATAGATGAGGGGGTCTTAGTAGATTATTCAACTGAGGATTTGGATAGAAGCATTGTGGAAAAAAATACAAACATTGATGGGAATTCATTTTTAATTTAATGTACATTATCTTTTTTTAAGGCACAAATAAAGTACATCACTGTTTCATTCTTGGTTTTCCGGCCACGAAACGCCCAATGGCTCTGTATCCAATGATTGATGGACCTACTTTCCAAAGGCAGGCGTTCACCAGATGGTCTGCCCAGCGACTCTTAAGAACTCACATTGGTCGAGAGGATGGGAAGTCGGGCTCATCTCACCCTTTTGGGGGGGAAATCATTTCCTGTTTCGGGACTCTCTTATAGATTTAAGACGTATTCATATGTTCGCGAATCTTTGGTTTATACCCAAATATAGTATCCACGGATTTAACCTTGGTGGGCAACAATCAACTGGATGCAGGGGTTCGGAATCATTTATGCCTGAGGTTTACCATCCCTCATTGGAATAATGACCCCGAAGGGCTGGAACTCGCTTGAGGTGACACTAGGAGTGGTGCAGTAAACTGACGTGGAGATGGTCAGATCGACCGGCTGTTGGGCTTGAACCTCAGGGAGGCTTCCTATGTACCCTGCTTAGGAAGCGGGGATCAAAGTCCATGTAGTTCGGATAGGTGTCGGGGAACGGACGTGAAAAGAGACCAGGTGGTCCGATGGGTGGTGGGCTTGAACCTCATGGAGGATTCCTATGTACCGTGTCTAGGAGGCAAGGATCAAAGTCCACGTAGTTCTTATAAATAGTTTAACGTCATGCTGGACAGGGGCATACAGTTTAAAGTCATGTTGGATGAGGGTGGAACTCGACGTGAAGAAATGACCGAGTGGTGGGCTTGAACCTTGTGGAGGTTTCCTACGTACCATGCTTTGGCATGGATCAAAGTCCTCGTAGTTCTCTTTGGATTGGGGCTTACGCTCTGGGGCATCCCAGAATGATGGGTTGGGTCTTACACACTAAGGAGGCCCATAGAAGGATGTCATGGTCGATTCTTACTCTAAGCCCACCTGAGTCATGCTCGGTGTGAGAAACAAGAGGCAGCATGGACCAGAGGATCACGTCACGAAAGGTGCGTCCGGGAGAAGCGGAGTGGGGCGTACGTATGAAGGCGGACCAGGGTGATAAATTGGGGCTTACACTTTGAGTAGGCCCAGAAGTTCAGGGCTTACTCCGAGAAGGATGCTCGGGGCGACAAAGCCCAATAGGAGAGGGAAAGGGGGTGCTCCTGGTCCCAACTCCTCTCTTGTAGTGCACGAGGGATTCCTTCTGATGGGTATTTTACCATCTTCGAGGAACCCTCAACAAGTGGAGGGGAAGAAAATAGATTCCCGAGCTCATAATCCACATTACCGTGGGAATGTGAACCCAGGAATGCTTCGGGAATCTGCTCAAGGGTCGGGGCAACTCCTTTGCCCCTATTTACCGTGGGTATGTGAACTCAAAACGGCGTGCTGATGCACCTGAAAGTTATACCACGTGGATTCAGTGGCTCTAGCGGAGGCCTCGTCTTGGGACCGATGAATAGGCTAATGAGGGAGTCGTGGAGGGCCTGGCTTGATCAAATGGATTTTACCTGGCTCCGGAAATGAGAAGACTGAAGTATTTGGAGAGCCACTGAGAGGTATGGGTGGTGGCACCCTTCGCGTAGGGAAGTTCCACACGGCTGGAGAATTCGTTCGCGAACTAGGGTGCTCCTTGGAATGATTGGCGTCCCGCGAACCAGGGTGGTTCACGGCTTCAGTTTCAATCTACGAACCGGGGTGGTTCTTGGCTTCGGGTTCAATCCACGAACTAGGGTGGTTCGCGGAGGATTCCATGTGGGTAGTGGCGTCCAAGGTTGGCACCGGTCGGAGTCTCATCGGTCGGGGTTTCGCCCGCGGAGGAGGGTGCTCCGCGGTACGACGGATGAAAAAAGAGGCATAAACTCCCTGGTCCATGGGGAAGTCATCCGCGGAGGGGGGTATGGTTCACGGTTCTCATTTTTGTTATTTTAGGTTCGTGGTTCACCAAATTATTATGCATTTTCCCATTACCTCTTAATTCATATACCTGTTGTGGTTCGCGGATGGGAATTTCACTGTTTGCGAAATCCAAAGCCTTCCTTCGACCGATCTCCTTCCTCCGAATCCAATTCTAGTTCTTTAATCCCTTCTTCTTTCCCCCTTGGTCTCCTTTTATAGAGTGGGTAAAGGAATGTATATAAGGCCCCAGCCTTAAACCTTACTTAATCTTGAGTTATTACAAGATTACACATTGAGGATCTTTTCAGGTTTAGAGTTTTAGAGAATTAGATCATAAAACTTGCATTACATTCCACATATAAACAAAGTGGTTATATAAAGATAGTATTCTTAATTCCCATCAATGGAAACACATTTAAAATAAAACATGGATTATTTCTTGACACATCCTTGACTCTATCATCTTATCATGTACCTTTCCCTTGACCTGTGAAAAACATTTCAAAAAACTTGGGATGAGCATAAAAACTCAGTATGGGTTATAAAAAAAACATGGAAAGGAAACATGAGTTTATATATACATAAGAATGAAATCATACTTTACCCATAAAACATAGGCACTTTAACATACCTCATAAAATCATGAATAAATCATAGAAATCATAAGACATAAAGGTAAATTGAGGCATTCATAACATTCTTACGTAGGGAGTAACCCTCTTGGTTACGTTTGGAATACCCATCACAGTATATTCCCTAAAATCTCTTTGGAGAAACCTTAACGTTTCACTCCTTCACGTTACCCAATGCATTGGAGAGCTATAACGGGCTCACCCACCCTTAGTTTATCACGGAACCACCCGTCTTCATAATAATGCCCAAGAACCATAACATAATCATATCACATAAAACATGCATAAAGGAAACATAACATTTCCACATTTCAATCACGAGATATAAATACAACACATTTATATAATAAAAACATTATGAAAACCATTTTCAATACCAAATTAAAACATGGTATTTATTTTTCTTTTAAAAAAAAGAAGGTATGGCTTGTAGAGGAAGCCGAAACTCAAATAACGGTTACGACGGCGGAGAAGTCGTTGTCGCCGCATACGTACGACAAAAACATTCCCTTTTGTCGTTTAGTAAACGCTTCGTATAAAAAAGATTTCTTTTGAATAAACGTAAAAGTCAAAGGGGTTTATACACCGTATAAAAGAAAGTTGTGTATAAAATAAAATATGCCTCAATGAAAGGAGATTGAGACAAAGTCCCATACCTCGTATCCGACTTGACCCGACCGTTCTTTAATCTCCTGAATAATAAACTTGAGTTAATCTCTACTTGCTTAAGAACCTTTTTCAAGTTCATTATTCCTTTTATACCATGTTATGAACATCATGTAATCTGTTAAGTTAACAATGTTCATTTTGTCGGTATTTGGTTCTTAAGTCAAAAATAGACTTCTTACATTACATGTTGTTAATTTGGTCAAAGGTTTATTATATCCAGAATGGTATTCATGATTTAGATATCATATATGTCATATATATCCAGTACATACATGCATTTATAATATTACATAATCATTTAGAGGTAAGAAATGAAATGCACCGTTCATGGAGACGGTAAGCCGTACGTACGCATGAACGCTACTTTCATTTCTATTTCGAATTTTATAGAATGGAATCATAATGATATAAAGGTATATTATAATTCCAGTATAATATCATATATAATATCATAGTTCCATCCTTTATATGTCCCACATATGGTGTTAACGAATCAAATCACTTTTAGGGGGCGGTAGTCCGCACTTCCTAAAATGAAGATATCGTGTTTACCCATAATGGAAACCATAAAGGTATGCCCAAAATGAAAAAAACAGAAGCTTAAGGAAAACATAAACATATTATATATCATATATAAAAATAGTGACATCATAATGGCCACCTTTGAAGGTGTTAAATGAGTATTGAACAATCATCGTTTCGGGAGGCAGAATTTCGCCATCCACGGAAACCGTATGTTCTTTAACCATTTGATGTAGTTGTGTGAGAGTGTAGCTCAAATATATCTTATAAAAACATCCTAGTATATTTAAGATACTGGTTTTGTTACAAAAGAAGTAAATAAAAAGAGTTTAGGGGGTTGGAAAAGCAAAATAAAACAAATGAACATGAGAGAATGAATTACCTTTAAAAGTGTAACTCCTTTTGAGTTGAGCCTAAAGGCTTCCTTTGAAAGGATTCTGCCCAAAGGGAATCCTCTAGGATGAGGAGAGGGATGTGGAGAGAGCAAATGGGCAGGGGTTGGCCGAGCCAAAGGCTTGAAGAGTGTGTGAAATGAGGTAGAGGTGGGGGCCTTTTATAAGAGGAGAGGAGGGGCACTTTTGGAAAGTAAAGAAATATTATATTATTTGAAAATGTGTTTCGGTTTCAAAAGGACCCACATTGATATAATTCGTGGATAAGGTGACAAGGGTTCTAAATCCACTCATCCAATTGGTTTTGGACATGTGTAGTTCATAGATTTTATATTATCTTTCCATTTTATTTAAATCGTCAAATAATGATGTCATCGCTGCATCATTATTATGTCATAAATAATTTAATTTATTTAATGTCTAAAAATAATAATAAAAAATACTATGATGTAGGAAATCTTTTTAGATTTCCAATGACTATTTATAATAAAAATTTGTACTTGTATAACCCCACTTAAAAATTGTTTTTGTAAAACATTTTATGTTTGTGTCATTTTCACTTTAACATTAAATAAAAAGTAATTTATGTCGTTTCCCAACAAAAGTGGATCCATGGGGTCCCCAAGTTGACCCATGGCATGTCATGGTCGGCCATGACACAACCAATGAGGTTGGGACATGTGTCTAGGTCATTTAATTTTATTAAAGTATTATTTATACCTTAAACTACCCTAATTACCACTAATCGTGATTAAGAACTTAATAAGTTACTATTCACCAAAAAATTATTATAATCTCATTGAACCACATTTTACTTATTAATGACAACCATGTATGTCGGATTTTCAAAATTCAATACACATTAGTGGTAAACTTTCATTTAACTGAAAAATCAGTTTGCTTGATTACCACTTAGTGGTTTCACTATTCATCAAAAATTGAAGTTTTTCAGAAAATTACCAAAAATTCACCCTAAGTTGTATTTGATATTCCGAATTAAAAAATGAAGTCTATTTTACAAAATTCAAATCATATAAGTCACATTAATTAATTTAATAATTAATTCCCGCTGCCAGAGCAAATAGCGTGCTTTTACAAAACAATAAGTATCAAAAGATTGGCATCAGTTTAAGTCTAATTTCAAAGTGAAATTGATTCCAATGACCACCATTGGATAAAATGGTAAAAATATATTCTAATTTCACTTCAAAACCAATTCAAAACATAATCTAATCATATAAATAAATTAGATTAAAAAGCAGTTTTGATGTAAAATGCAGTATTTTTCACTATTCATTAAAAAATGAACATTGTCAGAAAAATACCAAAAATTCACACAAGGTGAATTTTGATGTCCCAATCATAAAGAATAAGTTTATTTTGACAAACATAGTTTATAAAATTGTCAAAATATAGATTCAAAAATGGTTTGCCATCAAAAGGCAGTAAAACAATCTTTTAAGAATATTAGTGTATTTCATGCATAAGATTGTATTTATTTTCATTTTAAGCCGCTATAACACTATCTTAGTCATTAATAAACATAGATAAAAATATCTATTATTCATTACTTACTTGGGATGTTACATCCTTCCCCCCTTTAGAAAATTGTGTCCCCGCAATTTATTTACTTATCGAATAAATGGGGGTACTTATCCCTCATTGCATTTTCAGATTCCCATGTTGCCTCTTCAATCATGTGGTTTTTTCACAAAACCTTTACCTGATGAATCACCTTATTCCGTAACACTTGCTCCCTGTGGTCAAGAATCTGGACCGGTTGTTCCTCATAAGATAGGTTCTCTTCCAGCTGAACTACCTCTGGGCTCAAAACATGAGATGGATCTGGCATATACTTTCTCAACATCGAAACGTGAAAAACATTGTGTACCTGAGATAAACTCGGAGGTAAAGCCACTCGGTATGCAACTGATCCAACTCTCTCCAGAATTTCGTATGGTCCAACAAACCTTGGACTCAACATTCCTTTCTTACCAAATCTCATCACGCTTTTCCGAGGAGAAACCTTGAGAAAAACATGATCACCTACCTCGAAAGATAGATCCTTCCTCCGGTTATCTGCATAACTCTTCTGCCTGCTCTGAGCTGTTCTCATGTGTTTCTGAATCAGCTGAACTTTTTCTGCCATCTCTTCTACCAATTCGGGTCCCATCAACTTCCTTTCACCCACTTCATCCCAGAAAGCTGGAGTTCGACACCGCTTCCCATTTAATGCCTGAAATGGTGCCATCTGTATACTAGAATGGAAACTGTTATTATATGAAAATTCAACCAAAGAAAGATATTGGTCCCAACTTCCCTGATAATCCATAGAACAAGCTCGTAGCATATCCTCCAATGTCTGAATTGTTCGTTCTGACTGCCCATCTGATTGAGGATGAAAAGCTGTACTAAAATTTAATTCAGTACCCAACGACTTCTGAAGGCCTTTCCAAAAGTTAGAAGTAAACCTGGGATCACGATCTGATACAATGGAGAGAGGAACTCCATGTAACCTGACTATCTCTTTAAGATACAAACGGGAAAGTTGATCAAGAGAGAAAGTATCTCGTATAGGAAGGAAATGAGCAGATTTGGTCAAACGATCAACAATAACCCAGATTGCATTATTACCTCGAGATGTCTTCGGTAATCCAACAACAAAGTCCATGGATATATTCTCCCATTTCCACTCTGGCACTGGTAAAGGCTGAAGCATCCCTTTCGGTAACTGCCGCTCTGCTTTAACCTGCTGACAAGTCAAACACTTCACAGTAAAATCAGCAATATCTCTTTTCATTCCATCCCACCAGTAATACTCCCGCAGATCTCTATACATCTTAGTACTGCCCGGATGAACTGAAAACGGAGAACTATGAGCTTCACATAACAGCTCTCTCTTCAACTGTGAATCACAAGGCACACAAAATCTCTTCCCAAATCTCAAAACGCAATCATTATCAATGTTGAATTCAGGCAATTTACCTTTCTGAACCAGCTCTACCTTTTTCTGCAACTCACTGTCTTGCTTATGTGCTTGCTTGATTCTATCTGATAGAGAAGATCTCACTGATACCTGAAACAAAACAGATGGACTTCCTGCACCAACAACTTCTATGCCAAAGTTCATCAAATCCTTAACCAAAGGATCACGTTCCAAACGCAACATTGTTAATGAAGCATTACTTTTTCGACTCAAAGCATCAGCCACTTTATTTGCTTTTCCCGGATGGTAATGAATTGTACAATCATAATCCTTGATTAATTCCAGCCATCTCCTTTGTCTCATTTTTAACTCTTTCTGAGTGAATATATACTTTAAACTTTTGTGATCGGTATATATTTCACACTTTACTCCATACAAATGATGTCTCCAAATTTTTAAAGCAAACACAACAGCAGCTAATTCCAAATCATGTGTAGGGTAATTTACCTCATGAGTTTTCAACTGTCGTGAAGCATAAGCAATTACCTGATCATTCTGCATTAGGACGCAACCAAGTCCTTTCAATGAAGCATCACTGTATATAACAAACTCACCATTCCTGGAAGGTAGTGCCAAAACTGGAGCATTCACCAATCTTCTTTTCAATTCCTGAAAACAATCATCACATTCTTTTGTCCAGATAAACTTAACACCCTTACGAGTTAGCTTAGTCATTGGACTAGATAACCGTGAAAAATTTCTAACAAACCTTCGGTAATAGCCCGCCAAACCAAGGAAGCTACGAATCTTGGTTACATTTGTGGGTCTTGGCCATTCTTCCACAACTTTTGTTTTTGCAGGATCAACAGTTATTCCATCTTTAGAAACAATGTGACCAAGGAACGAAATTTTTTGCAACCAAAACTCACACTTGCTGAATTTACCATACAGTTTCTTTTCTTTTAAGGTTTTCAAGATAACCCTTAAATGTTTTTCATGCTCCTATTTACTTTTAGAAAACACCAAAATATCATCAATGAAAACCACCACAAACTTATCCAAGAACTCATGGAAAATTCTATTCATTAAGTCCATGAATACAGCAGGTGCATTGGTTAGCCCAAAAGGCATTACTACAAATTCATAATGGCCATATCTCGTACGGAACACGGTCTTCGGAATATCTGCCTCCTTTACCTTCAGCTGATGGTACCCCGATCTCAAGTCAATCTTTGAAAAAAACTGAGCTCCCTGGAGCTGATCAAACAAATCATCGATATGAGTCAAAGGATATTTGTTCTTAACAGTGATATTATTCAAGGCTCTATAATCAATGCAAAGTCTCATAGAACCATCTTTCTTTTTAACAAATAAAACAGGAGCACCCCATGGTGATGTGCTAGGTCTAATGAAACCTTTCTCTAATAAATCTTGCAATTTCTCCTTCAACTCTAAAAGTTCAATTTTTTCCATTCGATAAGGGGGTTTTGAAATTGGCTTAGCATCAGGAACTAAGTCAACAGTAAACTCAACTTCCCGATCTGTTATTATTCCAGGCAACTCATCAGGAAAAACATCAGGATACTCATTTACCACTGGCACATCATTAATCTAAACAGTTCCTTTATTTTCAACGACGTGTGCAAGGTAACATTCATTTCCATCTTTTACAAGTTTCTCGGCCTCTTGATATGTTATCAAAAGTAAGGGTTCATTCTTGTAAACAAACTGAAAGTCTTTCTGAAAAGAAACTTCTTTAGCTCTACAGTCAATCTTAGCATGGTAAATAGAGAGCCAATCCATACCTAGGATAACATCAAACTCTACTAGAGGTAGAACAATAAGGTTTTCAAGTAGGTTCTTTCCACAGATAAGGATAGGAAGATTCTTATAAATTCTTTTTGCCTCGACACTTCCCCTAGGTGTTTTTACCAAAAGTTCAGGAGTCATCTCTTGAGATGGTATTCCCATTTTACTAGAAAAGGTTTCAGAGATGAAAGAATGTGTAGACCCCGAATCAAACAACACACTGGCATAATCTGAAAAAACAAACAAAGTACCTGATACAACTTCATTTGACGGCCCGACATCTGCTGAAGTAGTTGCAAAGGATTTCACCACCCCTTTCTGCTTGTAGTCTAACTGCTTCCCATCAGTCAAGCTCCTTGTCGGACACTCGTTTGCATAGTGACCCATCTCATTACACTTATAACACTTCACTAACTGTAAATCAAATTTGTTCTTACCTTCAGCTTGATCCTTTTCAGTGCAATCACGAGCCTTTTGTCCCATCTTACCACATTGGTAGCACTTTCCAGAATTCAGAAGACATTCCCCAGCATGCCTTTTTCCACATTTATCACAAACTGGAAACTTAGTTTTTCTTACCATCAGACTTTTTTGAAGAATTCTTACCTTTCTCCTGCCACCTCGGTCTCTTCTTCTGCTAGTTGTTATAAAAAACTTGGTCATCAGCAAACTCCATTTCCACCTTCTCAGCACATCGAACAAGCTTTTCATAACTTTTAAACTCATGAGAAGCTAATGCCCTTCGATATTTTGGCTTTAATCCTGAGTAAAAACGATTGATTTTACTATCAAGGTCCCGGATAAAATTTGGAGCATACCTTGCCAATCGAGTGAACCTTTCTTCATAGGCAGCCACTGAGTCTTCCTCTTGCCTCAATTCCAAGAATTGCTTTTCCATCCTAAGTCAAACAGCCTTAGGAAAATACTTCTCAAGAAACATACCTTTGAATTCATCCCAGTCAAGAGCATCAATCTCATCGGCGTCCCTGATATTTTTAACCATAGACCACCACTGATCTGCTTCACCCTCCAAACGGTAAATAGCAAGACTAACCTTTTGATTGTCTGAACACCCCATGACATCAAAAATCTTCTCCAGTGCTTTAATCCACCCTTCAGCTAGCACAGGGTCATATGATCCTCTGAATGATGGTGGATGTTGCCTCATGAAATGTTCCACCACTGACATGTTCCTCTGCGGTTGATCTGGCTGATCTCGTGCATGGATACCACCGCCATTTATCGCTTGAGTCAACTGCGCCATTACTGCAACAAACTGTTCAGTTCCAATTCTGACCATTTCTGGATGCTGATTCGGAAGGTTATTTCCTTCTGTATGCCTTCCTAGCACTGCTTCCCTGTTTCCTCTGTGGAAAACCATTCTGAACAAACATGTCTTAGATGAAGCAACATGGTAATCTTTAAATGCTATATCATTTCTAAAAAAAATTGGATAATCATTTAATAGAATTCTAACTCCTAAAGTTATCTAAACCGACCTCTGATACCAACTATAAGGCCCCAGCCTTAAACCTTACTTAATCTTGAGTTATTACAAGATTACACATTGAGGATCTTTTCAGGTTTAGAGTTTTAGAGAATTAGATCATAAAACTTGCATTACATTCCACATATAAACAAAGTGGTTACATAAAGATAGTATTCTTCATTCCCATCAATGGAAACACATTTAAAATAAAACATGGATTATTTCTTGACACATCCTTGACTCTATCATCTTATCATGTACCTTTCCCTTGACCTGTGAAAAACATTTCAAAAAACATGGGATGAGCATAAAAACTCAGTATGGGTTATAAAAAAAACATGGAAAGGAAACATGAGTTTATATATACATAAGAATGAAATCATACTTTACCCATAAAACATAGGAACATTAACATACCTCATAAAATCATGAATAAATCATAGAAATCATAAGACATAAAGGTAACTTGAGGCATTCATAACATTCTTACGTAGGGAGTAACCCTCTTGGTTACGTTTGGAATACCCATCACAGTATATTCCCTAAAATCTCTTCGGAGAAACCTTAACGTTTCACTCCTTCGCGTTACCCAATGCATTGGAGAGCTATAACAGGCTCACCCACCCTTAGTTTATCACGGAACCACCCGTCTTCATAATAATGCCCAAGAACCATAACATAATCATATCACATAAAACATGCATAAAGGAAACATAACATTTCCACGTTTCAATCACGAGATATCAATACAACACATTGATATAATAAAAACATTATGAAAACCATTTTCAATACCAAAGTAAAACATGGTATTTATTTTTCTTTAAAAAAAAGAAGGTATGGCTTGTAGAGGAATCTGAAACTCAAATAACGGTTACGACGGCGGAGAAGTCGTTGTCGCCGCATACGTACGACAAAAACATTCCCTTTTGTCGTTTAGTAAACGCTTCGTATAAAAAAGATTCCTTTTGAATAAACGTAAAAGTCAAAGGGGTTTATACACCGTATAAAAGAAAGTTGTGTATAAAATAAAATATGCCTCAACGAAAGGAGATTGAGACGAAGTCCTATACCTCGTATCCGACTTGACCCGACCGTTCTTTAATCTCCTGAATAATAAACTTGAGTTAATCTCTACTTGCTTAAGAACCTTTTTCAAGTTCATTATTCCTTTTATACCATGTTATGAACATCATGTAATCTGTTAAGTTAACAATGTTCATTTTGTCGGTATTTGGTTCTTAAGTCAAAAATAGACTTCTTACATTACATGTTGTTAATTTGGTCAAAGGTTCATTATATCCAGAATGGTATTCATGATGTAGATATCATATATGTCATATATATCCAGTACATACATGCATTTATAATATTACATAATCATTTAGAGGTAAGAAATGAAATGCACCGTTCATGGAGACGGTAAGCCGTACGTACGCATGAACGCTACTTTCATTTCTATTTCGTATTTTATAGAATGGAATCATAATGATATAAAGATATATTATAATTCCAGTATAATATCATATATAATATCATAGTTCCATCCTTTATATGTCCCACATATGGTGTTAACGAATCAAATCACTTTTAGGGGGCAGTAGTCCGCACTTCCTAAAATGAAGATATCGTGATGGAAACCATAAAGGTATGCCCAAAATGAAAAAAAAGAGAAGATTAAGGAAAACATAAACATATTATATATCATATATAAAAATAGTGACATCATAATGTCCACCTTTGAAGGTGTTAAATGAGTATTGAACAATCATCGTTTCGGGAGGCAGAATTTCGCCATCCACGGAAACCGTATGTTATTTAACCATTTGATGTAGTTGTGTGAGAGTTTAGCTCAAATATATCTTATAACAACATCCTAGTATATTTAAGATACTGGTGTTGTTACAAAATAAGTAAATAAAAAGAGTTTAGGGGGTTGGAAAAGCAAAATAAAACAAATGAACATGAGAGAATGAATTACCTTTAAAAGTGTAACTCCTTTTGAGTTGAGCCTAAAGGCTTCCTTTGAAAGGATTCTGCCCAAAGGGAATCCTCTAGGATGAGTAGAGGGATGTGGAGAGAGCAAATGGGCAGGGGTTGGCCGAGCCAAAGGCTTGAAGAGTGTGTGAAATGAGGTAGAGGTGGGGGCCTTTTATAAGAGGAGAGGAGGGGCACTTTTGGAAAGTAAGGAAATATTATATTATTTGAAAATGTGTTTCGGTTTCAAAAGGTCCCACATTGATATAATTCGTGTATAAGGTGATAAGGGTTCGAAATACACTCATCCAATTGGTTTTGGACATGTGTAGTTCATATATTTTATATTATCTTTCCATTTTATTTAAATCGTCAAATAATGATGTCATCGCTGCATCATTATTATGTCATAAATAATTTAATTTATTTAATGTTTAAAATCATAAAAAAAAATACTATGATGTAGGAAATCTTTTTAGCTTTCCAATGACTATTTATAATCAAAATTTGTACTTGTATAACCCCACTTAAAAAATGTTTTTGTACAACATATTATGTTTGTGTCATTTTCACTTTAACATTAAATAAAAAGTAATTTATGTCATTTCCCAACAAAAGTGGATCCATGGGGTCCCCAAGTTGACCCATGGCATGTCATGGTCGGCCATGACACGACCAATGAGGTTGGGACATGTGTCTAGGTCATTTAATTTTATTAAAGTATTATTTATACCTTAAACTACCCTAATTACCACTAATCGTGATTAAGAACTTAATAAGTTACTATTCACCAAAAAATTATTATAATCTCATTGAACCACATTTTACTTCTTAATGACAACCATGTATGTCGGATTTTCAAAATTCAATACACATTAGTGGTAAACTTTCATTTAACTGAAAAATCAGTTTGCTTGATTACCACTTAGTGGTTTCACTATTCATTAAAAATTAAAGTTTTTCAGAAAATTACCAAAAATTCACCCTAATCTATATTTGATATTCCGAATTCAAAAATGAAGTCTATTTTACAAAATTCAAATCATATAAGTCACATTAATTAATTTAATAATTAATTCCCGCTGCCAGAGCAAATAGCGTGTTTTTACAAAACAATAAGTATCAAAAGATTGACACCAGTTTAAGTCTAATTTCAAAGTGAAATTGATTCCAATGACCACCATTGGATAAAATGGTAAAAATATATTCTAATTTCACTTCAAAACCAATTCAAAACATAATCTAATCATATAAATAAATTAGATTAAAAAGCAGTTTTGATGTAAAATGCAGTATTTTTCACTATTCATTAAAAAATGAACATTATCAGAAAAATACCAAAAATTCACACAAGGTGAATTTTGATGTCCCAATCATAAAGAATAAGTTTATTTTGACAAACATAGTTTATAAAATTGTCAAAATATAGATTCAAAAATGGTTTGCCATCAAAAGGCAGTAAAACAATCTTTTAAGAATATTAGTGTATTCCATGCATAAGATTGTATTTATTTTCATTTTAAGCCACTATAACACTATCTTAGTCATTAATAAACATATATAAAAATATCTATTATTCATTACTTACTTGGGATGTTACAATGTATCTATGGCCATGCGGCAGCTTTTGCCGAGGCCCATAACCAAATACCCGGTTCACAGCTGACCTGGTCAATCCGCGATTCGCGGTGGGTATTGATCGCTCCCCTCCTCCGCGAGGTGAACTCAGGGGGTGCTCCGAGGCTGCGGAGGGTTCCGCCTCCATTCCATGAACGACAGCGGGTGCGGCTTCAGCCGGTCGATGCGGTCCGTATTTGGGGTGGTTCGTGATGGTGAACCGGACTGGCGTACATCCTGCCTCGCAACCGTGAAGCCTCTCCACCTCCATTTCGCGAATGACAATGGTTCATGGAGGGGGGTGCCTCGCAGTTCCTGGACACATTGTGCTTCCATGGACCAGTTGGCCTACCAGTCCTTTGTGTCTCCTATTTGATTATTTTTCCCCAATTCATTGGGGAATTTGGGTAAAATCTCCTTTGCGGATTTTTCAGGACCCAACAAATTCCCCCCATCGGAATGGGGTCCGACCGGAACGAAGAGGAGGCCATTCCGATGCGAAGAGGTCCTGAAACTGAGATGGTTTGTGGTAGAAAGGTGGACCTGGTATGGGACCACATCTATAAATATGGGGTTCCCTCACTTTTCCTTTACCGAATTCTTCGTGAAACTAGAGCTCCTTCGCCTCCGCGTGTTTACTCCTTCGCGAAGTGCCTCATCCGTGAACCGGCAGCAACTTCTGTGAACCGTTTCTTCTTTGCGGTTGCCTTCACCTAAAAACTGACTTCCCAACTACAAACCATTACACTTAATTAATTAAAAAAAAGTAAATGATGACGAGTTGCGGAGGAATTTGCTTCGCGATTTCGATGCTCCGTAGATTAAACATCTCTTGGACTTTAAAAGGTATCTGAATCTTATGAATAAAATTGGGATGGAATTTCCACTGAGCGACTTGGTTCGCAGTTTCCTGGTCAACGCTCCGCGGTCCAGGGCTTCACGGACTGATTTCGAGAAGGGTTGGTTCGCGGGATGGTGCCATCGCGAACCATCCTCCAAGGCCTCCCTGCGGACTTTGATTATGAAGGCTCCTTAACCATTCATTTTGGTTATTCCTTTCCAGATATTTATTCCAGACTGATTTCTATCATTGTTCAGGGAGTAAGTATGGTTCCCCCTCGTTCTGCGCTGAGGCCTGCTACAGAGCCCCTCTCCACCGCTGATCAACGCCTGAAGGACATGTTCGGCTCTGTTCAAGATGGAGTCTGTCACTCCCTACCATTTTCTTTCCTTACTAACCGGCTCTCCAAATCACAACAGGAATATCCTTTCTCTAACTGCCTTTCTACCTATGGGTTTGGTTTATTATCCGATACCTCGATTCCTGAGCCCTCCCGTGACAAAAATCTTAAGGCGTGGATATTTACCGCCATTATTCCCCAGTTCGTGATACCTACCGGCGGGCAGCCTGCCTCGAGGGGTATAGCTGTCGGATCTGTGTTGAATCACCTTCCAGTATCTCTGACAGGAGGACCACGTCAACTGGAAGGAACAATCCACTATTATCGGAGTATTTCCAGCAGCGCCATGGTAAGCGACCAGCATGGATGGCTGGCGAATCAGGATCTCTGACCGGGAGGAGCATTTAAGTCATTGGATTGGGGGTGGCCCTTCTGGGTCCGTTAGAGCTGTGCATAATTTTGGGCAGATTTGCGAGCTGTGGGCTTGTATAAAGATGCTTGGGTGTCCCAAACCTATACCCACCGGCCTCACGCCCTCGCCAAGCAACTTATGAGTCATTGGAGCTCAGACACCAACACTTTCCATCTAGTCCATGGGGAATTGAGCATTAGCCTGTGGGACATCTTTCAGATTTCGGGGGTCCTGATTATTGGGAGTATGTATGACGAGTTCTTGCCTCCTTTCTCTATGTGGGAGAATGAAGAGAGGACTCCCCCCTAGTGAAGTAGCTCATTAACCAGGCTCAGAAGCACTCAGAGGATACGTCTCCAAAACAGCTCATCCCATATAGTGAATGGGTCACGAATTTTGTGAGAAAGAAGAAATCTGATGAATCTGCGGCTCTCCCCCGCAGTCCCATGACCTGCCCTATGATGGACTCCCATAAGCTGGGGGAGCTATTGGATGACTTTGGAGCAAGGCAATTTTCGCGGCTGGGGCTGGGAGCTTATTCCGGATGTCGATCGATTGATCCGCCTAGTAGCTTTTCTGACCATGTTCTTAAGTGGATGGTTATTACCCATGCGCGAGGTTGGTGGCATGCGGGTCACTACTTTTGTAATGGCAGCACATTTGGTTATCGGTAATGTTATCAACCTAGCTGTCCTAGTATTGGCCAGGATTTACCAGTTACTCGGTAACATTACTGACAGGAATCGGTCAAACCGAGTGGCAGCCCTTTCAAAATTCTCTGGGGATGGTTAAGCATACACATCAAGAACTACTACACCTTAATCAACCCTCTTCAGATTCCAGGCATCACATTCTGGCCATACTTGAAACTAACCAGTGGGGTTATGCCCGAAGAGTGGGTGACCCGAGAGAAGGATAGCCAATAGATAGTTTCAAATAGGCGTATGCTATCAAGTCGAATTTCGAATTATGAATTTTTCAATTTTCATCTATTTTCTTCCCCAGCTGGCACAATTACAAACACCATAACAGAATAGTTTAGCAAGTTTGGCTACCTCCTCTCCATCTGAGAGGTTATTCTGGTGGCTCGTATCGGTGGAGAACTGATCTGTGAGGGGTATGTGCCTTGGGATTTGGGCGTCAATTTGGCTGCGTCCAAGAACAGTGTCCCCCCGCACTTAATGGTGCCCATGAGAACTGTCATTTGATGGCGGCCGACAACTATGGTTAATGTTTACCCGGGAGGATACCGGTTGTGAGGTTATGACCCCCATGATCGCAGATGACATGCCTTTCTTATCCAAGAATTATGCTGACTCCTAGGTACAATCATACCCAAATGGCCAATTAGGGACATTGGTGCCCACCATCTCAAGTCCCAAACCATCAAAGGGAAAAAGGAAGTGAAAGGAGGATGGTGCTCCAACTAGGACGGGAAAGATCCTTTGTCACCCGATTGGTCTTGTGCTTCCGGGGAAGATTTTAACAGATAGAGGTGTATCCTCCCATGCCCTTGAGGCTGCCTGAAGGGGGTTGATTATCCCCACTGATGCTGCCTTCCCAACGGCCTGGGGCCAATGGAACGAATTTAAGGGTCGGTCATCCTTTCATAGCCAGTACCCCCGTTTTCTGTGGCAGTGCCTTTTGGAATCAGAAGTGGCTTTTGATGAGCTGGGCTATATATCCACCCCTGTTAACATTCTTTAGGAAGTGGACCCAGTGCGGGTCAATCGATATCTCCAAGATCTGGAATACTATATTTATGCACGTGGCTGTCACACGGTATTAACCCATCGAGTCCAGGCCATACTGCACCCAGTGACTGATGAGGAGGGGGAAGGACGTGACCACTCTTCAGGGGGCGATGATTTTGATGATTTCCCCATCATGGATGAAGCTAGGGAATTCCCATCCTTACCTACGAGGATGCGCCCACTGATAGCCCCAGAGAGTTCTGGGGTGGTGGCGGGATTCGAAACGTGAACACGACCATTGGTTCCTTTACTAGCTTTTACCGTCGCCCGACCTTCTCAGGTTGATCCTCCCCAGTTGTCGATTCATGCCATGGCCACATTCCCAAAGGCTTGGATGATTTGGGATGACCTGAGGTTCAGTGGTTCGGAAGAAGAAGTTTGGGCGTTTCTTCAAACAAGCCCTCTTAAACTTCTAGGTATCGGGACAATATTCTCTCCACCCCACTTGCAGTTGGAAGAGGATTTAGATGAAATATTCACCTCATTAAAGGAGATGGATGTGTACATTCATTCACTCTCGAATCATCTCTATGGGAGCATTCGGGTGTCTATGATTATTTGACGTCATGAATTGTCTGACCCTAAGGAAGAGGTTGCTCTGCTCACCCATTCTGACTTTTCCCTCCTTTATTGTGGAGGTTCTAAGATTTATTCCTTTTATGTAGGGTGCCGAAGAATCTCAGGGGGTTATTCCTTCTCTAAAGTATACCCCTCATGGTACTGCAGCGGGGGAGCATGCGCTTTCGCCCATAGGGGCCACCGAGGAAGGATCCCCTGGCATAGCTAAGCTCATGGAGGCGACCAATGCAGACTCTGTTGGGGTCTTTACTCCTCCTGTTCCTTCCAGAATTCTGGGCAAACTATCCCCTGGGTAGATCCATAGATGGCAACAGGCGTCCCGTTTATCGGAACGGCTCAAACAGGGGACGTCGGGTAATCATGACTTCCCATTTGCTCGTTCGCCAACTTGCATTCTTAGACTTTGTCAGTCATTAACGGTTTGACGTATAGTGCAGGACCACTCTGGGATTTGACTATGGCTGCCCAAGTGATTCTACCTTCCACCTACTTGTCGTATACAGAATCACCTGCAACCACGCCTGGGCGCGACGAGATGGGGAGCCCTTCCAGAGGGGCCGGCAATATGGACGCTTTACTCCCGCCCTTATCAGTCAGAGATATGCCAGAGGAAGAACCGCTGGTATCCGAATCCCTTGCTGATCAGATAACTTTTTCAATTGCAAAGGATGACGGGGCACCCACGATCGCTGAGGGGGCTCCAGATCTGACGGAGCCAACCACCCCAGGCTCAACGAATCCCGTGATGATGGAAGAAGAGTCTTCCATTAATCCGATTGTTGGAAACCTGGAGCGGGCCATTATCTTATTCACCGGGGGAGTGGTTTCTTCGAGCTTGGTATTTGTAGGTGACCACTTGGGGATGGCTTTGGAAACTGTGGGCCTTAGGCATGGCCTCAGGCCCTGGACCCCTTTGGGGGCTCCTCGGATTCCCTTTCCTATTGAAGATATGGCATCCTCTTCGAGTGGTTGTTGTGGCAGTCCAGAGCTTGCAGATATCGATGCCTCACTGATTAGGAGTAAGTTCCTCGGTCTCCTGCCAATGACTCTTTTTTTCTTCCCTTTTCTAATTAGGGGTGCTCATATGTCTTATTGACTCTCGGGCTTCAGGACCACAACCTCTGGCACTGACAATTGTGTCGCCAGTCGGGGGCGAAGCTGCCGTAGTGCCAGGGTTTGCGGATGAGGCTACCTCGGGTCCCTCCTTGGTGACGTTCATCCCTAAATATGTTTCCTCATATGGGAGTGATTTGGAGACCGATCAACAATTCCTCTCTAGCCTTCGACCTGCTCGCCAAAGGGCTTGGGAGAAAATCTGGATACTGATCTCTCAAACGCCCATGGTCGAGATGTCGACCAAATTACCGAGGCTACGCAATTTGTTTTTGTTTCTAGGATTTGATGGCTTTGACTATTATGGTGTTTATGACATAGTCAAGCAGGTGCATGTGGACTTCGCATGGCGTGCGGACTGAGCAGACAGGGACTGTTGTGGCAGGTGCGCGGATCGAGGCCTATCAGGTACGTTGACGCTTGGGTCGCGGCTCAAGGCAGATGGCGGGGATTTTGAATTTGTTTTCGAAATTTGAAATGTGGTTCTATTTTGGATGTGGTGAAGTTACTGGATGTGGTGAAATGGTGTTTGGGTACAGGAAACCCCTTAAACCGGCCATATGAAAATGGAAAAAAATGATTAGCAGACATAGTCAAGCAGGTAGTAGCTGATCGGGAGAGGCTAGGTGATTTCAAATCTCGCCTTTCTGCTGCCCAATATGAAGCCTACCTTTCCGCGACTCGACAACTCTTCCTAGAAGAGTCCCATGACCACGCCGGGGTCATTACAGGGCTTCAGAGAGAAGTTATTGAGCAGCGTTCTCATCTGGAGGCACTGAGAAATGAGATACAGTGGTTGCAGCAGGAAGAGTCCAACGTCGCCACCGTGATCGGAGAAGGGGAGCGGCGGATGGAGGAGGAGATAATGGAAAGCACAAAGGTGGCTCAGGAGGCAGAAGAATTGTGGGATGGTGTAGAGGCTGAGATGGCCTTACTGTAGAATCTCTCTCAGACAATCGAGGATTCTCACCAATGCCTGATACAGCTTTGTGAATCCGCCGAAAAAATCCTATAATCACCTTTCGCACTAGAGGAGGCTCTGGATTGTGGATTCCCTTCTTTCCCACTTTATTATGGAATACAGAAACAATTCTCCTTAGTTCCCTTATCGCCTTTTCCTATGATAGAAACTATTTGATATGATTGCTGCATATGTTAATTCCCTGAACATAGAATAATCCGAGTCCAGGACTAAAAATAAATCAAGCTCTAACTTTTTCCTGGACCATGGGGTCCAGTGAGCATAGTCCGTCTATTTCTAGGGTTTTATAGGAAAACCCTACAAAAATTTTTGTCTATTTCTTCATTTAATGCCCTGATTTTTCCTGGGCCCGTTTGGTATGGGCACAGTTGGTATAACCCGGCTTTTGCTTAGGTCTCCCTTTTCAGGTTTTCGGCCTAACAGGCTTTGTGCCTCTCTTTTTTTGCGAGTGGTTTAAAGTCCCACCGTCAAGACTATCAGTAATGATGTTTTAGGTCGAATAGATTTGACCAAATATGGTGGGTCGAGGGCCCCAATGGGGTTCAACTGATTAAAATATGTCTTGATACTCTTTAGACGCACGTGGGGGGGGGGAACATATTTGGATCTGAGCGGCATGCAGGGAATGTCTCAAGGCATGGGATCCGTGTCAGCATACAGAGGCAGGAAGATCATTTCCTAAGGAAAACTTGGCTTTGGTAGACTGGCCAGGGGCAATCAATATGCAGATCCGCTGAGGGCATGGTATGCATAGTCATACAAAGGTGTCCTTAAGTCAAAGACTTGTCCATTTCTGATGGCCAGGGGACTTCATGGAAGTCTGGATTATGGAAACCATGGTGGGTGGCATGGAAAGAAATGAAAACCACTAGGGGTGGCTCAAAAGGGGAGTGTGACATCTGAAAGGGTTTTGGGAACATCCGTACTAATCAGGAGCGTGGTCCGGAGACCACCCCCCTATGTGTTTAGTTAGCTTAAGGGATGGTTGAGGCTTGACGCAGTTTAATGGAATGACTTCTCCTGGTTATCAGTAATCTCATCAAAGACATTTCGCCGCATTCAGGTAGGGTTGTGAAAGAGGTTGGTAATCTCTAGCTCAGAAGGGTTTCTGATTCCCGAGATAGAAATGGGGGTTCAGAGGCCAAGAGGCATACAGAGAGAAGCATTGTCCAAGGAAAACATGCATTTGGTAGACAGGCCAGGGGCAATCAATATGTAGATCCGCTAAGGGCATGGTATGAATAGTCATACAAAGGTGTCCTTAAGTCAAAGACTATCCACTTCCGATAGCTGAGCAACTTCAGGGAAGTTGAGATTTGAAACCTCCAGGGGTGGCTTATGAGAGTTCGGATTTTTTCTGAGTACAGAGTATGGTTTATGATGAGAGTGTGCCTGAATACGGGAGAGATATATAGACTATACTTCCTAAGAACATGTGAAGTAATTCTTTTTCACGCTGGTGTGAGGCGGTGGTTCGTGCAGGTCTGACCCGCGCACTGCAAGACAGAGAAAATCCTATGTTTCTTACTGAACTTGTGATGGGTTTGACCATGCATCTTAACGTCATCCAGTAAGGACAAGGAGAATTATTAAAGGTTTCCATGCAGTTTAACATCATGCAGCGAGGACAGGGGCATTTTTGAAGGTCGCTATGCAGTTTAACGTCATGCAGCGAGGATGGATTCCGTGCAGTTTAACATCATGCGGTGAGGACGGGGAGCATTATTAAAGGTTTTCGTGCAGTTTAACGTCATGCGGTGAGGACAGGGGTCATTTTTAAAGGTCTCTATGTAGTTTAATGTCATGAAGCGAGGACGGCTTCTGTGCAGTTTAACGTCATGCAGTGAGGACGGAGATATCATTAAGGGTTGTCATGCAGTTTAACGTCATGTGGTGAGGATGGGGGCATTATTGCGAAGGATGCTCTTCATTAGAATATAACTGGGCTTGAATACCTCAACATACCCCAGGCTTGGAAGGGGGGTTGATGGGTAAATCATGGTTCTGGGGCTTCTTGGATCAGGAGAGGTGATATGGGGGCTCTGAGGCCGGTAAGCGTACGGAGCTAGGAAGAGCATCACTTGTGGAAATCTTGCCTTTGATGGACAAGCCAGGGGCTATCATTATGCAGAGCCGCTGAGGGTATGGTATGCATAGTCTTACAAATGTGTCCACGGGTCGGTAACTTTCCACTTATGATGGTCGTGAGTGGTTATGAGGATCCACAGTTGTCTGGTCCATGAAGTCTGTCATCTGGTGAGGAATGCCTAGACATGTCGGGGATATTCGTCCCTGGCTGCTATTAAAGCTTAAAGATCCCCCCTTCTCTGATTTATATTACTCACATGGGGTGTGCCTTCACTCCGTGCAGTTTAACATCGTGTGGTGAGGACGAAGTACTCCTAGTTTATCGGTCATAGAGCTCAGACCATTGGGTGACTATTACTGTAATCACTCGAAGGATAATTTTGGTCATGATGTTCTGGTGTACTTGGAACAAGGCGGGGGATGATTGTCATAAACTGCAACTTTGAGCTTTCCCAGATCTGGAGGAATGGTGTGGGGGCTCTGTGGCTGGTAGACGTACGGAGCTAGGAGAAGTACCGCCCGAAGAAATCTTGCCTTTGATGGATGAGCCAGGGATATCATTATGCAGAGCCGCTGAGGGCATGGTATGCATAGTCGTACAAAGGTGTCCCCGGGTCAATAACTTTCCACTTCCGATGGCCATGAATGATTATGAAAATTCATGATTGATCACAGTGCAAAGTTCAGCACGTGGGGATAATGGTGTCCGGGTATACAAGAAACATCTTCACCACAATTTTCTATTGATTCAAAGTAGCCTAGTCTTGGCTTGATGTTTGTTGATGCAGGTCGCTATGTGAACCACTGGCGGACACACAGGCTAGCCAGATAGGGAAACCCTGGAAACACCTGAATGTGAAAAGGGGAATGAACTTGTAAACCACTTCGCCATAAACTTCTGGATCAAGAGATATGGTCTGGGGGATCAGAGGCCGGTAAGCATACGGAGCTAGGAAGAGTGTCACCTATGGAAATATTGCCTTTGGTAGACGGGCCAGGGGATATCAATATGAAGAGCCGCTGAGTTCATGGTATGCATAGTCGTACAAATGTGTCCACAGGTCGATGACTTTCCAATTCCGATGGCCATGAGTGGTTATGAAGATCCATAATTATCTGGGTCATGGAGTCTGATGTACGGAAAGGATGTATCCAAATGTTCAAGGAGTATCTCCATCTCGTATCGCCATGTGTCCTGGGTGGGTCACAACGAATTTTGTGCAATTTAACGTCATGCGATGAGGACAAACTCTGTGCAGTTTAACGTCATGTGGTAAGGACGAAGGTGACCCAACGTGAAAGACAAAGGGGGTCTGCACATTTTAACGTAGTACAATGGGGACAACTTCCGTGCAGTTTAATGTCATGCGATAAGGATGAAGATATACACCCCGTGTAGGTCTGGTCCGTACACGGGGGAAGAGGGTATTTTTTTTGAAGTGGTTGGGAAAGGATTGGGGATCTTGGCGTTGCTACGTATCCTGCGAGGGAAGGAATCAAGCAATACGTAGTTCTTTGAAAATATGATACACCTCGTGCAGGTCTACTCCATACACGGGGGAAAGGGCATTTTTTTTAAGTGGGTGGGTTGGTATTGGGGATCTTGGTCTCGCTACGTATCTTGCAAGGGAAGGAATCAAGCCATACGTAGTTCTCTGAAATCCATTCAGTTTAACGTCATGTGGTGAGCACGTGGTCCGTACAGTTTAAAGTCTTGTGGTTTGGACGAGGGGAATTATTAGATTCCGTGTAGTTTAACATCATGCGTTGAGGACGAGGTGCTTGGCAGTTTAACCTCATACAGCTCGGACGAGTGCTATATAGTTTAACATCTTGTGGTTAGGATGAGGTGATTGGCATTTTAGTGTCATACAGCTCGAACGATGTGTACATCTCATTTTTTTCATCATCCGTGCAGTTTATCGTCGTGCGGTAAGGACGAAATCCATGAAGTTTAACATCATTTTGTGAGGACGTGAATACTTCTTGGTCTCTATGCGAAATACTTCTTCAGGAATATCACATTGGTAGGAGCTGTAGTGAATTTCCCATCTATGGAGATCAGGGCCTACGCTCCGTTGGAGTAGACCTTGTGTACAACATATGGTCCCTCCCACTTGGGCTCCAACTTTGGAGGCTTTTTGCCATGTATCATTGGGGTCCGAAGGACCAGCACTAATTCTCCTTCCAAGAAAGACTGGAGGTGGGCCTCTTTATTGAAGGCTCGTGCAATCCGGCTCTGGTGCACTTCCAGGTGGTGCAGAGTGTGAAACCGCTTCTCATCTAGCTATTCCAATTCACCTAGCCGCTTTTCTGACTGCTCATCATTGGAAAATCGATCACATATGGCAATGCGGAGTGAGGGAAGTTGGAGTTCAATGGGCAGGACCGCCTTTGTGCCATACACCAATGGGTACGGGGTAGACTGAGTAGTGGTGAGGACTGTGGTTTGATAAGCCCACAATGCATGGAGGAGTTTATCCAGGCATGACTTCTTGTCTTTGTCCACCATTTTCTGGAGGATGTTGGATAAGGTCTTGTTGAAAGCTTCTATCTGCCCGTTGGCCACTGCATGGTAGCGGGATTAGTGGCTAGCCTTGATACCATACTCATGGTATAGCTTTTCCAACTCAACAGAGCAGAAATTGGTGCCATTGTCCGTCAGTATAGTATGGGGGACACTAAATCGGGTGATGATATTGGTATTCACAAAGCTGATGATATTTCTTACCCCGACTTCCTTGAGGGGTATGGCTTCTTCCCATTTGGAAAATAAGTCGGTCACTGTGAGGATATACTTCAGTTGTTTGGCCATGGTGGGAGGATATGGTCCCACGACGTCCATACCCCAGACGAAAAACGGACAGGAGTAATTTTCTTGATGAAGTAACTCTGGGGGCTGGTGTATGAAGTTGGCATGGATCTAGCATGAGTGGCATTTTGCGGTAAAATTCTCACAGTACCATGCCAATGTGGGCCAGTAGTACCCAAGCCTTCGAACCTGATCAAAAATCTTGGTCCCTGGTTGATGTGCTCCACATGCTCCTGCATGTACTTCAGTCATGAAGGTGGCGGTTTCTTCTCTGTCAATGCATCTTAGGAGCACTCCATTGAGGCCTCTTTTGTAGAGGACCTCTTGATGACTCGTGCCGGCATATAGGACAAAATTGATTACCCTTCTCTGTATTTTCTCTCGTTCAGCCTTGTCTGATGGAAGCTCTCCCTATTGAAGGTATTTTGTGATGGGGGTCATCCAGCTGGTAGCAGGAGAATATGGCTCAGGGACATGACTAAATTCATGGATCTGTTCCTTCTTAACTTGAACAAATGGAAATAGCATTCTATGGTGAGCAATACTGATAACTGTTTCATCCCGGTCTGGGTCGACTAGGGTTGTGGCCACGTTGGCTAATGCATCAGCCTGAGCATTCTAGGACAGGGGAATATAGGTCAATGCTGGTTCTGTGGAGAATTTGGCCATTAACCCTCGGACATGGTCAAACAAGGGGATCATTTCATCCTTTTTAATAGCATATTCACCATTGAATTGCTTGATGACCAGCTCTGAGTCACCTTTTACCTTAAGGTGTTGTACTTGTGCCTGGAGTACGAGTTCAAGGCCTGCACTGAGGGCTTGATATTCTGATTCATTGTTCGTACATCCCTCTGATAGGAGGAAAGAATACAGAAAAACTGCCTTTCCTGGGGACACGAGTATTATCCCCAGACCCACTTTGTTGAATCTGGGATCCTCCATCCTCTTCCCGGTGAGGCTTCAAGACGCGCCGTCAAAGTAAATTTCCCATGTTGGGACCTCCTCTTGAACCGAGAAGATATCTTCATCAGGTAGTTCAGCGTTCGGTGTAGTGGTCCCTGTTGAAGGGTGCTCTACCAGAAATTCTGCTAATGCCTGGCCCTTGATGGCTTTTTGAGGCACGAACCGGATGTCGAACTATTGCAGGATGACTGCCCATCGGGATAGGCGTCCGATTAGCATCAGGCGACTGAGGATGTACTTGAGCGGGTTACTCCACGAGATCAAATGGACCTCATGATGCTGCAGATAGTTTCGCATCTTTTGAACTGCGAAGACCAAGGCCAGACATCTCTTCTAGATATTTGATTATCGATTCTCCACATAAATCATGGTTCCAGTGAGGTAATAGAGATTGTTTTCACTGCCGGCGTCATTATTATGTGTGAGGAAGGCTCTCAATGACCGTTCTAGGGCTGTCACATATAGAATGAGAGGCCTTCCTTCGACCAGGGGCATGAGCACTGGTGGGCTTAAGAGGTACTTTTTCAAGTTGTCGAATGCCTCTTGGAAGTCATTCGTCCATTGGTACGTGACCCCCTTCTTCATCAACTTGGTGAAGGGAAAACCTTTTCCTACCAGGTTGGCTATGAACCGCCTAATATAGGATAGGTGTCCCTGGAACCCCCTCAACTCAGTGATATTTCGAGGGGGTGGTAGGCTCAGGATATCCTTTGTCTTCTTAGGGTCGACTTTGATGTTGTGATGGCATATGATGAAGCCAAGGAACTTCCCTAAGGTAACCCCAAAGGTGCATTTCAAGGGGTTCATCTTTAAGCTATGTTGTTGGAGCTTGTTGAAAACAATCTCAAGCTCTGACAAGTGATACTAGCACTATCTGGACTTGACCACAAGGTCATCCACGTAACATTCAACGAATTTCCCTAGGAACGGCTTAATGATCCGATGCATGGCACGCTGATACGTGGCGCCAGCATTCTTGAGACCAAGGGGCATGACCCTGTAACAGAATACCCCTTGAGGGGCCCTGAAGGAATTGGATTCCTTGTCTTCTCTGGCCATCCTAATTTGATTATATCCGAAATAGCCGTCCATGAAGGATAGAGCCTCATACCCAGTTGTCGCATCAATTAACAACTCGGTGATTGGAACCGGGAAGTGATATTTCGGACAATGCCGATTAAGGTCTCTGAAGGAAATGCAGACGCGGATTTTCCCATTCTTTTTCTTGATAGGGATGATGTTGGCCAACCAAATGGGGTACTAGACCTCTCTGATGAAGCCTGCTTTAATGAGCTTATCGACTTCAGCCTCTATCTTGGAAGCATGTGAGGGGTGTGTCCTTCTAGCAGCCTGCTTGTAGCCCCGGTGGTCTTCTGGAAGACCCAGGTGATGCATTGCTACCTCAGGATCGAGTCCTGGAATTTCCATGTAATTCCATGCAAAGACATCCCAATGCTGCCTTAGGAAGGAGGTATATACCTCGTGTTCCTCGGGAGACATGGCCGCGCTAATGAGAGTGGTCATTTGGTCTTCTTTGGTACCCAGGTTTATTTCTCTGAGCTCATCCACAGTGGTGGAGACACCTTCCTCAAATGCAGGAGGTGCATCCCTGAGATCTTCCCCCTCTTCTTCTCCTAAGTCCTCATCTTCTTGATCTGGCGAGGAGAGAGTTTTCGGTCTGAGCCTTCGAGGGTTTGAGGGAGAGGCATCGTGGGCACCCCTGCTTGAGTATTCGTCCCCAAATCGAGGGTTGGTATATGTTCCTACATTTTCATGCTCGTCCATCGTGGCTGAAGTCATGAGGATATCTGAGTGCGTGTCCAAACTCAAACTCATACTCTCAACATGGTTGATGGGCAGGACATAATCTCTTCCAAGCAGCCTGATTGGGTCATCAGGGACCATTTCCAGGCCATTTGGAGCGGGGATCCAGTCGATGCCATCGACCAAAGGCTTCTTCTTCTTTTTCTCATAGAACCAGGCGTCAATGTAATGTGACTCAGATAGCTCTAAAGGGGCCTTTTCAGCGTGCAACGACCTGCTTTTTTCATTGATGCAGTACTTGATACACTGGTGGTAGGATGAAGGAACGTCCATGTGCTTATGGAGCCATGGCCTTCCCAGCAGGACATTGAATGTCATGCTCTGCCGGATCACCAGGAATTCTGTGTAGGCTACCAGGTCACCAAAATGGGTTCTTAGCTTAATCTATCCCATTGATTTTCTCTCACTCTTTTCGTAACCCAACAGAGTTGTGGCTGAGGGAATTAGATTGTCCTCACTGTAGCCCAACTTACGGAGTGTCCGTAGGGGAATTAGGTTAAATCCAGAGCCATTGTCTATAAAGACTTTTCGGATCTCAATACCATTCAGTGTGTCGGACACATATAGCGGTCTGATGTGTCCCTACATGATGGCATCTTCATCCTGATCGGTGAAGGAAATTACCACATTGCATTCAGCCAGGCCAGTCTCCGTCCGGTAAATCTCGGCGGCGGCTACCTTGGCTTGGAATTCTTGGGTACTGATCAAAGCTTCGATAAGCGCCTCCCTAAGGTCGGCTGACAAACTCAGGGAATCTAGGATCAAAAACTTGGCTGGTACTGACACCAGCTGCTTAAGTATGTTGTATTTTTTCTCCAGCGGTCGACGCTTCTCCGTTGGCGGGAGATTCTTAGCGGGTTCTTTGGGAGCTAGAGCATTTGACGAGGAGGGACCGGCCGCAGGGACGAATGTCGATGGTGTTCCCGCGTTTTGAGGACTTGGCCTGGCTGGTCTAATTGTGCGCACTAGGTGACCAGACACTTTCTCCTCCTCTGGGGGGTATCACAGAACAACAGGACCAGAGTGGCTTCTTGTGGGGGTGGAGGGGCATTCCCTCTCCTGCTGAGTCTGCTGAAGGTCACTCCCATGGGTTTCCATGGTATTGACGGTTTGGGTCGGGGTCCAACTGTAGGGTTGGTTTCAGTCATGGCTGCGCCTCCCCTGGTATCCCTTGCTTCTGTGATTCCTCCTCCCAGCTCCTCGTGCAGGGAACTCAGGTTCTTAATCATACCCTTTGTTAGGGAATGATTCCATGAGATGGATGACATTGATAGAACCAAATATTGGATCTTCATCCTCTGACAGGTCAACCTGGTCGGTTGTCTCTGATGATGCCATTTGGTGGGTCGGTGCCCGTTGTTCCAGATCCGAGGGCATGAAATCCGCCAGGGTCGAGACTAACTTTGTCCCCGTCGCAGACTGCTCCTCTTGTGATTGTTTCCTCCTTCGGCTTCATCCGGATGACCGGCTTGTGGAGGGTTGTGAGGCCGATGTGGTCGTCTTTGCGGCTCCAGGGGCTGCTGGTGGCAACACCGGCTTCTATAGTTGAGCTCGGTGTATGCCTTGGGCTCAGTTGATAGTCTTCCAAGTCATCCAGTTGTCAAATTTCTGCCCCTGCTTGCTGGTGACTTTCTGCCACCCCCTCCCCCTCTTTATCGGAGTCTGTGGTAGAGATACATGCCACATGTGTTGGGGGTGGTCCTAGATCAACTTTTCCAGAATCTACCATCCTCTGCAAGAGTTATTTGAAGACAAAGCACTCTCAGATACTGTGCCCCAACATTCGATGGTAGGGGCAGTAATCTGACCTGCCATCGCGGCCGACTTCTTCAGGTTTCCTCGGCTCTGGGAGGTGGAGCAAGTTGTAGTTCATGGCAGTGATGAAGTATCCATGAACTTGATCACCTCAGAACGAGTATACTTTTTGTCTTCGCTCCTCAAACTGGTTCCACTTCGATCCTCTCTGATCGTCCTATTTAGGCGGGGGCGGCCGCTGATATGCAGGGGGCCCTTGAGGATTTGGTGGAGGCCTGAGCAGCGGAGCGGGCACAGGGGCCGTCTTGAGTGTGACAGCGGACGCTTCAACTCTAGGATCTCTCTACACCAGAGCCTGCGAGGCTATTCAGGTCTTTGAATTAGTCCACTGCAGGGAGTCCTCAATTCTATGGGCAATATCTGGGAGATGGCGGAAGCCAGTGGTGCACTCCACCGGTATGAGCGGTGTTCGCAGCTCATCTCTAAGATTATCAATGCATATGGCTAGAATATAATCTTGAGGCATTGGCCTATTAATAGAATAGGTCAGACCATTCCATCTAGCGATGAAATCTGAGACCCTCTCATTCTCCCTCTACTTGCAGTTCATGAGATCGTTGACTGTTGTTTTAGGCAGCGTTGAGCTGAAGTGGAATAGAAACTGCTGTCAGAGGTCCTCTCAGCTCTTTATTGACTAGGCTAGCAGACTCGTATACCAGATGAAGGCAGATCCTTGCAAGGTCCGTACGAATCATCTGAGTTTCACTGCTTCTTGTTGTTCCGGAGTCCCCATCATAGGGGCGCAATAGGATGTGTAGTGCATCAAATGCTGCTCTGGATCACCTGATCCATTGAAGATGGGGAATAAAGGGCTCCTAAAATTGGGTGGAGGTGGTGTGTTGATCACCCAATCTAGGTAGGGTTTCCGCTCTGGCTGTATTGGGGCGTGTCGACCTTCCATCGCTTCCTATCGAGCTATTAGTGCCTTGATGGTATTGGTGAGTCCCTGGTTGACATCCTGTTGGGCCCGGTCCTGGGCAGGTGTATCCGGAGGAATTGCCTGAGGATCCGGATTGGCCAGTACCAAGGGTGCATATTCTGTCTAGGGTACCCTCGTAGGGTTCGGGAATACTTGATCTGGTTGCCTCCTATGTGGAGGGAAATCCTGGTATTCATCATCCATGTTCAGGTAGTTGGACGGACCAGGTGCCTCATTGGCCAGGAGCCCTGATCATGCTTCGTTTGTCGGGGCATGCCTTAGCCTTTGAGGTGCACTTACTGGGAGTGCATGACGTGGCTCTTCTTGGGATGCACTTTCAATAAGGCGGTTCCTCTGGAGTAGCTCGGCGTTAAGCCGCCTCAATTCTTTCATCTCTTTTTCCTGTCGAGTGAACCTCTCCTCGAGCGTGAGTGGCTCGTTTTTATCGAGAGAGGGGGACGGGTTAAGGGTCACCGTTCCTTTGTTCTTGTCCTTGTTAGAAGCTTGCAGGGTAGGTGAAGGGAGGTTAGATAAAGGGGCGACCATATTTAAAGTGTCCCTCTAGTTCCGGGTGTGCACACCTGGGGGTTCATTGTGAGTCACAGCCTGACCGGAACCATCGTCTCCCGATCTGTCCGGATTTGCATTTTCTCCGGTTTCACCCATGGGGTTAGCCTCTATGGAATTGATTAACACATATTTCGGATTGAAAGGAACATCATCTTCCAAATAGGAATAGGATCTCCCACGTCTTCTGCTGGCCTTCCCTTTCATGACCTGGGATTACCCTCAGACTTCTTGACGATGGGTGACGTGGAGAGTTCTTTGATGTGACCTTAAAGTGCACCTTCCTCTCAAAGGGGATAATGATTCATATGATGGGATAGGACGAGAGCCTCCTCTTCTGATTGTCCTCCCTATACAAGTGAATACTGACTCTCGTGGAGGAGGTTGTTGTTGAGGGGGTAATAATGCCCCCATCCCTAAGGGCTAGGACTGGCTCCATTCCTTGGATGTTGAGTCTCTTCCCTGTTTTATTGGTCTTATGGAGGAATTTGTTGTTAAAAATTCCCCCAGCCCTGCAGGCTGGGGTTGACCCCTGGATGGCGGCAGTGGCTGCGGCTATCGCGACCTACCTGATCTCGCGTGCCCCCATTCAAGGGTGAATCGGATCTGGTGCTGAATTCACCTATGGATCAGTCTCTTCTAGGGAGGTAGGCAGAGATCGTTTATTGTCCTCTCTTAGGTGAGAGGCCTGTTGTATGCACTCGGTGGCCTAATTCAGAAGTTTTTTAATGGCTCGTTCCCACTGGGCCTGACGCTTCTGGGACTTACTCAAGGCCCGATGTGGTTGGGTGTGTTGCCTCTCCTAAACAGGGGGTCCACCCGATTGTTGTCTTGATGTGATGATGTTGCAAGACACCATACCGAACAGGTTCTTCTGGGATGGGAGAGGAGTGAAATGCAGAGCTCCGTGTTACACCCCGCCCCTGATATGGACTCCCGTCAGAGCGTCACCGATGAGGCGGCACAGTTCGTGCAGTGCACGGAGGCAAGCTGCCTCCATATTCCCTTTGCACCTCTTGGGTCGTTGTTGTCACATCGAGGAAAGGGCCTCCAGTTCGATGTGATGAAGGAGGTCCCCTATCATCTTGACATTGTCTGCATACCTGTCATAGGGCAAGAAGCTCGATTTCAGCCGGCAGAGGGTTGTCCATATATTATGGAGGATACTTTGCATGCATTCATCCGATAGATCCCTGGGTATGTCGTACTGAGAGGTGTTCGTAGGCCAAAAAATAAATTTTATATCATTCTTGGCTAGTCGTTTCCTCATGTGCAGCATATCGGCATACTCCTCCGCCAATTATTCCTCTACCTGGTCATCCCAACTGAGGCGCTCACTGCTAGTGTGATCAGAGGCAGTGGGACCAGTAGGTTCTGAATCATTATGTAAGCGATTCTGAGGTGGTTCAGAAGATGAACGCGGCCCCAGACCGTCTCCTGATCGAAGAAGGGCGTCGTTAGCGACAATTTCGGAATCTGACATGCTCGATTCAATCCTTCTGAGTGCCTCAGCATACGAGGGCTTTTCGGCGCTTGATTCTGCAGGAGGAGGACCTTCCTGTCGATATGATATGTCACCGCAGGGAGGACCTTCGTAATGACGGTCGTAACGACGAGGACTACCATTACTGCTTGATGCTTCACCGCATAGAGGACTTTTGCAGTGCACACCCTGGGGAGGGCCTCCAAGGCATGTTTCAGCAAGGGGAGGACCTTCTAGCTGCGTAGCGTTGTTATGGGGAGGACCTTCGCAATAACTTCCATTATGATGAGGATGGCCATTAGGGCTTGAATTTAGACGTGCATCCTGGGGAGGACCTTCAGGACATGCCGCGACAAGGGGAGGACCTTCTTGTTTGTTGGGGCCATTGTGGGGAGGACCTTCGCACTGGAAGCCGTGGTGGCGAGGACTACCATCACAGCTGCGGAAATGGGGAGGACTACCATTACTGCTACTGCAGGGATAATATATGTGGGATACATCTTGGGGAGGTCCTCCATAATGTACCGCAACGAGGAGAGGACCTCCGTTATCAGGGTGGCGAGGACTACCACCGTGACCTGATGCCTAGTTGCGTGGAGTTCTGTTGCAGCGTAACCTCTGGGGAGGACCTTTAGGGAAGGCCACGACAAGGGGAGGGCCTTCTTGTCGTGATGATATGTCACTATGGGGAGGGCCTCCGTAGTTGCAACTATGATAGCGAGGACTACCATCATAATCTGTGGTCACACTGCATGGAGAGTGACTGCAGTGCATACCCCAGGGAGGACCTTCAGGGTGGGCCGCAGCAAGTGGAGGACCTTCTTGCTGCTTGATCTTCTGGTCACGTAGAGGGTTTCCGTGACTCTCATCAAGAGAGAAGCTCTCATGACCGATCGTTATATGCCCTCAGGGGAGGCCCCCACGAGTTCTCTGGGGAGGACCTTCAGAGCTGCTGGTAGCGACATTAAGGGGAGGACCTTCGCAACTACTACTTCCACTCCCATAATTTGGTAATGGGTGGGCAGGGTTTCGAGCCTTTTTGGCATGCTTAGTGGCATTTGGAACCCCAGCTTCCTGTATAGAGGAGTCATGAACTCGCTCTTTATTTTTCAGCTGCCTTCGGCGCATTCGGGGCGCTCTTTTGCGGGCAGCGGGGACCGTCTGCTATTGACAACGGCCTTCACCTTTGGTTCCCTATCTAATTGGGTCCCACGATGTTTCTGGGATACACCGACGAACATCTTGACTTTTAGTAGGGATATATGCCTACTCTGGAGCATCCACTATGATGGACGGGTGTCCCCCAGTTGGAACGAGTGAAGCTGCTCGATCCGGTTGCCCTTGCGTTGTAGAATATAGACGGCAACCCTCCTGGGCTGAAGCAGGGATGCAGATCTGCTCTAAGGCGGCTATCTCATCTCTTAGAAGAGTTGCCTCAATTTGGGAGACGGGCTCATGGGCTCGAGTCCTTGTTGTTACCGCTGATGCAATTACATGGTGGCAAGTCTGCAAGATATGATATGGGATTGATACCTGCTCATCCATTATTTCCAGGATATGTAGAGAGACATCTTTGGCTGGAACGGGTATGAAGGCCCATTCCGGTATCGGAGTAGGAATATCCTGCTCCGGTCCTCCAGTGGTCAGTGGGTACTGACAATTCTCCTGTATCGGGGTAGGTGAACAAATATTCCCTTGTACCGGGATACGCCGGTTTCTCTCTCTGTTTGCCTCCACATCAGGGTGGCAGACTTTACTTGCATCCGCAGGGAGCTGGCCCTACATATATTGGTTTCCCATCGTATCGAGTCGGTGGCCTTTGTTGGTAGGGAGACGTGCCTGCCTATGATTTGCCGCCACATCTGGGTGGCAGGCTTTGTTGATCGCCACCATATCAGGATGACAGGCGTCTGAAGCAACTGCCAGGAGCTGTTCTTGCAGGTGCCGGGTCACCACCATGCCGAGCTGGTGGGATTCACGACCCTGGGCAGGGAGAGGTGCATGTCGGGTAAGTGTCATCCTACGTGAGCGACGGGCCTGATAGAGCTCGGTGGGGATGCACATCGGCTCATATGATGCCACCATGTCTGGATGGCGGGCTTGGGAGGAGCGAACAGGTGTAGGTGCCTGTTCATGGTATGTCTTCGTGGTTGAGCAGTGGAGCTCCTCCTCAGGGACTAGGGTGATGACCTGTCCCCGATTGTACGTCTTCCGCCCTTGTCGGGCGGTCTGAGGGGCCGGAGCTCGGGGAGCGTGGGCCTAAATCCTCGGGGAGACATCCTCCTCAGTGTGAGGATGTCAGGTCGCAGTGTGACCGCGGTGATGTCTTTTGCCGGGGGCCTGCGATCGGAACCCCCGTTCAATAGGGATGAAGTCCTCAACGTCGACCTCATCCACCTCCCTAAGATAAGGGAGGTATGCATTGACCTGTTCCATGGATAGACTCCAAAAACGGTTGGAGACAGCGACAGGGGTTGTCTGGGTCCGCCTTTGTGGCCACTGCTGGGAAGGCGACCGAGGAGTTATAGCGGATCGGAGGGCGTGCATGGACGCCTCCACCATTGGGAGAGTACCATTCACGTGGTACTCTCGGATCAGCGTGTCCGAAACCCAGCGCTGAAGACTCTGGGTGGGTGATGGGGTCCTCTGTTGTTGAGGAAGTCCCATCCTTGTGTTGTTGGAAATGCACACTTGTGAGTTCCTTTGCGATGCCATTAGATCGAAGGGAGTTCTGAAAGTAGTGCCTACAAAACATTTTAGAAAATACAAGCAGCAAACCCATCAAAGCAACATCTCATAATCCCATGCATAGTTAATGACCTCACTTTTCCCTCCTTTAGAGCATAAGGGGTCACTGGGTGAGATTAGGTTGAATCTGTCATGTTTGGTTAAAGATTCACGTCGGGTTCACCATTTTTTGTTTTGTTCTTGGTTTTCCGGCCACGAAACGCCCAACGGCTCCGTATCCAATGATTGATGGACATGCTTTCCAAAGGCAGGCGTTCACCGGATGGTCTACCCAGTGACTCTTAAGAACTCACATTGGTCGAGAGGATGGAAAGTCGGGATCATCTCACCCTTTTTGGGGTGGAAATTATTGCCTGTTCCGAGACTCTCTTATAGATTTAAGACGTATTCTTATGTTCGCGAATCTTTAGTTTAAACCCGAACATAGTATCCACGAATTTAACCTTGGTGGGAAACGGTCAACTGGACTCAGCGGTTTGGAATCATTTATGCCCGAGGTTTACCATCCCTCATTGGATTAATGACCCCGAAGGGCTGGAACTCGCTTGAGGCGGCACTAGGAGTGGTGCAGTGAACTGATGTGGAGATGGTCAGATCGACCGGCTGTTGGGATTGAACCTCAGGGAGGCTTCCTACGTACCCTGTTTAGGAAGTGGGGATCAATGTCCACGTAGTTTGGATAGGTGTTGGGGAACCGACGTGAAAAGAGACCACGTGGTCCGATGGGTGGTGGGCTTGAACCTCATGGAGGCTTCCTACGTACCCTGTCTTGGAGGCAGGGATCAAAGTCCACGTAGTTTGTATAAACAGTTTAATGTCATGCTGGACGGGGGAATACAGTTTAATGTCATGTTGGAAGAGGTTGGAACTCGACGTGAATAAATGACTGAGTGGTGGGCTTGAACCTCATGGAGGATTCCTACGTACCATGCTTTGGCATGGATCGAAGTCCTCATAGTTCTCTTTGGCTTGGGGCTTACGCTCTGGGGTAGCCAAGAATGATGGGTTGGGGCTTACACTCTGAGGAGGCCCATAGAAGGATTTCATGGTCGATACTTACTCTAAGCCCACGTGAGTCATGCTTGGTGTTAGAAACAAGAGGCAGCAGGGACCAGAGGATCACGTCGCGAAAGGTGCATCCGTGAGAAGTGGAGTGGGGATTACGCATGAAGATGGCCCAGGGTGATAAATTGGGGCTTACACTCTGAGGAGGCCTAGAAGGTCGGGGCTGACTCCGAGATGGACGCCCGGGGCGACAAAGCCCAGCGGGAGAGGAAAAGGGGGTGCTCCTGTTCCCATCTCCTCTCATGCAGTGCATGAGGGCTTCCTTCTGATGGGTATTTTACCATCTTCGAGGAACCCTCAACAAGTAGAGGGGCAGAAAAGGGATTCCCGAGCTCAGACTCCACATTATCGTGGGAATGTGAACCTAGGAATGCTTTGGGAAACTACGCAAGGGTCATGGAAACCCCTTTTCCCCTATTTACCGTGGGTATGTGAACTCAAAACGGCGTGCTGATGTGCCTGAAAGTTATACCACGTGGATCTGGTGGCTCTGGCAGAGGCCTCGGCTCGGGGCCGATGAATAGGCCAACGAGGGAGTCGTGGAGGGCCTGGCTGGATCGAAAGGATTTTACATGGCTCTGGAAATGAGAACACCGAAGTATTTGGCGAGCCACTGAGAGGTATTGGTGGTGGCGCCCTTCACGTGGGAAAGTTCCACGTTACTGGAGAAGCCGTTCGCGAACCAGGGCAGTCCGTGGACTGATTGGCGTCCCGCGAACTAGGGTGGTTCGCGACTTCAGGTTCAATCCCTGAACTGGGGTGGTTCACGGCTTCAGGCTCAATCCGTGAACTAGGGTGGTTCGCGGAGGATTCCAGGCAGGTAGTGGCGGCCAAGGGCGGCGTCGGTCGAAGGATCGTCAGTCAGGGTTTTGCCCATGGAGGAGGGTGCTCCGCGGTACCACGGATGGAAAAAGAGGTATAAACTCCCTGGTCCACGGGGAAGTCATCCGCGGAGGGGGGGTATGGTTCGCGGTTCTCCTTTTTGTTATTTTAGGTTCGCAGTTCACCAAATTATTATGCGTTTTCCCATTCCCTCTTAATTCATATACCTACTGTGGTTCGTGGATGGGAATTTCGCTGTTTGCAAACTCCGAAGCCTTCCTTCGACTGATCTCCTTCCTCCGAATCTGATTCCAGTTCTCCGATCCCTTCTTCTTTCCCCCTTGGTCTCCTTTTATAGATTGGGGAAAGGACTGTATCTATGGCCACGCGACACCTATTGCGGAGGCCCATAACCAAATACCCGATTCACAGCTGACTTTGTCAATCCACGATTCGCGGTGGGTATTGATCGCTCCCCTCCTCCGCGAGGCGAACTTAGGGGGTGCTCCGCGGCTGCGGAGGGTTCTGCCTCCATTCTGCGAACAACAACGGGTGCGGCTTGAGCCGATCGATGCGGTCCGCGGTTGGGGTGGTTCGTGATGGTGAATTGGACTGGCATCCATCCTGCCTCTTGACCGCGAAGCCTCTCCGCCTCCATTTCACGAATGAAAATGGTTCGCGGTGGTGGGTGCCTTATGGTGCCTGGCCACATTGTGCTTCCATGGACCAGTTGGCGGACCGGTCCTTTGTGTCTCCTCTTTGATTATTTTGCCCCAATTCTTTGGGGAATTTGGGTAAAATCTCTTTTGCGGATTTATCAGGACCCTGCAATCACCTAGTATAAATAATTTGGAATATTATTCTACAGGTGAACTCAAGTTTCTAATTTATTTGGATAAAGAAATAGTTATAATATATTTTAGATAAAGCAAATATTCCCATGGTAATAATTCATAATAAAAAAAGTGTGATCAATCATAGATGAATCCAGTACAGAACTCATATTCTAAACATACTAAGACTTTATACTAAATTATTAAATATAATGGGGGACAATAAGTTTTCAAGTTAGATCACATTTATATAAATAAATAAGTGATATAAATTTTTACAATACTATTATACACACTAGAATTTGAGAAGAATAAGTTGAATCTTGGAGTTAAATCACCTCATAATGTTTAAAGAGGTTGATAAAATATCCACCCCCCATATGTTTTAATTTTTTAGCATGGTTGTTCATTTTTTTATTCAATTAGTTGGAAACTACCATTTTGGATATTTGTTAAATGGGAAATAGTTTGTGGAATTCAAGTAAAGGAATAGAAAAGTGTCAATATGGTCAAGGGGGAATATTATTGAGGTGAAGTATTGTAGCACATGAGTCCCCAAAATAAGTGGTATATATGATCCATTGAGAATTTTTTGAAACAAATAAATGAAATAAATAATGATGATAATATATGTACAAATTTTATTGATAAAACAAGTATAAATACCAGTGGTATGAAGATATATATTTATAACACTACGAGAAAACAGTGTTTTAGCAGCGGTTTTTTTGTGGCGGTTTTTAAAACCGCTGCGAAAACCCGCTGCTAATTTTTTTTGAATTTTTTTTTAATTCGCTGCAATTTTTTAGTGGTTGTTTAAACCGTCGCTAAATTGTTTTTATTTTTTTAATTTTTAATTTTTTTTATTTTTTAAATTTTTTAAATTTTTTATTTCTTTATTTTTTTATATTAGTAATTTATTTATTTATCTATTTATTTTATTTATTTATTATTTATTTATTATTTATTTATTTATTTATGTATTATTTATTTATTTGTTTATTTTCATAATTTATTTATTTATTATTTATTTATTTATTATTTGTTTGTTTGTTTGTTTAATTTTTTTAAAAAATATCTTCTAAAAAAATTAAAAAAAAATTAACGGTGACTTTTTTAAAAAACCGCCGCGAAATAGCGACGGTTTTTTGAAAACCGCCGCAAAATTTACGAAAAAAAAATTTAAAAAAAATTAAAAAATTATTTATGATCCGAGAGTCCTTTTCAGCTCCACAACCATTCAAATTAAAGTTTATAAAATGAGAAAAAACCAATTTAGAATTAAATCATGTGATAATCAAAGGAAAAAAAATATATTCAAAATTCAAAAGTCGAAAATCAAACTCGAACTTCAAACGACCATAACTTTTAATCTGGGTGTCTGTTTGAGCTCTATTACATATCAAATCGAAGCCTGCAACGATCTCTACACCGCTTAGGTCTGGTACCAACTCTTGAGTATTTTACTCTTTTTTATTCAACCAGAAAGGCCTAGAATCCCTCTGAAACAGAGGTTTTAGTTGCAGACACTGATTTCATAAAATTCAAAAGGTTATAACTTTCAATCCATGTGTCCATTCGACCTGTACCACATATCATATCAAAGCTCATTTCACGATCTTAGATTTGACTGGTTATGGCACATAAAAATGAGTATTAGATCATATTTTATGACCATTTCTGTGTTTTTAGGGTTTACAGAGGTTCTTAATGTTTTATGATACATTTAATTAATTAATTATTTATTTATTTATTTATTTAATATTAATTAATTAATTAATTATTAATTAGTTATTATTTATTTAAATATTATTTATTATTAGGTATTTATTCATTTATTTATTTATTTATTATTTAGTGATTATGTACACATTAATTATTAATTTATTTTTAATTTATTTATTAATTAATTATTTATTATTTATTATTTATTATTAGTTTATTATTCATTTTTATTTATTTATTTTATTATTTATTTATTTATTCATTATTCATTATTTATTAATTAATTATTAATTATTAATTAATTAATTATTATATATTATTTATAAATTTTTAATTATTAGTTATTAGTTATTATTAATTTTTAATTATTTATTATTTATTTATCTATTTATTTAGTTATGTATTTACTTCTTTATTATTTATTATTTATTTTCTATTTTTTAATTTTTATTCTTTATTCATTATTCTTTATTTTTTATTCCTTATTATTTATTTTTAATTTAATAAATATTAATTTATTATTAGTTTATTATTCATTTTTTAATTATTCATTATTTATTAATTAATGATTATTATTTATTATTTATTATTTATTAATTTATTATTTATTAAAGATTAAATATTGAATATTGAATATTGAATATTAAATATTAAATATTAAAATATTAATTATTAATTATTAATTATTAATTTTATAATTATTAATTATTAATTATTAGTTATTATTAGTTATTAATTATTATTAAATTATTATTTGTTTATCTATTTGTTTATTTATTTATTTATTTATTATTGATTATTTATTGATTATTTATTAATTAAATATTAAATATTTATTAAATATTAAATTTTGAATACTTCATATTAAATATTAAAATTAAATTATTAATTATTAATTAATTTTTATTCAATTTATAATTATGAATTATGAATTATTAGTTATTATTTATTATTATTTATTAATTAATTATTAATTATTTATCTATTTATTTATTTATTTATTTATTTATTATTTATTTATTATTTATTATTTATTATTTATTATTTATTATTTATTATTTATTAATTTATTTTTAATTTACTAAATATTAAATTATTATTAGTTGATTACTCATTTGTTATTTATTTAATTATTTATTCATTATTCAATATTTATTATTTATTTATTATTTATTTATTAATAATTTATAAATTATTTATAAATTATTTATAATTTTTGAATATAAATTATTAATTCTTAACTCTTAATTCTTAATGATCAATTATTAATTATAAGTTATTATTAAATATTAATCATTAATTATTAATCATTTATCATTTATTATTTGTTATTTATTATTTATTATTTATTATTTATTATTTATTATTTGTTATTTATTATTATTTATTATTTATTTATTTATCTATTATGTATTAATTTTTATTTATTTATTATATATTAAATTATTTTTTAATTAATTTATTATTTATACATTACTTACATATATATTATGTTATATATTATATGTTATATATTATATATTATATATTATATATTATATATTATATGTTATATATTATATATTATATGTTATATATTATATATTATACATTATACATTATATATTATCTATTATCTATTATCTATTATGTATTATCTATTATCTATTATATATTATATATTATCGATTATATATTATGTATTATATATTATCTATTATATAATACCTAATATATAGTATATAATATATATTATATAATATATATTATATATTATATATTATATATAAAAATTATATATTATATATTAGATATTAGATATTAGATATTAGATATTAGATATTATGTATTATCTATTATGTATTATATATTATATGTTATATATTATATATTATATGTTATATGTTATATATTATATATTATATATGATTAATTATTAATTATTGATTATTGATTAATAATTATTGATTAATAATTATTTAGTTTGTATCTATTTGTTGTATATTACTTGTTTTTCTAATTAATATACATATGTGTGTGTGTGTGTGTAAATATATTAAATTCGATTTATTGATCACATGAAGAGCCTGCTGGAGTGGTAAAGTCTTTGGAGAATAAGCAAGAGGTAAGAGGTTCAAATCTCACCCAACATAGAATTTATATATGTGGCATGGACTAATGCATGGGAATGAGCATGGACATAGACTTATGCATAGAGATGAATGGGCATGTGCTTGGTAATAATAAATAATAAATAAATAAATAAATTACTAATATAAGAAAAATAAATAAATAATAAATAAATAATGAATAAATAAATTAAATAAATAAATAAATTACTAATATAAAAAAATAAAGAAATTAAAAATTAAAAAAAATTAAAAATGATTTAGAGACGGTTTAAACCGCCGCTAAAAACCACCGCTAATTAAAAAAATTAAAAAATTAAAAAAAATTAAAAAAAATTAAAACGATTTAGCAGCGGTTTAAACAACCGCTAATAACCACCGTTAATTATTTCCCAACGCACAATTTAGTGGCGGTTTTCCAAAACAGTCATAGAATGATTCAGCGGCGGTTTAAACCGCAGCTCAATATAAATTTTGGCGTAGTGTAAATAAATCTAAAATATATATTTATGTATCATGAATTTCTATATAGACTTATAGTTATATATGAGTTTTTAGTTTTCTATTTGAACTCTTTGGTGATCTTGATAATTTTCAAAAACACATTTTGAGTGATAAGGAACATGGGAATATCCATTAAACCCAAAGGGGGAGAATGCTGGAACATAGATTGATCTAAAAGAGGATAATATTAGAATATATTATGATTTTTTTGTTTACTTTTAGTTGTTTATAATTAATGAAATTTTGTATTAATATATATTAGGGATATTTTTTAGAATGAAAGATTGTATAGAATTTTTTTAATGGGATAAAGATAACTTGAAGAATGAATTATTTGGATTTAACATTTCTGGTGAATTTGAATATTATTTAATAATAATTATGGTCTATTTATTAAGTTGAAAAAGTTAGTGTATTGTTGAATATGTTTTGAAAAGTCCAAAAGTATGAGTGATGAAGGGTAAAAATGATATATTATTACATAAAAACACCCCATTATTATTATTTATTTTATAGAGAAATAGTTGCAATGAAGTGGATAAAGAAAGCCGATGCTACTAGATAACATTGTAAATAAAACACTATGTGGTGTAATGTCATGATTTTCAAGGAGGGGTCTTATAGAAGAAGTGTTCAATGTTTTCTAGAATTGGAATATGAATAGAACATTTTACTATATCGGTATTTGGGAAGATTTTTTTTCTAGTTGAGTTTTTTTATGTTGATTTTCATGAGAAAATGGAAATTGGAATTGTTTGTTGTTGAAGGACATGTTTTTTCAATATTAAATGAAACATGATAAAATTAAATTCAACATTACATGGTGAATTATATTGATAGATTTCCAAAATTTTAAATGCAAACAATTTTAGGATATTGATATTCTATATATCATGGTTTTCAAAAGATATTGTACTCAAAGATGAAGAATCCACGTTTGGTACAAACACAATGTGTTTTTAGAAATTTTTATATGTTTTAAAAAATTAAAAATTGTAAAATTATTGGATTATATAGCTAATAAATGGGAGATTTAACTTGATTATCATGAATAGTTGTAATGACCAGTTGTTATATAATACATGTAATAAAAACTGAAATATTATTGGATAAATAACCATGAAGATATTGAAGTATTTAATCACAGAACATGGTATAAAAAACATGATGAACTTATTGAATATTTGAGAGTAGGAGAGATATTATGTTTCTAATTGATAGATCATATTCTAAAATAAATATTTTGAAGTAATGGAAGGAGATGGAGTTAAAGAGAAATAAAATTCTTAGTTTTTTTATTGATCACATATTGATTTTTAATTATAATGGTCTAGTGATTGTCTTTATTTTCCTTGTCTTGAAGCACAATATAAATGGAAATAAGAGGTGGTGATCCTTGGAATTTATAATGAACTAATCCTAAAATTGTATCCATATAATAGTGGCCTGTTATATTTTTTTAGATCAACTAATATTTTTTGTATACTTCTTATACTTATGTTATTTAGGTGAATTGAGTAAAATTTATATGTCATTTTGATTGATATTCTTTCCTCAAATAATGTGCTTAATTGGATTGATGGAATATGATATTGAGTTTTTACTAACATAATAACAAGTTCTATTTGGTGAAACAATTCACTCATCATAATTCAATTTTTCCCTCATCTTAATGTTATTCACACCTCAATATCCTAAAAAACTAATCATAGAATATTTTGGTGTGGTGTTATAGATATAAACCACATATTTATACTATAAAATGTTCTATTCACACCCATATATACAATAATTATATGGGAATGTCTCAAAAAATTGGTTCTAGACTACAAACACACTTTCTAAGGAATGATTTTATGACTACTCGAGGATTTTAGTATGTTCAATATTAATAAGTGGGTAAACTCATTATAAATAAGATAATGAAAATTTATTTATTTTAAAATAGGATTTGAATGATATAAAAGTGGGACATTACAATATGTTAGGTACCATTTTTCTTGATTATATTATTGTTTCAATGTTATTTGATACAGTGTATCAAAATAAATTATTTATTTTCTATTATATGATATATTGTGGTTTTTTGTGGAAATAATGTATCATATAATGTGAATTAAAACACCTCTTAGAGATTTGAAAAAATAGGTTTTTAAGTGTTTTCCTTATGCCATCACAATAATAACTGTTCATTTATCATGATACTTAACCATTCAAGAGATGAATTTTATTTATATTAATATTGGGTAGGATGGATTGATAAAATTGAAAGCTACATGTAGACTATTGATGTTAGAAGGAAAATTTTCTTCATATAAGGTTAAGTTCATACTTTTAGAGGTGTTTCATCAGAATATTGGTAGATATGTAATTATTTTTATGTGAATTAGCATTATATCTTGTAGTATACACTCTTACTATGGGAATGGAAGAAATTTTTGAATATATAAGGTTTAAAAGGGTTGAGAATTAGAGTCCAAATGTTTTTATAAATATTTTTCTTAACAACATCTTTATAGAATGTAATATTTCACTATTTTTTTCTTTTTAAGAACATGTATGATACCTTTTCTTTTTATCAAATTGCACTAGGTAAACTCAGATAGTTGGATGCTTAGTTTGAGTACATAGAAACTAAAAGGATAATTAGATTTATTAGCTCATATTGTGATATTTTTTTGCTCCCTTTAATAAATGAAGATGGTTCCCTATAGTTATGCATTGATCATAAAAAAAATTTGAACCACGTTACAGTCACTAAAAACTATGGCATCCAAGAATTGATTATTTGTTCAATTAATTAATTTGTACAAGATGGTTTTTCTATATTGATGTAGGATATTAATATAAATACTTCAATAAAAGATATTTGTTATCCATTAAATACTTTTTTATAAATTTTGTACCAAATAAAAATATTATGTTTTGTCTTTTTTATAAAAAAATTATATAGATGTTTTTATGTTAATGAATAACATATTTCATTTATATATAGAATCACATTTTATATTATTTATCATTGAAATATAGTTGTATTAATGTTATTTATTCAAATATAATCATTATTAGTGGTTTAATTGGGTACTTTTTAGGAACATCACCTCTATGTGAATTTTTCTAAATATACCTTCCACATTAAATAAGTTATGTTTATCAATCATGTGATTTCATAAGAAAACAATTTTGAGCATGGGCAGATATGGGGTTTTTTAGTAAGAATCAAATAAATTATTTTATTAATATAATATATTAGGGATAGACGAATATTATTAAAACTTAGTTTTTTTATATTTTTAACCCATATACATTTCAATAATGGCATTAGAAAAAATAATTTCAATTTCAAAAGACTCTTCAATTACATACACCTTTTATAGAGATCAAGGGTAGCTTAACATTATAACATGTTCCCTTTTTACCAAATTTGAGGTATTTATGTGCAATATACTATTATTCCTTTAGGATAGTTCATGAATATATTTTTAGGAATGGTAATCATGGAATAACATATGGTTCATGAGAGTAGATACCCCAATAAAAGAAATACCTTATACATCACCTCAAGTCCTCAAGTGTATCACATACTTAGAAATCATTGTGCGTCTACCTATTGATTAATAAGTCTATATTTTACCTAGAATATTATAGCATTAAGTATATCTCATATTATAATTTTTTTAAATTTATAATGATGGTGGAAAGAATATATTCCCCCCTTTGACTTGGAGATTCTTTACACAGTAGGAGAAGTGAATACTATGATTGGTTCCTCGAGAAAAAAATCCCATGTACAGGTTATTCAAGAAAATCACTACTGGAAAGGGGAGTTTTCCCAACACTTGTATACCAATGGTTCAAAGAACCGTTGGTATATGTTGTCTTTCCCAACGGTTTATATAAACCGTTGGTAAAGACCTTCAAGAACTAACTTTTCCCAACAGTTTCATAAAACCATTGGGAAAAGTGGGGAAAAACATAGTTTTCCCAACGGTTTTATGAAACCATTGGGAAAAGTTGGGAAAAACATAGTTTTCCCAACGTTTTTATGAAATCGTTGGGAAAGATTGGGTTTTCCCAATGGTTTTTAAAAACCGTTGGGATAAAAAAGCCCCAAATACCTAAATGCAGGCAGCGGCCTCCCCATGATTCCAAAAGCCTTCCGCTAGTCTCCAGACGTGATTCCTTGGCAGAAGCACTTCCCAATCCCCACATCTTCCATCGGATCAGCAGCTACCAGGTTATACTCTTTCTATATTTTATCAAGGATATAGTTCCACCTCTTATAAAGTATATCCTTCTATTCTCAACGATTTTTTTATTCCCAATTTTTAGGTTTTTTGTAAAATTTTATGATTTTTCCATGAATTGTGTACTCAAATCCCTATATCGGTGTATGTCCAATTAATGTTTTCATTACCCATTTACATTTAGAAGGGAATGGTGTCTCTTTATTGTGTTCTAATTTCGAATATTCTTAGTTTTTTTTAATCTGGTTCAAATATTATAGGTTCATGTATAAGAACTAATAAGAAATTGTTTGTAATATTTATTAATATTATTTCATGAAAATCACTCTTTCATTAAGATCATGCCAAACATGAAGATCTTGTTCATCTTAATTTTTGTACACTATGTGTATTACATAACAAGTATTTTCATGTTTCTATCAATATATATATATATATATATATATATATATAATGACACATTGTTCACTTATCCTTTGCACAATAGAACATATGGAGTATCTTCTTGAACTTTGCCAAATAGTATGTGGTCCCTAATTATTACTTCTTCCTTCTTCATGAAACTAATTCACAGAATGTCAAATTCACAATATTAGTGAATATTATTTTTTCTAATATAACCATTAATCATTCTGCCTTCGACATCATACATGTGTTATTCAATCACATTTTTAAAACACAATGACCATTTTCACTAATTTGGGGTTCCTCAAAATGCTTGGGAAAATCAGAAAAATGTATGAATTGAATCGTGTTTCTCATATGGTTTCATGGATACAATTTCATCTCAAAAATCATGACTGCATGGTTCAAATATCATGAGGACCATGAGATTATTATTCTTCACACAAATGAAGTTTTTTTCTACAACTATGTGTTTTTGTTTTCACTTTTGATTTGGCCGAAAGGGGAGCTTTGTGGTCATTAATCATGGTTGTGGGTGGTAATTTATGATGTAAGATAGTATGACTTCATTTTACTTGATATATCCAATATTATTATTGATTTATGTTCAATTTTATTATCTTTAATAAGTGATGTTATTTAATAAGTTGTTATTAATGGTTGTAATAATGATGATATGGTATAAGGGTTCATATGGTGTGTATAAGGGTTCACATGGTGTGTATAATGGTTTACATGGTATCAGTGAACTCAAGTCATTAATTTAAGTCTTCATTCACACTATCATGTAAGAAATTGAATGATGTAAACCCATCCTCACATGATTTCTTACCTTATATAGTGTCCAACATATAGAATACGAGCTTTTGAATTCATCAGTTAACCAGGATCATATATTCCATTTCCCCCAATATGATTGTACTAATATAACTTTAGGGTCAAATAAATATGGTTCTTATTGTACATTGTATATTATGTGTCCTTCTTGGCCAATACTCACTTTTATGAGGGTGGGGTTCTTTTCACTACATCGACTAGAAAATTCTTCCTTTATCATTTACTTAAATGTATTTTCTATTAATGTTCAATCCTATTGAATTGTTTATGACAAAATGACTTATATAAATTCTTTTTACAGAATGGACAGAAGTTGGATGTATGAAACCGATCGGATCTCAAGCTATTTTCAAAACAATTTGGAGAGCTTTATAGATTTTTCATTTCATAATGCTTCAGATAGTGGTCGCATACACTGCCCATGTTCCAATTGTGTTGGTAGACCTTGGTTGAGCCATGAAGAAGTCAGCTACCACATAACCAAAAATGGTTTTCAAGCAAACTACTTTGTGTGGTATCACAATGGGGAGAAAATGAAATCTCAAATTGGTGATGATCGAAATGAAAAGAATGAAATGGAGAATTTGTTAGATGATCGGTTTCCATTTATTCGTCATCACGAAAAAGAAAGGATTTCGACTCAAGAAGACTTTGATATGAGCACAGCTGATGCATCTAGTGAAAATGATGATATTGATAGGGTGAAAAAATTGAATGATGCTGCCACGACTCCAGTATATCGACAATGTGATAAAATGAAAAAGCTGGAATTTTTAATCTGGTTTTTTCATGGGAAAACTATGTATGGGATTTCTAATACAGCAATCGATTACAATCTTACCCTCTTGAAGGATTTACTTTTAGATGATGCAGATATTTCCTCAAACCACTATATAGCAAGGAATTTAGTTGATGAACTTTGATTTTCATGAAACAAAATTCATTCTTGCCCGAAAGATTGTAGTTTATTCTGGGAGGAAACCGCTGAACAAAATGATTGTATTAAATGTGGCACATCCCCCTGGAATTCAAAATCTGATGGGACACCATCCCGCGTTCCACAGAAAGTAATGTGGCACATTCCATTGATCCCCAGACTCCAGAATCTTTTTATGTCTAATGACATATCAATAAAAATGAGATGGCATGATACCGAGAGAAAGAAGACTAATGATGAGTTGGTTTATCCTGCAGATGGATTTGCATGGAAGAGATTTGATGCTCAACATCCTGATTTTGCAGCTGACGTGCGTAATGTGAAGTTGGGTCTTTCATGCGACGGTTTTAATCTGTTTGGGCAAATGCTTAATTCGCACAGCACATGACCAGTTTTTATACACATTTATAATCTTCCCTCATGGTTGTCTATGAAAAAACCTTTCACTTTCATGAGTATACTCATATCTGGTCCTTCTGATCCCGGCATTGATATTGATGTCTACATGAAACCTTTAATAAAAGAGTTGAAACTTCTTTGGGATGTGGGTGTGCGCATATACGATGCATGTTCGAAAGACATATTTCAGATGCGTGTTGTGCTTATGTGGACAATCAATGATTTTCCAGCTTATGCAATGATGTCTGGATGGAGCATGAAGGGAAAATTGTCATGTCCAGTTTTTATGATGAATACATGATCCAGAAGACTGAAACATCGCTGTAGTTTCAGTTTTATGGGACATCGACGATTCTTGCCAAAGGATCATCCATATATAATGAATTGTCGAAGATTTTATAATACCATAGAGACCGATGATCCACCTTAGCGTATGTCTAGAACTTACATGCTTAATGAATTGAAACATTTTAGTTTTTCGTTCGGGAAGGGTCAAATGAAATCTGGAAAGAGAAAGAATGTTTCCACTGAAACCTGTTACAATTGGAGGAAGAGGAGTATATTTTTTGATTTTCCTTATTGGTCAACCAATTTGTTACATCATTGCTTAGACGTAATGCATATTGAAAATAATATATGTGAAATTTTTCTTTCGGTTCTTCTAAATGTCAAGGGGAAGACAAAAGATGATTTATGATCTCGGAGTGACTTGGTGGATTGGGGCATCAGACCAGAATTACATCTTGTGCGTATCAGTGAAAATAAATGGAAACTTCCATGTGCTTCTTATTTGATGACACCTATAGAAAAAAACAATTTCTGGAAGTATTAGAGACTATTAGAGTTCCTGATGGCTATTCAAGCAACATATCTAAATGGGTCAATAGAAGAGAGTTGAAGCTAAAATATTTGAAGACTCATGATTATCACGTTCTACTGCATGAGTTGCTTCCAATAGCAATCTGTCATCTTTTGTCTAATAATGTAAGGGTGGCTGTTATTTGGTTGTGCCATTTGTTTAGAGATCTTTGTGCTAAGAAGTTTTCCAAGTCTTTCTTGAAAAAAAATTTGACAGATGCCCCATTAATTTTTTGTGAGTTGGAGAAAATATTTCTTCCATCATTTTTCACATGAATATTGCATCTGACTATCCATATTCCCACTGAAATACTTCTTGGAGGACCTGTTTCTTTTCGTTGGATGTATCCAACTGAAAGAAATATGTTCACATTAAAGTCTTATGTCTGAAACAGAAATCATCCTGAAGGTTCTATCGTGAACGGTTACTTGGCTCAAGAATGTATGGATTTCTACTCGATGTATTTGTATGATCTTACTACAAGATTGAATAGACCAATGAGAAATGAAGAAGAACATTATGAGAAAATTGAACCAAGTTTTCCATCACTTCTTCAAACAGGAGGAATTCCTGGATCATATACATTGAAGACATTAATACACGAAGAGCGGGAGATGGCACATCGCACAGTTTTGTTCAACTATGATTTGTTCGATGAATATATCAGGTAACTAAATTTATTATGTATATCTAACATATATATCTGTTAAACTATTAATATTTTTTATCTATAGGGAATATAAAACAATGATAAATAGGAAGCATCGTTCTTTATCTTTGAGAAGGAGAGAGACTTTTCTTAGCAAAGAGTTTTCTGCTTGCTTAAAATTGAAGGTATAAAAAAATTAATGTTTAAAATAATTGTATCAATATTTAATTAAGTTTAATAGTCATTTATATTATAGGTATTGAGTTTGTTTGCTGACTCTGTCTCTGAGGAAATAAGAGCTTTGGCTTTTGGCCCTAATACCGTAGTTTTTGACTGTAAATCAGTTGTTATCAATGGATACAAATTTATTGTCACTGAATGAGCAAAGAACATAATAACACAACATGATCGTGTTATGGTTACTGCCATAACAGATTGTTATGCCAGTGCATCAGATAGTAGACCGCGATTTGAAAATGTGGGTTATTATGGAGTTGTTGAGAAAATAATAATATTGGATTATTACTCTCATGGACGAGTCACAATGATGAAATTACATTAGTTTGATTCGATGACGAGACATGGAACATTTATTGATGATTGTGGATTTCAAGTAATTAATATGACTCGCACTCTTTCTACCGAAGAACCATATGTGTTGGCATCAATGGCTAAACAAGTTTTTTATGTCAAAGACCAACTTAGACCTGAATTTGGTGTCATAGTTGAAGTAATTCCAAGAAATATTTTTGATGATGGTGATGATGGAATTGACACTGTTCCTAGTGCCACTGGAACCAATCCATTTATTTCTTTTGATGACTCAAATAGCTCAATTGTCAGAGTTGATTGTGAACCTGAAGTTGTGGTTGAAAATATATAGAATCATTCATCCATGTTCTCAATTCTTTTGTTTTACCTCGAGTTGGGTTGTTAAGGTTGGTAATATTCAAATTGATTTAGTATTGATCACAAATATGTTTTAGTTGACTTGACCGTTATGTTAATTTTCAATGTTTATTGGTTGTAGTTTTTTTTGAATTCCATTTTCTAATTTGGAATTGAACTGTATTCAAACATAGTCAAACAATATTTCTAACTTGGTGAACATTACAACTTGTATGATTTATTAAATCCATTCAAGCTCTTCTAAAACAATTGATAGCTGACTTGACTGTTATGTTAATTTTCAATGTTTATTGGTTGCAGTTTTATTTGAATTGCATTTTCTAATTTGGAATTGTACTGTATTCAAACATAGTCAAACAATATTTCTAACTTGGTGAACATTACAAATTTTATGATTCATTAAATTCATTCAAGCTCTTCTAAAACAATTGATAGCTGACTTGACCGTTATGTGAATTTTCAATGTTTATTGGTTGCAGTTTTATTTGAATTGCATTTTCTAATTTGAAATTGAACTGTATTCAAACATAGTCAAACAATATTTCTAACTTGGTGAACATTACAACTTGTATGATTTATTAAATCCATTCAAGCTCTTCTAAAATAATTTATAGCTCACTTGACCATTATGTGAATTTTCAATGTTTATTGGTTGCAGTTTTATTTGAATTGTATTTTCTAATTTGTAATTGAACTGTATTCAAACATAGTCAAACAATATTTCTAACTTGGTAAACATTACAACTTGTATGATTTATTAAATCCATTCAAGCTCTTCTAAAACAATTGATAGCTAACTTGACCATTATGTGAATTTTCAATGTTTATTGGTTGCAGTTTTATTTGAATTGCATTTTCTAATTTGGAATTGAACTGTATTCAAACATAGTCAAACAATATTTCTAACTTGGTGAACATTACAACTTGTATGATTTATTAAATCCATTCAAGCTATTCTAAAACAATTGATAGCTAAATTACCAATGAATCCCCCTATTCCCTCATATATTTAGTTTTTTGGGTTACACATTAGTTTTCTTTTTATAATTAATTACATATTTGTTTTCAAAAGCAGGAAATGAAGCCAATTGAAGAGAGACGAAGGAAAAAAATGATGGAGAACAATCGTCGAATGACAGAGTTGGGAATTCCATCATTAGTGCCTGTAGTGACTACTTTATTTAAAATTGATATATTTAAATAATATATAATGTCATGTGATTAATTTTTTTGTAAAAATTTTTGTAGGATCCACCTATACGTCGATAGTTATTCGACGAGGAGCCTAGTGTTGTTCCTAGTACTCAGGCCAGTGGTATGAGGAGTGTTCGTACCAGAGGTGGACGAGCAGCTGCGCGTGCCCGACTAGACCCTGCCACTCCCACTGACATGTCATCCTTCCCACATTCTGATCTCGGTGTGTCGTTAGGGACACACGGGATATTTAGGCCTCCCATGTTTTCGCTACCTTCTGCATCTTCTGGCCCATCTTTTTCACATCCCATGATGATTCCCACTCCCCAGTCAGCATCCAGTCAGACATCTGTCCCATCTTCTTTTCCTTCTACTTTTGTCTCTCCGAGCTTCTATATTCCATCTTCTTCGACTCCTATTCCACCACATGGTGTTCCATCAGTTTCTGTGGATCCAGCGGCGCTCAGCGATCAGACCGGCACAGGTATATTTATAGAACCCTAACAAATTTTTATAGAAATATTTATTTTCATTATAACATGTTTTTATAAAATATTTGTTTTTCTTTCATAACAGATATATCTACTGACAGGAGGCATGGGCGGGGGCATACACGCATGCATTCGGTGTGGAACCGCTACACACAGGTTATGGTGGATTATAATTAAGACAACCAAATGGTTGAGAAAACAGGGTAGCAATGTCGGAGTTTTTTGGTGACGCTTGACAAATACTCCGACATCATTCCCGCCATCCCGCTATCGTGGAGACATTTTCCACATGAGGTCAAGGATAGAGATTGGGAAGAGATATGGGTAAAAAAATCTGTTCTATTTAATTCCATTAATTATTTTTGTATTTATATGAATTAATATTTTGATTTCAGCTTCGATTTAATTTTCCCGATGGTGAGGGTGCACGACCAGAACGTCTAAAGGATTTAGGCGAGATTTGGAGAGCCTACAAGCATGAGTTGTATATTGGCTGGGTTTCTAGAGTTGGAACTGAGTTACAGGCGGTACTAGTGGTGGATGATTGTCCTATAGAGCTGTATCGTCAGATGATTACTCATTGGACGAGTACCCAGTTTAAGGTATTAATAACATTTGAGGTATTTAAATAATAACTTTCATGTTTTGAATTAATATTATCTGTTGCATTTTCAAATTTTATTTAGGAATAATCTGTAAAAAATAAAAAGAACATTGATTCAAAAAAATACCTCCACACACTGGGACGCACTATGATGCCTGATCATGAGAGGAAGCAGGTATGACAATTGTTTATAAGTTTTCTTTACGCCTTAGACATTCTTTTGTTTCCTCAATTATTTAATAGTTTGCTAAAGTGTTCATATAACTTTATTTTTCAATATCATTGTAGAGGAAAATACAAAATATTGAAGTACATGTGCCTCGAGCAAAACTGTTTTGCTCAAGTAGACGGAAAAAGGATGGAAGTGTCGTCAACGAAGCAACTCAGCACCAGATTGTAAGTTTTAATATGTTGAATTTATATTTTAATATCTATTTTGTAACTTAATGATATATTTATATTTGTAATAGGCTTCTTTAGAGGACCTCGATGCCCAAGAACCAGACAATTTTGGGCCAACAGATCACTTATATTAGGTCTTGGGAGAGGAGCATTCTGGTAGAGTACACTGCCGACCTAGGATAGCCCCGACGAGGTATTGGCCATCCTCAGGTATGAGTTGTAGTGCCACCGGCCAAATGCATTGGGTTTCCATTGAAACTTTAGAATAACAATCCATGGGTCATATGTGATGTGTATGAATCAACCCCACCTCAATCCAAGGCGCGGTGTGGCCAGCACCACTCAAAGTGTCTGTCTTTTGTTTCAAAAGGACGTCATTTTAATTGAAAAACATCCACTGTCATACGGAAAACTAAAATAACACATTCGGATTGTGTCGATACTTTAGAACAACGATCCATGGGTCATTTTTGACGTGTATGAGTCAATCCCTCCTCAATCCGATGTGCGGTGTAGCCGCCACCACTCAAAGTGTCTGCCTTTTGTTTCAAAAGGACGCCATTTTAATTGAAAAACATCAACTGGCAAACGGAAAACTGACCAAACGCATTCAGATTGTGTTGATACTTTAGAAAAACGATCCATGGGTCATATGTGACATGTACGAGTCAACCCCGCCTCAATTTGAGGCGCAGTGTGGCCGCCACCACTCAAAGTGTCTGCCTTTTGTTTTAAAAGGACGTCATTTTAATTGAAAAACATCAACTGGCATACAGAAAAGTGACCAAACACATTCAGATTGTGTTGATACTTTATAAAAACAATCCATGGGTTATATTTGATGTGTATGAGTCAACCTCGTCTTAATCGGAGGTACGTTATGGCCGGAACACTCTAAGTGTCTCTCGTTTGTTTAAAATGGACAACATTTTAAGTACATACGGAAAACCGACCAAACGCATTTGGTTTTTGTTGAAACTTTTGGAGAACGATCAATGGGTCATATGTGATGTGTACGAGTCAACCCCGCCTCAATCCAAGGCACGGTGTGGCCATAACCACTCAAAGTGTCTGCCTTTTGTTTCAAAAGGACGTTATTTTAATTGAAAAACATCAACTGACATACGGAAAAGAGACCAAACGCATTCTAATTGTCTAAATACTTTAGCACAATGATCCATGGGTCATATGTGACGTGTAAAAGTCAACTCCTCCTCAATCCAAGGTGTGGTGTGGCCACCACCACCCAAAGTGTCTGTCTTTTATTTCAAAAGGATGTCATTTTAAGTGAAAAACATTAACTAGAATATGGAAAACTAACCAAACGCATTCGGATTGTGTCGATACTTCATCACAATGATCCATGGGTCATATGTGATGTGTAAGAGTCAACCCTGCCTTAATTGGAGTCACAGTGTGTCCAGAATCACTCTAAGTGTCTCTCTTTTGTTTAAAATGGACAACATTTTAAGTACATACGGAAAACTGACCAAACGCATTCGGTTTCCATTGAAACATTAGGAGAAAAATACATGGGTCATATGTGACATTTAAAAGTCAACCCCGCCTTAATCCGAGACGCGGTGTGCCCGACACCACTCAAAGTGTCTGCCTTTTGTTTCAAAAGGACGTCATTTTAATTGAAAAACATCAACTAGCATACGGAAAACCGACCAAACGCATTAATATTGTGTCAATACTTTATAAAAACGATCCATGGGTCATATGTGATGTGTACGAGTCAACCCCGCCTCAATATGAGGTATGGTGTGGCCGCCACCACTCAAAGTGTCTGCCTTTTGTTTCCAAAGGACGTCATTTTAATTGAAAAACATCAACTGGCATACGGAAAACTGACCAAACGCATTCGAATTGTGTCTATACTTTATCACAATGATCCATGGGTCATATGTGATGTGTATGAGTCAACCCCACATTAATCTGAGGCACGGTGTGGCCGAAATCACTCTAAGTGGCTCTCTTTTGCTTAAAATGGACAACATTTTAAGTACATACGGAAAACCGACCAAACACATTCGGTTTCCATTGAAACTTTAGGAGAACGATTCATGGGTCATATGTGACGTGTAAGAATCAACCCCACCTCAATATGAGATGCAGTGTGGCCGGCACCACTCAAAGTGTATGTCTTCTATTTCAAAAGGACGTCATTTTAATTGAAAAACATAAACTGACATACAGAAAACCGAACAAACGCATTCAGATTGTGTTGATACAATAGGAAAACAATCCGTGGGTCATATGTGACATTTAAGAGTCAACCCCGCCTCAATCCGAGGCGTGGTGTGGCCGCCACCACTCAAAGTGCCTGCCTTTTGTTTCAAAAGGACGTCATTTTAATTGAAAAACATCAACTGGAATAAGGAAAACCAACCAAATGCATTTTTATTGTGTAGATACTTTAGCACAACAATCCACGGGTCATATTTGATGTGTACGAGTCAACCCCGCCTTAATATGAGGCACGGTGTGGCCGGAATCACTCTAAGTGGCTCTCTTTTGCTTAAAATGGATAATATTTTAAGTACATACGGAAAACCGACCAAACACATTCGGTTTCCATTGAAACTTTAGGAGAACAATTCATGGGTCATATGTGACATGTAAGAATCAACCCCGCCTCAATCTAAGATGCGGTGTGGTCGGCACCACTCAAAGTGTCTGTCTTCTGGTTCAAAAGGACGTCATTTTAATTGAAAAACATAAACTGGAATACAGAAAACTGAACAAACGCATTCGTATTGTGTAGATACATTAGAAAAATAATCTATGGGTCATATGTTATGTGTAAGAGTCAACCCCACCTTAATTTGGGGCATGGTGTGGCCAGAATCAATCTAAGTGGATCTCTTTTGCTTAAAATCGACAACATTTTAAGTACATACGGAAAACCGGCCAAATGCATTCGGTTTCTGTTGAAACATTAGAAGAACGATTCATGGGCCATATGTAACGTGTAAGAATAAACCCCGCCTCAATCTGAGACATGGTGTGGCTGGCACCACTCAAAGTGTCTGTCTTCTGGTTCAAAAGGACGTCATTTTAATTGAAAAACATAAACTGGCATACGGAAAACCGAACAAACGCATTCGGATTGTGTCGATACATTAGCACAATGATCCATGGGTCATATGTGACATGTACGAGTCAACCCCACCTCAATTCTAGGCACGGTGTGGCTGCCACCACTCAAAGTGTCTGCCTTTTGTTTCAAAAGGACGTAATTTTAATTGAAAAACATCAACTGGCATACGGAAAACCGACAAACGCATTTGGATTGTGTCGATACTTTAGCACAATGATCCATGGGTCATATGTGACGTGTAAGAGTCAAAACCACCTCAATCTGAGGCGCGGTGTGGCCTCCATCTCTCAAAGTGTCTGTCTTTTGTTTCAAAAGGATATCATTTTAAGTGAAAAATATCAAATGGCATACGGAAAAGCAACCAAATACATTCGGATTGTGTTGATACTTTAGCACAACCATCCATGGGTCATATGTGACGTGTAAAAGTCAACCCCATATTAATCGGAGGCACGGTTTGGCCAGAATCACTCTAAGTGGATCTATTTTGTTTAAAATGGACAACATTTTAAGTACATACGGAAAACTGACCAAACGCATTTGGTTTCCGTTGAAACTTTAGGAGAACGATCCATGGGTCATATGTGACGTGTACTAATCCACCCCGCCTCAATCTAAGATGTGGTGTGGCCGGCACCACTCAAAGTGTCTGCCTTTTGTTTCGAAAGGACGTCATTTTAATTGAAAAACATCAACTGGCATACGGAAAACCGACCAAACGCATTTGGATTGTGTCGATACTTTTGCACAACGATCCATGGGTCATATGTGACATGTACGAGTCAACCCTGCCTCAATCCGAGGCATAGTGTGGCCGCCACCACTCAAAGTGTCTATCTTTTGTTTCAAAAGGACGTCATTTTAAGTGAAAAACATGAACTGGCATATGGAAAACTGACCAAACGCATTCGGATTGTGTCGATACTTTAGCACAAAGATCCATGGGTCATATGTGACGTGTACGAGTCATCCCCGCCTTAATCGGAGGCATGTTGTGTCCATAATCACTCTAAGTGGATCTCTTTTGTTTAAAATGGACAACATTTTAAGTACATACGGAAAACTGACCAAACGCATTCGGTTTCTGTTGAAACTTTTGGAGAACGATTCATGGGTCATATGTGATGTGTACGGATAAACCTCGTCTCAATCTGAGATGTGGTGTAGCCAGAACCACTCAAAGTGTCTGTCTTTTGTTTCAAAAGGACTTCATTTTAATTCAAAAACATGAACTGACATACAGAAAACCGACCAAACGCATTCGGTTTCCGTTGAAACTTTAAGATAATGATCCATGGGTCATATGTGACGTGTACGAGTCAACCCCTCCTCAATCCGAGGTGTGGTGTGGCCGATATCACTCCAGGTGTATGTATTTTGTTTAAAATGGACATCATTTTAGGTAAAAATATATGGTATACAAAAGGCCGATCAAATTATGAATTGACTTCCGGATTCCACATATAATTGTCATCTAAATTTTAAATTGAATTCTAAATGAATTATGTATGTTTATAATTATGTTTTCAATTCTAATTTAATTATGGATGTGTATAGTTCCAGCATTATATGTTAAATGTGTATGAATTTGTTCTCTATATGTATGTGTTAGTTGGTTATTGCAGGTACAATAATTGTATATGTATGTTAGTTTATTTAAGGTATAATAATTGGATTGAAAATGAGGGGGAACCAACAAAATGAGACCTGGTGGGAAAATTTGAGAGCTGCTGGGCAAATTGCAGAGCTACTGTGCAATTTGCCCAGCATAGGCTATGCCAATGGTTTTAAACCATTGGCAAAGCATTCTTTGTTCTGTTTTACCAACAGTTCATGGAACCGTTGGTAAAACACTTTTCCCAACGGTTTAGAAACTGTTGGGAAAGAGGATACATTTTGATTTTACCAACGGTTTGGGCAAACCATTGGGTAAAACTTTCCCAACGGTTTTCCATAACCATTGGGATAGGGTTATTTTTCTTTACCCTATCCCAACGGTTGTAAACCGTTGTGAAAAGATTTCCCAATGGTTTGACCAAACCGTTGGGATAGGGTAATTTTTCTCCACCCTATCCCAACGGTTCACTATAAACTGTTGGGAAAAGATTTCCCAACATCTTACTTCCCTACGGTTTTCAGAACTATTGGTATAACATATACCAACACATCTGTAGCCTTTACCAACGGTTCTAAACCATTGGGAAATCATCTATTTTTAGTACTGAATAATGACCACTAATATCTAATTTGTATACTATTAGTGATTAATTTATATGTTTTTAAACATAACAATCAAATTTTGATATCAAGAATAGTGGTATAACCTATATTTATGGATATAGTTATGGATTCCAAGTTATCTAATTAAAAATTAATTGAAATAAGGGAATTTAATTATTTTTGTGTTAGGGTGGATGGAAACCAAACCCTTTAAATTTTTAAGGTTCCTACTTCGATTGTTTTCATGATAAGAACATGATGGAACCCTTCATTCATATATCAATTCTCTAAGGTTTAGGAAAACTTGAAACTATTATTTTTTGCATGGATATAGGTGTGGGTTATCTTATCATGGTTTTTATGTATAATATTAATGAAAAGTTACGATTGGGGTGGAAAGGTGTGTAAAATATAATATAGATTACTTTGTATAAATTTTTATAATTAACTCATGGTTTTGTTGAGATTTTTATATTTTAACATTATGTTTCCACCTTGTCCTTTATTATGACTGATAATGTTTATCAGTTGAAATAAAACTATGAATCTGAACCTATTATTTTATTTTACATTTAATAATGATGTAATGATCAACTATAAGATACCACATATTTCTAAGTTCTCAATCAAAGAGTGGCATTTTTGAAATAATGTGGTGTGTTATATAATCCAAATCCCACAATTTTAGGATGTTGAATATAAGACTGATGAATTTATGATGATGATGATCTTGATGAATAAAATAGTGACTCTTTGTGTATATGGTGGTATCCTGGTGATATAAGTGTTTACGATTTGGGTATAGACATGATTATGACTCGACGAGGATTCCAATGATGATTTTAATACTAATGTTAAAAATAAATATATTGGTAATGTTCGTGATGATGATGATTATGTGATATATGTGATTATATGTTTAGTTAATTGGTTGATAATACATTAATTGACATTTGATGATAACATTAAAGTATTATTCTTCGTATAAATACATGGGATATAATAGGTAGATGCATTCTGCCTTTCATGTTTATCTAGTGTAGAGGATATTGTGACAATGTGGTAGTTATTATAACATAATTTACATATAAATAACATACACCAACCCTTGGGTACTAAGGATGTTTATACATTTTATGATGTAGTTGTATTTTACATGATGTTGATGGAGCTACCCTAGAGAATATAACTATACCAAGGAATTAAAACACTTTTTCATTCCTTGAAGTTGGAGTGTCATGCATGATATAGTTGGGAGGTCCATTGACGGTTTAATAATTCCATATGAATGCTACTTCTTTAATATTTCACGATGTGGGAGTATAAAATTCAAGGATAATGGGAGTACACCTAATTTGTATGATTAACTATGATATCAAAAATCTGAGTAACTACTTGTATTTACTATTATTTTATGTGAGGGGAGTACCGATCACTATGAAACCACCTCCAAATTGTGGTTTTCTTCGGTGAAAAAAATAACTGAACAACCTCAAGTGATTTCCAACCAAAATACCCATTCACCTTCATAACTATATCATCATTTGGGAGTACCACATGTGATTCCATAATGTTGAAATACTACACGTGATTTAAAATAACATGTTTCAAAAGTATGAGTGTTGAGTTTTTATTTGAAATTTTGAGGACCATTCTATGTTTTGGATAAGTTTTCATATGTAGAAACAAATTGTAAATGATAGTAAGTGAATGGTGGAGGCTCATCAAATACTCAGGGAGATGTCTTAGAGGAATGTTGTCATGGTTGAACCACCAGGTACCTTGTAGTGTTGTACTAGGTACTTGAGAGACTTTTTTCTAATTTCATTAAAATTAAAATATTATAACTTAAAAATATATCATTCCCCTACCCTTACTCATTCAAGACATCACAAGGGATAAACCAATGTCTCCTTCTCTCCATCTTCCTAATCCCAAATCGATCACTTCCATTTCAGTTCTAATTGATAATCCATCAGATGTAAAATAATTCTAGAAATAATTTTATCCTTATACACCCTTTGTTTTTCTATTAATTTTCCCATTAATTTATTATTTGTAAAAAAACATAAATCTTTCATTTTTTATAATTTTCTAGTTTTGTGAAATTAAAGTTGATTCAGTGTATATTTTTTTGGAGTTAATTCCCTTTTAGTAACAACTTTGAAGATTAGATTATAAAACTATTCATGGAGTTAAATATTAATTTATATTTTATATTATATTTTTCATTTCTTTTCATGACCATGAATTTGATAATGTTAATAGATTACATGTTTCACTGAAAGGTATTAACAATTCCCCTCAACTACGAGAACCTTGAAGTATAATGATGTTATCATTAAATATATTTTATATGTTCTAATAATATTATCTAAGAAGATAAAAATTATATTTGAAATTAGCGTTAGGGTATCATAATAAATTGAGTGGTATTCTCATGAATTTTTCCATTTTAATTCTCCATGATAAAGAGGTTATGAGAACATAACTCAACATTATGGTCATTGAGACTTATTCTCGTGAATTTTTTCCATTGGAAATCCATATTTTTTCATGAATGTTTAATGATACACTAAATTCATTGTTATTATTACCTCATGTAGGGATTCATGTACATTGATGTATTAATGAAAACCTTGATGGAATATTCTTGTAATGGTATAGGATATTTTCGGTGCATCATGACTAGCATTGTATAAATGAAAAATGTGGGGAATGATTTTCCCTTATGTTCTTTAATGGAAGTTGAAATATCATTCAATTTAATGAAAATAGAACTGTATGATTAGGTCCATGGCTATAGACTTAAATCAGAAAATTCATTTTCAATATTTCAAATAAAGAGACATCAAGCACAACGGTTAATGACACTGACATACAACGTATTTTATTAGAGATATCCTAATAAAGGGATTGTATTGCATTGTGTTCATTTATATGTGGTTACTATTTTTTCAGTATTTAACTACATTCTGTATTGGTTCCTTGGAATGTTTCTATAGGTTGAGGTTGGACTTTAGGAGGCTCTTCCTAATGACACTATAAAGGGTGCCTAGCAGATCACACATTAAGTGTATTCTAAACCACTATTAAATTCTCTTTTAATTTAACATATGAAAAAAATTATTCTTTTATGTGGTATACTATTTATTCATGTTTGGTTAATTATATATATTCAATGAATAATTATTCAAGAGGATATTATGTGTGATGAATATTAAATAATTTTTTATTCACTAAGTATTAATTATGTAAATATATATAATATTTATTTTCTCATTTTATCATAAGGTAGCATATATTTATTATTTTCTTATGTCGGTATTTAATAAATATTTATTCAATTTTTTTCTAATATAAAAATCATTTGTTCATAAAAATACAGTGATATATATTTATTGAAATTAATTATCCTTATTTAAGGTTGAATAAATATTGAGGAGGTTTGGAGAACTATGTTTAATGTTAAAGTGAGAAATGATATATTAAATATAATTTTAAAAAATATAAATTTATTTATTAATGGAATAAATATTTAGAAATATGTAATTTATTGTATGTTAATTATATAATATAATTAATATAATTTTTTAGGCATTTTTCTATTGAGTATTAAGAAAATAATAAGTTCTTGGTTTAAATTTTTATTTATCTTAACCTAGATTGATATAAACCTAATTATGTCGTTTCTAAAAATGATTTTTGTTGTGTAAAATGAAAATCAATATAGAATTCTCATTAGAAATATACAGATTTTTTTATAATGCTCTTAAGAATATAGAGTGATCATCCTATTCCACCCACTCAAGACTTGGGAGAACCCAAGAAATATGCTCTCGCCTCAAATAATTCTATTACAATCAATAGTGAACATTTTAAGTGTTAAAAATCATCCATGATAGCACCCAAGGATTTGTACGGTATTGTTCAGAGGTTCTTGGAGCATGTGTGGATCACTGCTAGAAGGACTGCCCTTGAATCCTCTCACCGTAATGAAGGTACGCTAAGATGTTTTCCAACTGATTCATCAATGAATAATGAATTCAAATTTTTGGAAATTCTTAATATATATAAAAAAATTATACATTTTATGTGATTATCCTATATTCTTGGTTCCACTATCATAGTAATTAATCATTGATGTAATTCCATTTTTAATGTCATTATTCATCTTGTATATCACAAATTAGTCATTGACTACAACAAAAATCAAAGTTAGATACAAAAAAACATTCTTATTTTATGCTAGAGATAGTAATATGGCATCAAAGTAGTCATATACTTAATTTTTAATTATTTATTAATGATATTAATTTGATATCAATTTTCTTTTTGAGATAATTTTTTATTTAAATATGTAAATTAAAGTCAATCTTCTCCTTCATCATTCTTGATCACATGACCAGGATTATGTTATAAATTCATGAGAAACATTGAATACTCCATCAAGAGGTGCCAGTGGTTTTTTCTGGATAACAGAAGATGGGGGATTCTGCCTCTGAGCGGAAGCTTCTCCCCTTTTCCTCATGCGCCTAGGGTTTCCCCGTCAATCCTTCTCCTTCCCTCCTCCGGAATGGCCTGGCCTCAGCGTCGGTGGTATCGTCTTGGCTCGGTATCGCTGGGTGACGGTTCTGCATGGTCTATCTTTTTTCTGGGCTCGGCAGTGGCTTTGCTGGCTATTCAGCTTGGGGATTTAATCTCGTCTTGGGTGAGTTCTTCATCAGCTCCAGTGCACTCCTGGTTGCGGGATCTCATCTTAGTTTCGGGATCTCGCCTCAGCTCGGGTGTTTCATCGGCTCTGGTGTGCTCTTGGCTTTGGGATCTCGTCGTGGCTTCGAGATCTCTCCTTGCCTTGGGTGTTCATATTCAGCTCTGGTGTGCTTCAGGATTTGGGATCTTGTTGTGTCTTTGGGAACTCACCTCGGCTTGGGTTTTCATCATCGGCTTTTATGCACTCTTAGTTTCGACCTCTCATCACGGCTTCGGGATCTCTACTCGGCTCGGGGTTTGTCGTCAGCTCTGGAGCACTACTGGCTTCAGGATCTCATTGCGGCTTCGGTGTGTGCTTAGTGTCGATAGAGCTGGATATAGGATCCATCTTCATTCTAGTGTGTTGTCAGTTCTTGAGTGCTTCGGTGATCTCAAAGTCATCGTCAGTGGCTTGGAGGGGGGAGGCCATGCGTTTGGGTTCTGCTATTGTTGTCTCCAGGTTTTGTTTTGGTAATGTCAGGATCATAGCTATTTAGCTGTGAATTTGGGTTTGGTTGTTCCATGTTGAGTTATTGGAAGTGAATTGGATGCTCTCTTGGGGAACCAAGACAAGCTACAAGGTTTTTCTTCAGATGAGGATTGAGCTATTCGGCTTCTCCATGCATGACTTTTCATATTTTGAAGATTGAGAGGGTATGGCATCGCCATTGGTACCGTTCCCATTCATTCTAGCACAAGACTACTTGCTTATTAGTCATTCTTTGGTGTAGGCGGCCATTACTGTTGTTGATTCTGGGTAGAGACACTTCTGCATAGTCTTATCTGGGTTTCAACCCCTTGTTTTCTGAATTTTTTTAATGTTTTGATGTCCTTGAAGTCCTGGTTTCCCCCCTTTACCCTTAAAAGGGGTTACCTAAAATCAATAAAAATTTCGGCCTTTGGGCCATTCAGTCAGTCTGGATAACAGAAGACTATATAACATGCATCCCCTTAGTACATTTCATGTACCCATGTTCATTTCACCAGGATAAACCTCAATAAATCTAGCTCGTTATAAAATAAGTACACAAAGAATGAATTAAATGATCACCGGATGTTTTCCAATCTAGGATGACACATGGTTTTTAGACTAAATGAATTATAATTTTCATACACACCATGTATCAAACACATTTTCTTAGTATATAACATGCGGTCAAAGGCATGTCATGTATTTATTGCACGTAGTGCATGATATGTGTTCAAGAAATATGGAGGTCAAAAAGTGTGCATCGAGTGAAAATTCTATGAACCACATTAATATTTATGATCAAAATACACATCATTAGTGTAAGAATGTGTTTTTGATTTCATTACACGGTGTATATTTGGTTTTACATATTGTGTAACCATTACCCATCAATGTGGATTAAATTCCATCAAGGATATAACCATGTGGATTAATTACACTGAATAAAAGTATTAACTATGGTATTAAACCAAACTAAAAAGCATGTAGCTGGAGTAAACGACTTGTAATCAGGTTTGATGATTTTTAAATGACAAATTTATTACTGCATATATTAATAACTACATAATATGTTCTATTTCTATTTATAGAGTACTTAATATCAAAATTATTAGTATACATGTCGCATATAACAAATAATCATTCTGTCATAAATATGTCAAATTTATTTGTATCTACAAACAACACACTATTTAATACATAACCCATTTTGTACATGACATGCTATATTAAATACATAGTAAATGTGTATATTATGTTGTGTGTAGTTATTATTTGTATTTATCAAGTTGACTCCAAGTTTAATAAACATTTTTTTATTTAAGATTAATTTTGAAAGGCAATTTAAGACTATTCAAATGGTCATTAAAGTGATTTAATTAATTAATTAATCAATTAATTAATTTCAATATTGGTTTTCTTAATAATTATTAATGAATTAAATATAATTCTAGGCATTTTAAATTTATGTGTTCATTTCTTGTAGAAGATAGTGAGAATTTAGAAACCTCTATATGTGATTATTTTATATTAATTTATTATTATTGCATATATTTTGAAATAATTTTATAAAAAAAGGATAGCCTAAGAGTCATCTAATCTTCTCATAATGCAAGATAATTCTTTCCCAAAGTTTATTTTACATAATCCAATTAACAAATACTTTGGTTCCCCTCACTTGTGCATGTGTAAAGCATATATAATAAATGGATATCACAGGTGAGTGGAGGTGGTTCATGTTCATATCTGAGGTGAAACCAATCTAGGAGAAATGTAAGTGGGAATGTGGATTAATACAATCCAAACCAAGTTTCATTTCATGATTTTATTACTATATAGTCTTGGATTATTTAATAATTTACTAGATAATCTTACCATTAGAAAAACATCATGGTCATTCCATATTTATTATTTTACTTATGTCATTTTTTATGGTAAATTTCTTTATGGATGAATTATTACAACCATATAAATTAATTAATTAACAATCATGTATGTTATAATTAAAATAAATTCATATTACGCTTAAAAATTTATCCATACATGGTAAATCACTTATGTAAAATTCAATTAATCTTAACAAGCATGTAATAAAGGTATAATGGAATATTTAGGAAGAAAATAAAATTCCATAAAAATTAATATAATATGTCATTTATCCATCCATGGATAAATCTAAAATAAATCCATAGTTCAATGTGACTATCTGGTCAAATATAGGGCTCTTTCAATAATATGGAAGTTTCAATTAAGGTCATGGGTTGACGTAACTTAGTTTAAATCAAGGGTAGAGTGTCAAAAAAACCTAGTGTAACTAAGAGGAAAGTGTAATGGTAATCCAATTCCCAGATTTTGGAATTAGGGAATCGACTCAAAAGATCAAGGATCTATGAGTAAATGTTGTTGGTAAGTTATTCCAACCTAAACCCCTTTGAATATATTTTTATTCCAATGTATAGGTTGTGAGAAGGGGAACATGAACACAATAATATCCTTGAAAGGATATAATCTAAATCTGATTTTGATGACTATTATGTTTTGATAATATTTTGGGAGACTAATAAATTAAATTTATTATGTAAGTTATTTTTGTAATTGTGATTAAACTAAAATAATTAATCAATTAATGTAGAATATGGAATGAGAAATCAATATAACACTGTGATTATTTCTAGAAAAAATAAATTTTCTATCTATCACCATATTTAAAGAGTGGTAAAAGAATTTATATGTTGTTTTGTATTATGTATTGAAATCCCATATATCAAATATTCCATATCAATAAGTGAGTTAAAGTGAAAAGTATGCCTTTAGAGGTGGAAATATAATGATTTTTGTGCTAGGGTGGATGGAAACCAAACCCTGTAAATTTTTAAGGTTTCTACTTCGATTGTTTTCATGATAAGAACATGATGGAACCCTTCATTCATATATCAATTCTCTAAGGTTGAGGAAAACTTGAAACTATTATTTTTTGCATGGATATAGGTGTGGGTGATCCTATCATGGTTTTTATTTATAATATTAATGACAAGTTACGATTTGGGTGGAAAGGTGTGGAAAATATAATATATATTACTTAGTATAAATGTTTATAATTAATTCACGGTTTTGTTGAGATTTTTATATTTTAGCATTATGTTTCCTCCTTATCCTTTATTATGACTAATTATTGTTTATCAGTTGAAATAAAACTATGAATCTTAACCTATTGTTTTATTTTACATTTAATAATGATGGAATGATCAACTATAGGATACCACATATTTCTATGTTCTCAATCAAAGAGTGGTCTTATTGGAAGAATGTGGTGTGTTATATAATCCAAATCCCATAATTTTATGATTTTGAATATAATATTGATGAATTTATGATGATGATGATGTTGATGAATAAAATAGTGACTCTTTGTGTATATGGTGGTATCCCGATGATATAAGTTGTTAGGATTTGGGTATAGACATGATTATGACTCGACGAGGATTCCAATGATGATTTTAATACTTATGTTAAAAATAAATATATTGGTAATGTTAGTGATGATAATGATAATGTGATATATGTGATGATATGTTTTGTTAATTGGTTTATAATACATTAATTGACATTTTATGATCACATTAGAGTATTATTCTTGATATAAATACATGGGATGTATTAGGTAGATGCATTCTATATTTCATGTTTATCTAGTGTATAGGATATTGTGACAATGTGGTAGTTATTATGACTTAAATTACATATAAATAGAATACACCAACCCTTGGGTATTGAGGATGGTTATACATTTTATGATGTAGTTGTATTTCACATGATGTCGATGGAGCTACCCTAGAGAATCTAACTATACAAAGGAAGTACAACCCTTTTCATTTATTGAAGTGGGAGTATCATGCAATATATAGTTGGGTGGTCCATTGATGGTTTAATAATTCCATATGTGTAACACCCCAAGCTTCCATGGTACGCTTCTCTTTGAATAATAGAGCAGAGTGTGTTATACGCAATCTCGAGTTCTAACACACTGCGACCAATCAAAGTAGTCGTTATGAATAGTAATACCCACTTTTTGAAACTAAATAAATTTTATATTTCAAAATGGACTTCATTTTGGTATTCATAATATCGAAATTAACCTATGTTGAATTTTTTGTAATTTTCTAAGAACTTCCAATTTTTTTTGAATAGTGAAAAATACTTAAAAACAACTTTTTTAATCAAAATAAATTATAGTGATAAATTATTCATTTGAGTGGTTTTAGAGTATAATTAGAATATATTTTTACTATTTCATCCAATGGTGTTCATTAGAATTAATTTCACTTTGAAATTGGACAAAAACAATTGTCAATATTTTGATATATATTGTTTCTTAAAAACACACTATTTGTTGTGACAGCGGGAATTAATTATAAAATTAAATAATGAAACTTATATGTTTGGATTTTTTTAAAATAGACATCATTTTTTAATTTTTAATATCAATTATATCTTAGGGTGAAATTTTGGCATTGTTCTGAAAAACTTCAATTTTTGATGAATAGTGAAACCACTAAGTGGTAGTTAAAAAACTGATTTTTCGTTTAAATGAAAATTTACAACTTCTGTGATTTGATTTTCAAAAATATGACATACATGGTTGTCATTAGGAAGAAAAATTTGGTTCAATGGGATTAAAATAATTTTTTGGTGAATGGTAACTTTTATGTTTTTTTAATCGCGATCAAAGGTAATTAGTGAAATTTAAGGTAAAAATGATATTATAAAAATATGAAAATAACCTTAAACTTGTCCTACCTTTATTGGATGAGTCATGGCAGACCAATACAATCCATGGGTCAACTTGGGGACCCCATGGAGCCACTTTGTTAAGAAAATGACATTAATAACTTTTTATTTAAAGTAAAAATAAAATTGTCACAAACATGTGTTGTTTTACTAAAACAATTATTACATGGGGTTATATAAGTTAACTTTTCGACTATAAATATTAATTCGAAATCTAAAACGATTTACTACATCATGGTATTTTTTTATAATTTTTAGACATAAAATAATTTAAATTTTTTATGACACCATGATGATGCAGCGATTACCTCATTAACTAATGATTTAAATAAAATGAAAAGATAATGTAAAATCTAAGTCTTACACTTGTCAAAAACCTATTGTATGAGTAGATTTATAACCCTTATCACCTTATACTCTAAATATATCATTGTGGGACCTTTGAAATCCGAAAATCACTTCATAATAATGTAACATTTCATTACTTTCCAAGAGTGCCCCTCCTCTCCTCTTATAAAAGGCCCCCACCACTACCACCTTATTCACACCATAAAGCCATTTGGATCGGCCAAAATCTGACCAAATACTCTCTAAACTTCCCTATATTACTCATAGAGTCCTCACTTTGGGCATAATTCTTCCCAAGGAAGCCTTTGGCTCAAATCAAAAAGAGTTACCCAATTTTAAGGTAATGTCTTCTCTTATGTTGTTTTGTTTTATTTTGCTTCTCCAAACCCCTAAACTCTTTTTATTATTTTCTTTTGTAACAACACCAGTATCTTAAATATACTAGGATTTTGTTATGGGAATGATTTTATTTACACTTACACACACATTCGTCAAATGGTTAAAGAACATACTGTTTCTGTGGGTGGAGAATTACTGCCTCACGAAATGATGATTGTTCAATATTCTTTTAACACCTCTCATGGTGGCCATTATGATGACACTATTTTTTTATATATGATATATATTGTGTTTATGTTTTCCTTATGACTATTTATTTTTCATTTATGTCATACCTTTATGATTTCCATTATGGGTAAACGCGATAATTTCATTTTAGGAAGTGCGGACTACCGCCCCCTCAAAGTGATTTTAATCATTAATGCCATATGTGGTATGTATAAAGGATGGAGTAAATGATATTATAAATGATATTATACTGGAATTATATTATACCTTTATATAATTATAATTTAATTCCATTAAATATGAAATAGAAATGAAATTAGCGTTCATGCGTACATACGGCATACCGTCTCCATGAATGGTGCATTTCATTTCTTACCTCTAAATGTTATGTAATATTATAAATGAATGTATATAATTGATATATATGATATATATGATATCTAAATCCTGAATATAATTCTGGATATAATGGATATTTTACCACATGAACAACGTGTAATTATAAGAAGTTTATTTTTGATTCAAGTACCTAAGATCGACAAAACGACCGTTATTAACTTAAATAATTACATAATGTTCATAACATTGTAATAAGTGATGTAAAAGGAATAATGAACTTGAAAAAGGTTCTTAAGCAAGTAGAAATTAACTCTAGTTTATTATTCAGGAGGTTAAAGAACGATCGAGTCAAGTCAGACACGAGGTAAGCGAACTTCTTAACCCAATTTCCATTCTTTGGGTTAATCTCCTACTTTCAAATTATGTCATGATATTATTATGTCCTATCTTGTATTTGTAAATTCTTTATGTGTACTTATAGTGAATACACATAATAGATCTATTTTATTTAAAAAATGATATTTTTAAGGGACTTCTTCTCAATCACCTTTCATTGAGGCATATTTGGTTTTATACACAACTTTCCTTTATATGGTGTGTAAACCCCTTTGACTTTTACTTTTATTCAAAATGAATCTTTTTATATGAATCATTTTTACTAAACGACAAAAGGAATGTTTTTTCTTACGTATGTTGCAATAATGACTTCTCCTCCGCCGTGACTATTATATGAGTTTTGGCTTCTTCTACAATCCATAACTTTTTTTAAATGAAAAATAGATACCAAGTTTTAATTTTCTTTTATTTTGGTATTGAAAATGGTTTTGAAAGTGTTTTTATTACATCAATGTGTTTTATTGATATCTTGTGATTGAAATGTGGAAATGTTATGTTTCCTTTATGCATGTTTTATGGGATACAATTATGCAATGGTTTATGATATGTTTAAACCTATTCATATGAGGAATGCATTTGACTTAATAAGTGACGGGTGGAGCCCGCTATAGCTCCTTGATGCATCGGAAGGTCTCATGAGACAAACTAGTGTCTTGGCACGAGGCCTTGAAAAAATATTATTTGTAGTCATGGCACGAGGCCTTGGCTACATGGTTATGATAGTCTGACATTATGCATTCCATTATTATGAAAGTGGTTATTGATATTGCATGTGATTATTCGACCAGTAGAATATCCATGTGAAGAAGTAAATGGCATTATCTCATTTTACTTTTGCAATATTATGTTGAAGTCCATGTTTAAAAGGCTTTTGTTTTAGTTATACATTGCCTTAAATGTTTATGTTTATTTATGAAAGCTTCCGCTAAATTGTTATCCTTACTGAGCATCTGAGCTCACCCCTTCCAATGTTTTAATTTTTTCCAGGATGTGAAGAAGTATATTATGAATGACCTATAGGGATAGTATGAGGGGATATGAAGACAAGATGTTTTTGTAGTTTTGTTTTTCTTTATGATGTAATGTAAAACTTATGAATGTATCTAGTTTTTTCAAGGCTACTAAACTAATCGGTCTTTCGAGACTTGATCTTTTGTGATCATGCCAATGTTACGCAATAATGCACCGACTCTGGGTAACTGGGGTCGGGGCGTTACAGTTGGTATCAGAGGCAGTTTAGTACTAACCTTGGAAGCTAGATTTAGATAAACTCTAATTAGAGCACATAGCCCTAAGATAGTCTTTGAGGATTAGTATAGAAGAACTTCCTAGAATTTTGATATTATAGAGATTTTGTGAGTTTTCCGAGCAATACATACCTATCTAGATATGAGCAGGTAGAGGTGTCTCTGGCACAGATGTACCTAGGGGTAAAACCCGAAAACACCGCTTTGAGCTAGACTTGAACGGGAACTGGTGCACGACAACAGGCCTTACTGCACTCTTGGTTACGACACTCCCGGGGGATATGATTAGGATAATTCTCATTTTCTTTACAAACCATTATGAAGGGTTTATGAGTATATACTTCCTCAAAGAAAAAATTTCTTTTTATGATTATGGATTATATCCATAAATAGTTCAATTTATGTTAAGTGTTTTACAAGTATGGAATTATGTATTTTGATTCATAAACTAATCTAGTTTATGCCATTGTTTAGAAATGGCACCTAGTGGAAGGAATGGAAACCGTATCAATACATGAACTCCATGTAGGGATTACCCTCCTACTCATGATAATTATAGTGGAGCTGGGGATACAACTGGTGTTGATAAACTTATCACCATACTAGGACAACTCACTCAGGTTATGAATAATAACCTTACTCGTATGGATCACCCTGATCCGCAATGTGGAGGATCAATGTTATACCGCTTCATGAGGAAACAACCACCAACATTCAATGGGATTACTAATCCCTTAGTAGCTGAGCAATGGATAAAATCCTTAGAGAAAATATTCCACGCCTTGGGGAGTAGCGAAAGGGAGAAGGTTGTCATGGCAGTTTACCGCCTCACTAGAGATGTTGATCAATAGTGGTCTTTGATTCAAAACACAAAGGAAGATGTAGAAGTATCAAGTATGGAATGGAGAGAGTTCAAATAGATTTTCTTAGAAAAAAATTTTCCACGTGACCATCGAGCAGATATGGAAAGGCAATTTTTGAGTCTGAGACAAAATGAGGATGAGAATGTCGCAAAGTATAGGGAAAACTTTACAAGGTTAGCGAGGCATGCAGTAGATTATATACGTAACCCAAGATGTAAGATTGATCGTTTCTTTGATGGGTTAAAACCATTTCTCCATCGATCTTTAGTATCATAATATTTCTCAATGTATGAAGATATTCTCTCATGTGCTATCAAGACAGAAAAGGAATTCTCTATGTCTTATGACAACAAAGTAAAGAAAGATAAGAAGGGAACGGTGGAACAAGAGACAGATAAAGGGAAAACGGGAAAGAAGTATTTTCCATTATGTGATAATTGTGGGAAGAATCACCCCGGTACATGCCTAAAAGGAATGGAAGTTTGTTATAAATTTGGAGAAAAAGGTCACCAGGCTCATTATTTCTAGGGAAAGAAAGAGGCTATCAATGTTGAATGCTAAAATTGTAGGGAAATGGGCCATTATGCAAATGAATATCCTAAGCGTCAGAGAAACTTACCTCAGAAAAGGCCAAGGGATCAAGTAAAGTCTTATGTTGTTACTATAGTTAAAGTAATAATGTATTGGGGCTTTTGGACTCAAGGATTATATTCTGGTTATAAGGATAATGTGATATATATATATATAAGGATTGTACTGCAGTACATGTTGTTTTCATTAAGGATATGATATGATGAAGGTAATCATATTTTTAGTATGTGACAATAAGATAAACTTTACTTTGTTTGAGGAATCTGATGTTACAATTGATTTTGGAATTTAGAGACCTTTTAGAGAAAGTATGGATAGAGGTATTTTGGATAACTATAAATGTTGTAATGAATTAAGTTGAACTTTGGATAGTATTGTTTAAGGTTAAAACATTTCTAAAGATTATTTTTGTAATATTATAATACTATACTTTTAGGAAAAGGTCAACCTGCAGGTTGGGGGATAACCCGTCGTGTCAGACAAAGCTGCAGGAATCGAACCCACAACCATAGTGCGACAGGCCTTTATTACCTACCACTAGCCTACAAGAATTCCCTGGTTATTACAAAATAGTTTTCCTAATCTAAATGGTATGTGTTAATATTTGGAACCTTTTACGATTAGGATAAATATAATATTTTCTCTTATCTTTTTGAGTGAAAGATGGGTTTGTGGTAAAAATTTATTAAAGAATGAAAGTCTACATGAAAAGTATGTATATTCCATGACGTTCTTAGTAAATATCCCAAATAAATTCCTCAACTTTATAAAAGGTAACTTAAAACAAAAACATTTTCGGTTAACTTTTCCAACTGGGGATTCAATGACCGTTTAACCAATCACAAGTTTGTGATTTTCTTGTGGTTAACTTTCTCCTAGTCCGGTATTCTACAACTCTCCATCAGACCTTGATGGTTTGTTTTTCCTCCATATCCATATTTTCATAGAATCCTAGTATGGGCTATCTTGGGTGGCCTTTGAACTTCTCTTTCTTTCTTTTAAAGTTACATTTTTATTAACCTTATTTTCGATGTGGGTTTTCCACAAAGGTATTTTCTATTTTAAACCTTTTATATTCAAAGTAAAATTTCAAATTACAAGGATTCAATTTATTTAAGGAGGGTAGAATGTTACACCCCAAGCTTCCATGGTACGCTTCTCTTTGAATAATAGAGCAGCGTGTGTTGTACGCAACCTCGAGTTCTAACACACCGTGACCAATCAAAGTAGCCGTTATGAATAATAATACCCACTTTTTGAAATTAAATAAATTTTATATTTCAAAATGGACTTCATTGTTGTATTCGGAATATCAAAATTAACCTATGTTGAATTTTTTGTAATTTTCTGAGAATTTCCAATTTTTTATGAATAGTAAAAAATACTTAAAAACAACATTTTTAATAAAAATAAATTATAGTGATAAATTATTCTATTGAGTGGTTTTAGAGTATAATTATAATATATTTTTACCATTTAATCCAATGGTGTTCATTAAAATTAATTTCACTTTGAAATTGGACATAAACAATTGTCTATCTTTTGATATATATTGTTTCTTAAAAACACGCTATTTGTTGTGAGAGCGGGAATTAATTATAAAATTAATTAATGCAACTTATATGTTTGTAATTTTTTAAAATAGAAATCATTTTTTAATTAGGAATATCAATTATATCTTAGGGTGAAATTTTGGCATTGTTCTGAAAAACTTCAATTTTTGATGAATAGTGAAACCACTAAGTGGTAGTTAAAAAACTGATTTTTTGTTTAAATGAAATTTTACCACTACTGTGATTTGATTTTTCAAAAATATGACATAAATGGTTGTAATTAGGAAGAAAAAATTGGTTCAATGGGATTAAAATAATTTTTTGGTGAAGAGTATCTTTTATGTTTTTATAATCACGATTAAAGGTAATTAGTGAAATTTATGGTAAAAATGATATTATAAAAATATTAAAATAACCTTAAACTTGTCCTACCCTTATTTAATGAGTCATGGCCGACCAAGAAAATCCATGGGTCAACTTGGGGACCCCATGGAGCCACTTGGGTAAGAAAATGACATTAATAACTTTTTATTTAAAGTAAAAATAAAATTGTCACAAACATGTGTTGTTTTCCTAAAACAATTATTACATGGGGTTATATAAGTTAACGTTTTGACTATAAATATTCATTTTAAATATAAAAATATTTCCTACATCATCATATTTTTTAAAAAAAATTAGACATTAAATAATTTAAATTCTTTATGACACCATGATGATGCAGCGATTACCTCATTAATTAATGATTCAAATAAAATGAAAAGATAATGTAAAATATAATGCTTACAATTTTAAAAAACTTATTCGATGAGTATATTTATAACCCTTATCACCTTATCCTCGAAATATATCATTGTGGGACCTTTGAAATCCGAAAATCACTTCATAATAATGTAACATTTCATTACTTTCCAAGAGTGCCCCTCCTCTCCTCTTATAAAAGGCCCCCACCACTACCACTTTATTCACACCATAAAGCCATTTTACTCGACCAGACTCTGCCCAAATACTCTCTAAACTTCTCTCTATTACTCCTAGAATCCTCACTTTGGGCATAATTCTTCCCAAGGATTCCTTTGGCTCAAATCAAAAAGAGTTACCCAATTTTAAGGTAATGTCTTCTCTTATGTTGTTTTGTTTTATTTTGCTTCTCCAACCCCATAAACTCTTTTTATTCTTTTATTTTGTAACAAAACCAGTATATTAAATATACTAGGATGTTTTTATGAGAATTATTTTGTTTACACTTGCACACACCTTCATCAAATGGTTAAAGAACATATTGTTTCTATGGGTGGCGAATTACTGCCTCACGAAACGAAGATTGTTCAATCTTCTTTTAACACCACTCATGGTGGCCATTATGATGACACTATTTTTTTATATATGATATATATTGTGTTTATGTTTTCCTTATTCTTATTTATTTTTCATTTATGTCATACCTTTATGATTTCCATTATGGGTAAACGTGATAATTTCATTTTAGGAAGTGCGGACTACCGCCCCCACAAAGTGATTTTAATCGTTAATGCCATATGTGGGATGTATAAAGGATGGAATAAATGATATTATACATGATATTATACTGGAATTATATTATACCTTTATATAATTATAATTTCATTCCATTAAATACGAAATAGAAATGAAAGTAGCGTTCATGCGTACGTACAGCTTACCGTCTCCATGAACGGTGCATTTCATTTCTTACCTCTAAATGTTATGTAATATTATAAATGAATGTATATACTGGATATATATGATATATATGATATCTACATCATGAATATAATTCTAGATATAATGGATATTTTACCACATGAACAACATGTAATTATAAGAAGTTTATTTTTGACTCAAGTACCTAAGATCGACAAAATGACCGTTATTAACTTAAATAATTACATAATGTTCATAACATTGTAATAAGTGATATAAAAGAAATAATGAACTTGAAAAAGGTTCTTAAGCAAGTAGAAATTAACTCTAGTTTATTATTCAGGAGTTAAAGAATGATCGAGTCAAGTCGGACACGAGGTAAGGGAACTTCTTAACCCAATTTCCATTCATTGGGTTAATCTCCTACTTTCAAATTATGTCATGATATTATTATGTCCTATCTTGTATTTTTAAATTATTTATGTGTACTTATAGTTAATACACATAATAGATCTATTTTATTTAAAAAAATGATCTTTGTAAGGGACTTCGTCTCAATCTCCTTTCATTGAGGCATATTTGGTTTTATACACAACTTTCCTTTATACGGTGTATAAACCCCTTTGACTTTTACTTTTATTCAAAAGAAATCTTTTTATATGAAGCATTTTTACTAAACGAAAAAAGGAATGTTTTTTCTTACGTAAGCGGCGACAATGACTTCTCTTCCACCATGACTATTATATGAGTTTTGGCTTCCTCTACAAGCCATAACTTTTTTTAAATGAAAAATAGATACCAAGTTTTAATTTTCTTTTATTTTGGTATTGAAAATGGTTTTGAAAGTGTTTTTATTACATCAATGTGGTTTATTGATATCTTTTAATTGAAATGTGGAAATTTTATGTTTTCTTTATGCATGTTTTATGGGATACAATTATGCAATGGTTTATGATATGTTTAAACCTATTCAAATGAGGAATGCATTGGACTTAATAAGTGATGGGTGGAGCCCGCTATAGCTCCTCGATGAATCGGCAAGTCTCATGAGAAAAAATAGTTTCTTGGAACGAGGCCTTGAAAAAATCTTATTTGTAGTATTGGAACGAGGCCTTGGATACGTGGTTATGATAGTCTGGAATTATGCATTCTATCATTATGAAAGTGGTTATTGATATTGCATGTGATTATTCAACCAGTAGAATATCCATGTGAAGAAGTAAATGGCATTATATCATTTTAATTTTTCCATATTATGTTGAAGTTCATGTTTAAGAGGCTTTTTTTCAGTTATACATTGCCTTAAATGATTATGTGTATTTATGAAAGATTCTGCTAAATTGTTATCCTTACTAAGCATCTGAGCTCACCCCTTCCAATGTTTTAATTTTTTCCAAGATGTGAAGAAGTATATTATGAATGACCTGTAGGGATAGTATGAGGGGATATGAAGACAAGATGTTTTTATAGTTTTGTTTTTCTTTATGATGTAATGTAAGACATATGAATGTATCTAGTTTTTCCAAGGATACTAAACAAATCGGTCTTTAGAGACTTGATCTTTTGTGATCATGCCAATGTTACGCAATAATGCACCGACTCTGGGTAACTGGGGTCGGGGTGTTACAATATGAATGCTACTTCTTCAATATTCCATGATGTGGGAGTATAAAATGCAAGGATAATGAGAGTACAACTAATTTGTATGATTAAATATGATATCAAAAATTTGAGTAACTACTTGTATTTACTATTATTTTATGTGAGGGGAGTACCGATCACTATGAAACCACCTCCAAATTGTGGTTTTCTTTGGTGAAAAAAATAACTGAACAACCTCAAGTGATTTATAACCAAAAGACCCATTCACCTTCATAAATATATCATCATTTGGGAGTACCACATGTGATTCCATAATGTTGAAATACTACATGTGATTTAAAATGACATGTTTCAAAAGTATGAGTGTGGAGTTTTTATTTGAAATTTTTAGGACCATTCGATGTTTTGGAGAAGTTTTCATATGTAGGAACAAATATTAAATGACAATAAGTGAATGGTGGAGGATCATCAAATACTCCGGGAGATATCTTAGAGGAATGTTGTCCTAGTTGAACCACCAGGTACCTTGTAGTAGTGTACTAGGTACTTGATATACTTTTTTCTAATTTCATTAAAATTAAAATATTATAACTTAAAAATATATCCTTCCCCTACCCTTACTCATTCAAGACATCACAAGGGATAAAGCAATGTCTCCTTTTATCCTTCTTCCTAATCCCAAATCGATCACTTCTAATTCAAGTCTAATTGATAATCCATCCGAAGTAAAATAATTCTAGAAATAATTTTATCCTTATACACCCTTTGTTTTTCTATTAATTTTCCCATTAATTTATTTTTTGTAAAAAAATCCATAAATCTTTCATTTTTTATAATTTTCTAGTTTCGTGAAATTAAAGTTGATTCAGTGTATATTTTTTTAGAGTTAATTCCCTTTTATTAACAACTTTGATGATTATGTTATAAAACTATTAATGGAGTTAAATATTAATTTATATTTTATCTTATATTTTTCATTTCTTTTCATGACCATGAATTTGATAATGCTAATAGATTACATGTTTCACTGAAATGTATTAACAATTCCCCTCTACGACGAGAACCTTGAAGTATAAAGATGGTATCATTAAATATATTTTCAATGTTCTAATGATATTATATAAGAAGATAAAAATTATATATGAAATTAGAGTTAGGGTATCATAATACATTGAGAGGTATTCTCATGAATTTTTCCATTTTAATTCTCCATGATAAAGAGGTTATGAGAACATAACTCAGCATAATGGTCATTGAGAATTATTATCATGAATTGTTTCCATTGGAAATCCATATTTTTTCATGAATGTTTAATGATACCCTAAATTAATTATTATTATTACCTCATGTCGGGATTCATGTACATTGATGTATTAATGAAAACCTTTATGGAATATTCTTGTAATGGTGTAGGATGTGTTGGGTGCATCATGACTAGCATTGTATAAATGAACAATGTGAGGAATTATTTTCCCTTATGTTCTTTAATGGAAGTTGATATATCATTCCATTTGATGAAAATAGAAATGTATGATTAGGTCCATGGCCATATAATTCAATAGGAAAATTCATTTTCAATATTTCAAATAAAGAGACATCAAGCACAATGGTTAATGACACTGACATACAATGTATTTTATTGGAGATATCCCAATAAAGGGATTGTGTTTTATATTGTTCATTTATATGTGGTTACTATTTTTTAACTATTTAACTTCATTCTATATGGGTTCCTTGGAATGTTTCTATAGGTTGAGGTTGGACTTTAGGAGGCTCTTCCTAATGACACTATAAAGGGTGCCTAGCAGATCACACATTAAGTGTATTTTGAACCTCAGATAAATTATCTTTTAATTTAACAGATCAAAAAAAATTATTCTTTTATCTGGTATAATGTTTATTAATGTTTGGTTAATTATATATATTCAATGAATAATTATTCAAGAGGATATTATGTGTGATGAATATTAAATAATTTTTTATTCACTAAGTATTAATTATGTGAATATATATAATATTTATTTTTTTATTTTATCATAAGGTAACATATATTTATTATTTTCTTATGTGGGTATTTAATAAATATTTATTAACTTGTTTTCTAAATATAAAAATCATTTGATCATAAAAAATACAGTGATACCTATTTATTGAAATTAATTATCCTTATTTAAGGTTGAATAAATATTGAGGAGGATTTGTGAACTATGTTTAATGTTAATGTGAGAAATGATATATTAAATATAAATTTAATAAATATAAATTTATTTATTAATGCAATAAATATTTATCAATATGTGATTTATTGTATGTTAATTAAATAATATAATTAATATAATTTTTTAGGCATTTTTTTGTTGAGTATTAAGAAAATAATAAGTTCTTTGTTTAAATTATTATTTACCTTAACCTAGATTGATATAAACCAAATTATGTCGTTTCTAAAAATTATTGTTGTTGTGTAAAATGAAAATCAATATAGAATTCTCATTAACATTATACATATTTTTTTATAATGCTCTTAATAATAGAGAGTGATCATCCCCCTCTACCCGCTCAAGTCTTGGGAGAACCCAAGAAATATTCTCTCACCTCAAATAATTCTATTACAATCAATAGTGAACATTTTAAGTGTTAAAAATCATCCATTCTAGCACCCAAGGATTTGTACGGTACTGTTCAGAGGTTCTCGGAGCATGTGTGGATCACTGCTAGAAGGACTGCCCTTGAATCCTCTCATCGTAATGAAGGTACACTAAGATGTTTTTGAACTGATTCATCAATGAATAATGAATTCAAATTTTGGGAAATTCTTAATATGTATAAAAAAATTATAAATTTTATGTGATTATCCTATATTCTTGGTTCCAATATCATAGTAATTAATCATTGATGTAATTTCATTTTTCAAGTCATTCTCCATCTTGTATATCACAAATTATTCATTAACTACAACAAAAATCAAATTTAGATACAAAAAAACATTCTTATTTTATGCTAGAGACATTAATATGGAATCAAAGTAGTTATATACTTAATTTTTAATTATTTATTAATGATATTCGTTTGATATAAATTTTCTTTTTGAGATAATTTTTTATTTAAATATAGAAATTAAAGTCAATATTCTCCTTCATCATTCTCGATCACATGGTCATGATTATGTTATAAATTCATGAGAAACATTGAAGACTCCATCAAGAGGTGCCAGTGGTTTTTTCTGGATAAAAGAAGATGGGGGATTCGGCCTCTGATCAGCGACTTCTCCCCTTTTCCTCATGTGCCTAGGATTTCCCTGTCAATCTTTCTCTTTTCCTCCTCTGTCATGGCCCGGCCTCAGTGTTGGTGGTATCGTCTCAGGTCGGTATCATTGTGTGATGGTTTCACATGGTCTAGATTTTTTCTGGGCTCAGCGGTGGCTTCACTAGCTGTTCAGCTTGGGGATCCCGCCTCATATTGGGTGATTTTTTCGTCATCTCTAGTGCGCTCCTGGTTGTGGTATCTCATCTCATCTTCGGGACCTCTCCTCGTCTCTGGTGTTTCATCGGCTCTGGTGTGCTCTTGGATTTGGGATATCATCGTGGATTTGAGATATCTCCTTGCCTTGGGTGTTCATCTCCGGCTCTGGTGTGCTCTTGGATTTGGGATCTTGTTGCGGCTTTGGGAACTCACCTCTGCTCAGGTGCTCATCGTCGGATTCTGTGCACTCCTGGCTTCGAGCTCTCGTCGTGGCTTTGGGATCTCTGCTCGACTCGAGGTTCGTCATCGGCTTTGGTGCGCTACTGGCTTCGGGATCGCTTTTTAGCTTTGATGTGCTCTTAGTGTCGATGGATATGGATCCGTGATCCATCTTCATTCCAGTGTGTTGTCGGTTCCTTCATGCTTCGGTAAGCTCAAAGTCGGCATCAGTGGCTTTGAGGGGGGAGGCCCTGCGTTTTGGTTCTACTATTGTTGTCTCTTGGTTTTGTTTTGGTAATGTCGGGATCATAGCTATTTAGCTGTGAATTTGGGTTTGGTTGTTTCATGTTGAGTTTTTGGAAGTGAATTGGATGCTCTCTTGGGGAACACAGACAAGCTACAAGGTTTTTCTTTAGATGAGGATAGAGCTGGTTGGATTCTCCATGCATGACTTTTCAGATTCAGAAGATTGAGAGGGTATGTCATCACCATTGGTACTGTGCCCATGCATTCTTGCATAGGACTGCTTGCTGATTAGTCATGCTTTGGTGGAGGTGGGCATTACTGTTGTTGATGCTGGGTAGAGGCACTTCCTCATAGTCTTATCTGGGTTTAAACCCCTTGTTTTCTGAATTTTTTTAATGTTTTGATGTCCTTGAAGTCCTGGTTTCCCCCCTTTTCCCTTAAAAGAGGTTATATAAAATCAATAAAAATTTCGGCCTTCGGTCCATTCAGTCAATCTGGATAACAGAAGACTATATAGCATGTATCCCCTTAGTACATTTCATGTACCCATGTTCATTTCACCGGGATGAACCTTAATAAATCTAGCTCGTTATAAAATAAGTACACAAAGAATGCATTAAATGATCACCAGATGGTTACCAAGCCAGGATGACACATGGTTTTCTAGACTAAAAGAATTATAATTTTCAAACACACCATGTATCAGACACGTTTTCTTAGTATATAACATGCGGTCAAAGGCATGTCATGTATTTATTGCACACAGTGCAGGACATGTGGTTGAGAAACATGGAGGTCAAAAAGTGCGCAACGAGTGAGAATTCCATGGAACACATTAATATTTACAATTAAAATACACATCATTCATGTAAGAATGTGTTTTCGATTTCATTACACAGTGTATATTTGGTTGTACATATTGTGTAACCATTACCCATCAATGTGGATTAAATTCCATCAAGGATGTAACCATGTGGATTAATTACACTGAATAAAAGTATTAACTATGGTATTAAACCAAACAAAAAAACATGTAGATGGAGTAAACGTCTTGTAATTATGTTTGGTGATTTTTAAATGACAAATTTATTACTGCATATATTAATAACTACATAATATGTTCTATTTATATTTATAGGATATTTAATATCAAAATTATCAGTATACATGTCGCATATAATAAATAATCATTCTGTCATAAATATGCCATATTTATTTGGGTCTACAAACTATTTAATAAATAACCCATTTTGTACATTACATTCTATATTAAATACATATTAAATGTGTATATTATGTTGTGTGTAGTTATTATGTGAATTTATCAATTTGACTCCATGTTTAATAAACATTTTTTTATTTAAGATTAATTTTTAAAGGCACTTTAAGACTATTCAATTGGTCATTAAAATGATTTAATTAATTAATTAATTAATTAATTTCAATATAGGTTATCTTAATAATGATTAATGAATTAAAGATAATTCTAGGAATTTTAAATTTTTGTGTTCATTTCTTGTAGAAGATCGTGAGAATTTAGAAACCTTTATATGTGATTATTTTATATTAATTTATTATTATTGCATATATTTTGAAATAATTTTATAAAAAAAATGATAGCCTATGAGTCATCTAATCTTCTCATCATGCAAGATAATTCTTGCCCAAAGTTTCTTTTACGTAATCCAATTAACAAATACTTTGGTTCCCCTCACTTGTGTATGTGTAAAGCTTATATAATAAATGTATATCACAGGCGAGTGGAGGTGGTTCATGTTTATACCTAAGGTGAAACCAATCTAGGATAAATGTAAGTGGGAATGTGGATTAATACAATCCAAACCAAGTTTCATTTCATGATTTTATTACTATATGGTCTTGGTTTAGTTAATCATCTCCTAGATAATCTTACCATTAGAAAAAAATCTTGGTCATTCCATATTTATTATTTTACTTGTCATTTTTTATGGTAAATTTCTTTATGGATTAATTATTACAACCATATAAATTAATGAATTAACAGTCATGTATGTTATAATTAAAATAAATTCATATTACGCTTAAAATTTATCCATACATGGTAAATCACTTATATAATTCTCAATTAATCTTAACAAGATTGTAATAAAGGTATAATGGAATATTTAGGAATAAAATAAAATTCCATAAAAATCAATATAATATGTCAGTATATCCAGCCATGGATAAAGCTAAAATAAATCTATAGTTCAATGTGACTATCTGGTCAAAGATAGGGTTATTTCAATAATATGTAAGTTTCAACTGAGGCCATGGGTTGACTTAACATAGTTTAAATAAAGGGTAGAGTGTCAAAAAAACCTAGTGTAACTAAGAGTAAAGTGTAATGGTAATCCAATTCCATGATTTTGGAATTTGGGAATCCACTCAAAATATCAAAGATCTATGAGTAAATGTTGTCGGTAAGTTATGCCAACCTAAACCCCTTTGAATATATTTTTATTCCAATGTATAGGTTGTGAGAAGGGGAATATGAACACAATAATATCCTTGAATGGATATAGTCTGAATTTGATTTTTGATGGCTATTATGTTTTGATAATATTTTTGGAGACTAATAAATGAAATTTATTATCTATGTTATTTTTTTAATTGTGATTAAAATGAAATAATTAATCAATTAATGTAGAATATGGAATGAGAAATCAATATAACACTGTGATTATTTCTAAAAAAATTAAATTTTCTATCTATCACCATATTTAAAGAGTGGTAAAAGAATTTATATATTGTTTTTTATTATGTATTGAAATCACATATACTAAATATTCCATATCAGTAAGCGAGTGAAAGTGAAAAGTATGCCTTTAGGCGGTTGATGGAGGATGAATACTGTATTTGTTGAATTATTTTATCTGTTATGTCTAGAGATCTAATTATACGGTATAAAGTCATGGATTCATATTCCATGAAAAATCATCACTTATCCCTTCATACAAAGAAATAGAGGTTCTTGGTCAATTGGATTGTCACTAAATTATACTAGTGTAAATAAAAAGATGGGAATCTGTCTATTGGTCATGAATTCCAAATAATGGAGTACATTGTTTAATTAGAAATTTCTGGCTTCCATTTAGATAATAAATTATCTATTAAGCTCACATTATCATCCTTAAAACCTTGTTTTTTCAATTATATGATGAAAAAAACATCAAACACTAATATTTTATCTATGATCCATCAAACATATAAAGCATAGAATAATTGTTATTCTCTATATTATATTAAGAAAAAAAATAAAATAAATGGTTGAAAATCCAAAGACTACTCATATTTACATCTTTTCTTTATAATGTCATTAAGAAATACAAGATATTATATAGTAGAATGGTATGTGATAGGTTATTTTATTTTCATGTGGAAAGAAATTTCATTGTTGGAAAGGCTAAAATTAATTAAATAATACTAAAATAAAAACTTCTACTTCAGGTAAATTTCCCATTAAAAATACTATTTTTATAAAATTTATTACATATTAAATGAATTATTCTATTATATGTTTGTATTCAAACATAGGAACCAAGAAGACACAAAAATATTACCAGAGTAAATGTGTGTTCTAATGTTAACTAAATAAGGGTGATTCCTTTATCAATAATAGTAGTGCACAAATTCATTTACAAGTGGATTAGTTCATGTTATACTATTTTTTGTGTTATGTTTTACCAAAATTTTATCTCGCTGTCAATTTAGAAACAAAAATAAATTATTTCATTTTTAGAATAATTTTTGTTATGGTTCTTCATACTTAATTAATTATTTAATATTTATTAAATCATATATATCCTTAAGATAAATTAATGATAAAAATTAAATATAAGACTCCCATTTTTGTAAGGATAATTCATTTTCATGTATAACTGATAATAGTTGACAAGTCTATACCCTGTAGGGTGTCTATTATCTTTGAGATAAAAAACTAGTTATATTGAAAAACATATTTATGATGTTTTTGAAAAATAAAACTTTAAAAATAATTTTATAACATAAATATTCTAGTGTTTTTTTATCTATATAGTGTGAACTATTCAAAGGTGAAGTTATATTTAAAAACACCTGGGTTGATATGGAAAAAACTTGATTTTATCTATTACAAGGTAAATAACAAGAAAAAAACCAAAACACATCACATGTGTGACTGTAAAGTTATAGATAAATAGGGAATAATTTGGAGGTAGAGTACACATCCACAATAAATACAAAGACTATACTAAATAGAAAACCAAAAGGTAAACATATCAATATAAAGTCCAATTCTCCATGTGACCGTCAATCACCACCATTACTGTCACGAACCGAATCGATCACCACCAAAAATGGCACCAAACCCAGCCCGTGACAAGGCCCAAAGGGCGTTCCCGATCCCCACGGGCTGGCACAAGTGCCCGGGTATCATAAAATGAAAATTGGGAACTATTTACCTGAGTTTATAAACATAAAACAACAAAAGAATCCAATGAAACAAATCTGGATTTTTCAAACCAAAAAATCATTTACAAAAATTCAGAACTGAATTACATAGCTTAAAACAACTCAAAAAGACTATACCAAAGGTACAAAACCAAATAAGGACAGCCCAAGAACCCTCATGGCAAGGGGCACCGCCCTCAAGCCACCTCCATAAGACTTCACCACCAAGGACCTGCTAGAAACCTGAACCACTGGAACAAAAAAAACTGTACCCAACCTGGGACAACAAAAATAACCAAGTCTACTTACACCCAAGGGTGTAAGTAGGGTGTGATCCAATTCCCATTAGGATACCACCACTAAGAGATTCCATGTGATAAACATTTAAAGACGAAAAGCATGCAAGCTTTCAAAAACATGAAAAGCTAGTTACAATTTCTAAAAGATGCAACTTTGAATAAAAACAGTTTTCAAGTGGGCTATCATTAAGAATCAACACTTTTAAAAATAATTTCAACACTACTAAATTTTCCAGACAACTATACTGTATGACGACAGTAAGTACAAAGTAAATAATGAGCACAAGAAATAGGAAATAACCCCTAGGCACTAGCTCGTTCTGCGTCCCAGGTACCTCGTATCTCGGTGAGAGTAACCATCACAATATTCGTTCTTGTGCACGAGCCACTAGTAGGGAACATACCCATAACCTAGTGGTCCCCAATCATCATCATCATAGTTTAGTTAGAGTTGTAAGCGTCAATCTTTCTAAGTGAAACTGAGGCCAAACCCCACGGATTCACTAGCATACTAGTACACGTCCACCCACCTAGATACCCGGGTTTTCCCTTTGTGCTAAAAAATGTTCAACAAGACAAAAAATATAGTTTTCACATGTAGATATCACTTCCACATCACACATTAACCAAACATCTCCATGTACATCACGTAAGTTTCAAATTCCACTTTTCATTCAAATGCATTTTGAAATCAAACTCACACCAAAATAGCCCACAACACTTTTTTCATAACTTTCACAATCCAACACATCCTTTAACAATTTTATGAAGTCCCTAAAAATATGACCAACATCACATAACAGAACTATTCACATTTAAAATGGCTCATTTGAAAGTATAAACAATCCAAAACAGTTTTCCATTATGGTTTCACCTCTTACATAAATCATTAAACCACTCAAAACTTTCATAAAAGAATTCTAAATAGTATACCAAAGATTTTCAAATAAAACCCATTTAAAAACCATATTTCAATGACAAAATCACACCAATAAAAATTCAAAATAGAATTTGAAGCCCCAAAAACATTTATTAAACAACCCCCATGTGTTATACAAACACCTCAAACAATAGCACAAAATATCCACACGAAACGCACACGTTTTCAAAATCACATTCAAGAAGTACAATAAAGTTTTACACCTTAAACCCTTAAAAAACTCTTTAAGACCTAGTGGCACACCAATACCCCACCAAATAATAATTTTCATCCCAAACAAGATTTAATAAACCAAATTCATATGTTATAAAACAATCCCAAACAATCCCCAAAGGGTTACACATGAAAAACACCAAATTTTAAGCTAAAATTAAACTATAAAAATAAATGCTTAACCAAATCCAACATAAAAAATTTTTGCACCACACACGTCATATTATGAAAATTCATAATAAGTAATCCAAGCAAACTAACTCATCTAGAAATTACTACACACGGAATCACCCACCAGAAGTGTCAAATCCCTCAAAACTTGGTTCGAAATGTCAACCGCAAAACCGTCACACCACAAGGAAGATAAATTCAGACCTAGATCACAATATTTGACCACAAATACTCAAAATGAAACCCTAGGATCAAACCCTAACTTCTAGAAATTTTAGAACATAACGAAAGAGAGAGGAAATCCTAAGGGAAAAGGAAGAAACCAAGAAGGAATCACTTACCCAAAACAGTCCTGAAGAAAACAACCCAAAATCGATCAGAATATGAATTTTAAAACAAATAAAAATTTAATGGATATTCGAACAAGAATGATAAGGTAATTTAGGAATTGGAATGGGGGAAAAAGAGTAATAATAGGAGTTATGAAAGGATCAATTTACCTCTCCAAATCTGGACGATTTCTGAAATCTAGATAATATTCGACCATGTTCTCAATACTATAGAGCTCCAAATTGTGGGAGGAGTGAATGGGGGCGCGCCTTAGGTAAGTGGACTCGGGTGAGAGTTGGAATCACCGAAAAAACGCAAATAGTGAAGGAGATATTAAAGAATTAAAATTTATTTTTAATGCAGAAAATGGGCTTTCGGGCAGGCCCAATTCCTTAAATAAAAACCCATATCCACCATGATTATGGATTTATAAATGGTCCAAATAAATATGTTGGTGTTAATATGTTAGGGTATGACAGTTAGGAATTTGAATGGATGAAAAATGTTGAAAAATGAAGAAGTTATAAAGGAATCAAAATTAATTTTTAAATATGGAATTGGGCTCACCAGGTTTGGCCCAATTCATAAAAACTCACCCATTCCTCCATAAATGCTTGGGAAACCCTCAAAACAAAGCATGAATGGAAATTAAATGGAATTTAACATTAAAATAAGTCATATATGTGACAATTCTCCCCACCATGAAAACTTTCCGCCCCGGAAAGTCACATCAAGGACAAAGCAACAACCAAACCCAACTAAGAAACCAAGAGGTCCTCCTTTGCCAAGTTTCACCCCCAAAGGCCAAAACACCTCCAGTGATCAATTACGGATTACTCTCACAACCAAAACATATAACACTTTCCTAAAATGATCAATCACGTTCATACTTTATCCCAAAAGAAAACTCCTCAAACACTATCCGAATAAGACTCAAGCAATTCACCCAAACGAACAATAACATTGAACAAGGATACACTTACCTTACTTTAACTAATCCATTGGGCGCTCTCCAGTCCCAATGTTTACCCAAGAAAGATGTTGGTATCTAGATAGCTCCGAACAAGACTATATACACCAAGCCAAGACCATGGATAAATGTAATTTACTCATACGAGGGGGACACAAATACGCACCCCACCATAAGAGACAACCAATAATTTTTTTTTCTGAGACAAAAATAGGACACTAATAGGGGGAGCCCTGAACGGACTCCCTAGTACATAGGGTAGACTTCCATTCAAAATTTCCGAAGGAACATACATGAGAATCATTGTGGTTCTCCCCACCATAATAACCAACCATCTTAACCGACTAGCATGTGCCGGCACAAAAAAAAAACCCAAAATTTCAAGATTTGGGAAGGTCGCACGGTTAGTCCGCATAGTTTGTGAAACCGTGAACTAACTGTGCAGATCAATATTCCTGCATAACTTCTAGGCACACAGTCTCTCTTAATCATTCACAAACCATGTGCTCAGCCTGTCTAGCCAAATTTCCCACCATTCTCCAAATACTCAATGGAAACCAAAGGGGGAGGTAATGACATTGGGCGATGTCATGGGTATAAGGCCCTCCACCTATTTCCACCAAACGTGAAAAACAGAAGAAAGATAATGAAACCATAGGTTTAAAGACTTCATATCTTTCATATTTAGGATAGTACTTTGTACAAGGGTTTAAATGACCCTATGATTTCCCTTGACTACGAGCCAGCTTCTCTCCGAGACCTATGGCTGGAGCTCAAATGATTGAAGCATCTTCGGCCTCGCAGTTAGTCTTTGGAATCCCACTGAATGAGAATTCTTCTTTTGGTGCCACTAAAAACTACACCGCAATACCATATAAGTTTTCCAAACATAACCCATTCCAAACTCACTTTACCATATCCCTATATTTCACCGAAACTAGGGCTAATAAGATGCCCACACATCACACCTTGTTTCTTCAGGTGAGAAACAATAGAAGTAAAGAACACCTACACTCAAATTCCTCTAAAATGGGCGATTTTGAAATTTTTTCAAGGGAGACATTCGCCCAACATAACAGGGACTCTCAGAGGATTTCACTACTTTCACCTATACGGTCAATCGAGGACATGACATCATAAGGCATCACCGAACATGGCCATTGCGACTGATATAAACAATGCATGGAGAGGGACCTTATACAACATCCCCAAAAAACACATAATTCTAGAAAGTGGCCACAATATCTTCTCGTGACCATATTTCCCACACTGGTAGTTTATTGTTAACTCTTTCTTTGAAGAGACTACGAAGGTCTCAGAGGCCCTCTTAGACACTATCCATATTGACAACCCCAGACAACTTCCACCTTCGACGAATCAGGTAGCTTAAGAAACTAATGTCTCTTTTAACCATCCACGAGGACTCTTACACAACAAGAGGATCCAAAAAAACAAGGATTTAAATGGTGTAGACTCATTCTACAAATCTCAAGAAAGTATTCCTTACATTGATCAACTAGAGGATTTTCCAACAACTAAACAATCCAAGTTTCACTTCAGTTGTGCACTAACCCTAAATGGGGGCGTACTTTATCCAATGGGAGAACCCAAGGACCCAACCAAGATGGTCCATTGGTAAAAAAACCATAAACTAGATCCAAACACATGAAGGTAACCACCATAAAAGTGTCCCGAAACATATCTCAGAGGAGACTACCAACCGGTCCTTCTACCCAGCTTACCGACCAAACATAAACCCAAAACACAGTTCAAATAGGAGGGGTTATTGGACTAAAAAAACACCCCACAAAAACAACATTTTCAAAAACCCGTAATACGAACCATCCCAAAATATTCATCAAGACATCATGTTTTTCTTTAAAACCATTTCTTTGAAAACAAATGGTTCAGCGTTAAGAGTATTGACCAATGGTACCCCATGGGCCTCACACATGCATGTTTTTGTGCCACACCAGACACCCTCCTCATATCCGTCCCGGCACTCATCCAGTCACGCCATCAACCATCCATCATCCCATATAACCCCATGCATGTGGTCGCTAATGGAAATATCAAAGGTTAAAACAAAAATTCTTTCCACTTTTCAAAACCAAAACGGTCAACCAACACATCCTTTTTTCTCATAACCGCTAACCATGAGATCAAAATCCCAACTAAAATCTTACAAAAATTTTCAGAAAGTCAAAACCATTTAGAAAATAACTCACTTTCAAGATATTCCCTCAATTTAAAAACATCTCATCCCATTAAAACACACTCTGATTGTTTAGAAAACTCTATTGGAAACACTTTTCAAGACCAACTTCAATATAGTTCCTACTTTCAAAGAGGTGTAAGCACACCATTTTACATTTCAAAACAATTCTGAAAATTCAGTTCTTCCATTTCATAAACCAAACCATTCCCTATTTATTTGAAAATCATTCCATAAAAACTTTATGCTTCTTAAAACCAAGTCACCTTAAAACCAAAGTGCTAAGATTTCAAAACTAAAGCAAAAAACAATGTGAGAGGAAACTAGTTTCAGTGGGTGACTTGGAAATATGGTTGGTAGCCATATTCCATTCACTTCACTATCACAGAGAGTGTTCTAGGGAATATCCCAAGTTTCACATGGCTTTCCAGGCCCTGTGAGCTCACTGAGACCATTAACCCAACTCTCTTTTCATTTCCCCTAATCATCATCAAACCAAGAAAATTAAAGGAATCTGAAAGGTATTGACTTCTCCTAGAGACTTGAATCCTGTCATGAGGTGTAGTGATCAGACACACTACTCATAACAAAAATTCCAAGTCCCAAATATCCTAACTCTAGATTATCCTGACTGTTCCCCAAATAACATGACCCAAAGAGAGCGAACCTCCTCTGATACCATTTTGTCATGAACTGAATCGATCGCCACCAAAAATGTCACCAAACCCAGTCCGTGACAAGGCGCAAAGGGCGTTCCCAATCCCCACGGTCTGGCACAAGTGCCCAGGTATCATAAAATGAAAATTGGGAATGATTTACCTGAGTTTATAAACATAAAACAACAAAAGAATACAATGAAACAAATCTGGATTTTTCAAACCAAACAATCATTTACAAAAATTCAGAACTGAATTACATAGCTTAAAACAACTCAAAAAGACTATACAAAAGGTACAAAACCAAATAAGGACAGCCCAAGAACCCTCATGGCAAGGGGCACCACCCTCAAGCCACCTCCACAAGACTTCACCACCAAGGACCTACTAGAAACCCGAACCACTGGAACAAAAAAAACTGAACCCAACCTGGGACAACAAAAATAACCAAGTCTACTTACACCCAAGGGTGTAAGTAGGGTGCGAGCCAATGCCCATTAGGATACCACCACTAAGAGATTCCATGTGATAAACATTTAAAGACGAAAAGCATGCAAGTTTTCAAAAACATGAAAAGCTAGTTACAATTTCTAAAAGATGCAACTTTGAATAAAAACAGTTTTCAAGAGGGCTATCATTAAGAATCAACACTTTTCAAAATAATGTCAACACTACTGAATTTTCCAGACAACTATACCGTATGATGATGGTAAGTACAAAGTAAATAATGAGCACAAGAAATAGGAAATAACCCCTAGGCACTAGCTCGTTCTGGGTCTCAAGTACCTCGTATCTCGGTGAGAGTAACCATCACAATATCTGTTCTCGTGCACGAGCCACTAGTAGGGAACATACCCATAACCTAGTGGTCCCAAATCATCATCATCATAGTTTAGTTAGAGTTGTAAGCGTCAATCTTGCTAAGTGAAACTGAGGCCAAACCCCACGGATTCACTAGCATACTAGTACACATCCACCCACCTAGATACCTGGGTTTTCCCTTTGTGCTAAAAAACTTTCAACAAGCCAAGAAATATAGTTTTCACATGTAGATATCACTTCCACATCACACATTAACCAAACATCCCCATGTACATCACGTAAGTCTCAGATTCCACTTTTCATTCAAATGCATTTTGAAATCAAACTCACACCAAAATAGCCCACAACACTTTTTTCATAACATTCACAATCCAACACATCCTTTAACAATTTTATGAAGTCCCTAAAATTATGATAAACATCACATAACATAACTATTCACATTTAAAATGGATCATTTGAAAGTATAAACAATCCAAAACAGTTTTCCATTATTGTTTCACCTCTTACATAAATCATTAAACCACTCAAAACTTTCATAAAACAATTCTAAATAGTATAGCAAAGATTTTCAAATAAAAACCATTTCAAAACCATATTTCAATGATAAAATTACACCAATACAAATTCAAAATAGAATTTGAAGCCCCAAAAACATTTATTAAACAACCCCCATGTGTTATACAAACACCTCAAACAATAGCACAAAAGATCCACATGAAACGCACACGTTTTCAAAATCACATTCAAGAAGTACAATAAAGTTTTACACCTTAAACCCTTAAAAACTCTTTAAGACCTAGTGGCACACCAATACCCCACCAAATAAGAATTTTCATCCAAAAAAAAGATTTATTAAACCAAATTCATATGTTATAAAACAATCCCAAACAATCCCCAAAGGGTTACACATGAAAAACACCAAATTTTAAGCTAAAATGAAACTATAAAAATAAATGCCTAACCAAATCCAACATAAACAATTTTTGCACCACACACATCATATTATGAAGATGCATAATAAGTAATTCAAGAAAACTAACTCATATAGAAATGATTACACACGGAATCACCTACCAGAAGTGTCAAATCCCCCAAAACTTGGTTCGAAACGTCAACCGCACAACCGCCGCACCACAAGGAAGATAAATTCAGACCTAGATCACAATATTTCACCACAAATACACCAAATTAAACCCTAGGATCAAACCCTAACTTCTGGAAATTTTAGAACATAACGAAAGAGAGAGGAAACCCTAAGGGAAAAGGAAGAAACAAAGAAGGAATCCCTTACCCAAAACAATCCTGAAGAAAATGACCCAAAATCGACCAGAATCTGAATTTTAAAAAAGATAAAAATTTAATGGATATTCGAACAAGAATGATAAGGTAATTTAGGAATTGGAATGGGGGAAAAGAGTAAGAATAGGAGTTATTAAAGGATCAATTTACCTCTCCAAATCTGGACAATTTCTGAAATCCAGAGAAGATTCGACCAATTTGTCGATTCTATCGAGCTCCAAATTGTGGGAGGAGTGAATGGGGGCACGCCTTAGGTACATGGGCTCGGGTGAGAGTTGGAATCACAGAAAAAACGCAAAAAGTGAAGGAGATATTAAAGAATTAAAATTTATTTTTAATATAGAAAATGGGATTTCGGGCAGGCCCAATTTCTTAAATAAAAACCCATATCCACCATGATTATGGATTTATAAATGGTCCAAATAAATATGGTGGTGTTAATATGTCAGGGGATGACAATTAGAAATTGGAATGGATGAAAAATGTTGAAAAATGAAGAAGTTATAAAGGAATCAAAATTTATTTTTAAATCTGGAATTGGGCTCACGAATGTGACAACCGGGTCCCGGTGACAGCACAGCCACCCCGCCTTATCATGGCTGTCGGGTCCTGGCCCACCAGGTACCACCAGTTGCCCTGTAGACACGTGGGGCCCATCCGAGGGTCCACCCACGTGCCTGAACGGGTCATCTGACTAATGATAGTCCCCATAGGACAACACATGTCCTTTCTAGTGTGTTTTGTCCTCACTCACACACACCCTGAGAAACTTTCCAGGAGGTCACCCATCCTGATCACTACTCCAGGTCAAGCACACTTAACTATGGAGTTCTAATCAGATAGGCTCCCGAAAAGGAAGATGCACCTTGTTGACATGAGTCATATCATTTAGTCATTTAACCCTTTATCATTTGAGGATGTTACAATCACCCCCCCCCCCTTTAGAGCACAACGCCCTCATTGTGGGCCCTACAACTCAACCAAGGCAGTGCACCGCGCACTTAAGGCTGGGTTCCCCCTCTGATACCAAATGTCACAACCGGGTCCCGGTGACAGCACAACCACCCCGCCTTAACATGGTCGTCGGGTCCTGGCCCACTAGGGCCCACCAGTTGCCCTGCAGACACGTGAGGCCCACCCCAGGGTCCACCCACGTGCCTGAACGGGTCATCTAACTAATGACAGTCTCCATAGGCCAACACATGTCCTTTCCAGTGTGCTTTGTCCTCACTCACACACACCCTGAGAAACTTCCCAGGAGGTCACCCATCCTGATCACTACTCCAGGTCAAGCACACTTAACTGTGGAGTTCTAATCATATAGGCTCCCGAAAAAGAAGGTGCACCTTGTTGACATGAGTCATATCATTTAGTCATTTAACCCTTTATCATTTGGGGATGTTACAATTACAACACCTATCAAATAAGATAATAACTAAGAGATGTTAGGGAAATATATGACCATATTAATTTTTCATAATTTCTAAAAATCATATCTACATTTTCCCAATGAAAAAATTATAGTGTGAGAAATAAATATTAATATGATACCACCAAATACTCTATAAAATGTTTAACTTTGTGCACCTATTATTTCTAGCTTTATAATAAAACAAATTAATAAATAAAATGAAAATGAAAAACCATTTCTATAAAACGTCATTTGGTTTTAATAAAATCATTTTATATTCACACAAACAATTAATATAAACATATATGAAAGATATAATGAACTAATAAATATAATTATAAATGGAAATACCATATGATAAAAATTTGACAAATTAAACATGAAACAGAACCATCTTGTAGAAAGATAAGAACAAGTGGGCTCTAGATAATGGGAATACTTACATGGAAATAATAAGGAACACAAATTCATCCTCAACATGAATCCTAATTATATCAATTCCTTACACATTCTATTGATTTCAAATTTTCAACCCCATGTGATTCCACACTTACTATGGCTTCTATTTTCTAATAACTGACTCACCCAATATATCCAATGTGATATATTTTCAAAAACATTAGAATAAAAAAATTGTGGTTTATAATTTAATTTTATAGTAATGATACACCACTCCCATGCTTGAAAATCCATTTTAGATTCAAATTTATCCTTCAAACATTTCATTAAGCCCATAATGTACCAAATTCTATTTGTCAATCAAACACCTTTATAAACCCCAAACTAGGTTGAATTTCATAAAAAATTATTATTTTTTATAAAATTAATCATTTAAAAAAAACAAAAAAAATGAATTTTAAATAATATTAATTAATTCTTTATATATAAAATTGGTAGAGAGACACCTACCGAGAGAATGAAGGAAAACTAGTCACCATTGAATATGAAGAAAGTAATTGAAGATATTTAGTCCTTACAAGTCTATATCAATAATCATCATCGTCAAGACATACCATTATGAGATCCACCAGCAAATAAGGGAAAATTCTTAAGACCCTAGGCAGGAACCCTTAAGAGAACTTTGGAGAGGTTAGTTCAAGACTAATATAGATAAAAAAGATATTTTATATAAAAATGTCCAAGGGAATTTTGGAAAATTATAAAATTTAAGTTGTTCATATCTATTTCCACGATTAGGTCATATTGTTTAAAAAACTATGTTCCAACCATGTGGTTCTCTCTATCCCTTGAAAATTGAGGTTCCTGGTTTCTTATAGAGAACAGAATGATTTTACAAACAATTATAAATACATGGGAAAACCACTAGGAAAATCCTAAACACCCCTACATTTTGTCTCAAGACTCCCATGGTTTGACAAAACATTATCAAACTATGTAAAATTCCATAAGGAATAAGGGTGTCATACCACATGTTTATCACTAGGTTAGTACTAACTATTCTCCTAAACTATTAATTTGACCTATTTTTCGTGAAACTCCAAAATTTCAACCCCTATCTCTATAAATCCTCTAGATCCTCACAAAGGATAAAACAAGGTCAAGTTAAAAAAACTTATAACCTGGGGCTTTCACAATTATAATCACCATAAAATACTCATAACCCTATAAAGTGATCATGAATCTCAACTCATATAAAGAAAATTATTCTACTATGTCATCAGCAATTCCCGCTACCACAACTCTTAGCTATCCCATCCACACTACCACAGTGCATGAACTAAAGGAATTATTCTATAATAGTGTACCTTATCGTGGAAATATATAATCCAAACATGGTTTTCATCCATGGCGGTGTGAGGCTCAAGATCAATATCTACAAATTCAATTAAATGGTAAGGGTATGATTGAGTTCTCCTTAGTTGAGAAACTATAAAAAAATCATTAATGGGCATTAATAGAGATGAAAATTCCAACTAATATTCCCCCTTTTCAAAAATTTTGATGATATTGAAAGGTCTTACAGACCATGGTGCCAACTTACCTAACATACCCATTAGATAATTTCCCAAGGAAGATAAAACTATGATAAAGACTAAATCACCAACCCCAAACTCAATCAAGTGATGGTTACGATGTTAAAATGATTTATAATGACTATGAGGAGTTTCTAACCTATTTTAAATCAAATATACCTTTTCCTTCATTTCCCTAACAAGATTCAACCCAACCAAAGAGAATTATCCCAATTCCTCCCAACACCCAGTAGATTTACATTGAATACCATGAAGTGATTTGAAAGGATTAATTTTATTCAAATATAAGGAACCATTGTTATATTAAAATTTTAATAATGTAATATGTTTTCCCATTAAAAACACAAATCAATAACATGCACCCAAATTATATCCTCAAGAATCTGAATAAATATTTTTTTGACCATCCATATGAGGATGTTATAAAAATTTTATCTTTAGTTTGGTACCCATAACCCCTAAAACATTGAAAAATATTGGTTTAAAACATTGGTCCCCATTAGAAAGAATTTTATAAGGTACACAATGAATATTCACAACTTCTCATATGTAAAAATTCCCAATCTTACTGCCATCATCATCTCCTTAATGAAAAGTAAATGAGATGATTTTATAAGTTGAAAATTTATCACACAAATCACATCCTTCCTACTTGGAGTATATCAAAAAATGATGTGGAAGTCCATTGATATATTATCCCACTTCCAAACTATAATGGGTAAGGGTTTCAAAAAACCAGCAAGCCTCAAGTATTGTACCTTAATCTTCAATAAAGTAAGGCATTGTGATATGAAGTTTAAAATTGACCACTTCACCCCTGACCACTAATAATAATGATTTATATGAGGATATATTATTGGTAGTCATAGGATGTATAGTCAACTAGGATAGTTTCAACTATCTGTTATTTTCTGCCTCATATATATCAGATCGAGTAAATTGTCTCGGAAACACAAAGCACCAATGGGAGACTAGGACTAATCACTCAAGGCCTCCCCAAAATTATAAATTTTACTAAAATGCTATAAATCAATATCTGATACCAGTTAAATCTGAAATCAAACATTAAATGAAGATTTATCCTTCACCAAATCTAAGAAACACTATCCAATAGTATCTTATACTACTACAATCATCTCATAAAAAAACTCTTCAGACATCACCCCTCTACTGATTCCTTCAAATCCTGAGTTGGTAACTTCCTGATCAATGTGTAGGAAACCAAATTCCCATTTTCAGGTGTATATTAAATATCAAAACTAAAATTTTGAAGATATTTAACATAAAATATCTATTTGAAGTTAATTTCCCTATGAGAAATATAAAAATTTATACATTTTTTATTTGAATATACTGTGAAATATAATCCAAAGAGAGAGTGGAATCAAGATTTTAGAATATGCATCACATCAGCCTAATCCAGGTCATGCGTAGGATAGTTCTTCTTGTTATGTATAAATTTATGAGAGACATAGTAGATTGTATTATTTCCCTACATCAAGACACACCCCATCATGTACCTTAGTCATCAAGGGAAATTTCATGGCCCAAACCATGTTCTATAAAAATGTAAACCTAAGTCATGGTCAACCTTATCTTCAATTCCATTTTATATCTTTGAGAATTATCATTAAACTCAATCATAAAACCCTTATGGGTAAAAACATTCATTGTAGTTTTAATATTATTGAAATCATGAACAAACCACCTATAATAACTAGACAAGCCTTAGATTCTTTGAATCTCAATTACATTTCCATGTTTCTCCCATGATATTACCATTTAGATATTTTCAAGATAGACTGAGCTACCCCTCTCAAATATAACATGGCCCAAAAATTTCACTTAATGGATCCAAAATTCCCATATAAAATCATAATCTATAGACAGTGTTCCTTGATGATTATAAGGATGATATCAAAATGAAATTTTTTACCTCTTCTACCTAAGAGTGAACCAAATACCATTCACTAATATTATAATGAAAGAGTCTAAGAACTGATGAATGATCTTGTTCATCGATTCCATAAATACTATAGGATAATTAGTGTAAGTTAATAGCATAAATATGAACTCAAAATGACTATACAATTTTTAAAATGATTTATTAGGTATATCCTCATCTCAGACCCTAACTGATGGTACCCCAATGATAGATCAATTTAGAAAAAATTAAAATCCTATAATTTGATCAAAGAGATCATCAATCATATGATAGGGTTATTTTATCTTTACAATGACCTAATTAATATTTCAATAATCCACGCAAACGGTAAGGCTTGCGCCCTCCTTATTTACAAAGATGATTAGTGAAGCCTAAGGTGACTCACATGGATGAATGTATCCCATATCATCATGATAATAAATATTACTTTTAATATTGATTAACATGGAAGGAATCAAATGATTTTATGACATAGAAATAGGGGTTCAGAAGATAGTTGGGGGGAAATTTTAAGTGTTATTGATCAACAATTATGACATCACCATACAATAGTTGATCTAGTGGGTCAATTTATTGAAACTATAAGGCTATGACAGAGGTATAATTAGTCAAATATAAATATTAGTAATTGATTTGATGGTTTGGAATTAGAAGGCTCCACCAAGGACCAGAGAGTCACAAAAAGGTAATATAATTTTGTTGATGGGAATGGGTTATCTATGAAATAATCTTATAAGGAGTTTCCTGGTCATTTTTTAGAGGATACTATAGAAGGAAGACATAGAAAAGGATTTGACTAATTAAGTGAAGGCAAACAATATTAGTCATGATTCGAGGAGTTACATTTTTACTAATGGGGGAAAAGGGTGAAAGGACTATTTGTATCTACCAAAGATAGTGGAGACTTGTTCTGTTAAAAAATAGATCAAAGGAGATGGATTTAATTCTTACTAGTGTTGATCATTTTCATGGTAATTATGATGCATCGGATCCTGATAATGGTGAGGAAATTTCAAACAATGATGTCCCCTTCAACGGTGTCTTGATTAGTTATTAGTGGGAGGCAGGTGTGTAGGATTCCATAAACGCGAAAAATTTGGAGCCTCTTATTAATTTGGAGGATAAATAGTGGAGGAGGATATTTTGGTTAATTCCACACCATAGAAGGTTGTGAGGATAATGGAATGGTGGATACTTGGCAATGAAAATTATGAGTATCATACATAGATTAACAAAAAAGATCTTATACAAATAAGAGAATTCAATTAAGGGGCAATCAACTGAGAGGACTACATTAAAACTTGGGATAAGATGGATTATCACATTGAATACATTATAATGTATCATCTAGAAACTTTGTTAACCTATATCTTCTAAAAATTATATAGGGATAATGCTTCTAATAGTATTAAGTTATTTTATAATGAATTAGCGATATCATATGGTTTTTTTCTTTATGGGTGACCCTTTTCAGTTTCTCACTTTTTATATAAAATTGTTTTTAATAATAAAAAAGTAATTTTTCAGTCAGTATACTCTGCATTATAATGAATTCTAGTCTTAGATCCTCCCAAAGAATTATTTGATTCTTGGGTATCCCCATTTTCAAGATAATGAGATCCACCACCCTTTTTTATATCAGAAAATTCCCAATTTTCCCTGTTGAGGGTGGACCTAGCTCTACTACCATGGGACATTATTCCAATTAAACACTTAAGATGATTAGATTGACCACAGTAATTACATGTACTGGGTTATTTTATAATGATAGTCTTGGTATGGAAATGCCTTACACACTAATATTAGACTACCTGATTGTGTTTGTAACAACCCAGCAATTTTTTGTAATTACTAAATGAATTAAAATTTAAATAAATAATGTCATGAAAATAATTTTATAAAAAAATGTGGTATCATTTAATCAAAATGAATTTTGTTCTATAATTTTTTGAATTAAATTAATATGAAATATTTATAATAAATAAAATTAATCAATTAAAATTAAAAATAATAATATTGATAATAATTTATAAAATAAAGACATTTTTTAAGAAACATATCATTATTTTCAATGTAATATATATTAATGAAATTATTTTTTAATTATAACTTAATTTTATAATTTTATTTAACTAAAATATAAATCATATTTTTATAAATGAAATTAAATTAAAAATGATAACAATAAACTTTTAATGAAATGATGAAAGAAAAAAAATCTAAAAATCAAAATATGAAATGAAAATGAAATGAAGGGATAATAGGTTTCATCCGAGCAATAAGAGGGGTCGGGGTTTGGAAGAGAAACACAATGGATACCATGATCGAGATTTGAGTATGGAAGAGGGAGCTTAATCACCGAGTGTCGAAGGTCAGTAGATGGGATCGAATCTCAAAGGGAAGTCTGAGCAAGGTCAAGACCTGAGAACCTTGATGTAGAAATTGTGTTTCTTCCGTGTTTGAATTTGAGTGAGGAGCACAAACCTATAGGTCAAACATAGATCTCTAACTTGAGTGTAAGATCCCCCACAGATGAGGATTCATGAGTCTGATCTCAGTTGTGCGGGAATTCAAAGTCCAAATCTGATCTAGTAGGGTTTTAAACTCTATTAGGGAAAAAATGACCTTCAGTTTTGGAGATCTAACTTACATCATCCTGATCTTAAAATATGTGTTTATTTAACTCTCAAGTGTCCAAAATCATATCCAATTTTAGTGTCTTAATTTCTTTATTTTTTCATTCCCTTGAATTTTTCTTCCCAAGTGATGATTTCATAATATTTTTTTATTTTTCTTCAATGTAAATGTTTGAAATAGTTTCGAATCTAATGCATTTTTTTGAATCATTTGTGAACAAATTTAGTTGGATTTTGGCTTTCCATAAATTCTTATTTTCTTATTCCATGGATCAGTATTATATCATTGGTTAAATATATCTACTGTTAGGAAAAATATAGGCATCTGTAATTTATTTTTATTCATCACATACACTACATTTGTTCATGTACTATAAATTTCCCAATATATCTTTAGAGACAATAGTTAACAGTAGAATTAAAACCCACTAACATCGGCTTCTGTTTCAATTTAACAAATTATGGTTTTGAAAACTAAACAAACCATGACCCTCTCACTTTATATTATATATATAAATATACGTTGAATTAAGGATATAAGTAGGGTGTTAGTTTTAATTTTCTTCAATATTCTATTGATGTACACCATGTTAAACATGATCCATGTCCTACACAGACACTGTGTGAGACAATGAGAGTGAGTGAGTCATCTATCATGAAGAAAAATATATCTTATGAAAATAAAAATTAAGTGTGAATATCTATTTTTATGTTCATATTTTAATATTATTGGGAAAATATTTTCATTCAATTATACTTTTTTATTTCTATAAGGGATTTCAATTTTATTATTCAGAAAATTTATTGTAATGGATTTTTTTCACTTTATTTTTATTTATATCTTTTGAAAATTAAAATTCAAGGGGAATATTTTTTTTCTCTTTTACCATCCATTATAATGATCTCAAATACATATATGATTTTATTATTTTTAAATGAACCATTGTAGGGTGGGTTTTAGTTTTTGAAATGATTTATGGAATGAGTTATATAATAAAGATTTAAATAAAATCTATTTGATTTTATTAACCTAATAATATAAGAATGTTATTAATTTATGTGGGTTTTAATTAAAAAAAATTATCATTTTATGTTTGTGAATCCTTTATATATTCATGTATGTCAATTACATTATAAGATATATCCATTTCCTATAATTTGTGACATTTCATGCAAGTACCAATTTAATTTTTTTTTCTGAATCTTTGATGTATGTACATATGAAATGAACAAATATTTCTTTAACAAGAAAAAAATTTCAAAGTTGGTTCTATGGGTTTAAAGGAACACATGAATGATAATTATATTTTCATTCCATGTGTTTTATATAATTTATGATGGTAAAGAAATTCATTTGGACTATTTTACAAGATATTTCTTATTAAATTATGTATATAAATAAATATATAAACATGTAAATATTTTTTGTTATGATATCACGTTTTTAGAGGAAAAATACAGTGAACTTTTAGATAAGTAAAATAATCATAAACTATTTTTATATATTTTGGAACTTGAACATTGATAATGTGGTAGGAAATTGGGGAGTTAATGCATCCCTCGGCAAGTGGGTAGCACCAAGACAACCTTCAATGTTTCAAGAGGCCATAGTGTTTTGTTTTCAAAATATTAAATGTGGTTTTCAGGAAAATCATTGTATTATGTTACAAGAATATTTGAGGGTAATTATTTTCAAAATGTTTTAGTATTTTTTGTATGTATATAATTTTAGTATTATAATCAATAGGTATTTCTAAAAGTATTTTCGTGGAATTATCAAAAAAGTCAAAAGAATTTATCCAAAATTCATTTTTAAAGGAAGATCTCATAAAAGGTTTTCTAACAATTTTAAAACCCCTTACTAGGAAATTAATTTCTCATACCATGTTTGAAAATGTTTTCCATATTTATCTTAGAATTCCTAATTCAAATGTTTTCACTTTTGGAGTTATCAATCCTGAAATAGAAGTAGGGATATTGTTTTGTTTTATTTTAACTCTGATAAAATGTATAATGTAGTTTTATTTTCCAAAATGTAGACAAGAAAAGGACCTCTATTATATTATATATTGTGTTATTGTTCAGTTTATTTTATTAAAAAATACAACATTTTAAGAACCGAATCTAGAAGAATGGGTTTGGGGAATTATAATTGGTATCAGAAGAATGATCTAGAAACCTATAGAGATTAGATGTTTTCTTTTAAAGAAAATAAAATCATCAAGATAGAATTTTCTTTTTACGTCCCCATAAAAGTCTAGTAGTACAAATTATAAAGATAGAAATTCTAAATTATCATAAGTCTGATAAATGAATTGTGATGGACCAATTCATTTTATGGGAGGAGAATGTAACATCCCATAAATTTTAAGTAATTATTAAATGAATTAAATTTTAAATAAATAAAGTTGTGAAAATTATTTTATAAAACTATGTGATTTCATTTAATTAAAATCAAGTTTTTTTTATAATTTTTTGAATTAAATTAGTCTAAATTATATGTATAATAAATATAATTAATCAATTAAATGTAAAAATAAATAGATTAATAATAATTTTTAAAAGAAATACATTTTTTTAATAAAATTTTAACTATTTTGAATGTAATATATATTAATTAATTTATATTATAATTGTAAATTATGATTATAATTTTATTTAACTAAAATATAAATCCAATTTTTATAAAAGAAATTAAATTAAAATGATAATAGTAAAATTTTAATGAAATGAAATGAATGGATAAGAGGTTTTTCCTAGAAGTAGGAGGAATTGAGTTTATTTTATAAGAAACCAAATGGAGACTGAGATTGTGAGTCAAGCATGGAAGAGGGTGCTTTATCATCAAGTGTCAATGGCCAGAAGATGGGATCGATTCTTGAAGGGAAGGTCGAGCGAGGTCAAAACTCAAGTTCAATGATCCAGAAACAATGTTTCATCTATGATTGAATCCAAGTGAGGAGTTTTGGGCCTATAGATTGAGCATAGATCTCAGACTTTAGTGAGATATTTATTGTGGATGAGGATTTAGGAGTCTGAGCTTAGTTTTGAGGGCATTAAAAGTATATATCTGATCTAGTAGGGTTTCTAACTCTATTTGGGGGGAAATGACCTTTTGTTTTGCAGATCCATATCATGTCTTCCAGATCTTCAAGTATGTGTTGATTTAATTCTCAAGTGTCTGAAACATTATCCTATTCAACATCTTAATTTATCTAGTTTATCATTCCCTTCAATTTCTCTCTAAGGGTGATGATTTTATTCCATATTTTTGGATTTTTCTTCAATGTCAATGTTTGAAATAGTTTGTAATCTAGTACTTAAATGCTTGTGAATCATTTTTCAAAAAACAATTATTGGATTTTGTATCACCCTAAATTCTTCTTGTTTTATTCCTTTGATCAGTATTATATCATTGGTTCAATATTCATACTATTAGTGAAAATAGAGGAACCTTTTGATTATTTTGATTCATCACATTCACTAATTTTTTTCATTAACTGTAAATAACTAAATATATTTTTAGATATGATGGTTTGTAATAGAATTAAAACCAAATAAAATTGGATTCTGTTTAAATTTAGATAATTTGGTTTTGAAAAATAGGAAAAAATGAACCTTTCTCTTTATATTATATATAAAAATATACAGTGAATTAGGGCTATAAATAGGGAGTTAGTTTTACTTTTCTTCACTAGTATATTTTTGCACACCATGTTCAAGGTTTATCATGTCCTTTACACACACTGTGTTATATTATGAGACAGAGTGATTCATCTTTCATGAAGAAGAAGATCTCTTATAAAAATAAAAATTAAGGGATACTATCTGTTTTTTATCATATTTTAATAGTATGGTGAAAATTCTATTTCAAATATATTTTTTTATTTCTATATGTGTTTTTTATTTTCTGATTCACAAATTTACTATAAATAATTTTTTTATGATTTTTTTTATTTATACCCTTTAAAATTTAAATTTCAAGGGGAGTAATTATTTTTTTTCTATTTTACCTTTCATTATATAGATTTCAAATTCATATATTATTTTCTTATTTTCAAATGAACCCTTATAGGATGGGTTTTAGTATTTGAAATGATTTTTAGAATGAGTTATATAAAAAATCATTAAATAAAATATCTTTGATTTTATATACTTAAGAACATAAGAACATTATTAATTTATGTGGGTTTTATTTAACAAATTTTATGATTTTATGTATTTTAAGCCTTTATACAATAATTATTGTCAATTACATTATAAGGTATGACCATTTCCTATAATTTGTGACATGTCATGCTTGTCTGGTTCAATTTTTACCAAATCTTTGATGTATGTACATATACTGTGAACAAATAATTATCTCATAAGAATATATTTTCAAAGTGGATTATATGGGTTTAAAAGAATACATGAATGATAATTATATTTGCATTCAATGTAATTTAAGTAATTTTTAAAGGGAAATTAATTTAGCAGCACTATTTTGTAAGAGATTTCTTATAAAATTATGTGTGTAAATTAAAATGTAAACATGTTAATGTTTTTTGTTATGTTATCATGTTTTTAAAGGAAAAATTCATTGAATTTATATATAAGTAAATCAAGATTAAATTGTTTTTATAAAATTTGGCCCCTAAACATTTTAAATATGGTAGGGAAATAGAGATTGAACCCATCCCTATGTAACTGGGTTAGCCAAACAAGCCTTTATTGTTTCAAGTAGCCTAAGTGTATTTCTTTCAAAATCATTCATATGGTTTTCAGAAAAATCACTGGATTATATTATATGAAATATTTCAGCCTACATATTTTATAAATGTTATAATATTTTCAGTACATAAATAATTTCAGTATTATCTTCAAAATGTATTTCTAAAAGTATTTTTATGGTTTTATAAAAAATAATTTTCAAAAGAATTTCCCCAAAAGTTATTTTAAAAATAATATTTCATAAAAGGTATTGAAACAATTTTAAAACTCGTTACAAGGAAATTAAATTTTCATCCCATGTTTAAAAAAATTTCATAGGTATCATAGAATTTCATATTCATTCACTTCAAACTTCAAAGTTAATGCATGCTGAAGCAAAGTAGGCATATTGAATTATTTTATTTTAACTCTGATAAATTGTATGATGTTGTCTAATTTTCTAGAACCAAGAACATAAAATGTCCTCTATTGTATTATATATTTTTTAATTATTTAGTTTATTTTATTAAAAAAAATTAAAAAGCATTTTAAGCACTGAATCTAGAAGCGTATGTTTGAGGCGTTATGGTGTCCCTTAAAAGACCTAAAAACTTGTCCTTATATAAACAGAGCAACATTATTCTTTCCTTTATGGATAGATGACACACCCTGGCTACCTCCTATAGTAACTAAAGTGCCACTAAAACCCATCTTCCCACATATGTCTACACAAGACATATATTCCTTATTAATAACCTTGATGAAGGAAAGTGGGAATAATAGAATTATAATCAACTTAATATTGGCCCTCAAAACCACCTTGAACCTCTAATATTTTAATTAATCATTATAATCAATAACGTGTGATAATTTTACCATATTAGAAAAATGAGTTCCATACTCAGTAACTGAAGGCTTACTTTTCTCTAAGACCATAAATTCTCAATTCATTTCTACCCATAATGTTTTATTATATAACTATTGGTTGAAAATCTTATTGAATGAATTCTAGGTATTATCCTTATAAAACATATCTTGAATGATGGAGTCCACCATTTTCTTCTCAATCCCTCATGAATGTTGGTAGAAAACCCCACATTAGTGTCCTATGATGTTTTTAGGAAATACAATTTACTCTCAATCCACTCAATACACTCTTTGGATTCATGGGGTCCCTTATTACCATGAAGGATGGGTGGATTATTCTTGGTAAATAATTATCCATGATCCACATCACATATCTTTTTTCCAACAATCACCATACCCATAGTTTGAATTATGTTGATAAAATCATCCACCAATGATGGATGTACTAGTGGATTTTCCTATGACACTTGCCTCACATATTCATCTCCTGAATTTAGAAGAAATATTATATGATTAATTTACTAATAAATGGGAAAGAATTTTTTGAATTATCCAAATAGAAATTATTTGAATAAAAATAAGAATTTATAAATTCATATTTAATATTTTGACCAAAAATAATTTAAAGAAAACACTGATTCATAAAACAGGAGTGAAAAAAAATATAAAAGAGTAGGTTCACCTAAATAAACCTCAGCCCATGTTTATTTAAATAACATTAAAAATACTGATCAATATTGATAAAATTAACTAAACAGCACTGGTAACTCACATGGAAGTTAGTTTTCTAAGCATGATTTTTCACTTAAAAATCATGTTCTAGAAGTCCTAACTCATATCTACCAATTACTGCAAGGCAAACCCGATAGTACCATAGCACTTAAAGCTAGGTATTGGCTTTGATACCATTTTTTAGAAAACTATTCTAGGTCTTCATAGAATGAAAAATTATTTGACCCATCCGAAGGTAAAGAATAAGACAAAAACAAAAAAACTCATCTTATGAGTGACAATTAATAGATAGATAAATAGATAATAATGTGGAATTAGAATACACATCCATGAGACATAAAATTAAATCCCAAAAGTTTAAACTTGAATGTAAATATAATTGGTTATAATAAAGGTCTTCATGTGACTGTCTGTCACCAATTTCACAACCCATTATGAAGATGGTGACAACCAATAGAATTTAATAAACTACGTGACACCCTTTTCTTTACCCGATTCATGCAAAACCTAATAAAAACCAATCAAAGTAATGAAATTATGGTGTCATCTCTAAATATTAGTATGGTACCCCTAAATAATTTATACAAATTTTAACTTTATTCAACATTATATATATCTTAATAACACATTTTATAAATAATTTTCTTATGAAAACCAATTTATTAAAAAATACTTTAATATAAGTAAAATAATTTCATATTCATAAAAACCAATAATCTAAAATTACATAGATGATGGTGTAAAAGAATAAATAGACGTATCCATCAAAAAACCATATGAAAAATGTGTGATAAATCAAATATGAAAATATACCATCACATTTAAAAACTAAGAAAAATTAGGCTCTATCTTATGAAAATATGTACTTCAACAAGTGAATGAACACTAATAAAGGAATACCATGAATCCTATTAATATATAGTCTTTCCATAGTCTTTTAATATCATAAAAACTACCCCTACTGGTGGTACACTCATTAAAGATTGAAAATTTCTGTAACCAATGAACCTTAGGTTCCTAATATGCTATTTTTTCCAAATCATTTCAATAATCCACAATCATAATTTATAAAACATTTTCATTTAAAATAAATACCTCTCTTATGCTGGAGAATCCATTTCAGAGTCAATTTTTTCTTGATACAATTGACCAAGAATATAATCTATATAATTATATTTTTAAATAAAACACATTTAAACCCCCAAACCAACATTTATTTTATAAAATAATTATTCTTTTATATCAAATAAATTTATTTATCAAAAAAATTATAGGAATTGATAATAAAATCAGGAAATTCCTAATTTAGAACCTTTATATAGAAACACTGACCTTGATAATAGAGTAAATCTAGTCAACGTTGCAGATGGAGATGGGAATTGAAGAGATATGGTCCTCACAATCCATGACCTATAAGAAACATCATAAATTCACCCTCAAACCTACTAGATATGAAAATCACACCCAAATTGGGTTCCATTGAAACAAGTAGAAGAGAATATCTAGCAAGAGAATGAAAAATTAATTTAGATAGATACATTCTCTGATTATATACACCAATAATGATGGGAAAATATTTATGATCTATGATGACAGCACTCAAGAATAATGGGGAGATGTTAGTTCAATCCTATAACAGGTCATGATGATATTATATATAAAAATTAATAAGGGATTTAGGGTAAATTTCAAGTTTTCACTGGATTAGATATAGGCACATAATTAGAACTCTCTATTTATAAAACCATGAACCAAATATATGGTTCCATGTGTCTTTGGAAAATTGAGGCACATCTTTTCTTAGGGAGATACACAAGGATTAATAAACTTTTCTCATTCCATGAAAAAACCTTTTCAAAAATCCCAAACACCCACATAATATATATAAGGACTCACACAAGTCTAAAAACATTGATCAAACCATGTGAAACACCCCTGGGACTCATATTTCCATACTTAATGGTTATCATATGGTTAGTACTAACTATGTTTCTATCAGTATTTTCAAAAAAAATCTAAAATTTCAACCCCTAACTCATTAAAACATCTAGATCCCCACAAGGGATATACTAAGCTCAAATTAATGCATTTATATGACCTAGAGAGTGTCATGATATTGGGAAATTCCTATAATTTCATTAAATTTGGTTAATTAATTTTTGGAATGAAAAATGAAAGTATTAAATACACTTGTTAAAAGATATCGAATCCTCTGAGAATGATTTTCAAAAAAAATTCTAACAATATATTCATCAATCATTTGATATAGAGGGAATTTTTTATAAACAAGGAATTAAAAATTTTCATTATTGATATTATGTTGGTATAGGGTAGATAAATGAAGAGTCTTATATATATTTTTAGTATTACGTGATACCTTCCAAAACATAACTCATAAGATAGCAGAAAAATGACGAAACATTTTCCAAATAAATTATTTAAATGATATTCTAAATGTTATGGTATGTTGGGAGTCCATTAATTCCACATATTAAGGTGTTCTGATTTTAATAATTTTTTAATTTAACATTAGTTTCAAATGTTAGAGAAAGTAAACACAATTGTCATATCAGTTTATTATCCTACTGAAAATGAGGATATTAACATCCCCAAGATTGAAATTTATTAGTCATACCAACTATATTTTGATTTGGGAAGGAAATATCTTTATTAATAATGGGTGAATGCAGCGTTTTAGATGAATCATGACTCCATGTGCACATATTAGTATAAGAACAATTAACTCCACAAGTTTTGGAGGGAGGAATTATTCCAAAGACACATATAGCATAAGAAGTTTTATGAAAACATAGTAATGTTTTAATATTTACTATTGTGGGTGATATATATTATTCGGTATAAATATTTATTCTTATAGGATGCAGTAAGTGTAAACCTAGCTACGATTGATAATTTTATTTTAATTTAGTTTGGATTCCATTTAACAAATCCAGTCCTATATTTTTCTCGTTTCTAAAATTTTTGTAATGTTTTTTGCAGGTATTCAAGAGAAACCATACATGGATAGACATGTTTATACCAATAAGTCATTAATGATTAGAAAAAGGGTGATAATATCTATACATTTCTTATTATTATAAAATTTTACTAATCATCACTCTAAATTTCATTCAAAATTTTACTTGTCATAAATTTTTTGGGAACATTTCATTAGGTATTAAATGTCAAGACCATGCTTCATAAATTAAACCTTATGGGATATGTTTATAAAACATGACTATAATGGTTGCTGAAATAAAACTATACCAATATTATTAATGAGTTTCAAGGATCCATTAGAGGATCAAAAAATCTACAGTGATTACAAGACATTCATTAAATGAATATGTGTCTAGGTGTCTACTAGAGGTTAGTGGGGGAACTAGAGTTTTCATGGTAAATATAGTTGGAAATATATATAATATTAGTGATTATACTTGTAGTTAATTAAGAAAAAATTTAATTTCCCTAATATGAATTAATATCAATCCAATGTTCTAGGTAACATGATATATTATATTAGATCAAGTGGTTTCATAATCAAAGTCCTTGTATATAGATGGCATGGTACTTATAAATAATTGATGAAACAAAAACCTGAATAGTACTAGAATCACAAGGTATTTATTGATGTATATACTACATAATACTAAGAGTAATTTATAATTATATCTCAAATTTCATGATATGTGCACTTTTTTATCTTACTTATTTATAAATAAATGAACAAAAATATTAAATGGTATTAGGACATATACATAGGTTGGCACTGAAAATTATATGATAGTGGTTGAGGAAGAAAGAATGGTTGAGTTTTTAGATATTAATGGAATGGGTATGTTAGTCTGGTATAGTATATAAAACAAGTTTTCTTTAAGATCACATTGATCAAGAATTATAATAAAGGTAATACAACATGTTATGGTAAATATTTTTATAGCTAGTAGTAGTTATGTCTATATTCAATTTAGTACATTTTGGATTCTGATGTAGCTTAATAAGTGATTTTAGCAAAAAAAATCTGGATTTTCTAGTTTTACAAAATTAATAGGTATTAATCATATTTGATGGAATTTTTAATGTATTATTATCTATGATATCGACAATGTCGTAGGAAAATGTTATATACTCGATGATATTGTCTCTTGAGGGATTATCTTAGGGAGTTGGGATTTTAGTAAGAATAATATCCACAAAAACCTAGTGGGCTCAAGTGATATATTTGTACTTCAGTATAAGCATGTTTATCATGTATGGATATCCATTTGAGTTATTAGAAGTTGTATTTTGTGAAAGTGATATTTTATTAGAGTTGGTTCTCGAGAACAAACTACTATACACATTAGATTATTAAAATATTAATTGGTTTGAATATTAATTTATATCTTTTCAAATTTTGATCATTCTTATATTTAACAATGAATGTGAAAATGTATGTGGAATATATGTCCCACTAAAAGGATATAGGATTTTTCCTCCTATGATCAGGACCTATAAGTACTATGATATTATTCATAAATATATGTTCTAGGTTTGGATGATATTGTCTAATGGGAAACATATGATATAGGATATCAGGGGAAGGGAGATTATAAGACATTTAGACTTATTATCAGGAATTTTATCCTTGCTAATCTCCATGGATATGAGGTTATGGGGACTTTACATACCCATAAGAAATATATATATTTATTTCATTAGATGTTCCTTTTTTGGACATGTGTAATGATACATTGAATTTAGGATTATTAATAATGCATTTCAAGAGTCATGTTCCTTTATATATTGAAAAAAATCATGATGACATATGCTCAATGTGAGGCATGATATGTCAGGTGTATCATGAATCACATTTTATTAATGATTTATGAAAGAAAGTATTTTTTCCATACATTATTTAATAATAATTGATATCATGTGACCTTTTATAGAAATATAAATACCTAATTTAATCTCTGGTGATGGTATTCTATTGGAAATTTCATCTCTATAAATTCAATGAATGACATATTGAGCACATAGGTTAATGAAACCATCATGGAAAATGACTTATCAGTGATATCATGATAAAAGAATTGTAATAAATTGTTTAAATTTATATGAGATTAGTTTTTGTTACATTTATAATTTATATCTATGGGTACCTAAGGGATGTTTCCTGATGTTAACTTTGAGATTTAAGTGATTTTCCCTAATGAAACTAAAAAAGAGGCCTTTCAGTTCACATGGTAAGTTTTTTTATAATCTTGGTTAAATTTAATTAAAATTTAACAAGTTGAATAAATATTATTCTTATTTATGGTTTAACATTTATTCTTGTTTTATTAATTGCATATAACTAGTCACCATCTATTCGAGAAAATTTTATTATTTTTGAATGTTAAATGAATATTTATTTAGAAGGAAATTAATAAATATATGAATGAATATAATATTTATTTATTATGATTTATTTGTAAGGTAAAAAATATTTATTTATTTGGTTACATTAATATTAAAAAAAATAGTATTCTCTGGTTTCATGAATTTAATATTTATTTATTTATTGATAAATAATGATGTGATATTTATCTACTTAAATACATACTATTTATTCACGGTCCAACAAATATTAAGGAGGATTAGAGAAATGGGTTTAATGGTCCAATGAGTAATGATATATTCAATATAATTTGAATAAATATTTTTTTATTCAAGGAAATTATATTTATTTATTGAAAAGTATAGTGAATGACATGTAAATATTATTATTATTATTATTATTATTATTTACATATGGGGTTCATCGGGTATTTAGAAAATAAAAATGGCTTCGGTGTAATTATTATTTCTCTAAACAGGGCTCAATATAATCCCAATAATATCATTTCAAAATGACATGGTCACTATAAAGACTAAAAAATTAGAGGGAATTCTCTCAAACCCTATGGATATTTTCTTTTATAATTCTATCAAGAATAGATAATGATGCTCATTTATCAGCAACTAAAGTAAATAGACAACCAAATTAATTCATTATCACCATAAAGGATTCTACTGTGATTAATGGTGAGTGGTGCAATTGTTAAAAACAACCATGATATCACATGGGGATTTATATGGTTATGTTCAGAGGTTCAAAAAAGAATGTGTGGATCACTAATAGAGGGATTCTACAATTTATTCCTCTTTCTATAAAGACATTACACTATAAATTGGTAAAATGATTCATCAATAATGAAATAATTTAAATATTAGGTGATTTTTAATCTACATGAATTCATTATAAATTATATGTGATGACCTTATTTTCTTGGTTTTGATGTAATAGTCAGTTAATATTTTATTTTATTATATTGTTCATGATGTTATCCTTCATGTAGATCATTTATTACTCTTTTATTGTGATAAAAAACAATTTATGTTATATACAAAAGGTTCTACCACTATATAGATACAAATACATTTTATATATAAATAGTACATCTTATTAGATGAATAATCAATATATAACATAATGATCCACACGAAAATCATATAGCTTTAGTGTCAATAAAATATTCAATACATAAAAAATATGTTCATAATAGATCTTCAAAATATCCCATGAAGTTCCTCATAACTTCAACCCTTATTAGAAAAATCATACTTAAATCCATTCTTCATTACCTGAGGAAAAGAATCATATAAAAGGCTGATCTCATATTCTCATTAAGGTTAAATAAAGAAGATATCAAATATCATATAATCACAACATGAGCATAATGGTATGAGAACATGAGGATAACATTTAAACAACATGCCCATCATATCATAGATCATAATGCTAAATCAATACATAATTAATGGTAGTTTATAATACATGAATGATAAATAAATCAAAGAACATTAACCATGAGAGTATAACATTGACATATGATAAAAGTTTATTGCATGCACATAAGCATACAAACCCATTTCCTTAGTCAAGGATCACATCCTAGACTATCATAGTGGATTGGGTTCACACCCCACTCCATTATATCATTAGTTAAGGTTCACACCCAAGACTATCATAGTGGATATATTCTCTTACTAAATTGGGTTCACTCCCCATTCAAGTTCTTACTATCTCATAAGACATCCATCTTTACCCAATGCATTACCGAGCTATATAATTCTGTTCCAACCCATCACATAATCATTATACATTCATATTTATTCTACAAGATCATAAATCACTCATCATATATCATAACACATGGAAAGGAAGTGGATTTCATGAAAATTTCAACATTTCATTATAATATAATATGTAGGAAAAAATGAGTTTCATAAAAATACAATCAAGATAATCATAAACTATACAAGGAAACAATAATCATGGTATTAATAGAACATATCCCCCATGGATCATAAATACCATCAAAGGATGTTATCATAGATTAAAAATTACCTTAAAATATTATTATCATATTTCCTGTGCAAAATAACCTTTCATTTTCTAATAATTTATCAAAGACCCAAATATTTAAAAAAAATATTAAGGGAATCATTTTAAATGAAAATAAGCATTAAAACTTGTAAATGAAGATAAAAAACATAGATATTTCATAAAAGTAGGATATTTTTTTGATAACTTGTTTGCTAAAAAGAAAAATCTTTTTATATTTTCCATAAAATCTCAAAAGTACCTCATCTAGAAAATGATAATAATATTCCTTTTAAACCATTTTAAAAAAAATTATCACAGTTATGAATTAATTTAAAAATAATATGACAGTATTAAAAACATTATTGAGAATACTCTAAAGAAAACATGAACATAGAAGAGAAAGGTATTTCAACCAAAGAGAGAAATAATGTCTTCTTTCTTTAAAAACATTCTTTTAGCCTCAAGTAATTTAAAAGAGGAAAATGGAAGAAAACCATGTGATCTAAAAAAATAACCATATGAGAATAAAATTATTTGGAATATTTATATATTTTTTTTAAAAAATCATCATCAGAAACATAATAATAAATAATATCAACAAACATTGAGATTTTCACATAAATCCTTTACAGCATTTGTAATTTTTGAATCGTAAACCCCACGAAATAGAGACACATATATAGATAAGTAAATAATTATAATTTTAATGATAAGAATCATAAAAAACATTAATGGGAATTATATACCCTATATAAAATAAAAAATTGGTCAATATAGAATGTTTCTAAAAAATAAATGTGAGATGAAAATATCTTACCTCAAGTTTAACATGCTTCTAAAACTCTATAATATCTTATTATTCAGTGTGACTCCATTATATCATTTATTAAATAATCATGGAATGGAATTTTTATAATAATCATACCATTAATTCATGGATATGGATGTTTATATGATAGTTTTGTAGGGTTTTTTCAAGCTAAATGGCTCAAAGTGATATAAAGAATAGAAAATATGGTTGTGCTTTTATAAGAGGGGGAGAGGGTACATTGGAATTTCTTAAAAGGTAAAAACATTATTTAGTTATAGTAAATAAAAATTATACCATATGGATATAACTATAAATGGTGGGATGGGATGAGGTCGAAATATGGATGTCGAAAAGGATTTAGACAAGTTTAATTGGGAATTTTTCCTAAATCACTTGGTTTAACCCCCAGTAAACCTATTTTAACCTTAACAACAGAAATGAATTTTTTATGTTTTCAAAATTAAATATAAAAAAATTAAAATAAAATTATTATATAATTTTAATTATTTTTATTCTTAATATAGAATCCATTTTATAAAATTAAATCCACATAAGTGGTAGAATTAAATTCAAATTTAATCATGGAAAACATAATGAAATGTAGTTTTCTAGAAAAAAATGATATCGTAAGTATAAAAAGATATTATGAAATATTAAAATATAAAGTTTATTCCAATGAACATAATTGGATTACTAATAATACAAATAAACTATTTTTTAATTACATTTAAAAAAATGAAAATTTATAAATTCTTGAATTTAAAAGGTAGTTTTCAATAAAATTAAATATTTTTCATTATTTATTAAAAATTAAATATTTTAAGAAAATTATTTAATTTTAACTTTAATATAATTTTGAAAATTTTATTTCAAAAACAATATTCATTTCTTCAAAAAAAAAATTGGTAACATCCCGGTTATGGGTGTCGCCTAGAGGTACCCCGTACCCGGTTAGTCACATGGCCTCAAGTGCATTTCCTAGAACGCTAGAGGCTTCCTACTAGAAGTGAGGGCCTTGGGTGTGACAGTGGGGAAACTGTGCCTTCATTGGAAGAGTAACACAGTGGAAATAAATAGATAATAGTAGAAGAAGCAGTAATTACCATACAACAATGAATAACGGAAGGCTAATAGTAAATAAACAACTGTAGCATATATATAAATAATGATGCATGTCACAATATCTAGGAAAGAAGTCCAAAAAGTCACAATGCTGAAACATAGTACTAAAAAAGTACAAGGGAAAAACAAGTAAAAACTCCAACAGTATCGCAAGCCTTAGCTTGGTCCCATTCTCTCCAGCTCTACAGTAATCAAGTACCTAAAGTAGAAGGGTGCTTTCCCTTATCTATACCTGAAGCAATATAATATATTTGAGTCCAAAAGAATGACCCAAACAGGGTGTGAGACAAATCCCAGTAGGCAATCACCCAAATATCTGTTCCTAAAAATCAGTGAATATATGTGGCAGGTAATAAGAAAAAAAGAAGAAATAAACAAGGAAGCATTCAAAAGTAAACAGTCCTATAGTTTCAATTACATTCATTTACATTCATCAATTATTCAACCAAATGAAAACAAGAAACCCTCTAGGAATTTCTCATAGCCTATCCCCTTTGGTTCAACTAATCAATCTCAAGTAACCCTCTGGGTAATTTCTCACAGCCTAACCCCTATGGTTCAACTTATCATTTAATAATAAAGATATAACAACCCCCTAGCATAGTTCACATAGTATAACCCCTTTGGTATCATGAAAAAAATACTTTCTGACTAATCACTCACCGTAAATTACCCCTATGTTATTTTAACGATAAACTACGGACACTCTGAGGAAGCACTCAACGTCAATTCACCATGTGGTCTGGTAATTATCATTATAGACACTTTGAGGGAGCACTCAACGTCAATCCCCCCTAGGGTATCACAACATGATAAAGAATAATAGACACTTTGGGTAATACCTCAATGTCAATTCCCCCTATAGTCTCACTACACCAAGTTCCCATAGCCCTATGTAAATAAATCATGCACAAACGATGCTCAATAGCCAAAGTAAACATAAAATTACTACTTGGTGAAACAGCTACAAAGCATTTCACAACATCAGCTAAATCACTCCATCCTAACAACACTAGGCATATAAAGAAAGCAACATAACAGGAAAAACTAGACCACACGGTCAATATCAAATCAAACATGAAAAAATGCCTCCATAGCATGGAAAAATAACCCTATTTACAAACAAGATCCCTAACTCAAGCGAACAAGCATAATAGGCATCAACAGGGTTAAAATCCCTACACATGAAATTCCCCAATCTAGGTTATTTGGCACTTTTGCACATAATATTGAAAGACTAGCTATGGAAAGGCACAAACCACCTACCTCAGCATTGTATGATCGATATACTCCAGTTTTGGACCTTGAATCAGCCTACAATGACGTATATCTACAAAAACTACTAAAACGTTCAACCAAGGATATCTTACGAAAGAGGAGAAATCAACGAACGAGGCTCTAGAAGAATGAAGAACTCACTGGGGAAATTACAACATGATCGAAGACAGTTAATTCGGAGAATGGATGTCCAATCGGGGGATCAGAGAATAATCATGCCCTACGGTCGCTACTGGATGAGACGAGTTGAGAAGAAGTCATTTCTTCCAATTAGAAGTGACCCCAGTCAGATATAACAAATAAAATGAAAAGTACATGGCGTGTTCATTTCATGTACATTCCATGTACATGCATTAACTGGCCTCTGCTTTAGGCGATCTCCAAGTCAGCCCACACGACCATGTACTCGGCCATTACACAGCCAGTACATGATTACCCGTGGAAACCAGGTACACGGCGTGTACTCATTAAATTTCCAGAAACTCATCTTTTTCTCAAAACACTAAAAAAACGGGATTCATACCTGAAAATAAGATCTGGGTTCTTAAAAACTTCCACCCTTAAATAAATTCATCCCTGAATTTCCTTAAGAATGTGGTGAATAAGAAGAATAATCCTCAAATAGCTTTGGCCACTGTGATCGTACGCCAGTCTCTCTCTCCCAAGTCTCTTCCTATACTCTACTGTGCATCCATAACACCCACACTGGAGGAATAGACTAGTCATGGAAAACCTTCACGCTTCGATCAGAAATTCAGATAGGATGCTCTTCAAATGAGGCATCCACCTCCAACTCAACCTCCTCAGGTTGAAAAAAAATGAGACGAGTCTGAGAAGTAATGTCAGAGCTGAGAAACGTGGAATACGTCGTGCATAGACCGATACCTCTAAGATAATTATAACTGATAGGAAACCAGTCTGAATCTCTACAAAACTTCAAACAGCCCAACATGTAAGATCCCGGATCTTCTTTTTAGGTATGAATCCTATTTTTTATTAGTTTTGAGAAAAAGAGGAGTTTCTAGAAATTTAAGGAGTACACTCTGTGTACTTAGAAGTACACACCGTGTACTCGGTTGTCGTGGGTATCCATGTACTGGCCATGTAATGGCCGAGTACATGGCCATGTGGGGTGACCTAGACACCACCTAAAGCAGAGGCTGGTTAAGGCATGTACACGACGTGTACATTAAATGAACACTCCATGTACTTTTCTTTTTATTTGTTATATCGGAATGGTGCCACGTCTAATTGGCATAAATGCCTTCTTCTTGACTTGTCTCATCCAGGAGCAGCTGTAGGGCGCAATTCTTCTCTAAGCCCCAATTGACTGTCCATTCTCCGAATCAACTGCTGTCAATCATGTTGGAATCACCACAGTGATTTCTTCCCTCTTCTAGAGCCTCGTTCCTTGATTTCTCCTCTTTTGTGAGATATCCTTGGTTGAAAATTTTAGACGTTTTTTTAGATCTATGTCATTATAGGTTGATTCAAGGTCCAATGATTGAGTATATCGATCGTAAAATGCTGAGGTTGGTCATTTGTGACTTTCCATAGTTATTCTTTGAATATTATGTGCAAAAGTAACCAATACCCAAGATTGGGGTAGTGCGTGTTTAGGGATTTTAACCCTATTGATGCATGCAATTCTTTTTTTCTTTAGTTAGGGATCTTGTTAGTAAATTGGTTTATTTTTCCATTCTATGGAGGTTTTTTACCATGTTTGATTTTATATTGACCATGTTTTCTAGTTTTTTCTATTAGGCTACTTGCTTTCCATGCATTGTGTGGTTAGGATGGAGTGATTTATCTGATGTTGTGATATGATTTGTAGCTGTTTAGACAAGAAGTACTTTTAGGTTTACTTTGGTTGTTGAATATCTTTTGTGCATGATTTATTTACAAAGGGATGTGGGAACCTGGTGTAGTTAGACCATAGGGGAAATTGAATTTGAGGGCTTCCCCAAAATGTCTATTATTCTTTATCAAGCTCTAATACCATGGGGGATTGACGTTGAGTTCTCCCTCAGAGTGTCTATAATTGTTGTTATGCGACCACAGGGGGAATTGGCATTGAGTGATTCCTCAGAGTGTCTATAGTTTATCATTAAAATACTATAGGGGGAATTGATGGTGAGTGCTTACTTAGAGATTCTTTGTTTTGAATTAGACCAAAGTTCTTATACTATGTGAGCTATCCTAGGGGGTTGTTATATACTTCTTGTTAAATGAAAAGTTGAAACAGAGGGGTTATGCTGTGAGAACTTACCCAGATGTTTACTTGAGATTGATTGGTTGAACCAGAGGGGATAGGCTGTGAGATTTTCCTATAGGGGTTTTTTTTTGGGTTGAATAATTGACAAATGTAAATGAATGTAATTGAAATTGTAGGACTATTTACTTTTTATTACTTCCTTGTTTATTGCTTCATTTTTCTTATTACCTACCATATATATTCACTGACTGTTAGGAATAGATCTTTGGGTGGTTATCTACTGGGATTCATCTCACACCCTATTTGGGTCATACTTTTGGGCCCAAATCGATTATATTGCTTCAGGTATAGATAAGTAAAATCACCCTTCTACTTTAGGTACTTAATTACTATGGAGCTAGAGAGCATGGGACCAAGCTGAGACTTGCGATGTTATTGGATTTGTTTACTTGTTTTTCATTTGTACTTTGTTTTATTAATTTATTTCAACATTGTGACTTGTTTAGATGCTTTCCTAGATATTATGACACGCATCATTATTTATATATATGTTGTAGTTGTTTATTTACTATCAGTCTTCTATTGTTCACTATTGTATGGTAATTACTGCTTTATATACTATCATCTGTTTATTTCCACTGTGTTACTCTGCCAATAAGGGTATAGTGTCTCCACTATCACACCCAAGTACCTCACTGTTAGTCAGCAGCCTCTGGCATTTGGGGAAATGCATTTGAGGCCATGTGATATGGGGCACCACTGGGTGGCACCCAGAACCGGGACGTTTCAAAGTGGTATCAAAAGAATTCTTTTCATCTTGACTTACTGTTTGGAGCCTATATATAGGGATAAGATAGAATAGGTAGTTGGTAATAATTTTTTCCCAATATTAGCAAACCCATGTATAGGGAAAATCTAATTTGCCTCGATTATTTCAATTTTTCTGGTTTTTCAATTATTATAGTTGATTTGATTGCACCATTGGGTGATTCACATGTTTTGTGCAGTAATTATTGATATTATTGAGGTTTTATTTCTATTAAAACCTGATGAGATGAGGTTATTCCATCTCATTCATCATATAGGCACTTCCTACATATCACATGTCATGCATTTTTGTCATTCCATTTAGGGTGAATTAGTGATTTAATGTTGTTGTGATAGATGTTGTGCTAGATATTTATGTTGTTTTGATAGATGCATTGATAGAATACCTTCTACTTGACAGGGTATTGGATTGTTTAAGGTTTCCTTTGAATGAATTCCAAACTTTGGATCTTGAGGTGTTATGGGCCCTCATGGATTGGAATTTGGTGGATCATTTCACTGTTATTATTGTATATGACATGTATAATATTCAAAGTTTTGAGTCGTGGGGAGTATGGCCCCCCACGGCTCAGAATTTGGACCTTTAATGTTTGTTTCACTGTTTTTATGGGTTCTGGAGTAGTTTCTAAGGCTTACTGTCCAGAAAAATCCAGAATACATGGTGTGTATTACTGAACACATTCCATATATCCTTATTTTTGGGAAGGAACTATTTTTCTTAAGTACATGTCGTGTACTGTGTGTAAATTCCATGTAGTCCCTAACCGTGTCACTGGTTGTGTGGGTAGACACATGGGGTTAGTAAAACCTTGGATGAACATGATGTGTATCAGACATAAATTTCATGTTGTACGGACCATGTGTCCACCCGTGTGACTAACGACATAGATGCATGAAACATAGGTTATACACGTTGTGTCAAGTTTGAACACACCGTGTAGTGTAACTGATTAGCCACTGTAAGAGGCTAATATTCATTTCTAATATATGTAGTTTTCATGTGCATTGCTATTCATAAATACCATTTTAGTGCATTTTACATTTTGAACACTCATTCTCATCATTTGTGTACTTCATGCCTAATGTGCACCAATTTAGGCCCAATGTTTCATCTGATTTTAAAGAATGTAACTATCCATGTTTTAATTTGATATTTTTGGAAATGGATATTCACTTAATTATGAACATTTTTTATTCAGGGATCAATGGATTATTAATAAAGTATGATGGAGATATTTGGCGATTAAAGGAAACAATTCTGGAGAAGTCAGATTGGATGTCATCACACTGATCGGACTATGGGGCCCACAATACTAGCCCAATGAAGCCCAAAATTTACTGAAGGATAGAATACATGTAGGTGAACAAATAATTCTTCTGGAGCCAGTGCTAATTCGTTCTCAATGGTGGTTATTGAGGCGGCCCAAGTTGAAGATTTAATTTTGGGCCAGAGTCTGCGTCCCAGAAAAACATCACACCAATTCAATCATATCTCCCTAACCACAAATTATTTTGGGCTTAAATATTACAGGCTGTTAGGGGACATCCGGCGCTTCATTTAAGTCTTCTAGAGCCCACTAAAATTCGGCCTTCTAGAAAGTTATTTAGGCGCGTCTTTCTGGTGGATGCAAGCTGGATGCAACTTCGGGGCAAGAAGTGGAAAAGTCTCTAATCATTAATGTTCCACCCACCTTTTCCCAACATAATTAATTCAAGGCACATGGGATGTTGGGGGCTCGGCCAAGGCTTCATTTTTTCCTATTTAAGGCAGTAGTGGTGATGGATTTGGGGAGTTTGGGTGCTTTCTTTTCATTGTAATGTTATTATGCCAATCTGTCTTTGTAATGTTCTTCCTTCTCATGTAAGTTGTTCGAATCACCTTAGTCTTCAATAAAAGTTCTTCTTCTTCTCTTGTTCTGTTCTTATCCTTATCACCTTGAAATTGTTGCCTCAAGGTGTGAATTTATTCACACCAAACCTTGTGATTTTGTTCACACAACGGTGGAGTGATCGTTATTTTTGTTGTTTTTACTTCTCCAATCCCGCTTCTTTAAGTTGACTTCCCGCTTCCATTTATTGAATAGCATAAATGGAGGGCTAAACCCTTATGGTTTGGTCCTAGGGAGTTGCATGGGTAAGATTGGATGTTATTTTATGATCCTAAATTCTGTAATAATTTCATTATTTTAAGATTTCCATGTGATGATTTATTTTCTTCTTCATCTTTACCAACTTTAACAATGACACATTTCGAGTGCTAGTGCGATCCAATTCCTTGGAGTGATCATTAAATTGATCCTAAAAGTGCATTGGTGATTAGCCTTGGAATGGTGTAGGGATTAAATTGGTGAATGATGTTGAGGAATTATATCATTTCATGGATACATCTTGAATTAGTGAAATGAATGTTATAAGAAAATAAATGCATCCAATCTAACCCTAGTAACAACTTAGGATCAACTCATCTCCATTAATTGTTTAAGACTAAGTAATCGAATGTTTTAATTTATTTTCTTTAAATTAAATCAGTAGTTATTCAAATCAATTCAATCTGAATAGTTGGCCACTTCATAGCCAAATCCTTCCAAGATCAGAGTGTCTTTAGGTTCCTTCTTCGGTCCCTGTGGATTCGACCCCTACCTGTACTACAACGACCGCATACCTGTAGGGTAAATTTGGGCGCAACCAAATTTTGGCGCTGTTGTCGGGGACCAAGTAAGTTCCTTAGAAAAAAACCTTCTTTCCTCACCCCCATTCTTCTACTCTCACCCAATATCTCTTATCTTGTCCCTTTCTCGCTTTTTTTTTTGCACATGTCCGCCTACACTCGCGATTTCTCAAACAGACTAGTTAGGGTGGATAGTCCTAGGATAGGGGAGTCAAGTGCACCTAGGGGATTGTTTAAATCAAATTCAAATACTCTTGAAACCCCAAAGTCGGAACTTGAAACAAGTCCAATGGAGGGTCATCCCCAAAATCAAATTGTAAACCCTGGGGGGAATCAAATGGGAAACCAAAACCAAGAAGCTCCAAACTTAGGGAATGTAGTTGATAAAACCATGAACGACTACCTCACTCCATCTTGGACCAATGCCCCCTCATGCATTAGACACAATTTCATAGGAGACACCAACTACATATTCAAACCCCATGTCCTAAACCACCTTCCAACCTTTCATGGGATGGAGTCAGAAATGCCATACCTTCATGTCAAAGAGTTCAACGACATTGTTGAAACCATGTGTCCCCCACATCAACTAGAATCTAATAAGATGAGGATATTTCCTTTTTCATTAAAGGATCGAGCTAAAAATTGGCTAAACAACCTGAGACCTTCATCAATCCACACTTGGAACCAACTGCAAAGAGAATTTTACAAAAAATACTTCCCCCATCACAAAACCATTGCACTAAAAAAGAGCATCCAAAATTTTTTTGAAAAAGAGGGAGAGTCATTTTATGAAACATGGGAGAGGTTCAAAGACACCCTAAACATGGTTCCACACCATGGTTTTTCTATTCCTGAACAAGTAATAATTTTCTATGAAGGTTTGGGCCCAGGGAACAAACAATTCATTAACATGATGTGTAATGGGACCTTTAAAAACAAATCCCCAAATGATGCTTACGAGTATCTAGAAATCCTTGCTGAACAAAACCAAACATGGGGAACATCACCTTATTCTGAAAAGCCTCAAAGAACTACTGGAATGCATACACTTAGGGAAGAGGAAAGCCTTAGGGCGAAACTTGCAGCACTCTCTAGGAAGGTTGAAGAGATAGACCATAGGAAAATCAATGAAATCCAAACTGTAGACCTTGTTTGCACAATCTGTGACAAACATGACCACAAAACAGACAACTGCCCAACCATTCCATCCATCAAGGATGTTCTTTTAGGAGGACCACCTGCTGAAGTCAATGCCCTAAACTTTCAAAAGCCTCAATACCCAAACACATTCAACCCAAGGTATAATGACCACCCAGGCTTCCGATGGAAAGATAACCAACAACCTAGCCAACCACAAGGACCAAACCCCTACCCTACACAAAATTTTCAAAACCATAACCAATTCCAACCACAACCAATCCAATACCAACATCCTCCAGTCCAATACCAACAACCCATCCAACAACTAAAGTATCCCCCTGGGATAACCCAACCAACACAAACCCCTTCCCAATCTGTCCCTCTCCCAATCCTTGAACAACTGTGAAAACAAATGGAAAGGATGAACTCAGAAGTCTCGTCCCTTAAACAAGAACTTCAAACCATAAAAACTGGAAAGGCACCCATTCCCACACAGGCCATTCCACAACAAACATCAAGAGGGGAGACAAGTTGCACTCAAACAACTCATGAACAACTAAAGGCTGTGACAGTTTTGAGAAGTGGAAAATCAATTGAGAAACCTGAACAAATAGTCCAAAACCCGCCTGAAGATTCAAAATCTAATGAAAATTCAAATGAAACACATGAAAAAACCGATGATACTAATAAAAATGTGAAGGAAACAACTCTTCAAAAAACAACCCCACAACCTGCCCCATTTCCTCAACGCATGAGGGGGAAAACCAAGCCATAATTGAGTGAATCATTGAGGGAAATATTCTCACAAGTCAAGTTGAACATTCCACTCCTCGATGTCATTCAAACCATTCCTGCATACTCAAAATACCTTAAGGACCTCTGCACATTTAAACAGAAATTCTCACATAAGAACCAAGTCCTTCTGGCAGCAAATGTTAGCACAACAATCCAAGGAACCCTTCCTCCAAAGATGAAAGACCCGGGATGCCCTTACATAAATGTTGAACTAGGAGAGAACAAAGTTGTCAAAGCCTTGTGTGATCTCGGAGCTAGTGTGAACCTCATTCCTTATGCTATGTATTTTCAGTTAGGGCTCGAAGAACTCCAACCCACATCTGTCACTCTTCAACTTGCTGATCGTAGTATTCGAGTTCCAAAGGGGATCTTAAAGGATGTTTTGGTGAAAGTTGAAAATTTCATTTACCCAGCAGACTTCATTGTTCTTGACAATCACCCAAGCTTAGGTCCTAGGGAGCAAACCCCAATCATCCTTGTTTGTCCCTTCCTTGCCACAATCAACTCTGTTATCCGAGTCCGAAATGGGAACATGACCATCACCTTTGGAAACATGAGTCTAGACTTGAACATCTACAATGCAAACTCTCAAATTGGGGATGATGAAGATATCCATGAGGTTAATTGGATGGGTAGTGTTGATAGTGAACTCAAGGAACATCAAGGAATTACCGAAGGATGTTTAAGTCAAGAAGAGATTGATTTTCTTTGTTCACATGAGGGAAATTTGTCTCCTTGGCTTGAATCTCTTTCAGATTGCTCTATTGATGATTTTCTAGAATCACCAATCAACGATACCATGAGTGAAATCAATAACATCGAGTCCATATCCCTTCATGAAACTACTCTAGCTAATTTAGTGGATGAAAATTCTCTTCACAAGGAACCAATTTTGTCAAGAAATGTGAACAAAGAAACTGAGTTCAATACAAAGTCTCATCCTTTCTTGGAAAGTAATAACCACTCTGATCTTGAATTTAAGGTTTTACCTTCATCACTCAAGTATGTGTTCTTAGGGGACAATCAATCCTTTCCTGTTGTCATTTCTTCCTCTCTTGAATTCAATCATGAGAGGATGCTTCTAGATGTCCTTAGGAGACACAAGAAAGCCATTGGATGGACTCTATCAGATATTCCTGGGATTATCCCACTTATCGGGACTCATATAATTGTTCTAGAATCTGATTCAAAGCCATGTCGTCAACCTCAGCGACGAATCAATCCTAATCTCATGGAAGTAGTGAGAAAAGAACATTTGAAATTGTTAAAAGCTGGTATCATCTATCCTATAGCTGAGAGTGAGTGGGTTAGCCCAATCCATGTGGTTCCAAAGAAGGCTGGAATCACAGTAATAACCAATAATGATGGAGAGATGCTTCCAACAAGGGTTAGTAGTGGATGGAGAGTCTGTATTGACTATAGGAAGCTCAACTCTTGTACCAAGAAAGACCATTTCCCCTTGCCCTTTATTGATCAAGTCCTCGAGCGAGTGGCGGGTCATCAATTCTACTGCTTCCTAGATGGATTCTCAGGGTATAATCAAATCGAAGTCTCTTTAGAGGATCAAGGAAAAACGACCTTCACTTGTCCTTTCGGCACTTTTGCCTTCAAGCGAATGCCTTTTGGGTTATGTAATGCCCCTGGTACCTTCCAGCGGTGCATGATGGGAATCTTCTCGGACATGGTGGGGGATTGTTTAGAGGTCTTCATGGATGATTTCTCCATATTTGGGGATACTTTTGAGGGATGCCTTCTAAATGTTGAAAAGGTTTTGTCAAGGTGTGAGGATAAGAATCTCATACTAAATTGGGAAAAATGCCATTTCATGGTAAGGGAAGGACATGTTCTAGGTCATCTAGTATCTGGTAGAGGTATTGAAGTTGATAAAGCTAAGGTTGACATCATTCATCACCTTCCCTCTCCTAAAACTGTTAAGGAGGTGAGGTCCTTCTTAGGACATGCTGGTTTTTATAGAAGGTTCATTAGGAATTTCATCTCTATTTCTCGACCACTTTGTGCTTTATTGGTAAAAAATGCTCCATTTTTATGGACAGAAAGCTGTGAGGAATCATTCTCTACACTCAAGTCAACTCTTATATCTCCACCTATCATGAAATCTCCAAACTGGAAACTTCCTTTTGAGCTCATGTGTGATGCAAGTGACTTCGCTGTAGGAGCATTCTTAGGACAACGGTGTGAGAAAACTCCATGTGTCATTGCTTATGCAAGCAAATCTTTAAATGATGCAAAAATAAACTACACCACCACTGAGAAAGAACTGCTTGCTGTTGTCTTTGCTTTAGAGAAATTCAGGTCTTATCTCTTAGGATCACCCATCATTGTCTTCACTGACCATTCAGCCCTAAAATACCTTTTCCAAAAACAAGATGCCAAGTCTAGATTGATTAGGTGGGTCCTTCTTCTTCAAGAGTTTGATTTAACCATTAAGGATAAAAAGGGTGTTGAAAATGTTGTAGCTGATCACCTCTCTAGGATGGAATTCAAAGACAACTCACACCACCTCTCTGTGTCTGATTCATTTCTCGATTAGCACCTCTATTCAGTGAGTGATTGCCCTTGGTATACTGACATAGCAAACTATTTGGTGACGGGTGACATTCCAAAATTCCTGGGGACCCAAGCTAAGAGGAAATTCCTTTCTGATGTCAAACACTATGTGTTTGATGATCCTTACCTCTTCAAGTTCTGTCCTGATCAAATCATCAGGAGATGTGTTCCCGAGTCTGAGAAAGAGTCCATTCTAAAATTTTGTCATAGAGAGGCATGTGGAGGCCACTTTTCTACAAAGAAAACCACTACAAAGGTCCTCCAAAGTGGTTTATACTAGCCGAACCTCACTAAGGATTCCTTCCAATACTGCAAAAGTTGTCCTCAGTGTCAGCAATTAGGATCCATTTCCAAAAGAAATCAAATTCCCCTCACTCCCATTCTAGTTGTTGAAATCTTTGATTGTTGGGGAATTGATTTCATGGGACCCTTTCCAAACTCTAAGGGATACCTCTACATCCTCTTAGCTGTTGATTACGTCTCAAAATGGGTTGAGGTCATTCCCACCAAGACTAATGATCATCAAGTTGTGATCTGATTCCTAAAAGAGCATATCTTTTCTAGATTTGGAATTCTGAGGGCTATAATCAGTGATCGTGGAAACCATTTCTGTAATCTCCCATTCTCTTCACTCATGTCTAAGTATGGAATTTCTCATAAAGTTTCCACTGCATACCATCCTCAAACCAATGGTCAAGATGAGTTAGCAAATAGGGAGATTAACCAAATTCTTGAAAAAACTATCAACCCCTCTAGGAAAGATTGGTCTGAGAAACTCTTGGATGCTCTTTGGGAATATCGTACAGTATTCAAAACCATCCTAGGAATGTCACCATATAGGTTGTTTTATGGAAAAGCATGCCATTTACCTGTTGAAATTGAGCATAAGGCATTTTGGGCAATCAAGAAAATGAATTTCGACATTTCTTTAGCCGAAGAAAAGAGGAAGTTAGATCATAATGAACTTGAGGAACTTAGGATGGAGGCGTATGAAAATTCAAGGATAAATAAAGCTAGAGTTCAAGACTACCAATCTAGGAATATCAAAGTCAAACAATTTGAACTGGGAAAACCTGTGCTCTTGTATAGTTCAAAACTTCATTTACACCCGGGAAAGTTAAGGTCTAGATGGTCAGGTCCATTCATAGTGCATCATGTGTACCCTCATGGGGCTGTAGAGATTCAGGATCCCACAAGTGGTAACATTTTTAAGGTCAATGGTCATAGGTTAAAACCATTCATTGAATCATTCAATAAACAGGAAATAGAGGTAGAGTTAACAGAGCCAACCTATGAACCAAGGAAAAATTGATAGATTTAGAATCCATGTCGGGCTAACGACGTTAAACAAAAGCGCTGCACGGGAGGCAACCCGTGGTCTTCATCTTTCTAATCTTTGTGACTCGTTTTTTTCCTTCTTCTGCATTCTGTTATTTAAAAAAAAATAGACTGTTGACCTGATCTTCTTTTATGAGTAAGGATGGGTATGAAAGGGGAGCACCGTATTCATCCCTGTCACGCGGTGTGATCCCTGAGTAATACCTTACCCAGAAAATATAATGAAGACAATGTATCATCAGTTTATTTTATTTTCTTTTATTTTATTTTATTTTTTTTTAGGTATTTTAAAAAAAATAGATTGTTGACATGTTCTTCTTTTATGAGTAAGGATGGGTATGAAAGGGGAGCACCGTATTCATCTGTGTCACGTGGTGTGATCCCTAAGTAATACCTTACCCAGAAAATATAAAGAAGACAATGTATCATCAATTTATGTTATTTATACCTTTTTTTAGGTTAAAAAAAATATACGAAAAATATATATTTAAAAAAAAATTTAAGGCATGTCATAGGTCATTGAGAAAAGCTGGTCACAACCGTCCAAGCCATTGGGAGATAAACCAGAACTGAAGGGAGACCTGGGAATGCATTTTCAACATCAACCACCAGGTGACTTCATTCCATAATTTTCATTTTCAATGTCTTCGTTGAACTTCTATCCTGTCACTTCTATGTTTCAATTCTTTAAACACTGGGGACAGTGTATTCCAAGTTGGGGGGGGGAGATGAAAAGGTGTGGAAGGAAAAATTTCATTAACCTTGAACATGATAACACACATTCCAAACTCTGAAATTGGATATCAAATAATTTTGTATGCCTTGATTCTGATTTTAATGCAAGTTTATGTTCATGTGCATAGTTATTGGAAAGTGCGGTTGTCCGATGTGATTTTTCACTGTTATATTTTCATCCATTTAATAAAAAAAACACAATGCACGTCCTCTAGATTGTGGGTTCCTAGTTTGAGTTCTGTGGGACCCCTAATAAATAGCATAGGATTGGCGATCATTTTAATTTTAACATGAGTATTCAAAAAAAACAAAATTGCGCGTAGAGCAATGAATTGACCTAATGTGTGGCTTTCGGCACTTGGGGATCGCGACTCCATAGTTGTCTGGCCCAGAGTTGGGCATTTTATCTCTATTTGTGGTAATTTGAATTTGTTTTTGATTGAGTTAACTCGAGATGATGCCCGAGTATGTGAGCTTCACTTGGTGCCCTAAGGTCTTTGAGCCTGGGAGTCATCGGCAAAGTCTTGCTACATGGGTTGACTCGATTGAGTTCAATTTCAATTACCATGGCAAAATTGCAAAAAAAAAAACCCAAAAAAAAGAGAGAAAATAAAAAATGAGTACTCATCTTATTATTAAAATTTGATTGCTCCTAGTGCTTCCATCTTTTCTCCCTCGAATGAAAATGAACCCCCATGTCTATTGTGACACACAACACTTCATCATGCTTAATTGAATTTGGATGAAATATGGCAATGAATTTGAACAAAGGAATAGGTTTGGGCTTGAGATATGCTTATGGACATATCTTGTTTTAAATGATTTTGATGGGTTTCATAATTGTTTGGTATGTGATCTTTGGGTGAGAAATTTGTATTAAAATGTTTTTGGAAAAGGTCATTCGAATTTCATTTTTGTGAGATATATTTTGCTCAGGACTAGCAAAACTAAAGTTGGGGGGTGTGATTAGCCACTTTAAGATGCTAATATTCATTGCTAATATATGTAGTTTTCATGTGCATTTCTATTCATAAATACCATTTTAGTGCATTTTACATTTTGAACACTCATTCTCATCATTTGTGTACTGCATGCCTAATGTGCACCAATTTAGGCCCAATGTTTCATCTGATTTTAAAGAATGTAACTATCCATGTTTTAATTTGATATTTTTGGAAATGTATATTCACTTAATTATGAACATTTTTTATTCAGGGATCAATGGATTATTAATAAAGTATGATGGAGATATTTGGCGATTAAAGGAAACAATTCTGGAGAAGTCAGATTGGATGTCATCACACTGATCGGACTATGGGGCCCAAAATACTATCCCAATGAAGCCCAAAATTTATGGAAGGATATAAGACATGTAGGGGAACAAATACTTCTTCTGGAGACAGTGCTAATTCGTCCTCAATTGTGGTGATTGAGGCGACCCAATTTGAAGATTTAATTTTGGGCCATAGTCTGCGGCCCAGAACAACATCCCACCAATTCAATCATATCTCCCTAACCACAAATTATTTTGGGCTTAAATTTTACAGGATGTTAGGGGACATACCGGGATTCATTTAAGTCTTCTAGGGACCACTAAAATTCGGCCTTCTAGAAGGTCCTTTAGGCGCGTCTTTCCGGTGGATGCAAGTTGGCTGCAACTTCGGGGCAAGAAGTGGAAAAGTCTCTAATCATTAATGTTCCACCCACCTTTTCCCAACATAATTAATTCAAGGCACATGGGATGTTGGGGGCTCGGCCAAGGCTTCATTTTTTCCTATTTAAGGCAGTAGTGGTGATGAATTTGGGGAGTTTTGGTGCTTTCTTTTCATTGTAATGTTATTATGCCAATTTGCCTTTGTAATGTTCTTCCTTCTCATGTAAGTTGTTCGAATCACCTTAGTCTTCAATAAAAGTTCTTCTTCTTCTCTTGTTATGTTCTTATCCTTATCACCTTGAAACCGTTGCCTCAAGGTGTGAATTTATTCACACCAAACCTTGTGATTTTGTTCACACAACGGTGGAGTGATCGTTATTTTTGTTGTTTTTACTTCTCCAATCCCGCTTCTTTAAGTCGACTTCCCGCTTCCATTTATTGAATAGCATAAATGGAGGGCTAAAACCTTATGGGTTGGTCCTAGGGAGTTTCATGGGGAAGATTGGATGTTATTTTATGATCCTAAATTCTATAATAATTTCATTATTTTAAGATTTCCATGTGATGATTTATTTTCTTCTTCATCTTTGCCAACTTTAACAATGACACATTTCGAGTGCTAGTGCGATCCAATTCCTTGGAGTGATCATTAAATTGATCCTACAAGTGCATTTTTGATTAGCCTTGGAATGGTGTAGGGATTAAATTGGTGAATGATGTTGAGGAATTATATCATTTCATGGATACATCTTGAATTAGTGAAATGAATGTTATAAGAAAATAAATGCATCCAATCTAACCCTAGTAACAACTTAGGATCAACTCATCTCCATTAATTGTTTAAGACTAAGTAATCGAATGTTTTAATTTATTTTCTTTAAATTAAATCAGTAGTTATTCAAATAAATTCAATCTGAATAGTTGGCCACTTCATAGCCAAATCCTTCCAAGATCAGAGTGTCTTTAGGTTCCTTCTTCGGTCCCTGTGGATTCAACCCCTACCTGTACTACAACGACCGCATACCTGTAGGGTAAATTTGGGCGCAACCAGTAACCCATGTATCCGGTCGTGTGAATAACAACACGGGTTAGTGAAAAACATCTAATACACACTATGTCTGGCATGAACACGCTGGGTAGTCTCATTCTAGGAGAACTGTGTGGGTTAGTAATGTAAAATAACTCGGGTAGGGGAAAATGATTAAAGTACACATCATGTCTTGGGAGAACATGTCGTGTGTATGGGGTGTTACACGACCAGGGTTAGTAGGAGTACAAGCCCACATGAAGGCTTAAAGGAATATGCCACATAGGGGTCATACATGCTATGTATCCCTATTTTGAAAGACATGAATTCTTTCCTTCTCCTATTCCTTCTTTCACTTATAAGTTTCATTCCTTGATAGTATTGAAATGAGGTGTTCTCTTGACCTTGAATAGTCTTTCCACCATGACATCCTCTGGTTGTATGACAGATTCGGGGTAGTGACCAGACATCGGTCATGGTAGATCAGTGATTACCATTAGACCCTCCCGTCATTCCTATCTTGGCACCATCCCTCATTTCAGATATAGGTTTCGATGCATAGTTCCGAGAAGTATTCATGAGGTTTATGCAGATCTTCCAGGGAGCACCGCATCCTTCCCCATCTATGGTAGAGTTAACGTAGGTCTTTCAGCAATAGCATCTTCCCACATTCTCAAGGGATAGAGGACCTCAAGCTACAGATTCGTGGTTAGAATCCATGCTATTTATTTTTGAGCATCTAAAGATGCCTCCAGAGAGGAGGGTGAAGCTCTCTACATATATGCTTCAGGATTCCTCCAAGAGATGGTGGGATGTGATCTCACAGGCAGGACACCAGAAGGTTATGGTGTGGGATGAGTTCCAGCATACCTTCTACGATTACTTCTACCCAAAGACTTTGGGGGATGATCAAGCCAGATAGTTCATGAGTTTGGAGAAGGGTACTCTCTCGGTCATGGAGTATTCTTCTCGCTTCATAGATCTGCAACGCTTCACACCCATTCTAGAGAGTGATGAGATTTTCCTAGCGAGGATGTTTGAGGATGGTCTCAGGCATGACATCTGATCTCAGGTGAACAACTTCAGGTTGACTACCATATCTTCCATAGTCAACCAAGTACTAATCATCGAGTGGAAGTTGAGGGATTCTAGAGCTATGGGCCAAGGAAGTTTAGCATCCAGAGTTGGTGATCCTCCAAATGATAGTGGGAAGCGTAGTAGGGAGTCTATACATGTAGATTCAAGTAGGTGAGATACACCTTCGGGTATCCATGTGGTATGCTACCAATGTGGGAAGGGTGGGCATATGAGGCCACATTGCCCGAGAGACCCAGTGCAGTGCCGATCTTGTGGAAAGATGGGCCATCTTTAGTGGGTCTGTCAGTTTTTCTCACAAAAAGCTAGTGACAAGGGTTCCTCTATGACTCCTTGTTCAGGAGAAGCACCACTAGTTTCTCATCAGTCTGGGAACTGCAGTTCTTCCGGCCATTCAGGTCGAGGTGGAGGTCGCGGTCATGGTATCCAGTCGGCAGGCTTTCAGTGACAGTAGGGTGGATCACCTTAAGGTGGTTGGGTAGGGTCACAGGGCCATGATACAGGCCAAAATTTTGCAGTGGAGTAGACCTAGTAAGTGCATGATCTCGGACCCTCTACAGTTCGAGGTACGATTCTAGTTTCCTCATTTATAGATTATGCAGTTTTTGATACAGGGGCTTCCCATAATTTCATATCTGTTCCTATTGTGGAGATACTTGGGCTTTGTATCTTTACTTCTGCTGATGTATTGACACTAGACACTCCTGGGGACTAAAACGGCTAGTGTACATTAGTGAAAGGAGTTCCCTCTTGAGTTTTGTGGGTGTCACTTCTTTTGGGACCTCTATGTCCTAGAGATGATAGGCTATGATGTCATTCTCAGAATGGATTGGTTAGTTCCCTTCCAGGATATTGTCGACTGCTATCATCATAGGGTGAGTTTCAAGTCACTTGAGGGTGGGTCGTTTCTATATAAGGGCAAATGGGATGTCTAAACGAGCAGATCGGGACCCGATCATCATGGGTTGGGAGGAGTTACAGCCCATATTAATAGTGTGTGTATGGATGACTGAGGGACTTCACAGATGGACTTTCCTCCAGTGGTGGATCATTTTAGGGATTTATTTCTAAAGGACTTTTCAGTTTTTCCTCTCGAGCGAGAGGTGGAATTTTCTATTGATATTGTGTCAGGAACAGCACTAGTGTCCATTCCTCCTTATAGGATGGCTACACCAGAGTTATAGGAGCTCAAGAAGCAGTTAGAGGAGTTACTAGAAAAGGGTTTCATCTGACCCAATACTTCTCCTTGGGGTTCGCCTATCCTGTTTGCGAATAAGGTGGATGGTTCCCTCAGACTTTGTGTGAATTATCAAAAGCTTAAGTAGTTGACGATCAAGAACCGATATCCCTTGCTGAGGATTAATGATCTCTTTGATCAACTTTGAGGAGCCCGTGTGTTCTCTAATATTGACTTTAGATCTAGTTATCATCATTTTCATGTTAGACCATCAGATATACCTCTTATAGCCATTCAGAGTAGGTATGGTCTATATGAGTATGTGGTTATGTCGTTTAGTCTCACGAACACACCTGCAGTTTTCGTGGCACTGATTAACCTAGTGTTCCATACATACCTATATTCTTTAATGGTAGTCTTTGTGGTTGATATATTGGTGTACTCTCACACTCGACATGACCATGACACACATCTTGAGATTGTTTTGAGTACACTGAGAGAGCATCATTTATATGCTAAGCTCTCAAAACGCCACTTTTGGGTGGACCAAATTCACTTCTTAGGTCATGTTATCTCAAAGATAAGAGTATCAGTAGACCCTGAGAAAGTGAGAGTAGTAGATTCCTAGTAGTATCTGAAGAACATCTTTGAGGTACAAAATTTTATAGGGTTGGCTGGTTACTATAGACGTTTCATATATGACTTTTCATGCTTATCAACACCACTGATGGGGTTCACTAAGAAGGGTGTGAAGTACCTATGAAAAGATTATTTTGAGTCAGCCTTTTAGAAGCTAAAAGGGAGGTTGAATTTAGTACTGATGCTAGTATTTCCATATCCGGGCAATATCTATACTGTATACAAGGATGCATCAGGTATCGGGTTGGGAGCAGTGCTTATGCAGGGGGAAGGAGTTGTTGTATACAGGTCTCGGCAGTTGAGGCCACATGAAAGGAATTACCCAATGCACAATCTTGAGTTGGTTGTATTTGTTCATGCCTTACTATGTTGGAGGCATTATCTATTGGGAGAGCATTTTGTGGTTTTCACTAACCATAAAAGTCTCAAGTATATCTTTACTCAACACGATCTAAATTTGAGACAGTGAAGGTGGGTTGACTGCCTTCAATCCTTTGATTTTGAGATTGCCTAAACACCTGGGAAAGGCAATGCAATAGCAGATGCATTGAGCAGGAGGAATCAAATAAAGGTGGTTCAGGAGGCCATCAGTGAGTGAAAACTTATGGCTCTGTTCTCTAAGATGCATTTGGAGGTGCATGACAGACAGGGGCAGATGTTTCTTTCTTCTTTGGATGTTACCTCTACTCTACTTGATCAAGTGTGAATGAGGTATCTATCAGATTATGAAGGCCTAGTCCTACAAGAGAGTGTGTTAGGGGATGACCCTATTCCTAGATGGACTGTAGGTGAGGATGATATCTTTCATTTTCATGGTTGTGTATGTGTTTCAGCAGACATACTTGAGGAGATGACGTGGAACTTTCATTCCTTAGTTTGTGAAGTTCATCCTGGTGTCACCAAGATGTATTGAGATCTACACAGGTAACATTGGTGTCTAGTTTTGAATACAGGTGTTGCTGGGTTTTTCATGAGGTGTTCCACCTATCAACATGTGAAGGCGAAGCATCAGTGACTAGCAGGGATTTTGCAGCAGTTACCCATTCTCGAGTGGAAGTGGAATGATATCACGATGGACTTTGTGACAGGTTTACCGAAGTCTCCTCGAGAGAATGATGTAGTTTGGGTTGTCATCGATATACTCAGGAAGGTGGCACACTTCTTTCCAATCAAGGAGACCTTCAGTTTAAATGAGATGGTAAGGTTGTGCATCCAGGAGATTATATATTTACATGAAGTTTCTCACTCCATTTTTTCAAATAGGGACTCCCATTTTACTTCTCGGATATGGCCAGGACTACAGAGGGCATTGGTTACATAGGTACTTCTGAGTACATCTTACCATCCTCAGATAGATGGGAAGTCCGAGTATAAGATATAGGTGTTGTATAACACACTTCGAGCATGCATCCTAGATTTTGGAGGTTATTTTGAGAAACACATACCTATTGTGGAGTTTCCTACAATAGTTGTTTTCTAGAAACTATTCAGATGGAACCTTACAAGGATTTTTACGGTAGGCCATGTCAATCACCCCTATGTTGGCTAGAAGTAGGAGAGGTGGCTATGCTAGGACCTCATCTTGTCCAGGAGAATACAGAGTAGGTGGAGTTGATTCGGAAAAGAATGGATACTACACAGTCATGACAAAAGTCTTATGTTGATCGACGAAGATGACCTCTGGACTTCGAGTTTTGAGATCAAGTTTTTCTACGTGTTACACCGAGGTTGGGACACAATAGGATTAGGATATAGGAAATGCTTTCACTGAGATACGTCGGTCCATTTAAAGTTTTAGAGAGAGTCGGATTGGCTGCCTATTGGTTGAAGTTACCTCAGTGGTACCAGGAAATGCATGACGTCTTCCATGTTTCTCAGATCTGATGTTACTTCTCGACTCATCTAATGTTTTTCAACCCGAGGAGGTTGAGTTGGAGGTGGATTCCTCATTTTAAGAGCATCCTATCCAGATTTTTTATCAAAGCATGAAGGTTCTCTATGGATGGTCTATTCCTTTGGTGTGAGTGCTATGGAAGCATGGAAGAGTATAGGACGAGACTTCAGAAAGAGATACTGGCATACGATCGTAGTGGCCGGAGCTGTTTGAGGATTCTTCTTCTTCTTCGCCACCTTCTTAGGGAAATTTGGGGATGAATTTCTTTAAGGGGGGAAATTTGTAAGAACCTGGATATTATTGTTAGGTCTGAATCCTATTTTTTAGGTGTTTTGAGAAAAAGAGGAGTTTTAGAAATTTAAGGAGTACACACCATGTACTTAGAAGTACACTCTGTGTACCAAGTTTTCATGGGTAGTCGTGTACTGGTCGTGTAACAGCAGAGTACATGGCCAAGTGGGATGACCTGGAGACTTCCTAAAGCGAAGTAAGGTTAAGGCATGTACATGACATGTAAATTAAATGAACATGCTGTTTACTTTTCTTTTTATTTGTTATATTAGACTGGGGTCATGTCTAATTCACAGAAACACCTTCTTCTCAAAAATTCTAGTCCTGGAGCGACCATAGGGCGTGATTCTTCTCTGAGCCCCCGATCGACCATACGTTCTCTGAATCAACCATCGTCGATCGTATTAGAATCACCACGGTGAGTTCTTCCTTCTTCTAGAACCTCATTCTTTTATTTCTCCTATTTCGTGAGATATCCTTGGTTGAAAATTTTAGATGTTTTTGAAGATCTACATCATTCTAGGACAATTCAAGGCCAACGCTGGAGTATATCGATCATACAATGCCAAGGTAGGTGGTTTGTTCCTTTCTATAATTAGTCTTTGAATATTATGTGAAAAAATACACAATACCCTAGATTGGGGTATTTCTTGTTTAGGGATTTTAACCATGTTGATGCCTGCTATGCTTGTTTTCTTGAGTGAGGAATCTTTTTTGTAAATAGGGTTATTTTTCCATGCTATGGAGGTGTTTGTGTAGGTTCTGGACGCAGCGGAAGTGCGTTGGAGGGTTTGCCCAACATTGATTTTAGCATTAAATAATGTTCAATCTGAGATCCATCATGATATAAAACGCCGGATCTTCCGAATAGAATGAAGAATGAAAAACAAAAGACGGTGTCCTAGAACCATAGATATAGGATCATCATAAGTCGTTTATAATTAATTTAATTAATTCACATGAATTACCTTAGTGGAATTATTTCTTCGTTTATGTCTCCGGTCACGATCTTGTGATCCGTCATTGCGTCGTAGAATCCAAGTGTAGGATTCCTCTAGCAATGATCCACACGTGTACCACGTATCTATGGACATTGCTGAAGGGATCTATGGGTGCTAGCATGGAAGAACCTTCACTTGCGATGTCCGTCTTCGATCGCCTTGATCCGATGGAGGAGGATCTCTCTTGGTCTTGAGAGTGTTCTTGGAGGAAGTAGTTCTTTCAGCCTTGAAAGAATTCTCTAGAATTGTTGTGCACAATGATTAGGGAAATGTGTTCAGGTTGTGGGGATATTTATAATTGGGTTTGAGGTTATAGAGTTGTGACAATAAATAAACACGTTACGTGTTTTATTTATTTCATTAACTCTTATTGAAAACCCCCATGTCGAATTATTAATTCCTTGACATGCACCCATGCTGATTATAATAAATATCATTTAATAAAACAATATTATATCCTCAAAATCTCGACTGGAAAAACTACATGGCGTGTAATCATTAATACACGGTGTGTACTCGTTTTCCATAAAACTACACGGCATGTATATTTAATATACATGGCGTGTACTTTTATTTTCCATTTTTCTTTATTTCCTCCACCACATTTATTAGACATTGAGTAATTTCTATTTAATTCTTAAATAAATGTAACTTTATTACTCACTAATAAATATAGTATTTCGCCCATAATATATTCTCTTGAATAACTAGTGTCGAAATAAATTCAATGAGGCATCCTTAAATAATTATTAAACCACGGTCGGGAATATTCTTTATTTAACTTTTTAAATTAGTATTAAACTGAGATACATGGACACATTTAGTGTGTGACCCTCTAGGTCTCTTTCTCTTTAGCATTAGGCGGGCTTGCCTAAAGTCCTAGATTACTGTCTAGCAACAGGTCAAGGTGCCCAAGAGAAAGAAGTTAATGCTGCATTGACGTCTCACCTCATATGAACGCTTACCGTGTAATATAATCCCTTTTTCTCGATATCTCTAATCAAGAGGGTTGCATGCTAGTGCCATCAACCCATGTGCTCGATTATTCTTTCTTTGACTTTCCGGAATTGAACTTTCCCATTCCTTACCATGGCCATGGATTTACTTAGGATATATCAATTCTATCAAAGAGCCTGAGATATATACTTCCATTATGGAACCGAAGGGACAAATCCTTTCTTGCATTATCTATTAATGTGGTATTACTCATGATGCACCCAACATATCCTACCTCGCTACAAACAGTGTGTCATCACAGTTTTCATCAATACATCTAAGTGCACGAGTTGTAATACCCATTAATAATAATCTTAAAGTCTAAGGACCAATACACACGTCCGCAGATAGAAACATCCAATGACACTATGAAATGTGGATTTCCTACTGGCGGGTCTCGTTCTCATAATATCCTCATAGATATTACCAATGGCGCACACCATTAGAAGCTACCTAAAAGTTTTATGTGTCCTCACCCCTAATGGCATGTATTATTTGTGTCCCTCAAATAACATCATCCAGCCATAGAATATATATTCAAGAACAAAGTTATGGAACTTCTAGGTTCTCATCGTATCAGGGATCCACTATGACCCTTTAATACAACAACTATCCTTGGGACATTATCACATGCATTGTCATGAAAAAGATCAATAAAAATGTGATAAGATGTTTATTTAATGAATAAAGTACAAAGTAGTTATTTCTAGGCCACCAAATCCAACAGACTCCCACTTAGACTAGAGCCAACTACTAACAAATTTTAACCCGCTAGCTCTCACATGATATCCATGCTTCTGCTGAGATAGGCCTTTAGTCATAGGGTCTGCCACATTCTCTTATGTGGACACTCTGATCACTGAAACTTCACCCCTTTGATATAAATCCCTCAAGAGGTGATACTTCCAGAGTATGTGTTTTGTTTATTGATGTGACCTTGGTTCTTTTGAAAGAGCCACCACTACAGTATTATCACAATACAATGTAATGGGATCTTTACTGCTAGGAACCACATAAAGCTCCTGGAAAAAGTTCCGAATCCATATGGATTCCTTGGATGAATAATAAGCTGCTATATATTCGGAATCTAATGTAGAATTAGCAACAAATGGTTGCTTTGAACTCTTCCAGCTCATAACTCCTCCATTGAGACAGAAAAAATATCCAGATTGTGACTTCGGATCATTCTGATCTGTCTGAAAACCAGTATCATCATACCCTCTGATGGCAAGCTCCTCGTCTCCTCCATACACCAGTAACATATCCTTATTTCTTCTCAAATACTTAAGGATAGTCTTAACAGCAGTCCAATGATGTTCTCCTAGATCTGCTTGATATCTACCTACCATGCTCAGTGCATAGGCAACATCAAGCCTGGTACATAATGTGGCATACATGATGGATCATATAGTCGAATCATATAGGATCTTACTCATTCTATCTTTCTCTTATTGTGTCTGAGGACACAATTTCTTAGAAAGATGTAGGCCATGTGACACTGGAAAAAATCTCCTCTTGGATTGTTCCATACTAAATCTCTTTAGTATCTGGTCAATGTATGTACTCTGACTTAGTCCAAGCATCCTTTGGGATCTATCACGAATGATCTTGATCCCTAGAATGTAGGCTACTTCACCCAAGTCCTTCATGGAGAAACACTTGTTCAACCTGTCCTTAATTAACTATAAGACAGGTACGTTGTTTCCAATAAGCAATATGTCATCAACATATACTACTAGGATAACGATTGCATTACCATTAAACTTCTTATAAACACATGGCTCACATTCATTCTTAATGAAACCAAATTCCTTTATGGCTTCATCAAATCGAATGTTCCATGACCTGGATGCTTTCTTTAATCCATAAATGTATTTCTGGAACTTTCAAACCCGTTTGGCTTCACCTGGTGTCACAAACCCTTCTGGTTGTGTCATATAGACATCTTCCTAAAGGTTCTCGTTAAGGAATGTTGTTTTGAAATCCATTTTCCAAATCTCGTAGTCATGGTAAGCTACTATGGAAAGTATGCTTCTTATGGATTTAAACATGGCAACTAGAGAGAAGGTTTCATCATAGTAAATTCCTTGATGTTTTCTAAATCCTTTAGCCACTAGCCTTGCTTTATAGATGCTAACTTGACCTTCCATGTCCAGTTTTCTCTTGAATACCCATTTGAATCCAATAGGTAATATCCTTTTGTTTCCTTGGGATATCCTATAAAGATACACCTCGTGCCCCGAAGTGCTAGTTTGTTTCCTTATAAGTCCTTAACAAATGACTTTCATCCCCATACACGTGTGTGCGACAAAATGGGTTTCCTTCCATTCCATAACTTGGATGGAATTCCATTTTCCACCTTAGTTGGTACTCGGTTTAATGTGTATGCTGCAGTTTGTAATGCATATCCCCAAAAGGATAATGGAAGATCTGCATGACTCATCATTGACCTCACCATGTTCAACAAGGTTTGGTTCCTCCTTTCACTAACACCATTCCACTGTGGTGTATAAGGAGGAGTGAGCTGAGATAGAATCCCAGACTCCCGTATAAGATCAATGAACTCTTGGTTCAGATATTCTCCACCTCGATCCGATCAAAGTTTCTTTATCTTCGTACCAAGTTGATTCTCTACTTCATTCTTTAATTCCTTAAATTTCTCTAAGTCTTTTGACTTAAACCTCATTAAGTATACATAGCCATATCTACTCAAATCATTAGTAAAAGTAATGAAGTAGGAATATCCACCTCTAGCTTCTACTGGAAATGGTCCACACACATCTATGTGCACCAATCCTAGAAGCTCTGTGGCCCTTTCACCCTATCCACTAAAAGGAGGCTTGGTCATTTTACCTTGTAAACAAGCGTGACATCTATCAAGTGGTTTTAGCTCAGTAGAGTATAAATAGACATCTTGGCAGAGCTTTTCAGGCACTTCTCATTTACATGACGAAGGTGGTGATTCCACAACTGGGTGATGTATGAGTCATGTGAGTTTGTTTCGTTATCGATTGCCAACACTTGGTTTTCGTAATTTAATACATACAAACCATTATTTAAATGTGTCATACCATAACATATGTTGTTTTTATAAAATATACAACACTTATTTCCAAACTTGAAAATAAATCCATCTATATCCAAACAATATACAGAAATTATGTTCTTGGTAACTCTAGGCACATAATAATATTAATGTAAAACCAAAAGCATCCCAGTCGAAAATGAGAGGTGGTAATCGCCAACAGCCAACGCAGCCAGCCTTGCGCCATTGACATCTCAAAGATCCACCTCTCCTTTGGAAATATTTCTAAATATACTTGGTTCCTGCATTTGAATATAGATATGAGCCCCATAAGCTGTATCTAATACCCAATGAGTAGAAATAGAAATATTACACTCGATAATGAATGCACCTTTAGAATCCCCACGCTTCTGGGTGCAATTCCTCTTCTAGTTTCCTTGCTTGCCACATGCAAAACTCACCACCTCTCATTCCTTGCCCTACCTCTGGATATTCCCCTTCTTGGAGGGATGGAACTTGGGGGATTCAAACCATTTATAAGTCTTTGGCCCCTTTGCCTTGTCCTTACTTTTCTTATTCACCATAAGGATTGAGGGTTTGTCACACCCCATGTCCTTATCTACCTGTCGAATTAAGGTCAAAAGTTCTGATAGACTCTTCTCATTGCTTCTCATGTTGTAGTTAACAATAAAGCTAGAGAAGGACTTGGGCAGTGATGATAGGATGAGATCTGTATGAAAATCATCTGGGAATTTAATCCCTAATATGTCCAGGCGTTCAATGTATCCAATAAGCTTGACTACATGAGGCCCAGCTGGCGCAGACTCTCCAAGATTAGTTGTAAACAATGCATTAGAGATCTCATACCTATCCTATCTCTTCTTCTCTTGGTAGAGATCCTTAAGGTGAGACATCATGCTATACGCATCCATGTTTTCATGTTGCTTCAAGAGCTCATTGGACATGGCCGATAGCATGAAACACTGGACATTTGTGGAATCATCCATGTGTTTCGCATAGATAGATATTTCCTCATCACTATCCTCTTTTCCATGCGCAACTGGAATAGGATTTTCCAGCACATACAATTTCCTTTCATGGTGAAGGATGACGTGTAAACGCCTCTGCCACTCTTGGAAATTGGTGCTGGTGAGAAGGTTTTCCTTCTCAAGTATGGTTTGTAATGATATGTTTGAAGTAATTTTCTATCTATTTCTACAAATTATGTTGAGAAAAGGTTTAGTACTTTATTACAAAACTGAGACAAATAAATAAATTAATACTTATTAGTCTCTCACTATTTTATCATAATCCAATATCCCTCACAATTGACTTCGGAATATTATGTTGCCTGAATATTCTAGTAGAAAGGATCCATATTCCCCTTTAAATTACCCCAACTAGGTTTGGTCAAGAAACTTTAAGGGTTTTAGGTAGGCATTCCAAATGCCAACTGCATTAACTCACAGTTCCTTGATCCGCTGAGTGGACTCCCCAATCCTAAAATCCTTTTATTTTGGATTTACTCAACCTTTTCCTCTTGGTCACACCAAGTCCTATTGTGGAAGTCAACCCTTGATACAAACCAAGTCATGTCAACCCAAAACCTTTAATTAGAATTCCCTGATAATTGAAAGCACCCCAACTAGGGTTGGTCAAGCACTTTGAACTATGGTTCGATTCTAACCAAGATTATGGAAGGCTATACCGACTTAATATTTCTTTTAGGGATTTTATCCTTATACGTAAATTTCCATTTTATTATCTTTGATTACATTCATGTTAATATTAAGTGGGATATACTTAAGTGATTAACCATGTCTAAGATAATATTTATGCATAAGCTGGTCTTATTTTAGTTCCATCTTGCATGTTTGTTTAATTCATTAATTATGTGATCGTGACAACACACCCATAATAAATAAACCATGAAACTGAAAGAAATAAAATAAATGGTATGATCATGAGATTTTTCTATTGGTTAGTTTATCTAGTAGCTGATAAACTAACCCAATACCTAGGGGATAAACACCTTAAACCTTTCGAGTTCGTGTTTACAGCTTTCCACCTATCCACCTTTGTATCTCCTTGGATTGGTTTTGCCTTGGCTCCTGACTTGAGCTGCCTCCACTTTCTTGGGACCTCCATCCATTACATATGCATTTATCTCACACACAGGTGAGGGGTAAAAGGGGGTTTTACATAAAATAATCCTTGGGCACACAGGCCCTACATATTAATGAGGAGAAGGATCACAGGCCAACAAATTTAATTTAAATAAATTAATTAAAAGAAATCATTCACATACAAAGGTCTTGGTCTATCTCATGATCATCCATGCATGCAACGATATTACACATTAATAAAACTAGCATTAAATTCTTTAATCATTATTGTTTAAGATAAATCACACTCAAATCAATTAATTATCTTTAATTAATCAATCCTTTTATCTTAAACCATTTTCTTAATTTCCTTGAGATTCTCATCCATCATAATTTTAAATAAATTAAAATTATCCGTGTATGTAACTTGTACCTTGGAGGAAACCTGGTGAATTCTCATTCATTATGCAGATGTTAAATTAAACACACATATATATAACACCTATCACGTGTTTTGCCTCATCTTTACGCATGCACCATGGTACACATCTCAAGGGTTTGTATAATATAATAATAAATTTTAATAAATATGTGTAATTTGGGTGAGTACACAGCATGTAGTTCTGACTACATGGCGTGTACTTTTCTTCACCATCCATCCAAAGTACACGCCTGGGTACATGGTCTGTTAATGTACTTCAGAAATTTTTGGAGTACATGGTGTGTTCAGTGGGACACACACCATGTTGTTTCCGTGTTACACGGTTTCCAGCTGGGCAAACCATGCACGGGGTACATGGTCTAAACCTAACCTGAAGGGACTAAACACCATGTGAATTGGACCACATGTCATGAAATCCAGAAACTATGTGACACCTGTTCCTGGTCAACACACGGTGTCATAAATTACTTAGATAAGATCAATACATAGCCTGATTTGGCGGACCAGTATGATGCATGAACCTAGACTACACATCGTGTACTTCCGAATACATGCCGTGTATTCTCATGTTGTATGTCCAGGAACATTTGGCTCCTCCGGATGAGATCCTATATTTTATTTTAATAAAAAATTAAAAGAAAACGTCATTTATGTATGGTGAATGAGAAAATATAGAGGAGGAATAGATCTCAAGATTCAGATTCAAAGAACGATTAACATGAATTGAAACAAATAAATTATTAAATTTGTAAATCACCAACAAAAAACTAAATAATTATAATCAACGATATGACCCCTATGATACCACTTGTAGGTTCTGGGCGTAGAGGAAGCGTGTTGGAGGGTTTTTCCAACTTTGATTTTAGCATTAAACAATGTTCAAATTGAGATCTTTCATGATATAAAACGTAGGATCTTCGGAATAGAACGAAGAATGAAAAACAAAATAGGGATTCCTGGAACCATAGAGATAGGATCATCATATTTTGGTTATAATTAATTTAATTAATTCACAACAATTGCCTTGGTGGAATTCTTTTTCATTGATGTCTCCGGTCACGATCTTGTGATCTTTCATTGCATCGTAGAATCCAAGTGTAGGATTCCTCTAGTGGTGATCCACACGTGTGCCACATATCTTTGGATGTCGCCAAAGGGATCTCTGGGTGCATGCACAGAAGAACCTTCTCTTGCGATGTCCACCATTGATCTCATTAATCCGATAGAGGAGGATCTCTCTCAGTCTTGAGAGCATTCTTGGAGGAAGTAGTTCATTCGGCCTTGAAATATTTCTCCAGAATTGTTGTGCACAATTATTGGGGAAAATTGTTGGGGTTGTGAGGATATTTATAATTGGGTTTGATGTTATAGATTTGTGATAATAAATAAACGTGTTACGAATTTTATTTATTTCATTAACTCTTATTGAAAACCCCCATGTCAAATTATTAATTCGTTGACATGCACCCACGCTGATTATAATAAATATCATTTAATAAAACAATATTATATCCTCAAAATCCTGACTGAAAAAACTATACAGCATGTAATCATTAATACACGCCGTGTACTCATTTTCCATAAAACTACATGGCGTGTATATTTAATATACATAGTGTGTAATTTTTTTTCCATTTTTCTTTATTTCCTCCACCACATTTATTAGACCTTGAGTAATGGCTATTTATTTCTTAAATAAATTTAACTGCATTACTCTCTAATAAATATATTATTTCACCCACAATATATTCTCTCGAATAACTAGTGTCGAAATAAATGCGATCAGGCATCCTTAAATAATTATTAAACCATAGTCGGGAATAATCTTTATTTAACTTGTTAAATTAATATTTAACTGAGATACATGGTCACACTTAGTGTGTGACCCTATAGGTATCTTTCTCGTTGGAATTAGTCAGGATTTCCTAAAGTCCAAGATTACTATCTAGAAATGGGTCAAGGCACCCAAGAGAAAGAATTTGACGCTGCATTGATGTGTCACCTCATACGAACGCTTACCATGTAATATAATCCATTTGTCTTGATATCTCTAATCAAGAAGGTTGTATGCTAGCACCGTCAACCCATGTGCTCGATTATTCTTTTTTGACATTCTATAATTGAACTTTCCCATTCCATACCATGGATATGGATTTACTTAGGCTATATCAATTATATCAAAGGGCCTGAGATATCTACTTCTGTTATGGAACAGAAGGGAAAAATCATTTCTCGCATTATCTATTAATGTGGTATTACTCATGATGCACCCAACGTATCCTATCTCACTGCAAATAGTGTGTCATAATAGTTTCAATCAATACATCTAAATGTGTGAGTTGTAATATCCATTAATAATAATCATAAAGTATAAGGACCAATACACACGTCTGCAGATAGGAACATCCAATGACACTATGAAATGTGGATTTCCTACTAGCGGGTCTCGTTCTTATAATATCCTCCTGGATATTACCAAGGGTTCACACCATGAGAAGGTGCCTCAAAGTTTTATGAGTCCTCACCCCTAATGGCCTGTATTATTTGTGTCCCTCAAATAACATCATCCGACCATAGAACATATATTCAAGAACAATGTTATGGCACTTCCGAGTTCTCATCATAGCAGGGATCCACTATGACCCTTTAATGAAACAACTATCCTTGGGACATTATCACATGAATTGTCACGTAGAAGAATAATCAAGATGTGATAAGATGTTTATTTAATGAATAAAGTACAAAGTAGTTGGTTCTAGGACACCAACTCCAACAGTTTGACCATGTTTGATTTGATATTGATCGTGTGGTCTAGTTTTCCCTATTAGGCTTCTTTATTTCCATGCCTAGTGTAGTTAGGATGGAGTGATTTATCTGATACTCTAATATTCTTTGTAGCTATTTATCCATGTATTAATTTTAAGTTTAATTTGGCTGTTGAATATTGTTTGTGCACAATTACTTTACACAGGGCTGTGGGAACCTAGTGTAGTGAGACCATAAGGGGAATTGACGTTGAGGGCTTCCCCAGAGTGTCTATTATTCTTTATTGTGCTACAAGCCTATAGGGGTTATTGAATTTGAGTGCTCCCTCAGAGTGTCTATAGTTACTGTTATGATACCACATGGGTAATTGACATTGAGTGCCTCCTCAGAGTGTCTGTAGTTTATCATTAAAAGACTATAGGGGGAATTGACAATGAGTGATTCCTCATAGAGCATTTGTTTTTCATGATACCAAAGGGGTTAGACTATGTGAATTATCCCAGGGGGTTATTATATCTGTATTTTTAAATGATAAGTTGAACCAGAGGGGTTAGGCTGTGAGAACTTACCCATAGGGTTACTTGAGATTGATTGGTTGAACCAGAGGGGATAGGATATGAGAACTTCCCAAAGGGTTTCTTGTTTTCATTTGGTTGAATAATTAACAATTGTAAATAAATTTAATTGAAGTTGTGGTACTATTTACTTTTGAGTACTTCCTTGTTTATAGCTTCTTGTTTCTTATTACCTGCCATATATATTCATTGACTGATAGGCACATATCTTTGGGTGGTTTCCTACTGGGATTTTTCTCACACCCGGTTTGGTTCATGCTTTTGGGCCCAAATAGATTATATTGCAATAGGTATAGATAAGGTCAAGTTCCCTTTTACTTTAGGTACTTGATTTTTGTGGATCTGGAGAGCATGGGACCAAGCAGAAGCTTGCGATGTTGTTGGAGTTGTTTATGTGTTTTTCCTTTGTACTGTTTTAGTACTATATTTCAGAATTGTGACTAGTTTGGATGCTTTCCTATATATTTTTGACATGAATCATTTTTTATATATATGATTTAGTTGTTTATTTACTATTAATCTTCCATTGATCACTATTGTATGATAATTACTACTTCCTCTATTATTATCTATTTATTTCCATTGTGTTACTCTGCCAATGAGGGCATATTTTCCCTATTATCACACCCAAGGTCCTCGCTACTAGTTGGAAGCCTTTAGCATTCAAGGAAATGCGCTTGAGGCCATGTGACCAACCAGGTATGGGGAACCTCTAGGTGGCACTCGGAACTGGGACGTTACACGACATATCTCATTGAAAGCTTTCCCTATCTCCTAATCCTCCTATGTCCCAACCTCGGTGTAACACGTAGAAAAACCTGATCACCAACCTCGAAATCTAGAGGTCATCTTCATTTATCAACATAATAAATTTTCGTTACTGTGCAGTATCCATCCTTTTCCGAATCAACTCCACCTTCTTTGTGGTCTCCTGGACAAGATGAGGTCCCAACATAGCTGCCTCTCCTACTTCTAGCAAACATAGGGGTGATTGGCATGGCCTACCATACAAAGCCTCATAATTTTCCATCTAAATAGTTTCTTGAAAACTATTATTGTGGGAAAACTCCAAAAGAGGTATGAGTTTCTCCCAAAAACCTCCAAAATCTAGGATGCATGCTTGAAGCATGTAATCCATCACCTTTATCGTACGTTCGAACTGTCCATATGTCTAGGGATGGTAAGTTTTACTCAGAAGCACCTGTGTACCTAATGCCCTCTATAGTCCCTTCTAGACCTGAGAAGTAAAACGGGAATCCCTATCTGAAAAAATGGAGTGCAGAACTCCATGTAAACATAAAATCTTTCTAACATACAACTTTCCAAGATCATCTACACTGAAGGTCTCCTTAATCAAAAAGAATTGTGCAACCTTCATGAGTCTGCCGATGACAACTAAAACTGCATCATTCCCTCTAGGAAACCTTGGTAAACCTATCATGAAGTCCATCGCAATATCATTCCACTTCCACTCAGGAATGGGTAACTACTGCAAAAGCCCCGTTGGTCGCTAATGCTCCACCTTCACCTGCTGACAGGTGGAACACCTCATGACAAACCCAAAAACATATCTCTTCATACTTGGCCACCAATACTGATGGTGCAGATCTCGATACATCTTGGTGACACCAGGATGAACTTACCAAACTGAGGAATGAAATTCCCGCATCATATCCTCGCGTATGTATGTTGACACCCATACGCACTCATGAAAACGTAAGATATCATCCTCGCCTACAGTCCATCTAGGAATAGGGTCCTCCTCTAACACACTCTCTCGTAGGACTAGGCCTTCAGAATCTGATAACTGCCTCATTTTCACTCGATCAAGTAGATTAGAGGTAACATCCATAGAAGAGAGAAACGTCTACCCCTGTCTGTCATGCACCTCCAAATGAATCTTAGAGAACATAGCCATAAGTTTCCACTCACTACTAGCCTCTTGAACTGCCTATATCTGATTCCTCCTGCTCAACACATCAGTTATTGCGTTGCCTTTCCCAGGCATGTAGGAAATATCAAAATAAAAGGACTGAAGGTACTCAACCCACCTTCACTATCTCAAATTCAGATTGTTCTGAGTTAAGATAAACTTGAGACTTTTTTGTTTGATGAAAACCACAAAATGTTCTCCCAATAGATAATGTCTCGAACAGCTTGAGGCATGAACAACTGTAGCCAACTCAAGATCATGCATTGGGTAATTCCTCTCATGTGGCCTCAACTTACAAGACCTGTATGCAATGACTCCTTCCCCATGCATAAGCACTACTCCCAGTCTGATACCGGATGCATCATAGTATACAGTATAGATCTTTCTTGGATCTAGATATACTAGTATCGATGCTGAATTCAACCTTCATTTCAACTCTTGAAAGGTTTACTCACAATAATATGTCCATAGGTACTTCACACCCTTCTTAGTGAGCCCCATCAGTGGTTCTTATAAGTGTGAAAAGTCATGTATGAAACATCTGTAGTAACCATTCATCCTTTAAAACTTCGTACCTCAAATATGTTCTTCTGCTGCTCCTAGGAAACTACTGCTCTTACTTTCTCGGGGTCTACTGATACTCATGTCTCTAAGATAACATGACCCAAGAAGTGAATTTGGTCCATCCAAAAGTGGAATTTTGAAAGCTTAGCATATAATTAATGCTCCCTCGGTGTACTCAAAATTATCTCAAGATGTGTGGCGTGGTTGTGTCGAGTGTGAGAGTACACCAAGATATTATTTATGAAGACTATCAATAAAGAATCTAAGTATGGATGGAACACTTGGTTCATTAGTTCCATGAAAACTAAAAGTGCGTTTGTGAGACCGAACGGCATAACCACATACTCGTATAGACCATACCTACTCTGAAAGGATATAAGAGGTATATCTGTAGTCTAACGTGAAACTGATGATAAACAAATCTCAATTCAATCTTTGAGAACCCTCGGGATCCTCAAATCTGATCAAAGAGATCATCAATCCTCAGCAAGGTATATCAGTTCTTGACCGTCAACTGGTTCAGATTCCGATAATCCACACAAAAGTCTGAGGGTACTGTCTGCCTTCTTCACAAAAAGGATAGGCAAAACCTAAGGAGAATTATTGGGTCGGATGAAACCCTTTTCTTGTAACTCCTGTAACTGCTTCATGAGATCATGTAACTCTGGTGTAGCCATACTATAAAAAGGAATGGACACTTTTGCCTCTCCTGGCACAAGTCTAATAGAAAAGTCTACCTTTCACTCCATAGAAAATCCTGAAAAGTTATTTGGAAAGACATATTTGAAACGATCCGCCACTAGAGGAAAGTCCATATGTGATTTCCCTCGATCATCCAGATACAGACTAGCAATATGGGTCGTAACTCCTCCCAACCCATTATGCTCGGGTCCCACTCTACTCGCCTAGACATTCTATTCACCCTTATGTAGAAATGACCCACCCTCTGGTGACATGAAACTCACCAAACGGTGATAGCAGTCGAAAATGGACTGGAAGGGAACTAACCAGCCCATTCCAAGAATGAAATCATAGCCTATCATCTCTAGGACATAGAGGTCCTAGAAAAATTGACACCCACCAACCTCAAGATGGAACTCTTTGCACTGACGTACACTAGCCGTTCTAGTCCCCAACGGAGTGTCTAGCATCAATACATCAACAGAAGTAAACATACAGAGCCTAAGGCTATCCACAACCATAATATATATGAAACTATGGGAAGCCCCTATATCGAAAAGTGCAGAATCTATAATAGAGGCAACTAGAATAATACCTTGAACTATAGAGGGTATGGGATCCTGCTTCTACTGGGTCTGCTCCACTGCAAAAGTTTGGCCTGTATTATGTCCCTGTGATGCTGCCTGATCGCCCTGAGCTGATCCACCTTATTTTCGTTGAATGCCTATCGACTGGCTACCATGGCTGCGACCTCCACCTCGGCCTAAACTACTAGAAGAACTCCAATTTCCAAACTGATTTGAAACTGGTTGTTCTGCTCCTGAATGAGGAGTCATAGAGGAACCCCTGTCACCAGCTTTCGGTGAGAAAAACTAACAAAACCACTGAATATGGCCCATCTTGCTGCAAGATTGGCACTCCCCTGGGTCTCTTAGGCAATGTGGCCTCATATACCCACCCTTACAACACTGGTAGCATACCACCTGGCTACCCGAAGGTGTATCTTTCCTACTCAAATCTCCACATGTAGACTTTCTATGGTCCTTCCTACTATCATTTGGATAAGCACCAACTCTGGATGCTAAACCACCCAATCCCATAGCTCTATAATCCCTCAGGTTGTGCTTGGTAATCAGTGCATGTCTGACTATGGAAGATATGCTCATCAACCTGAATATGTTCACCTAAGACCATCCTCAATCTTCCTCTCTAGGAAAATATCATCACCCCCTAGAATGGGTGTGAATCATTGCAGATCTATGAGGTGAGAAGAATACTCCATGACTGAGAGAGTACCCTGCTCCAAACTCATAAACTCTCGGGATATATCGACCCTCAAAGTCTATGAGTAGAACTAATCATAGAAGGTATGCTGGAACTCATCCAACGCCATAACCTGTTGGTGTCCGGCCTGTGAGATTACATCCCATCATATCTTAGTGAAATCCCAAATAATATACATAGATAGATTCACCCCCATCTCTAGAGGCTTCTCTAGATGCTCAAAAATCGATAGAATGGATTCTAACCACAACTCTGCAGCCTGAGGTCCTTCATCCCCAGAGAATGTGGGAGGATGCTACTGCTAAAAGACCCACGTCAACTCTGCCATAGATGGGGAAGGATGAAGTGCTCCCTAGAAGGTCTGAATAAACCTCATGAATCCTTCTTAGAACTGTGCATCAGCACCTATATCTGGAATGAGGGTTGGTTCCAAGACTATCATGATGAGAGGTTCTGCTGGTAATCCCTGATCTACCATGTCCGGTGTCTAGTCACTGCCCTGAATCTAGCGTACAAACAGAGGACGTCGTAGTGGCATGACTCTGCATGGTCAAGATCACACGTCAATTCAATATTATTAAGGACTGGAAGTTAGAAGTGAAAGAAGGAATAGGAGAAGGAAATCATTCATGTTTTTCAAAATAGGGATACACGGTGTGTATGACCCCTACACGGTGTGTTCCTTTAAGCCTTCACATGGGCATGTACTCCTGCCAACCCTGACCATCTAACACCCCATACACATGGCGTTTTCTACCAATACACAGCATATACTTGAATCGTTTTCCCCTACTCGAGTTCTTATACATGACTAACCCACATGGTTCTCCTAGAACTAGACTAGACGATATGTTCATTCCAAACATGGTGTGTACTATAAGTATTTCATCGACCCATTTTGTTAGTCACATGGATGGATAGATGGGTTACACTACATGACATATTCAATCTTGACACGGCATGTATAAACTAAGTTTCATCCATCTGTGTCGTTAGTCACATGGTTGGACACACGGTCCCTACAAGATGACATTTACGTCTGATACACTATGTGTTCCTCCAAGGATTTTCCAACCCTGTATCTCTGCCCACACAGCCAGTGACACGGCTAGAGACTACACGATGTGTACCTCTAGTACATGGCATGTACTTAAGAAAAATATTTCCTTCCCAAACAGAAGGATACATTGCGTGTATTCAGCAATACACACCATATATTCTGGATTTTTCTAGATAGTATGCCTAAAAAACTACTCTAGAACCCATAAAACCCCTGAAAAGAACATTAATGTTCCAAATTCCAATATGTGGGGGGCCATACTACCCGCGAATCAAAGTTTTTCATCTTATAAATGTCATATACAAGCATAAGAGTACAATGATCCACCAAATTTTGATCCATGAGGGCCCATAACACCTCAAGAACCAAAGTTTGGCGTTCATTCAAATGAAACCTTACAAAATCCAATACCCTATCAAATAGAAGGTATTAAATCAATAAATCTATCACAACATCATGAATATCTAACACAACATCTATCACAACAACATAAAATTTCTAATTCACCCTAAATGGAATGAAAAAAATGCATGACATGTGATCTGTAGCAAGTGCATATATGTTTCATGAGATGGAATACCCTCATCTCATCGGGTTGAAATAGAAATAGAACCACAATAATATCAACAATAATATCACAAAACATGTGAATCACACAATGGTGAAATAAAATCAACTGTAATAATTGAAAAAGCTGAAAAAATGTAATAATCGAGGTAAATTAGATTTTCCCAATACATGGGTTAGCTACTCCTAGGAACAGTTTATTACCAACTACTTATTCCTTCTTATCTCTATCTATAGGCTCCAAATAGTAAGTCAAGAAGAAAATAATTCCTCTGATACCACTTTGTAACATCCCGGATCTAGGTGCTTCCCAGAGGTTCCCCGTACCTGGTTGGTCACGTGGCCTCAAGCGCATTTACTTGAACGCCAGAGGTTTCTGAATAGTAGCGAGGGCCTTGGGTGTGATAGTATGGAAACTATACCCACATTGGTTGAGTAAAACAGTAGAAATAAACAGATAATAGTATCGGAAGCAGTAATTACCATACAATAGTGAAAGTGGAAGACTGATAGTAAATAAACAACAGCAACATATATATAAATAATTATTCATGTCAAAATATCTAGGAAAGCATCCAAAAAAGTCACAATGCTGAAATACAGTACTAAACCAAAGAACAAAGGAAAAAAAAGTAAACAACTCCAACAACATTTCAAGCCTTAGCTTGGTCCCATACTCTCAATCTCTACAGCAATCAAGTACCTAAATTGTAAGGATGCTTTCCCTTATCTTTACCTGTAGAAATATAATCTGTTTAGCCCCAAAGGAATTACCTAAATAGGGTTTGAGACGAATCCCAGTAGGAAACCACCCAAAGATATGTGCCTAACAGTCAGTGAATATATATAGCAGGTAATAAGAAAAGAGAAGTAATAATCAAAGAAGTACTCAAAAGTAAATAGTTCTACAGTTTGAATTACATTCATTTACATTCTTCAATTATTCAACCAAATGAAGACAAGAAACCCTCTAGGAAGTTCTAATATCCTATCCCCTCTGGTTCAACCAATCAATCTCAAGTAACCCTCTGGATAAGTTATCACAGCCTAACCCCTCTATTTCAACTTATCATTTAACAATAAAGATATAATGACCCCCTCGGATAGTCCACATAGTCTAACCCCTTTGGTCTCATGAAAAACAAATAATCTCTAAGGAATAACTCACCATCAATTTCCCATATAGTCCTTTAACAATAAACTACAAACAATCTGAGGAAGCACTCAACATTAATTTCCCTTGTGGTCTCGTAATGGTAACTATAGACACTCTAAGGGAGCACTCAACATCAATCCCCCCTATGGTCTTGCAGCGTGATAAAGAATAATAGACACTCTTGAGAATCCCTCAACATCAATTCCCCCTATGGTCTCACTACACCAAGTTCTCACGTCCCTGTGTAAAGCAATCATGCACAAATGATGTTCAGCTCCCAATGTAAACCTAAAAGTTCTACTTGGATAAACAGCTATAAATCATATCACAACATCAGATAAATCGCTCCATCCTAACAGCACTAGGCATGTAAAGAAAGCATCCTAACAAGAAAAACTAGACCACATGGTCAATATCAAATAAAACATGGGAAATCCCCTCTATAGCATGGAAAAATAACCCTATTTACAAATAAGATCCCTAACTCAAGAAAACAAGCATATCAGGCATCAATAGGGTTAAAATCCCAAAACACGAAATACCCCAATCTAGGTTATTGGGAACTTTTTCACATAATATTCAAAGGATAACTATGGAAAGGCACAAACCACCTACCTCGGTGTTGTACGATCGATATATCCTGGCGTTGGGCCATGAATCGGCCTAAAACGATGTCGATCTACAAAAACGTCTAAAACATTCAATCAAGGATATCTCATGAAAGAGGAGAAATCAAGGAACAAGGATCTAGAAGAAGGAAGAAATCACCGTGTAAATTCCAACACGATCGATGGTGGTTTATTCAAAGAATAGATGGTTGATTAGGGGATCAGATAAGAATCGCGCCCTATGGTTGCTCATGGATGAGACGAGTCGAGAAGCTGTTTCTGCCAATTAGACGTGACCTCGGTCCGATATAACAAAGAAAATGAAAATTACATGGAGTGTTCATTTAATTTACATGTTGTGTACATGCCTTAATTGGCCTCTGCTTTAGGTGGTCTCTAGGTCACCCCACATATCCATGTACCCGGCCATTACACGGCCAGTACACGGCTACCCACGGCAACCGGGTACACGGTGGGTACTTCTAAGTACATGGCATGTACTCCTTAAATTTCTAAAAACTCTTCTTTTTCTCAAAACACTAGAAAAATATGATTCATACCTGAAAAGAAGATCCAGGTTCTTACAAATTCTAAAAGTGAAAAAAATTCAGCATAAAAATCAATAAAACCCATTTTTGAGGAAAGATGTATTTTTGAATTATAAAGGCTTTAAAAAAAATTGATTACTTATTGACCAATATTTTTAATTTATCTTAATCATGTATACATAATTTCTATAATTTAGTTATTTCTATTCACTCTACTAATTTAATGGATTGGTAAAATGGTATAATGTGTTATGGATCATTTAGACTTGGGGTTTCATGTATCACAAGATATCAAGAAACATTGATTTAATTAAAGATAAATATATCATAAAATCATAGGATTCTATATTATAATCCCCTTATAACTAATTTATCCCCCAAAGTTACATCACCCTGATAAAAAAACTGAAGATATCACTATTTCATCACATCCTTGGGTTCTAATGTAGCTTCTTCATATTTCGGATTCCTCTTGAGAACATTAACCATGTGAGTATTATTGTGCTATAACACCTAATATCTATGATTGAATATTTATAATGTTTTTTTATATAAAATATCATTCTCTAGCCGTATAAATTTTGATTTTAATACATGTGGTGTATTAGGTATTTACTTCCTCGGTAGTGATACATGGAATAGATTAGTAACATGAGAGAGGTTTTTTTATGCAATAATGATAAATACCATCCATACTCAATCATGAATTGAAAAAAGGAAAATATACCTAGGGAGAATATTTCTTTTATTTTCAATTATCATAAACTTTTTCCATGGATAAATTATTATGAATACATTCTCTCCAACTTTCATTTCCAGATTTCATGAAAAAATTTAGCATAACTTATTTATTGACTCTAAACTATCACAATGTACTATTGAATGGATCCACCATTCCCTGAAATTTATTCAACTAGCTTAGGTACCAATATCTTTAATTATCTAACCTTATCACATCATGTCTTATTTCTAAACATCCTTCTATAAAAGGATTTATATTGAGTCATCTAAATACTCGATAGAATGTTAATATTAATAGAAAAATCGAATTTAATATTGCGTTGAACCAGAAAACCATTCAAATACGTAGAAAAAGAACTTTTAATATCATCCAGGGGTTGAATGGTTCCATCAAAATGACTATCTATCTAAGGATGATAATTATTACCAAAATAAAACTCTGATTCTTGATCTTATCAATGACTTTGCAAAAAAAATCAATATAACCCTTGGATCTGAATTAGATAAAACTGAATGAGATACTACATGGAACCTTAGAACATTAATAATGTATATTATAGAAATATGGTCAAGAGATAAATCTTATTAGATAGTAATGAAATGTGATGACTTCATAAGGAAATTGATAAAAACCCAAATAACATTATGACCTTTAGACATTTTGGGTAGTCTAATGAAAAAACATACAGTGAAGTTTTTCCATATCCAATATGGCATGGTTAATGGTTGTAATATATAATTTTACATATATATATCATCCATAACTTGTTGATATACCATGTATCGAGATACATACTCTATAATATATCTCATTGTGTTGTCCCGCTAGAAATAATAATTAAGATCTCTTTATATCTTCTTACTTCCTAGATTAATAGACAATGATGAACTATGATCTTCAAATAGTACCTCTATTCTTAATTATTGAATTGACAGGGCACATATGTGGTTATTAAACCTTACCATTCCATAATAATAAATATTGAACTGAAGAACATTTCCAACCATCTTTTATAACACTAAATCTTCCTTCTACACCTCTTTAATAATATATTGGACAGATATTTAAAAAATAATTTGAGAAAGATAAGATTTCTCCCCATCAATTAATATTTTCATATCAATACTTTTAAAATATAGAAATATAGGATCTTTTTTTATCCTCATCTTATATATGCTAGCATGATCCTTATGAGTCATGGAATCTTCAACATTGTTCACATTCCTAGGTTGGAAATTTATTAATAAATAATAATATTTAATCATTTATAGCAATATTCTCTAGATCATATTCAACTCTTTCTGATTCAATATATCCATTATATTTTTATGATTAGTATATTTATATAAGACCTTTAACCATATAAATAACACCTCCATATCTTTAATGAAAAAATTAGTACAGCTAGGTCCAAATAATGAGCAAGGTAATTTTTCTATTGAACCTTCAATTTTCACGAGGAATAATATATAATCTTATATTTCTCCATGAGGAAGCATACTATTTACTTATTAAATGAATCATTATATATAGTAAACCCTTATCCACTATAGGTTAGTGTAACTGCATGTGGACTTACTAACATTCCCTTTAGTTTCTTGAAATTTTCCTCACATTAACCTTTACAAAGAAACATTTATCCCTTCCAAGTTAACATGGTCAGTGTATTGGATATCCATGAGAAATTCTCCACAAAAAATTAATAATATCTATAGAACCCAAAAAAACTATAGATCTTAGTCAAAATGGTTATCCTAGGATAATATTCAATAACTTCTGTCTTTGATGGATCCAGTGATATATCCTCTCTTGAGATTATATGAACAAAAATTGAATCTTTCTATATCAAATATTCACAATTGGTAAAATTTTCATACAAATTATCATTTATTAGGTTATTTAGTAAAATTATCAAATGAACTTCTTTTATTTCCTTGATTTTGGAATATATAAGAATAACATCTGAAGAAGATTACCAAAAACTGATCAAGTAAAATAATAAAGACTATGTTCATTAATTAAATGAAGATAATATGGGAATTACAAATAGAAACTAGAATCAGTGTAAATTAATTTTGTTCATACATCACATAGACATTTTTCTGGGCTATTTATTCACTTTTCACCCATAACTAATAGTATCCAAATTGAAGATCATTCTTTGAAAAATATTGACTTCTTCATAATTAATTTAAAAAATCAACAATATAGGGAAGAGGGAACTTATTCTTGATTGAGATAACTTTATGATAATAAATTTAGAATGTTATTGAACCATTTTCATTCTTAAAAAAAATAGGTTAACCCTAAGGAGATGGACATGGAAAATTAATACCTTGTTAAGATTCACATTATAAGAACCAAATTTTTAACTCATTTATGGGGCATTTAAATTTCTATCTAATTAATTATTTTGTACATATTATGGATTTAAAATGAGTTAACAAAGGTACAAAAGTTTTTTTAGGATTTTTCTTAGCCCAGAACCTGACTATTTGGGAAAAAGGTCCTTTCACACTATTAAAGTAAATAGTGTAGGGAGGATGCACGGTTATTATAAACTGTTTCAGTGGAATTTTTTTTTTTGAAAGATCCTTACTCTACGGTTGGCACATGGTTTCCCTAACAATGTGGACTTACTGTGCAAGTTCCCCCTCTTCTCTAGGTACCCATGCATGGTTTGTGCACGGTTTGGTAAACTGTGCAAACAAATCATTCAGAAGATAAATTTTGGGTAATTTTACATTGTTTCCCATAATGATCTAATTAAGGACATATTTCTTCCCTAATATTATTCCCAATGGGATAAACCTCCATTTTATCTCATTTTTGAGCTTTTGAATGCCAATGATAATAATCAAGAGATCTCCTTCGTCCATGATCCATTTGAGCTTTCATTCATCATGTTTGATGTGCAATGATAGGTACTCAAGTCTGTTTGAGTTGTTCTTCATCTCTCTTTCTCTCAACCTAGTTATCAAGGTTTCATATTTTTTTCATTTTTCTCATATATACTCTGTTCTAAGCTATATTAGAGGATAATATTATATTAGGAGAGTCATACAATCCTATGCTGGGTGTTCTACAACTCATCCCTCAAGTTTGTTGATTTTGGAAATTATGTGTGGGGCCCGTGGATTTCATTAGGTGTAATTTATTGAATCTATATTCTATGATTATAATCATTTGAACCATATAGTTATTATCTTTCCAAATATGTGATTATTTATTAGTTATTATTCCCATAACACTTTCAATTCAATGTAGGATGATTTTTCATATTTTTTGTTTTAGTGTTTTTATGCGTTTGAGTCGTCGTTTCGGTTTGCCTTGGCTTGACCTTTATAAGGGTAATACTTTCTATATTAAATGTATTATTTTAAATTGTCAACTTCATAATGGGAAGTACTATGTATTCTCATCACTTGACCCACCTATGTTTTGTGTTTCAATTCAATAATTGAATGTGAAATGGAAATTGGAAATTATACTAAGTATATGAATTGTCTTATTAAATGTATTTGATTAATAGGTTTGATGTATGTATAACCTATTATCATGTTAATGGACGTTTTTGAGTGATCCATGAATATAGAAAAATCATTAAATGGATTAAATGAATGGTTACAAGCTACTTGGCCTTGTCACACTAATGAAAGGAAAGGCTTGAACCAAATGGACTTCTTGATTTAATTATGACTTGATTAAATGGTTTTATGCTCAATTAGCCTTGACACACTAATGAAAGGTAATGGATTTAACCTTATTAATTATATATGACTTTATTATAAAAATAGGAGTTTCTTGAATCGAGCTCACCTTGGATTCCAACAGGAATTCCTTGAGCACTCAAGGACCCTAATCTGAATTCAAGGATACAACTTGCTTATGTTGAGAACCACCCAGAACCCAATACTTTTCTAACTTTGGATGTCTTGTATGAAACCATAGGATCACTCATGTTGTAATATATAATTCCTTGGACACACTTCTTGGATACATCATTGATTATTAGGTTCCATGGTTAAATCCCATCAGGCCTAATCATTGCTTAGCCCTGTTTTACCTTGGATGAACTCTTTGGACTCAGAAGGTGTCTAATTGTGGAATTTTGTAGAGTTTTCTCCTTGGATTTTTCTCTTACCCTCAGCCCGACTATAGTCATTACTGATTTTTTATCCCTTGATTTTTGTGTTTCCTTTGTTGTTACCTATGAACTTCATTATTAAATATCATTATAGGTTGTCTTGTTACATCTTGGAAATTAACTGTTGCTAACATGTGACTTATTTAAAAATTGATAATAATAAAATAATTTACTGGTTACATGTCGATACCCCAACCAAGGGATGAAGCATGTACTTGGTTATTTAGTTCCATGGAATAGTTTACATTATATATGCATGCTTGAACACTGTTAAATTTCCATTACATGGGTGAGATGTTATAGAAACTGTTGTTGGTGGCCCACTGAGATTGATCTCACACACTCTCTAGGCTCTATTTTGTACCTGATGTAGACTACATGTATAAAGGTGTTTATAAAGGGAATAATAATGCTTTAGACACATGATTTCTTGTTCTTATAGGATGAAGCTGGTAGTAGATGACTGATCTGTAGCTTGGGATTCTTGGGATAGTTTATGTATTTTACTTTTTTATACATTGGGTTTTGTATGTACTCTTTCTACTAGGTATCCATGTTTTCTATCTAACTAGATACATTAAATATTATCATCATTTATTGTATGTTATTCCAATTATTTGAGTTATTATTATCCGTGTCTCTCTATTACTTTTTTCTCTATTTCTTCTTTTCCTTTGCTTTAATTATATTGATTCTACTATTTTCCTCTATTTATAATTATCTATTGTTCTATACTCTAGTAATGTGGTAATAGTCTCCCCATGGACACACCCTAGGCCCTCTCTTCTATTGATAATCCTCTGTAATTTGGGCAGATGTGCTTGAGGTAATGTGGCCCACTGGGCTCAAGGAACCTGTTAAGTGGAATCCATGACCGGTACATCACAAAGTGGTATCCTAAAAGGTTCCCTTATTACTTTACTATTTGGAGAGAGTATATTGGAGATTAGGAATTAAAGGGAACTTGGTCATAATCCATTCCTGGTTATCATAAACCTAGGTTATGGGTAAAATCTAAGTTACCTATCATGACCCATCCCAAAGGAGCCCACACCGTGACTCCCCAAGCCCACCTCCAATAGGCCAGGGGTTGGTGACTAGCATTAAGTAGGCATATTACTAACATGGGAGGCATTTCCTAAGTACATGTACACACGCACACATCTCCAATCCCACAAATTATGAAATTTAAAAAACCACTAAGGAACAAAATGCATGCATACAACTAAACCCAACCAACAGAGTACAATGGAAGTAAATTACTGAAAGTAAACTGGGCCAAAATACAAACCCACCAAAAAAAGAGTCTGCAAACTAAAAATTCCAACCTATAAGAACAAAGAGGTACTGGGACTGCTTCTTGTAGCCATAGGAACACCTCAGCCTATACAGAACTCAAAAATCTCGGTCCAGTCCTAGTCCAACCAAGACTCTGTAAAAAGGTCACTCATCTGCACAATACATGACACGTGTGGGAAAAGCCCGTGTAGGGGTGAGTATAACAATACTCAGTAGAGGACCCTAAAAACCACAAATTAAAACACGAATTAAAGTTATAGTCATCACTACACAGTATATTTCTACTGAACATATAGAAAGAGAAACAAAATCTAGATATACTCAAAACACAGACTTGTAGTCTAGGGAAAAGTCACACAATTGCATACCCCTACTAAGGATACAGTTTGAAGGTTTCACGAAGTACTCATCTGAGAGAACTCACTCCATGAGTCTTATAGCTCTGATAATGTCCGTCCAAGAAGTACCATTCATTGGGAAAGGTAATGAGAGATAGATACACTCATTCAAGGAGAACACACTCCTGAATGGGGAAAGATCATGATACACAGATGAGGATCACTTTCAGGGCCCCAGCGGATACAACGACTCATCTGGATTCATCTTATAAGTAGAGTATCAGCGCCCTGTGGGAATATTCACATCAATACCTAACTCTACCTAAGGTCAAGAATGGATATAGGATCTCGCTCTGGGCCTCTTGGAGGGATACCTAACTCTATCTCAGAATGTCCTGCTGAAGGCATCATACTCATGTGGATTGAAATGATACTTGACCTTCAGGGGAACGAGAAAAAAAGGGGCACTAACCCAAATGAAACATGTCCAAGATACAGTGGACAAAAGGTTCAAGACATGTTCCAGGATATACACAGCATGTAGAAGGGGAAACACGTCATGTCTCACAACTCTGGGTACTGCCCGTGTGTAATGGCCCGAGTCAGAGGGAATGTGCTGTGTAGAGAGGTAAGTACACGAACGTCTTCAAAAAGTGTGTCATCCCGTGTAACTGGTTCACAGGGTGACCCGTGTAACCGGCCCAGTCTGGTCGTATGGTGGAGTACACGACCGTGTACTCTACCTCGTGTTCGTGTATCTCCTAGGACACACTCTGAGTGCCGCATAAGGACCCACACATCGTGTTCTTTAGAGAAAACACCATGTCATCACCTCAAGCACCACGTAACCCTAGATTCCACATAGTCGGACCCACATGGCGTGTTCTTTGGGATAAATTCTCTGTGTTCTAGAAATTTTGAGAATCGCAGGTTCTTCATCGGCGCACCTCCAGTGATGCCCATTCTTCGATCAGACTACCCGATCATTACAAAACTCCAATTTCGAGGTCTCCCTTACATCTTAAGGTTGTTTTCATGGGTTTCGGGCCTCCGATAAACCCTAAAAACATGTACCGATTTACCCGCATAAAGAACACTTGAAGAACAAGGACTCCCGAACAATGTCTATTTGTCTACCGCTATCGTCGTCGTACCTCCACTGGGTCATCACGATGTCGGATCTCTATTTTGGTATCATTTCACCAAGAAACAAGTGCTCAAAGATTCCACTTTCATATCCATGCGAAGAACCTAGGGAAGCGGGATGAAGAAAACAAAACAATAAAGGAGGAACAGACCTCTATCGTTTTTTTTCATAGCGTTAATCTACTCCCGTTAGAAAGTTTTAATGGGGAAAATTATAACATTAAACATGATGAAATAAATCCCAGGAATGAACTCAATAAATAAAATCCCTCCCACTAGAACAAGGAAAAACAATCTAAAACACAACCCCTACCTCGAGAATGGATCAATCACTAACGAAGGAAATCTGATGTTGTTGTCGTCGAGATCCTCCAACCCTGTTGGCATAATGATTCACACTTTTGATCGATGTCATTCTTCACTAAGATTACTCTCAAAATCTCCAAGAAGTTCTCTCAATTTCTCCCCACATCTAACATTCTATTAACCCAATAAAAGGAGGGAACGTCTTTCAGCATTCTGTCATGTTGTGTCACTAATGAGTCAGTGTTGCTGTTTCTAAGTCATTATGGCATGGAATTAATTTTTGAAACAACTTCCCCGTCGTTGTTCTACAGATAATGTTTCCAAATAAAATAAAATAAACTTTTCTTTATTTTATTTTATTTTATTTTATTTTATTTTATTTTATTTTATTTTATTTTATTTTATTTTACTAAAAACATCTAAAAATTAACTTTTTCCCTCAACCTGTGTCGGTCGAGGTTAGGCTCATTCTTAGGTAAGGTCATTGTCTCAGATGCAATGGTTCCCTTAGATTTTTAATCCAAGCATCAGTTTGAAAACTGCCACAACTATGCACAACTACCAACTCACGTAACTTAAAAAAGTTAAAACCATCATTCTGGGCTCACCGGGCCTTGGAATGACGTGTTTTATCTATGCTTGGTCCCGTAATAATTTCAAATAATATTTCAAAATAATACACAGAAAATATGAGACATTGCATTCTCCCCACCTTTGGGCTTCGTGTCCCTGAAAATCCAAAACAAGGGCTACTCAAAAAGATACGGGTACTGGGCCCAGATCTGAGCCTCCCGCTCCCACGTTCTCTCCTAAAGATTCTCGTACTGCCATTGGATGCGCACCAAGGGAATCGATCACCCATGAAGGATCCTCTCCTGCCGATCCTCAATCTCCACCGAGTACTTAGCAAAGGTCGCTCCATCCTCTATATCCAGCTTGCCCCAGTCGATGACATGCATGGGTTATGCATGTACCACCTCAGCTGCGACATGTGGAAGATATCATGAACCCGGTGCAACTATGGTGGTAGATCTAGCTAGTACACCACCTCACTGACTTTGTACAATATCTGGAAATGTATGATGAACCTTGGAGATAGATTTCCACCCCGGCCAAATCTCTATAACCCTCGTCGAGGTGAGACCCGATGGAAGACATGGTTTCCCTCCTCGAACTCTAGAGGTCTCTATCGCCTATCATCATAAAACTTCTGTCGGATATGTGCAGTCTTCATCTTCTCTTGGATGATCTTCACCTTTTTGGTGGTATCTCACACCAACTCTGGACCCATGAGTGCTGACTCTCCAGGGTCGGTCCAGCAAATCGGTGACCGACAGGGTCTCCCATATAAAGACTTGAACTGTGTCATACCAATGGTGGAGTGGTAGCTATTATTGTACGCAAATTCCACAAGTGGTAAGTGGTCCTCCCAACTGCAACCAAAGTCCAATATACAAGCTTGAAACATATCCTCCAGAACCTGAATTGTCCTCTCCGTCTAAAAATCTGTCTGGGGATGGAACGCTATTCTCAAGCGTATCTGAGTCCTGAAATCCTCCTACAATCCCTTCCACAACTGGTATGGGAAGTGGGCATCTCGATCTAAGACTATCATCAATGGGACTCCATGAAGCCAAACTATCTTCTGCACATAGAGGCTCCCCAAGATATCTATAGAACTCTGCTCCTTGATATCTAGGAAGTGGGCCGACTTGGTGAGTTGGTCAACGACCACACATATGGAATAATTCCCCTTAAATTTTTGTGGTAAGCCTATCACAAAGTCCATCAACATTATATCCCACTTCCACTCTGGAACTTCTTGGGGTGAACTAACCCTGCTGGAACCTGGTGCTCAGCCTTCACCTACTAGCATGTAAGGCATCAAGAAACGAACTTTGATATTGCCTTCTTCATACCTGACCACCAGAAATGATTTCGGAGGTCCTGATACATTTTTTCCACTCCAAGAAGTACCACCAAGGGGGGTGTATGAAACTCCCTTAATAAATCCTCCCGTAACATCACTGGTACAACAGTTTGTCCTCTAAAGAGAAAAACATGCTCCCCACCTTGAGAATATCTATAAGGAGCATGTCTTATGGATAACTAGGCATGTAAAGCCTCATAGTCGACATCCCCAAACTATGCATCCCTAACTTGTTATAAGAGTGGAGGGGTGATAACCATCGACTGAAGGTAATATTCATCCTCTTTGTCCATGAAGGATAACTGTAATGAGGCCAACTACTCTGTCACCTCACTCAACAACTGCGAGCTCGACCTTCTACTAAGAGCATCTGCCACCTTGTTCCCCTTCCCAGAAGTATAGATGATCTCAAAATCATATTCCTAGAGGAACTCTAGCCAATTCCATTGTCTTAGATTCAGATCCTTCTCTGATAAGATGTATTTGAGGCTCTTTTGGTCAAAGTAGATGATAAACTGCTTTCCCATAAGGTAGTTTCACCACATCTTCAACGTGAATACCACTACTACCAACTCAAGATAATGGGTCGCATAGTTCTTCTCATGTGGCCTAAGATGGAATGAACCATATGCAATCACTGCCTATCTATACATCAGGACATAGCCAATCCTGATCCCTATTATGTCATAGAAAACCACATACTCAACACCCTCCTCTGGCAATCTCAAAATAGGGGTGCTCGTCAAACTCTATCTCAACTACTTGAAAGCCTGCTATCACTTCTTCATCTATAAGAAGGGTTTCCCCTTCCTATTCAAGGATGTCATTAGTACTGATATCTGGGAGAAATCAGGAATTAATATCCAATAATATCTTTCCAACCCAAGTAATATATGCACCTCTATTACGCTCTGAGGTGGATCCCATGCTAAAACTGCCTCTACCTTAACTAGGTCCACAGCTACTCCATATGCTGATATGACATGTCCCAGAAAGTGGACCTCTTGTATCCAGAACTAGCACTTCGAGAGCTTCCCATAAATATAGTGCTCTCAGAGTAAGTCTAGAACCATCTGAAGGTGTATCATGTTCTCCTCCTCTAATGCTGAGTACACAATGATTTCATTGATGAATACCACTAAGAATCTATCCAAGTACAGCTGGAAGAGCCAATTAATAAGTCTCATAACACTTCGGGGGCGTTCTTCATGCTAAAAGGCATCACCAAGTACTCATAGTGACCATAGTGGCATCTAAAATCCATCTTCGGTATATCCTCATCTCGTACTCATAACTGGTGGTAACCTAACTGAAGGTAAACCTTCGAGAAATACTATGCCCCTCTTAGCTAATCAAAGAGGTCATTGATCCTTGGCAATGGATACTTGTTCTTCACCATTTCCTGATTTAGGTGCCGGTAATCCACGCACCACCTCAAACTCCCATTGGACTTCTTGGAAAAAAAACTGGGGCTGCCTAGGGTGAAACACTGGGTTTCACAAACTCCTTCCTCTGCAAATCCTCCAACTTCACCCTCAACTTGAAAAGCTCTACAGGATCTATTTGATATGCTGGTGAGGAAATCAGAGTCGTCTCGGGGTGTAAGTTGATGCAAATGTCAATCTCTCAGTGGGGAGGTAGTCCTAGAACATCTTCAGGAAGGATGTCCTCGTACTCCACCACTACTTCTGGGAACTGGAAGCTCACAACATCTACTACTTTGAGGGTAAGGTTATCCAAATCATGAGTGATCGGATGCACCCTCTTATGCATGAGCCCATTTTGTGCTGCCTGGGTCTCCTTTTCACCGACAAAAGAAAACCTCTTCCCATCGTTGCGAACACACCGCACTCTTCACCTAAAGCAATCAATCTGGGCATGGACAGAAGATTGACAATCCATATCGAGAATGATTTCATAAGGCCTCGATACTTCCACTAAGAGATTCCACCCAAAAAACTCGCCTCCAAGGGTAAGATCACACTATTTGAAAAGGTGTGTGATCATTGAGTCTCCTCCTGTAGGTGTCTCCAAAAGTAAGGATCAAGTCAACGGGTTTACCAGAATCTCAAGGTTTTGCAAAAGACATGTGGCGAGGAAGGAATGACTGGCACCTATTTCTATAAGTACGGTAGCTAAAGTAGAAAAGACACAGATCATACCTCGGATCATCCCTAGAGTCCCTAAGTCGTACACCTCGACCACATGCAGCTGTCCTCACCCATGTCCCCCAGCTCCCTGAGCCTGGTATGGACCTCCTAGGGGTGGTGTTGGAAGTAGGTCTAAGTGTCTACCACCACCTGCTGCTCTCTCTGCTCCTCTCCCACATCCACCGCCGGGTGGGTATATCTGCTCCACTCTCTGCCTCTGCCTCAGTGGTCCATCCACCACTTCCCTATCAGTAGTTTGACAGGTTGGATAGTCTCTAGTGATATACCCCATACCCTCACATGAGTAGCTTCACCTCTCCCTAGGCTGACTGGATCCATCCTAAGATCCCTAGGCTATCGATCCCCTATCATAGGTCCTCCTGTGACGTCTCCCATGTCCTGATCCCTATGCATGACGTCGAATCCCTGCTGCCAATGTCTCCACACCTATTTACCTACTGTTGACTATCGTCAGATGTCTCTACTTCGCCAAGAAGCTTTCGATCACCAAGGACCTATTGAGCACTCTAGCATAAGTTGAAATGCATAGAGGCGTGACACTTTCTCAAATGCCCCATCATAGACCTTGCTCGAAGGTCTAAGCTCTGAAGTATCGATCTATGACCATATCCATTGAGTACCTGGTGAGGTTGGTGAACCTCAGTGAATAATCAGCCACCATAAAACTACCCTACTAGAGCTGAAGAAACTCCTAGATACACACCACTCTCAATGTAACTGGAGATAACTCCTCCCTAAAGAGTCTCTCAAACTCCATCCATGAAATAGTCTCCTCATCGTGAGTCTATGTGGTCAAACTCCACCATCGTCCCGCTGAACCCTAAAGAAGGCTCGCTCCTAGGATCACCATCTGATCTGTCAGTGTCCTCAGTAGATGGAATACTATGGCCACCGCCTCAAGCTATTCCTCATCCGCCTGAGGTTCAGGCTCACCTCGGAACCTGAGGGGTCTCTTTATCTAGAACTCGTGAAGCACGCTCAAACTTGGCCCTCATCTGTCGGTACTACAGGTACCATGGGCTGATCCACTAGTGGTGGTATAGCAGGTGCACCACTTTGAGGTAATTCATGGTAAACTGGTACTTGTATCAAAGCCTCATCATTGGGGGGTGATCCTCATGATCGAGCTGCTAAATTCTAGCGGGTATGCATCGCAGAGGTATCCTGTAAGGAAACAAGATGTACCGTGGTTAAAGAATATATCTGGATAGCTGACACAAAGGACATAGAAAACATAACCCATTCCTATATGATGCATGTACCATTATTTTACTTCCTCGCAACAAGTTCTTTAATGTACCGAGTCGAGAAGCAGGTTATCAGGGTCCTGTTGTATGGAGACCTCAACCACCCACACCAACACTAGAGTCTCTTCCCTGAAAGATGAGATTGAAACACTTAACACTATTTCCCCAAACCAATCTCATAGACTCATGGTCCTAAGGTAGAACTGATATCCTCTGATACCACTCTATCACAACCCATCCCTGTGGGGGCCACACTGCGACTCCACAAGCCCGCTTCCAATAGGCTAGGGGCTGGTGACTAGCACCGAGTAGGCATATTACTAACATGGGAGGCATTACCTAAGTACTTGTACACACGCACACATCTCCAAGCCCAAAAAATTTGAAATTTAAAAAACCACTAAGGAACAAAATGCATGCATACAACTAAACCCAACCAATAGAGTACAACGGAAGTAAAGTACATAAAGTAAATTGGGCCATAATAAAAACCCACCAAAAACAATAGTCTGCAAACTACAAAGTCCAAATGGTAAGCACAAAGAGGTACTGGGACTGCTGCTCATAGTCGTAGGAACACCTCAGCTTATAGGGAACTCAGAAAGCTTGGTCCGGTCCTGTTACACACTATACTCCATCAAAAGGTCACTCATATTCACAAGACATGACACATGCGGGTAAAGCCCGTGTAGGGGTGAGTATAACAATACTCAATAGAGGACCCCCAAAACTGCAAAGTAATACACGAATTAAAGTTACAGTCATAACTAAAAATTATATTTCTACTAAACATATAGCAAGGGAAACACAATCCAGATATACTCAAAACATAGACCTGTAGTCTAGGGAAAAGTCACACAACTGCATACCCCCACAAAAGATTTAGTTTGAAGGTTTCATGAAGCACTCGTCTGATAGAACTCACTCTACGAGTCTGATAGCTATGATAACATCCATCCAAGAAGTACTGATGATCGGGAAAGGTCACAAGAGATAGATACACTCATTCTGGGAGAACACACTCCTAAGTGGGGAAAGATCATGATACACAGATTAGGATCACTTCTAGGGCCTCAGCGGATACCGCGACTCATCCAGATTCACCTGCTAAGTAGAGGATTGGTGCCCTGTGGGAATATTCACGTCGATACTTGACTCTAACTAAGCTCAAGAATGGATAGAGGATCTCACTCCGGGCCTCTCAGAGGGATACCTGAATCTATCTCGGAATGTCCTACTGAAGGGATCAAACTCCTATGGATGGAAATGATGCCTGACCTTCAGGGGAACGAGAAAAAAGGGGCAATAACCCAAATAAAACATGTCCAAGATACGGTGGACAAAAGTTTCAAGCCGTGTTCTAGGATATACACGGTGTGTAGATGAGGAAACATGTTGTGTCTCATGACTCTGGGTACTGCACGTGTGTAACATCCCAAGTCAGAGGGAGCATACCATGTATAAAGGTAATTACACGACATATAGGATGGACCAGATGTTGTGTCCAAGTAACTCGGGTTCCCTCCGTATATGTGGTTTTGTTCTTGTACATGTCTTTAACCCATGTGTAATCCCGTTTAACTGGTACATGGGGTAACCTATATAACTGGCCTAGTCTGGTCATGTGGTGGAGTACACAGTCGTGTACTCTACCTCATGTCCATGTATCACCTAGGATACATGTTGAGTCCTACGTAAGGACCCACATGCTATGTTATTTGGAGAACATGTCGTGTCATCGCCTCAAGAACCGCAGAACCCTAGTCACCACAAAGTCGGACCCACATGTCGTGTTCTTTGGGATATCTGATGTCTTCTGAAAATTTCCAAAATCGCAGGTTCTTCACCGATGCGCCTCCCGTGATGCCCATTATTTGATCCAGCCACCTGATCATTACGAAACTCCAAGTTTGAGGTCACCCTAACACCGCAAGGCCATTTTCGTGGGTTTTGGGCCTCCGATCGGCCCTGAAAACATGTACTGATTTACCCGCACGAAGAGCACTTGAAGAATGAGAACTCCCGAACCATGTCGATTCATCCGATGTTATCACTGTCGCACCTCTGCTGGGTCATCATGATAATGGATCTCTGTTTTGGAATTTTTGAACCAAGAAACGGGCATTCAAATATTCCTCATTCATATCCCCGTGAAGAACGCGAAGAACACGGGGAAGAGGGAGGAAGATAACAAAACAACAAAGGAGGAATGAACCTTCGCTTTCATTTGTCACGACATTAATCTGCTCCCATTAGATGTTTTAAAGGTGGAAATTAAAAAATTAAACATGATAAAAGAAATCCTAGGAAAACACCCAAAAAAGAAAATCCCTCCCACTATAATGGGGAAGAAATAATCTAAAACACAACCCTTACCTTGAGAATGGATTGATCACTAACGAAGGAAATCTGATGTCGCCATCATCGAGATCCTCCAACTCCATTGGCGCAATGATTCATGCTTTTGACCATTGTCATTCATCACTAAGAGGACTCTCTAAAGATCCAATAAGTTCTCTCAATTTCTCCCCACATCTAACATTCGATTAACCCATTAAAAGGATGGAACATGTTTTAGTGTTCCATCACATTGTAGAATTAATGAGTTAGCATTGTTTTTTCGGATTCATTATGGAATGGCATTAATTTTTGAAATAGATTCCCCATCATTGCGCTGCAGTGAATGTCTCCAAATAAAATAAAATAAACTTTTCTTTATTTTATTTTATTTTATTTTATTTTACTAAAAGATTTTGAAAATTAACTTTTTCTGTCGACCTGTGCCAGTCTAGGTTAGGCTCGTTATTAGGTAAGGTCATCATTCCAGACGCAACAGTGCCCTCAGATTTTCAATCCGGGCATCCTCTTGGAAACGGCTACAACTGTTCACACTTGCCAACTCACTTAACTTGAAAAGGTTAAAACCACCATTCTAGGATCATTCGGCCTCAGAATGACATGGAGTATCTTCTCTTGGTCCCGTAATAATTACATATAATATTTCGAAATTATACATGGAAAATTAGAGACATTACATTACCCAAAATATCATCATAGTTATATTCTTCCTATTATAGTTGACATTATTTCAACATTGGGTGATGTACATATTATTTTTTGGTTATTATTATTACTCTGATTGAGGATTTCTTCCATCCTTATCCCGATGATATGATGGTAATGAGAATATTTCATGTATCATTATAGGCACCTAGAATTCTCATTTCCTGTATATTTCCATTCCATATAGGTGCATTTCATTACTTTCATTTTCTGATAAGACAATGATTGTGGAGTGATGTTGTGATGGATAAATTATGCTTGTGATATTCCTTGGTTATGATTGAGTGATTTCCTGTCTCAATTCGTGAGGTGTATGGTCCCTCATGGGTTGTAATGAGTTATTTAATGAGTCAATCCCTTATGATATAAATAAATGGGTGTCATTTTAAATGATAAGGTGTATGGGAACTGATTCAATAGGAATTAATATCCATTATAGAGTGAAATATGACATCTAAAATGAAGTGATTTCATGAACTTATCCCATATTTTCATGTTTATGAAAGGTAATGGAGTGAACCTGGTAATTAAATGTAAAATTAAATGTAACTTAAAGTTGACCACTTACCAGTATCTGGTCATCTAAGAGGTTGGTTTGGGTATTATACCTTATGTAGGTAACCATTCCTCATTTATCATTTGTAAGTGTAGTTATATATCTTAACTAAGTTTGTTCTAAGGTGTGTGCTAGGAATTTGCAGACCAATGTCGCTATAACATCCTCGTATATTATTATAGGAGGGTGGTGAATACAATAATCCAGACTTGGTGGAACTTGAGCCATCAGTCATAGATCTAGGAGTTCCACTTAAGGAACTACCTTTTTTACCTAATCTAGGCATAGATTCCAATGTCTATGAGAATTTTTTATGTCTGATGCAGTCTATGCATGGTGCTCTATGAGATGCACCTATGATCGTTGATCTAAATCGTAAGTTCTAGCAGCATTATCCTTCTACTTTTTTTAGGATATGGTAATCTACAATATGTTGAGTCTTATATGGAGGACACCCTATATGACATTTAGAATATGTAAATTCCTCCATAGTAGAGGGTAAATAATTCCAAATACAAGATTGATGATTCGGCCATGATTTGGTGGGATGTGATTTCACAGGATGGTCGCCATCAGGGCATGGTATGGGTTGATTTCTAGACTGCCTTCTATGATCAGTTCTTTCCTCGGATGATGAATGATAATAAAGCCATAGATTTCATAAATATCGAGTAGGTTTCAATGTCAGTTATAGAGTATTCAGTGTGTTTCACTGAGTTACAACACTTTCCACTGATTCTTGTCGGTGATGAACTTTTGTATGCTAGATGCTTTAAGTTTGGGCTTGTGTACGCCATCCATATGGAAGCATATATATTTTTCCTACCTAATTTTTCTAAAATAGTCAATATGGCTCTTATCACTTAGTACAACATGAGGGATATAAAATGACCTGAGCATAGATGATCAGTGTCATGGTAGGCCAATATTTTATCTGGTGGTAGAAAATGTTCCCTATAGGTTTCTCGTAAGCACAGTTAAAATCAGAGTACCTATTTTGACAACTCCTTGGTGTGTCATCGGTGTGGATGATGGGGGAACCTGAAGCCTCATTGTGATAGATACCGAATGGATGGCCAGGATTTTAGCCTTATGAGTCATCTTAAAAGATTATATAGGACCTTTCCATCATATTTAATTATAAAAGGATCGACTCCAGCTCCACCTTCAGGAGTAGGTTCATTTGTGTCATGTCTGTTAGGGAGTTGGAATAACACCGGCAGGATTTGTCGTAGAGGAAGTTAAGGTCATGGTAGCCAGAACCCTAATCACTAGAAGGGACAATCGATCAGTTATGATCTTGGTATTCTATCTATTACATAGGTCCATGGATCAGGACAGTTCCATGCACTATAACCAATACCTGAGGATCAGGTTTTGGGTCCATCTATAGTACCAGGTATTATTCTAGTGGCATATACTATAGTATCTCCTTTATTTGATACAGGTTCTTCGAACTATTTTATCACTTTATCTATCATGAAAATTCTTAGACTGTAGATATAGTATTAGTATGGTGTAACGACCCTAGATACAAAGTTAGGATTGTAGTCATGGGGTATACACCAATGTAGGGATTGTCCCCTTGAGGATGGTAATTACCCTTTCATATGGTACCTCTTCATTCTCTAGGTGATTGGATTTGATGTCATTATCAAGATGGATTGGTTGTCTTAGTATCATGATTTTTTAGACATCCATCTCTATAGTGTATCGTTTACATCACCATAGGGTAGCATTTATCCACCTAAGGGTAAGTGGGGTGTCTAGACTGGTAGAGCAGGACCAAAGCATCATTGGCTAGGTGGAGTGACCATCCAAATTGAATATCTATTCATGGAGGATTAGGGTTGACATAAATCTGATTTACCTCCAATATTATATCATTTTAGGGATTTTTTTTGGATGAGTTTTCTAGCTTACCTCCTCAGAGTGCAGTAGAATTTAGGACTAAGATTGTATTGGGAGTAGCATAAGTGGTTAGTCCTACATATATGATGGAACCTACTAAGCTCTAGGAACTCAATTGGCTGTAAGATGATCTATATGCCAATAGTTTTATATATCTGAATACATCCTCTTGGGGTTCACCCATTCTTTTCACCAAGAAGTTAGATGGAACCTTATATCTATGTGTGGATTAGAGAAGGTTGAACTAGATATGATCAAGAACCATTATCCACTACCTCGAATAAATGATCTATTCGTCCATATATAAGGAGCTAGGATCGTCACTAAGATCGACCTGAGGTCGAGATATCACCAAGTGTGAGTAAGTCCATCAGACATACCTCGTACAACCTTCTATAGTAGGTATGGCATGTATGAGTACCTTGTTATTCCATTCAGTCTTATAAATATGACCTTAATTTTCTTGGCTATAATAAATAGGGTTTCCCATCCCTATCAAGATTCATTTTACATTGTCTTTGTGGAATACATCTTGGTTTATTCTCATACTCATATAAATCATGAAAAAAACCTTAATATAATTCTGATAACAATGATAGAGCATCATCTTTATGCCAAGTTTTCTAGGTTCCACTTATGGGTTGAAAAATTTCACTTATTGGGTTATATCATATCAGAATCATGGGTATATATTGACCTATAAATGGTTAGTGTTGTTGTTTCCTAGGATAATACCAAGAAAAAATTTTATGTATAGAGTTTCTTGGGGACATCTAGATATTACAAGAGTTTAATCCATGAATTTTACCACCATTCTTCACCTCTTTCCAGCCTTAAAAATATAGGTGTTACATTCCAATGGTCAAGAGATTGCAAGAAATCCTTTCAGTACCTGAAAGGGAATATTTTCTCAACACCTATTCATATCATGCCAGATCCCAAAAGAGGTTATATCATCTTATGTGATGCATCTATCATCAACTTATGAGAAGTAATGATGTAGGAGGAAAGATTCGTTTTGTACGGATCTAAATTGGTGATGCCCTATATGTTAGGTCATATAATTCAACCCTGTGATGGATTGAGGTAGGTGAGGTATCCCTACTAGGTCCTTATCTCATACTGGAGACTTCAAGACTGGTTAAGGCGATCATGAAGCATATGACTACTGCTCAGTCTAGATCGAAATATTATTTCAATCGCTAATGACAACCTCTGGAGTTCGAGGTTTGGGATCATATTTTCCTTTGGGTATCACCCAGGCCAGGGCACATATGGTTATGAAAGCAAGTTATCTTTTCACATCAATATTTAGGGTTGTTTGAGATTCTAGAAAGAGTCAGGCAGGTAGCCTATCAGTTTTTATGACCTCAGAGGTACTGTACCATGAAATATGTCTTCCATGTTTCAATGATTTTCCAATATCATTCCAACCCATCTCATACCCTTTATCCCCATGAAATTGAGTTAGATGTTGATTCTATCTTTGAGGATTATCCAATATACATCATTGACCAGAGCACGAAGGCTATTTGAGGTCAGTCTATCCCTATAGTATGGGTGTTAAAGTAGTACGAACTCCTACAAGATTAGACTTGGGAGAAGGAGGTTGACATATGTGCCTAGTGTCCAAAGTTTTTCTCAAACAGTATTTCACCACCCTCGGAATGTGAACTCAGGGATGGGTCCTTTTAAGGGGGGATGACTATAAAAACCTAATTTTTCAATCATGTTTGGATTCTTTAAATTTCAGTATAATTATTTATTTTGGACCTATTATAGATGAATAATGATTTATAAATGGTCTTGAGGGTTTTTAGGTCTTCTTTTTAGCCCAAAACCAAGCTTTTTGGGAAAATGATCTTGTCGCATGGTTAGAGTATACCATGCAGGGAGGATACACGGTTGGTATAAATCATGCGAGTGGAATTTTTTAGACATTTTATTACTGCATGGTTGGTGTATGATTTCCATAACCATGAAGCATAACCATGTGAGTAACCCCTCTTCTCAATATACCCAGTCAAGGTTTGTGCATAGTTTGGAAAACTATGCATACAAACCGTGCACAGGCTAAATTTTGGAAAAATTTACATTTTTACCCTTAATGATCTAATTAATCCCCATCTTCTTCCATAATATGATCCCCTATGGGATTAAACTCCATTTTATCTCCTTTTAAAGCTTTTTAATGAATAACAAATGGATCAAGAAATATCCTTTTCTCGAGATTCATTTGAGCTTTTGTTCATTACATTGGATGCGCAATGGTAAGTACTCATTCTATTTGAGTTGTTCTTTATCTCTCTTTATCTTGACCTAGTTATCAAGGTGTGAGAGTTTTTAACTTTTTCCTATATCTAATCTTTTTTAAGCCTAATTAGAGGATAATACTAGTTTATAAGAGTCATAAAAGCCTAAGGTGGGTGGTCTACAACTTATCCCTCAAGTTTATCGATTTTAGAAATTAAGAGTGGGGACCGATGATTTCATTGGGTGTTATTTATTGAATTTATATTCCATTATTATAATCATTTGAACCATATGGTTATGGTCTTTCCAAATATATTATTATTTATAGGTGGTTATGATCATAATTCCGTCCATCCCATGTAGGATGTTTTGAGAGATTCGTTGTTTTTGTGTTTTGACATGTTTGGTCTGTCATTCGGGTGTTCATTGGATTGACCTTTCAAAGGGTATGTTTTTCTATATTAAATGTATTATTTTAAATTTTGAATTCTATAATGGAAATTAAAATGTATTCTCACCACTTTACTCATCTATGGTAAGTGTTTCAATTTAATAATTGAATGATAAGTTGAAATTGGAAAGTATATTAGTATATAACATGGCCTTATTAAATTTAATTGATTAATAGGTTAAATGTTCATAGCACCCATTACAATGTTAATGGAAGGTATAAGAGTGAACATTGATTATTAAAAATTCCTTAAATTTATTAAATGAATGGTTGAAAGCTACTTGGCCTTGTCACAGTAATGAAAGAAGGCTTGAACCAAATGGACTTATTGATTTAATTATGACTTGACAAAATGATGTTATGATCAACTAGACTTGTCACACTAATGAAAGGTAATGGCTTGAACCTTATGAATTATATATGATATAATTATCAAAATAGGAGTGACCTTACTCGATCTCACCTTGGATTCCTGAGGTAATTCCTTGATCACCCGAGGACCCCATTATGAATTCAATTATATGGATTCCGTAGGTTGAGACCAACATAAAACATGATCCTTGTCTAACTTTGGATGCCCAGTATGACACCATAGGATCCCTCATGTAGTACAATAGGATTCCTTGGATACACTATTTAGATCTAGTATTGACAAGTATGCTCCATTGTTAAAGCTCATTGGGCCCAGTCATTATTTAGAACCTTTTTACCTTGGATGAACTCCTTGGACTCTGTAGGCATATTATTGTTGTATGCCTTAAACTATTCTCCCTATATTACACTCCTAAACTTATCCATGATATATTAATTACTAAGTTTGAAACCATTGAGGTCTACATTTCTTTTGTTTTTACCTTGGAACTTCATTATTAAATATCATTATAGGTTATCTTGTTACATCTTGGAACATTAACCATTACTAACATGTGACTTATTTATATATTGGTAATAATAAAATAATGAATTGGTTACATGTTATGACCCCAGCTGAGGGATTAAATAGGTACTTGGGTATTTAGTTACATTGTGCTGTTTTACATTATATATGAATATATGAACGTTGTTACATATCCATTACACTAGCCAGATGTTATAGACATTATTGGTGGTGGACCACTAAGATTTATCTCACACCCTCTATGACTGTTTTTTTTTAATTATGAAAGATTACTTGTATGAAATTGTTGATAAAGGGAAGTTTAATTCTTTAGAAACATGATTTCTTGCTTTTTATGATGGAGCTCGTAGCAGATGGATGAGTTGTAGCTCACAGTTCTTAACATAGTTTATGTATTTTCCTTTTTGATACATTGGGTTTTTCATGTATGATTTCTACTTGGTATCCTTATTTTCCATATTACTAGATAAATGACATATCATCATCAGATGTTTTATTTTATTATATTTATTTCAGTTATTTTTATCCTTGTATATATATTACTTTTGTCTCTATTTTCATTGTGCATTCTATTTACTTATATTGTTTCCACTATTTACCTATGTTTGTAATTATCCATTATGAAACACTCTAGTAATGAGGGAATAGTCACCCCATAGACACACCCTAGGTCCTCGATTCTAGTCATAAGCCTCAATAATTAAAGGAGATGCGCTTGAGGCCATGTGGCCCCTCGAGATTAGGGCACCTATTAAGCAACATCCGGGTCCAAGACTTCACATGCATGGAGTTACTTTTTAAATTCATATTACTAAATACTGGATATCATATATGAAGACATTGAAATATGTGTATAACCATGTATAAGTTCAATTTAATACTAAAATTCATCATACAATTTAAGACTAGTAAATTCTTCTGTAAATACATAAAAAAAAACTCTCATACAATAGGAATATCTTTAATGTTGAGTTTCTATAACAACCCTACTCAGTATTACACAATAATTCTAGATTTATTAAATAATATTACTATTAATACAACCTGATAGATCAAGAATTATAATTTTATTGGTAATTTGGTACATATCATAACATATTGAACACGGGATACAAAAACATTATTGAAAACATCCTTGACATACTTTTAAAATTTCATGGCTTTTAAATCTTTACAGGATAATCTGGGGAAAAACATAAGAAATGGCATAGATATAAATCCCAGTAATAGAATAAATATGGAATAATGTGTTACATGTTATAAAATAGGAAAATGAATGGCGCATAAAAGGATTAGGAATCATAAACATGAAAAATGGGATATGATATAGCATGATAATCCTAAAGGAAACATGGGAAATGTGGGAACAACTTAAAGTACAGCATCATAAACCTAGGTCAATACTAAACAGCCAAGACATCATGGTGGAAAAATTCCCATAAAGGAATTTGGTTCACTCCATTTTCCAACATCATATATAATGATACTAAAAAAATATCCAATGCATTGGAGCACTATATAATTCGGGGAAAACCTATCATATTCATTTCATTCTCATTCTTAAGTGTGCCACATAGATCATACAACATGGATTCATTCATTATCCTAATTTATTACATGATAAAGGAGTGTGGAATTAATATTTAGATCTACAAAATCAAAATTATATGTGCATAAATATGAAATTTGTTGATAGTAAATGGGAATGTTATTCACTACACAATTTTCTTGGCGTGGAAAAATCACAGTGAAATTTCGGCAATATAACAATGTCACTTACAGATTCATAAAAATGTGTTGATGATAGATAATGGGGTCTCTTATCAAATATAAATAAAAAAGGATATAATAGGGACATTAAAAACATATCCCAATATATGGAAATAGAAATACAAGGAATAACATAATAAGGAAACTTGGGGAATAGAGAATAAGGTGAGGATCCCTTACTAAATTTTGGCATGGTAATGGGTGTACATAAAGGATAATGGAAGGCTTAATCGAAATGATTGTAAGATCCCATCATTTATACATAAAATTAAAAGTAATTTGGATATTCAATAATATATACCAACATAATAAAATTGTAAATTTAGAGACATAATAAAAAAATATTCATAAAAAGAGGAAGTGGAAGTTCCCTTACGGAATTCCAACATAGTAACAGCTTAGGTATGGGTAAAAATGAGAGAGGATAAATGATATATACTTTATATAAAATCAATTTCATATTATTTGAATGATTATAAATGAATTAAATTATAACAAATTGAAATTTAGAAGACTAATTTCAAATAATGTTCTTGAATTGAAAGGAGAAGGTAAAGTGAGGATCCCTTACTTGAGTGTGTGTGACACCCAAAGCTTGGGAGGGGATTCTTGAGAGCTTGAGGTACCCTAGGAGGACTCTAGAGAGTGTAGGGATGATAATATATTTTTTCTATGAAGTCTTAGTGAAGAGAAATGGGAGAATGGATGGGGTTATATAGGAAATGTGTGGGATTTCTTTATTATTTTGGTTTTGGACTCTGCATAATAAAATAAACAAAACCACAAACCATACCATGGTTTTTTACCATGGTTTGATCCAAATGGATGTGTTTTTTATTATTTTATAAGGAAAAGGTCCTAACTTATTAAAATAATTCCCTTGCTTATGTGTAGGTGAGTAAGTCTCTTGATGAAATTATTTTAAAACCATAAAATATATTATAGGTTTTAGAGGATTTATAATAGTTTTACAGAATAAATAAAATAAACATAAAATTACATTACTTTAAATCAAAAACATTAATTTGTTCATGGATCCTATTTATAGTAATTATTACATAACTTTTGGGTCATTATGAAGTCTTAAAACACAAATTATATTTTTATGATATTTAATTTTTACCTGAAAATTTGACTGTCTATAAAAATTATAACAAATTCAAAATTGGATAAATTAAAAATTATGATTCCAAAAATAATATTAATTTTATTGAAATAATTTTCTATCTATATAAATTTTCACTTTTAAAATAAAATCATCATACATTATGAAATGTAGGTTTTTTGATAAAAACATTTTGCAAACCGTTATGATAATTAAATTTGAATTTATAAAAATTATATGATCATTTATATTTGATAAAAATTATTTAATAATATTATTAAAATATTATTTATTTCAAAAATATATGAATTCATAAATTTTTTAAATGATTTCAAAAATAAAATTTGTGCTTTGTTGTATGAAAATGATTTATAATGTAACAATAATATAAAGAGAATACATTCATTATTCTATAAAAAATAGAATACATATTCATATTGCTAAGGTCTTCATAGATATCCCTTTAATATACTGGAAAATGCCCTAAGGGTAAGGTGTGTGATGGTGGGACTTTCATGGGGTGGTTCGAAAAACATGGTTTAGGTCGTGATCTTGATGAGCTTGAACATCCCCCATAAATAGTTTCTCACATGATTAAGTTGTTGGATCTCATATTGGGATTGGCCATGGGAAAATCCCAAAAATACCAAATCCCTCAGAATTTCTGATAAATTGGATTCATAGGGTATGATCCTAATTTTTGAGCCCATCACTTCCTTTTTCTATGCCAATTGGATTTGTTACAACCCTATACTTATATTAATCATGTGGTCACCGATCAATGGCTATATCACTGATGGTAATGATACTTAAAGGTACTTTAAATCAAATTTGATATAATGAAACAAAAGAAGTGTATGTTTTCCCTATAACCATATTACATAATAATACATTCAATTAAAACAAAACAGGGAATTATGTTTATAATAGTGTGGGTCATTATAGTTTCTCCCCAACCATCTAATATAACCATCACTTTTGAATAAGAATCAAAACCCATATATTCATTTAATTTCCATTAGATGTTCATATTTATAATTGCAATGATATATGATCATAGGTTAGTTTTGAATATAAAACATGACTTCTAATCCTCGTTAATCAATGTGGGCTTCAGTTTAATAAATACAATTAATGCCTATGATAGAAACAAATTAAACTTTATGGAATATAATGACAATTTCAAGAAGAACATTCCTACAAAAATTAATCTAAGATGATTTATAGGATTTATTTGTGATCATAATACCATTAGGGGTTTTCAAAAATAATTCAATTTCTGGTCATTGAGGTTATTAATTAATATTCCACGATATGTTTTCTGATATACAATAATACATATAACTATGCTAAAATATGGTACTTCAATATTTGAGCATACCTACAACCACCTCAATATTTTTATTGTATCTTCAATCCTTTAATAAAACCAGTATGGTTTGCATGACCATAAAGAATCATTGATTAGTGTGATAAATCATGAAAAATTAGTGATATGATGTATAAATCATGACCACTTATTTTAAAATTATGACACATTAGGTTTAACCTAAGTCATTTATGATCATTATCTATTCAAATCATTCAAAATGGTTCATAAATTAAATGTTAATTAAAACATGTATATCCCCCTAATAGGGTAAAACTATATACATAGTAAGGTAACACTAACCATGAACCAAAATGATCATCGAGATATACTGAAACTACTCTTTTTCAGGTTATTACCCCAAGATTCGTCTCTACCAAAACCAAATCGTCTTATAGTAACTTAAATGTGATGTTTTTATATGAAAACCACACTTATTAATTTACCATAAATTAGTGTATTTTTCTAATCATCAGATTATCCTAAGGGTTCTCAACAATTTTTTATCATCCTAGTTTACAAAGGTAACTAAACCTTAAATTGATTCCAACTATAGTTACCCATAGTTTTCAAAAAAATAAATTACATCTTATTATATGAGTATTAAATTAATAACATAATAATACATTCCAAAATCATATAGGTTTACTGTATTTAAAACAAGGATACAAAAAGAACTTGTTCATAAGAGATATTCAGTATCTCCCAATATGATCTTTATAACAAGAACCCTTATTATAAATATCATACATATAACATTTCTTCAGAACATAGGGAGAGGAAACATAATAAAGGGTGAGCTCATATGCTCAGTAAAGGTAAACAATGGTACTATTAATGACAACATAGGAATAACATGATCATAAGGGAAATAAAACATGATCTTAACATTTAAATACCATACCTATAATATCATAGATCATAATCTTGAGCCATGGTATAAATCATAGTAGTTCATAAGACATGAATCATAATATAATCATTGAACATGATATATGAGATCATAACATTAACACAGGACATAGGTTTTTTGTATACACATAAGCATAGAAAATATTTTCATTAGTAAAGTACTGGTAATAAAAATATCATATTGGATTGGGTTCACTCCCCTTCCATCATATCTTTAGTCAAGGATCATTCCCCATACTTTGATACTGGATAAAGCCTCTTACGTTACTGGTCACACTCCCCATTCCAGTCCTTATTATCTCTTGAGATATTCATCATTATCCAATGCATTAGAGGGATATATAATTCTATCCCCAGTAATCAAATAATAATTATCAATTCATATGTGTGATATAATATAATAAATCATTCATCATATATCATAGACCCTTTAAAATAAGTGAGTTTTATAAAAAAAATTAACATTTTATCATAACATAACCTGGGGAAAATAAATAATTTAAATAAAAATATCAACATCATAATCATAAACAATCAAGAGAATGAATAAGGATGGTATCATTAGATCATATCCCTAGTAAATCATAACTAAAATCAAAGGATATTATTATAGACAAAAACATTCATCAAAATATCACTATAATATTTCTTGTGGAAGATACCCATTAATTTTGAAATCATATATTTAAGAAAAAAATATTTCTAAAATATAAAGGAAATAATTTACCTTGAAAATAGAAATGAAATATTACAAATAAAACATAAATTTATGGAGAATTCATGAAAATCAGAAATTTTTTCATGCTATGTATGTTTAAATAATGATTCCTTTAAAAAATTGAAAAAAATTAAAAGTAATTCATTTGGAAAATGACATGGAGGTTCATTTTGAACCATTATTGTAAAAGTTCATAATGGGTATAAATGAAATTAAATAATCATAGTAGATTGTTTTAAAAATTCTTGAGGATATTTAAAATAAAACATGGAAATGGTTGAAAAAATATTTTTTACCGAAGATATAAATAAAGCCAGTTTTCATAAAAACATTTTTTGGAATATTGATTTCTTTAAGATGGGAAAATGAAAGGAAAACGTGAAATCTATAGAAATAACCATAGGATAAGAAAATTAAATGGATTTTTGATATATATATATATCATAAAAATTTAACACCATAAACTTAATCATAAATAATCTTGATAAATAATTATATTGTTACAAATAAAACATACCACATTGGAAACTTTTGAATCATAATCCCCATGAAAAATAGAAATATATATATATATATATATATATATATATTCAAATAATTTTCATGAGATTAATCATAAAATAGATTCATGGTATCTAAATAAATTCATGTGTCTCATTAACATAAAAGTGCGATGAAAATTCCTTACCTTAAGTTTGACTTCTTTCAAAATCTCTTTATCCTCCTCTTCTTCAGTTGGCCTCATTTATATCCTTTATTAAGTACCATTGGAATGGTATTTTATGAATAAAATATGCTCTATTTTATATCTATAGTGGTTTATAATATATTTGGTCTAGTTTTAACCAATCTATATTGCTCAATTTGGTGTAATAAAGAGAAAGGAGGAATGCCCATTTATAAGTGGGAGAGATGACACATATGGAATTTCATAAAAGATTAAAATATAATAATTTCACGCATGTCTAAAATGATTCAAAATGGATATAATTTTAAAAACAATTACAGTATGGGGTCTAAATATATACATCTAAAATTTTTATACAAGTTTAATTGGAATTTTCACCATTATATATTGGTTTAACCCTCTAGTAAACTTATTTTAACCTTAACTATGGTAATGATGTTTTACTATTTTTACTATTAGTTATCATAAAAAATTAATTTGACCATATTATATCATATTAATTATGAATACTAAAAATATTGAATACATTTCATCAAATTTAATTCATTAAAGTGAAAATTTTGAATTTAAAATTAAACCCGCAAAACCTGAAGAAAATGTGTTTCTTGAAAAACTATTTTCTGTAATTTAAAAATTTTTTATACCAAATTCCAACTTAAAATTAATTCCAATGACATTAATTGGATTATTATTAATATAAATTAACTAATTTTACTTTTAAATAATTTAAAAAAAATGAAACTATGTAAATTTAGGAATAGAAAATATAGTTTTCATTAAAAACAGTATTTTTCACTATTCATTGAAAAATAAATAATTTCAGAAAATTATAAAAAATTAAATAAAAAATAATTTTGACATTTTGATTTCAAAAATAATGTTCATTTTTTCAAATAAATTTTCTTAATGTGGGGAAAATTAGTTATATTATTCTTTAACAAAAAGAAACAAAACCCAAATTTGAGGAAAAATGTATTTTGAAGCGTACAAAGACTTTACTAATAATTAGGTACTTCTTTATTAATATATCTAATTTATCTAAAACCATTATTAAAAATTTTAAAATTTCAGTTATTGGTATTCACTATGCCAAATTGGTGGCAAGGTTGTAACAGTTTACTATATTATGCATCATTTAGACATGGGGTTGTGTGTATCACAGGATATTGAGAAATTAAATTTATTTGAAGAGAAATATTTCATAAAATCCAATTAATTAACTACCACATGATCCTTCATGTTTATTTATGGGTGTTCAAATTATAGAACAATTTATGTGTTCACTTAGAATATCCCTCTATTTAAATGTGTTTCTGTCACGAACCGAATCTGGTCACCACTGAAACCGGCACCAAAATCAGCTCGTGACAAGGCCCGAAGGGCATTCCAGATCCCCACGGGCTGGCACAAGTGCCTGGGTGTCATAAAATGATAATTGGTAATGATTTACTCGAGTTTATAAACTTAAAATAACAAATAAATCCAATAAAATAAATTTGGATTTTTCAAACCAAACAATCTTTTAAAAAAATTCAGAACTCAATTACATAGTTTAAATAAACTCACCAAGACTATAAAAAAGGTACAAAACTAAAAGGAAACATCCCAATAACCCTCATGAAAGTGGCGCCACCCTCAAGCCATCTACACAAGACTTCACCACCAAGGACTTGCTAGAAACCTGAACCACTGGCACTAAAAAATGTACCCAACCTGTGACAACAAAAATAACCAAGTCTAATTACACCCAAGGGTGTAAGTAGGGTGTGATCCAATTCCCATTAGGATACCACCACTAAGATATTCCATGTGATAAACATTCAAAGAAGAAAATCTTACAAGTTTTCATAAACAGGAAATGCTAATTACAATTTCTAAAATATGCAACTTAAAAATTAAAACAGTTTTCAAGTGGACTATCATTAAGAATCAACACTTTTAAAAAATAATTTCAACACTACTGAATTTTCTAGCCAACCATATCCTATGCCGACGGTAATCACAAAGTAATTAATGAGCACAAGCAATTGAAATAACTCTTATGCACTAGCTCATTGTGGGTCCCAGGTATCTCGTATCTCGGTGAGAGTAACCATCACAACATTCATTCTCGTGCACGAGCCACTAGTAGGGAACATACCCATAACCTATTGGTCCCTAATAATCATCATTATAGTTTAGTTAGAGTTGTAAGCATCAATCTTTCTAAGTGAAACTGAGGTCAAACCCCACGGATTCACTAGCATACTAGTACATGTCCACCTACCTAGATACCCGGGTTTTCCCCTTGTGCTCAGATAAGTTCAAAAAGTCAAGAAATATACTTTGAACATGAAAATATCATTTTCAAATCACAAATTCACCAAAAAACCCACATGTATACCACACAAGTCTAAAAATCCACTTTTTCATTCAAATGAATTTTGAAATCATACTCACACCAAAAATAGCCCACAACACATTTTTCACATCTTTCACAATTCAACAAATCCGTTAAAAATTTTATGAAATATTTACCAAGATGCTAAACATCACATAACATCCCACCCATATGTTACATAATACCCTTTTCATAAACAATGTCCATTTTTCATATCACACTCACACAAAACAGCCCGAAAACATGTTTCACACCCACATCACAATTTCATAAATCACCTCAACAAATTACAAAACATTACCAAAATGTTTTACAACATAAATAACCACTTTATGTTTCAAAAACTCATTTTAGGAACATACTATCACCAAAAAAGTACATAAGAAACTATTTCACACATTGTGTAACTCATTAAATCATTTACAATTTTCATAAAACCAACCCAAGAGGTACAACCATGGTTTGCATACAAAACCCATTTCAAAACCCTCATTCAAGACCAAAACCATACCAATAACAATCCAAAACAGAATTTTCAGCCCTAAAAACATTTATTAAACCACCCCCGTGTTTTATACAAATACCTCAAACAATACCACAAATGGTACACATGAAAAACACATGTTTTCACAAATCACGTTCAAGAAGTACAACATGGTTTCACACATTAAAACCATTCAAAAACCCCATTACAAGGCCCACATAACATTAAGTCATTAACAAACCAGAATTTTCAGACCCTTTAAACACTAATAAATCACTTTCATATGTTATAAAATACACCCAAACATTTCCCCAAGAGCCACGCATGAAAAGCACCCAATTCCAAGAAAACAATGCAACTATAAAATTAAACACTTAACCAAATCCATCAAAAATAGTTTTTTCACCACACACAGCATATTTTAAACATACTAAATTAATAAACCAATCAAAGTAACTCACCATAAAATGGTTATACATGGAATCACCTACCTTTTGAGTCAAAAACCTTGAATCTTGGTGTAAAGCCTCAACCGCACCTCTGCCGCACCACAAGGAAGTGAAAACGAACCCTAAACAATAATATTTCACCAAAAATACCCCAAATCAAACCCTAGGTATGAAATCTAACTTAAGTACACTCTATAAATTCATGAAAAAGGGAGGAAACCCTAAGGAGAAGTAAGGAATTGAAGAGAGAAACACTTACCCAAAACAATATTGAAGAAAATGACCTAAAATCCACTAGTATCTGAATTTTAAAACTGCTAAAAATTTAAGGTAGGTTCAAAAAAGGATGAAGAGATCATGTAGGAACTGGAATGGGGGAAAAAGATTAAAAATAGAAGTTATAAAAGGATCAATTTACCTCTTCAAATATGGGAGATTTTTGAAATCTAGAGAATTTTTTCCCAATTTCGAGATTCTATTGAGCTCCAAATTGGGGGAGGAGAGAATGGGGTCACGCCTTATGTAAGTGGTCTCAGGTGAGAGTTAGAATCACCTAAAAAACTTAAAACTTGAATGCATTATTAAATAATTAAAAATTATTTTTTAATGCAGGAAATGGACTTTCGGCCAGGTCCAATCCCTTAAATAAAAACTCTAATACACCATGATTGTATATTTATAAATGGTCCAAATTAATTTGGTGGTGTTCATAGGTCAGGATATGCCAATTAGGAATTGTAATGGATAAAAATGTTTAAAAATGAAGGAGTTATAAAGAAATCAAAATTTATTTTTAAATCTGGAATTGGGTTCACGGTTTGGCCCAAATCATGAAAACTCACCCATTCCTTCAAAAATGCTTGGGAAACCCCCAAAAAAAGAAATAATGGAAATTAAATTAAAAATAACTTTAAAATAAGTTATGTATGTGAAAATTCTCCCCACCATGAAAACTTTCCACCACGAAAAGTCACAGCAAGGCCAAAGCAACAACCAAACCCAACTGAGAAACCAAGAGGTACTCCCTTGCCAGGTTTCACCCCCAAAGGCCAAAACACCTATAGTGATCAATTGAAGAAGGAATACCCTCACAGACTAAACATACACCACTTTCTTGAAACAATCAAGAACATTCATGCTTTATCCCAAAACAAAAATCCTCAAACACAATGTGAACAAGACTCAAGCAATTTACCCAAAAAAATAACAACATCGAACAAGGTTACACTTACCTTTATATAACTAAATCATTGGGAACTCTCCAATCTCAATGTTTACCCAAGGAATATGTAGTTAGCTTTATAGCTTCTAACAAGACTACCTACCTACAAGCTAAGGCCATGGATAAATCTGATTTACTGGTATGAGGGAACAAAAATAGGCTCCCCACCATAAGAGACAACCTATATTTTTTCTGATATAGAATAAGGACACTAAAAGGGGGAGGCCTGAATGGAATCCCCGGTACAAAGGGTATACTTTCATCAGACCATTACAAAAGAACTTATATAAGACTCATAGTGGGTATCCCCACCATAAGAACCAACCATCTTAACCGACCAGCATGGGCTGGTACAGAAAGACCCCAAAATTTAAAGAGTTGGGATGACCACATGGTTAGTCCACACGGTTTGGGAAACCATGAGATAACAGTGGGGATCCTTCTATCCACGTGATTTTCTAGGGCATGGTCACTACTAACCAAGTACAAACCGTGCTCTCAACCTATCTAGCCAAACTTTAAACCTTTCTCCAAAGACTCAATGGAAACCAAAGGGGGATGGGATAACATTGGGCGATGACATGGGTACAAGTCCCTCCACCTATTTCCATTGAATGGGAACAATAGAAGAAATATGATGACACCATAGGTTTAAAATATTCCTATCTTTAATACTGAGGATAGGAGTTTGTACAAGGGTTTAAACGACCCTGGGATTTCCATTGACTACAAGCCAGCTTCTCTCCGAGACCTATGGATGGAGCTCAAATGATTGAAGCATCTTCGGCCTCACAGTTAGGCTTTGGAAACCCCTTGAATGAGAATTATTCTTTCGGTGCAACCAACAACTACACCACAATCCCCAATAAGTTTTCCAAGACATAACACATTCCAAACTCACTTTACCTTAACCCAATATTTCACTAAAACAAGGGCTTAGAAGATACACACACAACAAACCTTGTTTGTTTGGGTGAGAAACAATAGAAGTAAAGAACACCTATACTCACATTCCTCTAAAATGTAATATTTTTATGTTTTCCAAGGGATACATTCTCCCAACATAACAGAGACTCTAATATGATTGCATGACTTTCACCTTTATGGTCAGTCGAGCACATGACATCGTAAGGCATCACCGAACATGAACTCATGCTTCAAAGAAACTTTGAAGAATCCAGAGGCCCTATTAGACACCATATAGACACTCATCCACACTAACAACCCTAGACCACTTCCACCTTCGATGAATCAGAAAACTTAAGAAACTAAGGTCTATTTCAACCTTCCATGAGCACTCTCCTGCTAAAATAGGATATAAAAATCAAACAAAGGAATGGGTGTAGACTCAATATACAAATCATGAGAAAAAAATATTCCTTATATTGATCAACTAGAGGATTTTCCAATGGAGAAACAATCTGTGTTGCACTTCAGTTATGCATTAACCCTTAATGGGTGTGTACCTTATCCAACGAGAGAACCCAAGGACCCAACCAAGCTGGTCCATTGGTTAAAAAGTTCCATAAACCAGATCTAAACACATGAAGGGAACCAACATAAATGTGTCCCGAAACATATCTCAGAGGAGACTACTAACCGGTCCTTCTACCCAGCTTACCGATCAAACACAAACCCAAAACACAGTTCAAACAGGAGGGGTTCTTGGACTCAAAACATCCCACAACATCAAAATTTTCCAAAAAAACATAATATAAACCATCCCAAACAATTCATCAAGACATCATGTTTTTCTTTAAAAACATTTATTTGAAAAAAAACAATTTAGCTGTCAGCGCATCCACCAATGGTACCCCATGGGCCTTACACATGCATGTTTTTGTGCCACACCGGGCACCCTACTCATATCCATCCTAATACTCATCCAGTCATGCCATCAACCATCCATAATCCCATATAAACCCATGCATGTGGTTTATCATGAAAATACCAAAGGTTAAAATAAAAATTCTTTTCACTTTTCAAAACCAAAACGGCCAACCAACACATCTTTTTTCTCAAAACCGTTAACCATGAGATCAAAATCCCAACTCACATCTTAAAAAACATTTCATAAAGACACAAACATTTAGAAAATAACTCACTTTAAATATATTCACATCATTTTCAAAAAAACTCATCCCATTAAAACACCCTTTGATTATTTAGAAAACTCTATTGGAAACACTTTTGAAAACCAACTTCAATATAGTTCCTTCTTTCAAAAGAGGTGTAAGCACCCCATTTTCCATTTCAAAACAATTCTGAAAATTCAGTTCCACCATTTCATAAACCAAAACATTCCCTATTTATTTGAAAATCATCTCACAAAAACTTTACGCTTCTTAAAACCAAGTCACTTTAAAACCAAAGTGCCAAGATTTCAAAACTAAAGCACAAAACAATGTGATAGGAAACTAGTTTCAGTGGTTAACTTGGACTTATGGTTGGCAGGAATATTCCAATCACTTATCCATCATATAGAGTGTTATAGGGAATATCATTGGATCCACATGGCTTGCCAGGCCCTGCAATCTCACTGAGACCATTAACCCAACTCTCTTTTCATTTCCCCTAATAATCATCAAACCAAGAAAACAAAAGGACTTAGATAAATCCCGACTTCTCCTAGAAATATGAATCCCATCATGAGGTGTGGTGATCAGGCACACTACCCATAACTGGAATAATAAGTCCTGACAATCCTAACTCCAGACTATCCCAACTCTTCCCCAAATAACATGACCCAAAGAGTTAATATGAACCTCCTCTCATACCATTTTGTCACGAACTGAATCTGGTCTCCACTGAAACTGGCGCCAAAATCGGCCCATGACAAGGCCTGAAGGGCGTTCCCCTGAAGGGTTTTCTCGATCCCCATGGGCTAACACAAGTTCCTGGGTATCATAAAATGATAATTGGGAACAATTTACTCGAGTTTATAAACTTAAAGAAACAAATGAATCCAATAAAACAAATTTGGATTTTTCAAACCAAACAATCTTTTACAAAAATTTAGAACTCAATTACATAGTTTAAAGAAACCCACCAAGACTATAGAAAAGGTACAAAACTAAAAGGAAACATCCCAATAACCCTCATGGAAAGGGGCACCACCCTCAATCCCTCTCCACAAGACTTCACCACCAAGGACCTGCTAGAAACCTGAACCACTGGCACTAAAAAAATGTACCCAACCTGCAACAACAAAAATAACCAAGTCTAATTACACCCAAGGGACTAAGTAGGGTGTGATCCAATTCCCAGTAGGATACCAGCACTAAGAGATTCCATGTGATAAACATTCAAAGATTAAAATCTTGCAAGTTTTAATAAATAGGAAATGCTAGTTACAATTTCTAGAAGATGAAACTTAAAAACTAAAATAGTGTTCAAGTGGGATATCATTAAGAATCAACACTTTAAAAAAATAATTTCAACACTACTGAATTTTACATCCAACCATACCATATGTAGATGGTAAGAACAAAGTAAATAATGAGCACAAGCAATAGGAAATAACCCCTAGGCACTAGCTCATTGTGGGTCCCAGGTACCTCGTATCTTGGTGAGAGTAACCATCACAATATCTGTTCTCATGCATGAGCCACTAGTAGGGAACATACCCATAACCTAGTGGTCCCTAATAATCATCATTATATTTAAGTTAGAGTTTTAAGCATCAATCTTGATAAGTGAAACTGAGGCCAAACCCCACAGATTCACTAGCATACTAGTACACGTCCACCCACCTAGATACTCGGGTTATCCCCTTGTGTTCAAACAAGTTCAACAAGTCAAGAAATATAATTTGAAAACGAATATATCCTCTTCACATCACAAATTCACCAAATAGCCCACATGTATACCACACAAGTCTAAAAATCCTCTTTTTCATTCAAATGAATTTTGAAATCATACTCACACCAAAAATAGCCCACAACACATTTTGCACATCTTTAACAATTCAACAAATCCTTTAAAAATTTTATGAAATCTTTCCCAAGATTCTAAACATCACATAACAACCCGCCCACATGTTACATAATACCCTTTTCATAAACAAAGTCCATTTTTCACATCACACTCACACAAAACAGCCTGAAAACATGTTTCACAGCCACATCATAATTTCATAAATCACCTAAACAAATTACAAAACATTACCAAAATTTTTTACAACATAACTAACCAATTTTTGTTTCAAAACCTCATTTTAGGAACATACTATCAACAAAACATTACATAAGAAACCATTTCACACTTTGTTTAACTCATTAAATCATTTACAATTTTCATAAAACCAACCCATGAGGTACAACCATTGTTTGCATACAAAACCCATTTCAAAACCCTCATTCAAGACCAAAAAAATGCCAATAACAATCAAAAACTGAATTTTCAGGTCTAAAAACATTTATTAAACCACCCCCATGTTTTATACAAATACCTCAAACAATACCACAAAAGTTACACATGAAAAACACACGTTTTCACAAATCACGTTCAAGAAGTACAACATGGTTTCACACATTAAAACCATTCAAAAACCCCATTAAAAGGACCACATGATATTAAGGAATTAACAAACCAGAATTTTCAGCCCCGTTAAACACTAATAAATCACCTTCATATGTTATAAAACACACCCAAACATTTCCCCAAGAGCCACACATGAAAGGCACCCAATTCCAAGAAAAAATGCAACTACAAAATTAAACACTTAACCAAATCCATCAAATATAGTTTTTTCACCACACACAACAAATTTTAAACATACTAAATTAATAAACCAAGAAAACTAAATCATTATAAAATGGTTATACATGAAATCACCTACCTTTTGAGTCAAAACCCTTGAATCTTGGTGTGAAACCTCAATCGCACCTTCGTCACACCACAAGGAAGTGGAAACGAACCCTAAACCATAATATTTCACCAAAAATACCCCAAATCAAACCCTAGTTATTAACCTTAACTTCTAGAAACTCTATAAATTCATGAAAGAGGGAGGAAGCCCTAAGGAGAAGGAAAAAATTGAAGAGACAAACACTTACCCAAAACAATATTGAAGAAAATGACCCAAAATCCACTAGTATCTGAATTTTAAAACATCTAAAAATTTAATGTAGGTTCGAAAAAGGATGAGGATATCATGTAGGAACTATAATGGGGGAAAAGAGTAAAAATAGGAGTTATTAAAGGATCAATTTACCTCTTCAAATTAGGAAAATTTTTGAAATCCAGAGAAGTTTCGACCAATTTCATGATTCTATTAAGCTCAAAATTAAGTTAGGAGAGAATGGGGTGAGACTTAGGTAAGTGGTCTCTGGTGAGAGTTAGAATCACCGAAAAAACTTAAAAATTGAATGAGTTATTAAATAATTGAAAATTATTTTTTAATGCAGGAAATGGGCTTTCGGGCAGGACCAATCCCTTAAATAAAAACTTAAATACACCATGATTATATATTTCTAAATGGTCCAAATTACTTTGGTGGTGTTCATAGGTTAGGGTATTCTAAGTAGGAATTTTAATGGATGAAAAATGTTGAAAAATGAAGGAGTTATAAAGGAATAAAAATTTATTTTTAAATCTGGAATTGGGCTCACGGTTTGGCCCAAATCATGAAAACTCACTAATTCCTTCAAAAATACTTGGGAAACCCCAAAAAAAGATATAATGGAAATTAAATTAAAAATAACTTTAAAATAAGTTATGTATGTGACAGTTTCCTTGTATGATTTGACATTAACCTATGCTAATCATTTTCATGAGACCCGGTATTTGGATATTAGGTCTTTAGGTGTTTGTATGTGGTCAAATAAGGTACCTTGGTGTTATGCAGTACATATTGAGTGTTTTAAAAAAATAATATTATGTATCCCAACTTTTTTGTTAAGTATTTAGGGTTAAATTTAGTTTAAAATGGAACCCATGGAAGGTTTCTAAGGATAGACTAATTTTTTTGAGTGTGAGGTTTGGTGAGATGGTGTTCAACAATTCCATTTAATGTAATGACTCACCCTTGGGTAATCAGTTAGATTATGATCCATGATCTAACGGAATTAAAAGATTTTTAAAATCACATACTTGAGTCTCACATATTTTAGTGATATTATAGTTGAATAGTGTCGTGTTTCATTATTCTTCCATTAGTGTTACCCTAGTGTGGGTATATTAGATTTGTAACACCTATAGATTTTGTGAATTATTTTTTCAAATTAATTTAATATTTTTGATATTTTTCACTTCACACGGAATTGAAAATGTTTTATTTTATATTAAAGAACCATGTATGGATTCAATTTTAAGAAACGCTAAGTTAATCATGCACTACACAAAAAATAAATTTTATCTTTCACTACAAAAAACACTGATGTAATCTTATGTTGCACACAAGATTGACTTACCTCGATGGCTTGCATAACATGCAAGACCTTGTTTTACCAAACAATAATATATTATTAAAATGTTATTACTTAATATAACAAGATATAACATGGACATTAAATTACTTGTTATGAATATTATTAACTAATTTATGAAAGCATATTTTTTACACAAAAATAATATGAATTCATAAGTTACTAATTAATTATTAATGAATATGAAAACTGATTGAATATAAAATAAAATATGATAATTTTTATGGTCACAAAGATATTTTACCCCTTTAAATTTAATTAATTACAATTATTTAGTTATATTAATGTAATATATATTATATATATTCAATAAAATATTTTTTTAATTCATCCAATATATTTTATTGACATTAGATAAGAACAAGCCCAATATTATACTTAGAAACCAACATTTTTAAAAAAGTAGTTTTAATACCTTTCAATGGAGAACATATTTTAAATATAAATTAATCACTTTATTAAATCTAATATTTAAAAATAAAATTAATCTTTTAAAAAGAAACATAAAAATTATGTTAGGTTAAATTTTTTGTATTTTTCCTTGAACTCTCATTTTTTAATGAATAATTAAAAATATTGATTTTTTTATAAAAAATGATTTTTCATCTAATTTATTTATAAGGATAAATTGAATTTTAAATTTTTTTAAATGTTTAGTTTTATAATATTTTTGTAAATCAACCCAATTTTTTTATTTTAATTAATTTCACTATTAAATTGAACATAAAAACATAGCAAACTTCTGAATGTTTTTACTTTAAAAACTCTCATTGTCGACCCGAATGTGGGATTAACTTTAAATTAATTTATGCCACTTATAAGATTTAAATTTTGATAAATGGAATCCATATGTGTAATAATAATACATTATAATTTCTAATAATTTAAATATATTTTTTGGAAAAAATATTAGTGAATATAATTAAAATTATTTATAACGATTAAGGTAAAATTAATCTTAATAAGGGGCTAAACATTAACCTTAAGGTCCCTAACAACCTAGAAACTTGTCCAAGATCCATTGGATGGTCATATTTAGAACCTATAATCCCTTTTATCTAATTTTTACCATTATTGGATCCACTATGCATGGGAAAAACATGTTTGGAATTCCCTTTCACAAAATTTACAATAGTGCCACTCCTCTGCCACTATAAAATGCCTCCTCTCCTCCCAATTCTTCACACCTCTCAAGAAACCCTGGCCCGACCACGATATGACCAAATATATCCAAAATATCCCTCACCTAATCCTAGAATCCTCTCATTGGTAATAAAGTAATCAAAGGAATCCCTTTTGTGCAAACCAAAAGAAGTTACCCAAATAAAATGTAACATCCTTACACAAGTTCTTTTAAGTTATATCCATTATCCACCCCCCCCCCCCAAATATTCTTATTACATGATTTTATAAAAACACCAGAATAGTAAATATAATATGATTTTTTTATTCTATGGTTTCGACCTAAACTTACACAAACTTCTATATAATTGGTAACGAACATACTGTTTACGTTTATGATGAACTACCACCTCACAAAATGATGATTGTTCATTTTTCATTTACTACCTTTCATGGTAGACATTATGACTGAAAATATATTTATATATATTATATATTATATATATTATGACTTTAAGATTAATTAATCCATTTATAATACATGTATTTATACTTTCTATTTGGTGTAAATACGATAATTTCGTTTGAGGAAGTGTGGAAAACCGCCCCCTCAAAGCGATGTGACTCATTCACACACTACATGGAATGTATTAAGGGTACGTGTAGTGAACCTATATTATATATATATATATATATATATATAATTTTAATTCTAATTTAATGATAATATATATTTATATACATATAAAAATATTTCATTTACTTTCTTTCTCTCTTTCAATATGTCAATAAAACTGAAGCAGCATTCATGCGTATGTATGACCTACCATCTCCATGAATGGTGTATTACATTCCATACATGTATATATTATTATAATACACATATAAATAATATAAATGATATTTTTATCATGTTTAAAATTCTTTAAATCTTGATATGTGTATAAGTAAAAATGATATAACAAATTAAGACACATGTGAAAAACAAATAAAATATTACCCAAAGTGAACCTTAACATAAAATTTTCAAGAAGAGGGAAATATGAATTAATAATAAACCCATATATTTTAAAGACCCGTAAATTTCAAGGAATTTTTTTTTTTAATTTTCTTTGGAATTTTACAAGAGCGCAGTTTCTGATGGCACCTGATTCCGAGGCCCGGTGTGCCCGGAATCATTTTCCGAAGTTTGGCTCGGGTACGTTCAGTGAACGGACGAGTGGGTTTTTTCTAACTTTTGAATCGGTGCCCGGAATCGAATTCTGAGGGCACCGATGAAATCGCAGCGCCGGTATTCGCTTAGAAACGCCTCTTCCGGAGTTGCGTTTGCTCGGGTGTGGTTTTTAATTTTCGGGCTTAAAGTTAAGAAATAAAATAATTTTGCGACAACTTTATTTTATTTCACTTAAGCCACTTGGAAGCCACTTGAAGCCACTTAAAGGCGGCTTGAACTGAGTTGAACTGGATAGGATGCTATCCAGAAATATCCTACCCCCTTGGTAGGATATTTGTGAGGTGGGGCCCGCACGAGCCCCGCCGTTTCTTTCCGCTAAGAAACGTACCTGTGAAAACCCGTCTTAATGAAGTCAACCGACGCGTTTTCTAAATTCTTAACAGACCATTAAATGGGCTGTTTCTTTCGTGAATTAAATGGGCTGTTTCTTTCGTGAATTAAATGGCCTGTTTCTTTCGTTGAATTAATTCAACGAATTAATTCAATCGTTTCTTAACCTGTTTTCGTGTGTTGGCATGTTAATAAAATAAGACCAACCCAAAATCTTTTGAAAAGATTTGAGAGGATCCCTGTTTCTTCAGCTCCCTCACGAAGAACGCGAAGAACGCGAAGAACGTGAAGAACGCCGAACCCGGAAATCGACGACGCCTTCGTCCGAGACGTTCTTCCGATCTCCGATCTCCGATCTCCGATCACCGACCATTTGAGGTGAGTGATTTCGGATTTCCGCTCAAGGTTCTTTTCTTTGGGTTTAAACACAGATTTAATTAATTATAATTTAAATCTGTTGTTCTTGGTATGTTGAGCTCACCGACTCAACGCCGGATTCCGCGACGACGCGACGCCTCCCCGCGACGACGCGACGATCCCTCTCTTCCGCGACGATCTTATCCGCGAAGAACGCCTGCGCGCGACGATCATCAAGGTAGGGATTTCATTATGGGAATTACCCCTTTTAAATTAATTCCCGTCTATGTTTCTTAAAGAAATTAAAGAACCATTTTTGTGAACAATTTTTAATCTTATTAAAAATTGTTGTTTCCTGTGTGGAATAATTTTCTCTCGGTTGTTTATCTCTAACGCGGAGGGTGCGGGCCAAACGAACACGGCCCGACGACCCTCCGCCGTTCTTCGTTTTGTGCGAATTTGACGGTCGACGATGGAACGTGCCGCAGTGGACGTTTGACGATCCCGCAATAAAGAACGGATCCCGGGAGGAGCAACGGCACAGGCGGGAAGGAAAACGGGCCACCGGAGCGACGCCGGCGGCCCGCGGAAGTTGCCGGCGGCGCGGGTCGCCGGCGCGGCGGCGCCCCGGCGCGCCGCCGGACGAGCCCACTGCGGCTGAAGCCGCGGCGGCGGCGGCCGACGGACCCGCGGCCGCGTGGGTCCGGTTCGTCCAGGCGGGACGCGGCTCAGCCGCGTCCGCGGTTCGCCAGCGCGGCCCACGCGGGCCGCGACTTTCCTCAGGCCGCGGGTCAACGCCCGCGGCACCTGGCGCTCGGCCGCTCGGCCGAGCCGAGCCAGGCCGGTCCGACCGGCCAGGCCGCGCCCTGGCCGGGCCGGACCGGTCCAACCGGGTCGGACCCGGGTCGGGTCGACCCGGTTCGGGCCGACCCAGGGGGGGTCGGGCCGGGTCGGCCCGGGCCCGTACCCCCCTTCTTCGGACGTTTTCGTTCAAACGCCCGTAACTTGAGCTTCGTGCCTCCAAACGACCCGCCGTCAGCGGAAACGCGATCCTTGGATCGAGACGGTCGTTTCGGTATATCGCACTCAAGGTTTCGGAATACTTTGAGTCCGGCCGGGTTGGTTCGTACACGAGACCAACCAGGCCCTCGGAGCGGAAACGCTCATATCTTGAGCTACGGACGTCCGATTGACGTGCCGTCAGCTTTGTTGAATTCCTCTAAGTGAGACGGATCTTTTGGCATACTCCGCCCGAGGTTTGGACGCAGGTGGAGTGCGGTCGGGTTGGTTTTGCCTTAAAAACTAACCGGGCCCCTGGAACGAAAATGCCAATATCTCTCAGACTGGGCGTCCGATTGACGCGCCGTCTGCGACGTTGAGTTCCTGTTGACGATACAGAACTTTTGGATACATCAACTTCGGACTTCATGTCAGTTGATGTATCAGCCTCCCGGCTCGTAAAGCGGACCCTCCTGAACGAGCTTGCTGTGTGCGGGAACCCTAGTGCTGGCTGCGACTGCTACTTCGACAGCGACGACCGTGCAGAGATCCTCAGTGGACTGCGGCGACGACTGTGCAGAGATCCTCCGTGGACTCCGACGACGACCGTGCAGAGATCCTCAGTGGACTGCGGTGACGACTGTGCAGAGATCCTCAGCGGACTGCGACGACTCCTGCACTCAGTGATCCTACGTGGATCAGTGCTTCAGGTCCTGCGTGGGCCCGGTCCTGTGTGGGCCCGATCCTGTGTGGCTCCGATCCTGCGTGGGTCAGCGCTCAGCGGTTCTGTGTGATCCAGCGCCTACAGGTCCTGCGTGGGCCCGGTCCTGTGTGGGCCCGATCCTGTGTGGGTCTGATCCTGTGTGGGTCATCTCTCAACGGTTCTGTGTGAGCCAACTCCTACAGGTCCTGCGTGGGCCCGATCCTGTGTGGGTCACTGCAAGGTTAGTACCTATCGATCCTTCGTGGGTCCGACGACTTAGATGGTTCAATGATCATCTTTATCTTCATCCGAAGAAGTATACCTGTGTGAGCTGAATCTTGTGTTACTCTCCTTTGTGGATTGTGTTGAGCTATCCTGTGTGGATTTACTGTTTACTCTCCTTTGTGGATTGTGTTGTTCTATCCTGCGTGGGTATGCGTTTTTCTTTCCTGTGTGGACTGGGTTGTGCTAGGGCTCGGACGTTGGAGCCGATCGGGGAATTGATGACTTAGGTATATGTATGGGCATATACCTAAGCCGTGTCAGATATTACTTCGTGATTGTATCTCTCCTTCGCCTCTTATCCTTTGTGGATTTCGGGAGACCTTCGGGGGTCTCGGGGTCCCTACTGAGTAGCTTATACTCACCCCTGCACGGGCTATGCCCGCACTTCGTGGTGTTGGTTGCAGACGACGGACAGCGCTGATCGTGGAGGAGGCGTGCGGAGCAGGACAGTACCTGGAGGTGGACCACTGGGCGGGACGTACTCGGAGCAGTTAGGTGGACCCGAGGAGCAGTGGAGGCTATCTGTACCCACCCTTCAGGTGGGACTTCCGGAGGACGGCTCGACGCTGCAGTTTTCCCTTTTCATTTGTTGTTTTTCCTTTCAGTTGTACTTTACAGTTGGGCTTGTATTTCCGGCCCCTTTTTCTTTCAGCACAGCTTGTACAGTTTTTACATAGTGTTTACTTTTCCGCTTGCTTACTCTGTGGTGCTTGTTTACTTTTCAAAGGCAAAGCCTTCCCTTTCTGTTGGGATTTACGCCTTGGTTCTAGTCGCCAGCCCCTGGCCTATGGAAGGCGGGCTTGGGGTAGTCACGGCACGGGCCCCGAGGACGGGTCGTGACAAATTGGTATCAGAGGCGGTCGGTTCTATCGCAGACTCTGATCTTTATTCTATGTGAATCAATAGTGTTTAGCGTATTGAGTGTGGTTATCAGTCCAGGGAGTCCAGTGTTGGTGCGGCGGCCGACGTATCCATACACCAGGACCCTGACTTCTGATTTCCAACTTAATGCACGAAAACATTGATTGCATGTGTGTTTCAAGTTTTCTTTGTGATTACTTGTGTCAGCTCACCAGGTATAATGTTCTGACCGTGGAATACTTGTTTCCTTTTTAGGATGGCACGACGACAGCAGCCAGCTAGGGTTCCCAGAGTAGGGCGCGACAACAGCCCGCCGAGCGACGAGGCCTCGGTACAGGGCCCGTTGACAGCAGAGGCACCGGCGGTACCTTTACCCGCCGAGCCCCCGATGCTTCCAGCACTGGCAGCTGACGACGTACGACGCCTTTGAGATCTGCACGAGTTCCAGCGCCAGCGACCACCCAGGTTCTGTGGGGAGTCGGACCCCCAGGCAGCCGAGGACTGGCTGGAGGCGGTCGTCCGAGTTTTCAGGCTAGTGAGGACGCCAGCAGACCTCATGGTGATCCTTACGGCGAGCCTACTGCACGCAGCAGCCGGACGCTGGTGGAGCCTGATGCTCCAGGTACACGATGAGGCCACCCTCATCTGGACGTACTTCGAGAGCCTCTTCCACTTAGAGTTCGTCCCGGCCACCCTCCGAGCGGTGCGCATCCAGGAGCTTCTTCAGCTGTGGCAGGGCAGCTTGACGGTCGCTCAGTACGCGGCGAGGTTCACCGACCTTTCTCGGTACTCGACAGACATGGTATGGGACCCCTTCTTCCGGGCCCGGAACTTCGAGCAGGGATTGAGACACGAGATCAGGGCATCGCTGATCTCCCTCAGCATCCCGACCCAGGCAGGAGTACTGGAGCGAGCCCTCCTGATCGAGAGCTTCCTGGCTGAGTCCACAGCGAGACCTGCCGCAGGGCAGCAGATAGCGGAGTCTTCGGCAGCTGGTAGCCGGCAGATGACTCAGGGTTCCAGGTGGACCAGACCTTCCGGCAGACGACCCCGGGACACTGGCTCGGCAGTGCGAGGCACACAGCGCGGAGCCAGCCTTCCGAGAGGCAGACAGTGCTACGAGTGCGGTGGGTAGGGCCACATGGCTCATGACTGCCCGACCCGTCGTACCGAGGGGCAGCAGACGGTGGAGGGACCACCCAGGCAGAGGCAGAGGGTCGACCGTGGCGGTCCGCAGGGAGGAGGCGGACGAGGCAGAGGAGCTGGCCGAGCAGCAGGTGGTGGGAGACGCTTTGAGGCTCTTCCACCACCACCACCAGGAGGCCCGCCCCGACCACAGGGAGCTGGCGGGCAGAGACAGGCTCAGCTCCAGGCAGCGGAGGCCTACGACCACGGTGCGCCAGAGATGATTCGAGGTACGATCTGTGTCTATTCCACCCTTGCTGCAGTTCTGATAGACACAGGAGCGAGTCACTCTTTCATAGCCACTGCCCTTGTTCGGAGCTCGGAGATTCCGACAGAGCCGTTGGCTCGATCCTTACGGCTAAAGACTCTTACGGGAGCAGACTCGACGATTACGCACTGGTGCCGGCAGTGTGAGCTTACTCTAGGAGGCGAGAGCTTCGGCTGGGATCTTCTTGTAGCGGCGTCGAGGCCTTACGACGTCATCTTGGGCATGGATTGGTTATCTACGGTCCATGCTCAGATTGACTGCATTAGGCGCAAGGTGCGATGTGTGCGCACCGACGGGAGCAGGTTCACCTTCACCGGTGAGAAGGGAGCCTTAGCAGCACAGGATGGACTCATGCAGAGGAGAGGACAGCCCATCACTCATCAGTTGGCTAGCCTCATCCTGGGAGCAGTTGACGTGCGGAGTCCCAGTTTTCCTGCAGTGGTGGATCAGTACGCGGACGTCTTTCCCGACGACGTTCCAGGACTACCTCCTCGCAGAGAGGTAGACATTTATATTGACCTGTACCCCGGGACAGCCCCGATATCCACTCCAGCATATCGGATGGCCCCCGCTGAGCTTCGAGAGCTGCGGGTACAGTTGGAGGACTTGCAGGGCAAGGGGTTCATCCGACCCAGTGTTTCGCCCTGGGCTTCCCCGATTTTGTTCGCCAAGAAGGCGGACGGGAGCTTGCGACTGTGTGTCGATTATCGTCGCCTGAATCAGGTGACAGTGAGGAATAAGTATCCGCTACCTAGGATTGATGACCTCTTCGACCAGCTCAAGGGGGCACGGTGGTTCTCGAAGATAGACCTCAGGTCAGGCTATCATCAGCTCAGAGTTCGAGACGAGGATGTGCAGAAGACGGCCTTCAGGTGTCGGTATGGCCACTATGAGTTCTTGGTTATGCCTTTCGGCGTGACCAACGCTCCAGCAGTGTTCATGAGCCTCATGAACAGGATCTTCTAGCCATACCTCGATTGATTTGTCGTGGTCTTCATCGACGACATTTTGGTGTACTCGACGACGGAGGAGGAGCACGCCTACCACCTGCGTGTTGTACTAGACACACTCCGAGAGCACCAGCTTTATGGAAAGCTCTCGAAGTGTCAGTTCTGGTTACGTGAGGTCCACTTCTTGGGGCACGTCATTTCTGAGGCGGGAGTTGCAGTGGATCCCGTGAAGATCGAGGCAGTGCTAGCTTGGGAGCCACCCAAGAGCGTGACAGAGGTGCGTAGTTTCTTGGGCCTAGCCGGATACTATCAGAGATTTGTGCCGGACTTATCCAGAGTTGCGGCCCCACTCTCAGCGTTGACGAAGAAGGGGAAACCCTTCGTGTGGTCAGACAGATGTCAGCAGAGCTTCCAGGAGCTGAGGCAGAGGTTGACCAGCGCACCTATCTTGAGGTTGCCTGAGGAGGGAGTTGGATACGTAGTCTACTGCGATGCATCAGGGACCGGACTCGGGTGTGTCCTGATGCAGGAGCGGGCCGTGATTGCCTACGGATCACGTCATTTGAGGCCTCATGAGCAGAACTACGCTACCCATGACTTAGAGTTGGCAGCATTGGTCTTTGCCCTGAAGACATGGCGACACTATCTGATGGGCGAGCACTTCACAGTCTTTTCTGACCACCAGAGTCTCAGGTACATCTTCTCTCAGAAGGACCTGAACCTGAGACAGCGGCGATGGCTCGAGTTCCTCCAGGACTATGACTTTGAGATAGTCTATACTCCTGGGAAGGGGAACGTGGTGGCTGATGCCCTCAGCAGGAGGACGGGCATCCAGCTACTTGAGGAGGCGACAGAGCAGCTAGCCGCTTTGCAGATATCCTTCGTGGATAGAGACGGAGCAGCCTTCCTTCAGTCTCTCACAGTCTCTCCCCCACTTCTTCAGCGGATCAGAGAGGCACAGCGTGGGGACGTCGACTGTGAGACACGGCGTGCACAGATATCCTCGGGACAGGCACCTGATGGTTTCTCCCTTGGAGCAGAGAACGATGTCCTTTTTAGAGGACGTACCTTGGTACCAGTCGCCTTACGAGAGGAGGTGCTGAGAGAGTTTCACACTTCTCCTTTGGTGGTACATCCTGGAGTGGCGAAGATGTACCAGGATCTCAGACGACAGCACTGGTGGCCGGGCATGAAGAAGGCTGTGGCAGAGTTCGTTTCACGGTGCCTCACCTGCCAGCAGGTGAAGGCAGAGCATCAGGTACCAGCAGGTTTGGTACAGCCCTTGGAGTTCCCGGAGTGGAAGTGGGATGGGATATCTATGGACTTCGTGACTGGACTTCCACGCACTTCCAGAGGTCACGATTCCATTTGGGTGATTGTTGACCGACTCACCAAGTCGGCACACTTCTTACCCATCCAAGAGCAGGGCTCAGTGGAGAGCTTGGGGCGTCTCTATGTTCAGGAGATTGTACGACTTCACGGTGTGCCATCGACTATCATCTCCGATCGGGACGCTCGTTTTACTTCCCGGCTTTGGAAGGGGTTGCAGGAGGCGTTCGGGACGCGACTACGTCTGAGCACCGCCTTTCACCCTCAGACGGATGGTCAGACGGAGAGAACCATTCAGACTCTCAAGGACATGCTCCGCGCATGTGTCCTCGACTTTGGTCGTAGCAGGGAGGACCACCTACCCTTGGTAGATTTTGCGTACAACAACAGCTACCACTCCACCATCGGGATGGCACCCTACGAGGCGTTGTACGGCAGGCCTTGCAGATCTCCTTTGTGCTGGACAGACCCTGGAGAGTCAGCACTTGTGGGACCGGAGATGGTCCGGGCCACAACAGAGAAGGTCCAGGTCATCCAGGAGCAGATGAGGACAGCACAGAGCCGGCAGAAGTCATATGCTGACAGGAGGCGGAGGCCGCTAGAGTTCGAGGATGGCGACCACGTCTTCTTGCGGGTCTCACCTCGACATGGTTTGAAGAGATTTGGCCGAGGCGGCAAGTTGTCTCCACGCTTCATCGGACCCTTCCAGGTCCTCAGCAGGGTTGGTGACGTGGCTTATCATCTGGCTCTACCACCTCAGTTGCACCGGGTGCACGACGTCTTCCACGTATCCCAGCTGAGGAGATACGTGCACGACCCGACACACATCATCGACTATGGGGAGCTAGACGTGGATGATGGGGTGACTTTTACAGAGGTCCCAGTGGAGATAGAGGATCGACAGGAGCGGGTCCTACGTGGGTGATCGATCCCTCTTGTGCGCATTAGATGGCAGCACGGGAACCTCCAGGAGAGCACTTGGGAGCAGGAGGCTCAGATGCGTGCTCAGTACCCACATTTGTTCCCCTAGTTTTTGATGTATCTTTACGAGGACGTAAAGTCCTGAGGTGGGAGTAATGTAAAGACCCGTAAATTTCAAGGAATTTTTTTTTTAATTTTCTTTGGAATTTTACAAGAGCGCAGTTTCTGACGGCACCTGATTCCGAGGCCCGGTGTGCCCGGAATCATTTTCCGAAGTTTGGCTCGGGTACGTTCAGTGAACGGACGAGCGGGTTTTTTCTAACTTTTGAACCGGTGCCTGGAATCGAATTCTGAGGGCACCGATGAAATCACAGCACCGGTATTCGCTTAGAAATGCCTCTTCCGGAGTTGCGTTTGCTCGGGTGTGGTTTTTAATTTTCGGGCTTAAAGTTAAGAAATAAAATAATTTGGCGACAACTTTATTTTATTTCACTTAAGCCACTTGGAAGACACTTGAAGCCACTTAAAGGCGGCTTGAACTGAGTTGAACTGGATAGGATGCTATCCAGAAATATCCTACCCCCTTGGTAGGATATTTGTGAGGTGGGGCCCGCACGAGCCCCGCCGTTTCTTTCCGCTAAGAAACGCACCCGTGAAAACCCGTCTTAATGAAGTCAACCGACGCATTTTCTAAATTCTTAACAGACCATTAAATGGGCTGTTTCTTTCGTGAATTAAATGGGCTGTTTCTTTCGTGAATTAAATGGACTGTTTCTTTCGTTGAATTAATTCAACGAATTAATTCAATCGTTTTTTAACCTGTTTTCGTGTGTTGGCATGTTAATAAAATAAGACCAACCCAAAATCTTTTGAAAAGATTTGAGAGGATCCCTGTTTCTTCAGCTCCCTCGCGAAGAACGCGAAGAACGCGAAGAACGCGAAGAACGCCGAACCCGGAAATCGACGACGCCTTCGTCCGAGACGTTCTTCCGATCTCCGATCTCCGATCTCCGATCACTGACCATTTGAGGTGAGTGATTTCGGATTTCCGCTCAAGGTTCTTTTCTTTGGGTTTAAACACAGATTTAATTAATTATAATTTAAATCTATTGTTCTTGGTACGTTGAGCTCGCCGACTCAACGCCGGATTCCGCGACGACGCGACGCCTCCCCGCGACGACGCGACGATCCCTCTCTTCCGCGACGATCTTATCCGCGAAGAACGCCCGCGCGCGACGATCATCAAGGTAGGGATTTCATTATGGGAATTACCCCTTTTAAATTAATTCTCGTCTATGTTTCTTAAAGAAATTAAAGAACCGTTTTTGTGAACAATTTTTAATCTTATTAAAAATTGTTGTTTCTTGTGTGGAATAATTTTCTCCCGGTTGTTTATCTCTAACACGGAGGGTGCGGGCCAAACGAACACAGCCCGACGACCCTCCGCCGTTCTTCGTTTTGTGCGAATTTGACGGTCGACGATGGAACGTGCCGCAGCGGATGTTTGACGATCCCGCAGTAAAGAACGGATCCCGGGAGGAGCAACGACGCAGACGGGAAGGAAAACGGGCCACCGGAGCGACGCCGGCGGCCGGAGGCGGCGGCGCCCCGGCGCGCCGCCGGACGAGCCCGCCGCGGCGGTGGCGGCCGATGGACCCGCGGCCGCGCGGGTCCGGTTCATCCAGGCGGGACGCGGCTCAGCCGCTTCCGCGGTTCGCCAGCGCGGCCCACGCGGGCCGCGACTTTCCTCAGGCCGCGGGTCAACGCCCGCGGCACCTGGCGCTCGGCCGCTCGGCCGAGCCGAGCCCGGCCGGTCCGACCGGCCGGTCTGACCGGCCGGGCCAGACCGGTCCAACCGGGTCGGACCCGGGTCGGGTCGACCCGGGGGGGGTCGGGCCGGGTCGGCCCGAGCCCGTACCCCCCTTCTTCGGACGTTTTCGTTCAAACGCCCGTAACTTGAGCTTCGTGCCTCCAAACGACCCGCCGTCAGCGGCAACGCGATCCTTGGATCGAGACGGTCGTTTCGGTATATCGCACTCAAGGTTTCGGAATACTTTGATTCCGTCCGGGTTGGTTCGTACACGAGACCAATCGGGCCCTCGGAGCGGAAACGCTCATATCTTGAGCTACGGACGTCCGATTGACGTGCCGTTAGCTTTGTTGAATTCCTCTAAGTGAGAAGGATCTTTTGGCATACTCCGCCCGAGTTTTGGATGTAGGTGGAGTGCAGTGGGGTTGGTTTTGCCTTAAAAACCAACCGGGCCCCTGGGACGAAAATGCCAATATCTCTCAGACCGGGCGTCCGATTGACGCGCCGTCTGCGACGTTGAGTTCCTGTTGACGATACGGAACTTTTGGATACATCAACTTCGGACTTCGTGTCAGTTGATGTATCAGCCTCTCGGCTCGTGGAGCGGACCCTCCCGAACGAGCTTGCTGTGTGCGGGAACCCTAGTGCTGGCTGCGACTGCTACTTCGACAGCGACGACCGTGTAGAGATCCTCAGTGGACTGCGGCGACGACTGTGCAGAGATCCTCCGTGGACTCCGACGACGACCGTACAGAGATCCTCAGTGGACTGCGGCGACGACTGTGCAGAGATCCTCAGCGGACTGCGACGACTCCTGCACTCAGTGATCCTACGTGGATCAGTGCTTCAGGTCCTGCGTGGGCCCGGTCCTGTGTGGGCCCGATCCTGTGTGGGTCCGATCCTGCGTGGGTCAGCGCTCAACGGTTCTGTGTGAGCCAGCGCCTATAGGTCCTGCGTGGGCCCGGTCCTGTGTGGGCCCGATCCTGTGTGGGTCCGATCCTGTGTGGGTCATCTCTCAACGGTTCTGTGTGAGCCAACTCCTACAGGTCCTGCGTGGGCCCGATCCTGTGTGGGTCACTGCAAGGTTAGTACCTATCGATCCTTCGTGGGTCTGACGACTTAGATGGTTCAATGATCATCTTTATCGTCATCCGAAGAAGTATACCTGTGTGAGCTGAATCTTGTGTTACTCTCCTTTGTGGATTGTGTTGAGCTATCCTGTGTGGATTTACTGTTTACTCTCCTTTGTGGATTGTGTTGTCCTATCCTGCGTGGGTATGCGTTTTGCTTTCCTGTGTGGACTGGGTTGTGCTAGGGCTCGGACGTTGGAGCCGATCGGGGAATTGACGACTTAGGTATATGTATGGGCATATACCTAAGTCGTGTCAGGTATTACTTCGTGATTGTATCTCTCCTTCGCGTCTTATCCTTTGTCGATTTCGGGAGACCTTCGGGGGTCTCAGGGTCCCTACTGAGTAGCTTATACTCACCCCTGCACGGGCTATGCCCGCACTTCGTGGTGTTGGTTGCAGACGACGGACAACGCTGATCGTGGAGGAGGCGTGCGGAGCAGGACAGTACCTGGAGGTGGACCACTGGGCGGGATGTACTCAGAGCGGTTAGGTGGACCCGAGGAGCAGTGGAGGCTATTTGTACCCACCCTTCAGGTGGGACTTCCGGAGGACGGCTCGACGCTGCAGTTTTCCCTTTTCAGTTACTGTTTTTCCTTTCAGTTGTACTTTACAGTTGGGCTTGTATTTCCGGCCCCTTTTTCTTTCAGCACAGCTTGTACAGTTTTTACTTAGTGTTTTCTTTTCTGCTTGCTTACTCAGTGGTGCTTGTTTACTTTTCAAAGGCAAATCCTTCCCTTTCTGTTGGGATTTACGCCTTGGTGCTAGTCGCCAGCCCCTGGCCTATGGAAGGCGGGCTTGGGGTAGTCACGGCACGGGCCCCGAGGACGGGTCGTGACATATATGGATTTAGATATAAGAATATAGTTCTTTAAAATATTTATAATAAACTTATATTTATTATACCAGATTTTCTTATGAGTATGAAGATATTCAATACACAAGGTAAGGGACTTTCATCTCACTTTTTATTTCTATGAGATACATGCATTATTCCCCACCCATTCGTTTTTTGTAGTGTGTTTAATTCCCAGGGAAGAATTATATGATTTTATAATTAATTTTATGTGTATTTACATATAAATTTTATTATCATTCTTTCATGGGTTTTAAATTTCAAAAGTTACCAAATTGGGTTAAGTAATTTTGTCTCAATTTTCTTTCTTTGAGACACGTGACATGTTATGCACCTATATTTTTTCATTAGGTGTATATACTACCATAGAAATGTTATATCTTGGATATAATTATTTTAATTATATTTTAATATTCATGTAATTTAATTTTCTTAAATTGGGGTATGGTTCAATGTTACCAAGTTGTAAGAGATTATTGAAACAATCTCATTTCTTTTCAAGGTTATTTATGCTTATAATTCCTTTGATGAAATATTATGATTCATATCTTAATAACACTCATTAATTTTCTTATCCTCTATTTATTCATGACATATTCATGTATTGGTACCATTTTTACACTCTTTGGTATATAATATAGTTAAAAGGTTCTTTTAAGGAAGCCTGACTTTACCTCTCTTTTTGGTCAGAAATCAATGTTCTTTAAAACCATGTTTTCTAAAAATATTTTCAAGATTTATTTTTATATATATTTATATTAATTTCAAGGAAAATGGATTTAAAAAGTTTTCAATATTTCTTTATATGTTTTCAAATTATTTTCAAATAAATGGTTTTCAAAAAAAATCAAAATTCTTTTATATGTTTTTAAGTAAAAATGTTTTAAAAATGATTTTAGGCTTCATTTATAAGTTTTAAAGGGAAAAGGCTTTAAAAAAATTCAATCACTCTTTATATTTTTTCAAATAAAAAGGTTTCAAAAAAAATTCAAAGATTTATTTATATATTTTTAGGTTTATAATCAACAAAATGTTTTTCAAAATGTTTTATGTTTTAAAGATCCTTTTTCAAAGAGGAAAGGATATTTACCTTATGAAATGTTTTCAAAATATCTTTCCAAGTTATTTTCCATATAATATGAAATCTTTTTGTGTTTATCATTTACTTCATGGAAATTATCCAAAGGTTCCATTCATATTCATTATTTAATTGTTTATATCTTGATGGAAGGGTTCTTATGACAATCGTCTCTCCTCAATGGGTTATATGATTTTTAAACCCGCTTCATTTCATGGGATATGCTTCGATGAAATGGTTATGAAATCTATATCTTTTTCCTATGTTATAATGTGATTAAATTTTAAGGATACCCATTTCATTTCCTTGGTTATATATATGTGTTTATAGATCCCATATTTTTTATGGGTCAGGATATAAGATTTATTATCATGTGGCACATATATGTATGAGTTATTATGTGAAGGGAGGTACCTATATGTCCCTAAAATTAATTATGTTATGATAAGTTTTATATAATCTAAAAGGGTATATGGGTTGTACCCCAAGAATAAAAACATGAAGGTTCATGTGTTGTAGCCCAAATCCTAAAAGTATGAGGGTACAAAGGATGTAGTACAATCCCAAAAACAAAAAAGCATATGGGTGGTAGACCAAGCCTAAAAACAATAAGGTGCATGGGTTCTAAACCAATCCTAAAAGTAGGAGGGTACAAAGGTTTTTTTCCCAAAATTAAAGACATAGTATGTATCATAATCTTAACATGTTATAAACGTCTTGGTATGTAGTCTTGACATATTATTTTCTATTCTTATATGTATGACACAAATTCTATGTATTATTCCTTAGTTATGCTTTATGGTTTATGATATTTATTTACTTATGATTTATTTCTTATGAACAACCATTATTTATTCCGTAATTCATTTTTATGATCTTTGATATGAAAGGTATATTCTTCTAAAGGTATTATCACATTCGCATACCCCTATGATCTTTTTTATACTTACATGTATCCCTTATTTACCATTATATATAATCTGAGATCACCACATTTTATGTTTCCTTCCCCAGGTTATGAAGATATATTTCATGTATGATGTGTCTAAGAGAGGTTCTAGTCTTAGAGAACCTAGTGTGATATAATTTAGATCACTTATGTACCAATGTTTACATTTCAATGTCTCCAATGTAACTAGAATAATACAATATTTGGGTGTCTGTTTGTAAACTATTTTTAAGTATTCTGCAAAAGTTATGTAATATCTATGTACATTAAGACTGGGTCATTATAAGGTTCTTGGTTGGAAGGTGAATATTTTATTAGTTAATTCACATATATAAAGGGTAGAATTACATGGAATGGAATTATCCACATTGATAAAGTTACTTGAAATAAATGATTTTTATTTTCCTTAGTTAGGAATGGTCTTTAGGTGTTCTTAAGTGTTGATCTTGTGTGGGATTTACATAGAAGGTTTTGTTATAAAAAGGGATGATTCTTATTATAGGAAATAGATGATATTTGAGTGTGGGTCACCCCTTCTCTCCTTATTATACCTCACCAGTACATATTTGAAAAAATATATGATATTATTAGACACATCAATAAAAATTTAATTTATATTTTTAACTTTTGAACTTAAATTAATTCCCTTTGAAACAAATAAAATGAATTATTAAAATGAGTAGTATATATAGATCATTACAAATATTATTTTGTGTTTTTTTATATAATATGTTTTATTGAGTTATTTATATACCAACTATTATTCTTTTAATAACATAATTCCCTGATGTTCTTTATTTAAGTCAGTTATATAGTTAATGTTACTCGTATCATGTATGCATGATTTTTTTGTAATTTATAAAAGGGAAAGGATAATGAATCATATTATGTATTTCCTATGATGATTTTTTTATTATTTAAATCATGTAAATATTTTTTAAATTATGTACATAGGTGATAAAATGGATATATTGTATAAATTGTTTAAGAAGGTACCCAATCCATTCATGAATAGTTCCCTGATGGATAGGTTGATGATTATCATTCCTTAAGTGAAATAATTTATTGTTATTATAATACACTAACTTTTATTCACATGATTTCCCTTAAAATTGGATGGTATATAATTTTCCATGACTTTTATGCACACATTTACCTTCCCCTAACTTAAAATGGGATACGTACTATATTCCCAAATTGAGCCACCTAACCCTAGAATGTATATATTCTCTCTTTAGTTTGACCAATAGGATATAACCCTTAACTTGTAGTTTATTTTCTAAAGATCATTATTTTTATTTCCTAATTAAAATATTAGGGTTTCTAAATATAAAATGAATAAATAACCTATAATATTATTGACTTTCAAAAACAAAAATGGTAATTTTATATAGTAAGTTTTGAACTAGAAGTTCCTAGAATTATTTTCAAAAGAAATTATAATGAGTGTTTAGTGGAATCCTAATAGGATTGTGTATCTAACCTCATGCATACATACTATATGAATATGTAGTCATTTTTTCATCTTATTTAGGTTATAAATGATTTTACTTATCTATTGGATGATCATATTTTTTATTTGATAATAGTGGAGGTTGGAAGTAAATTGATTTTATTATCACTTGTAGATCAGTTGATGGTCGTATTTTGGGTTGGATTTCTTGTCTTGGGATTTGAATCATAATATATCATTCTACTTCGACATTTTAACACTTATATATTCCTTTGAAATATTTTAATTTTGTATTATATTTAGATAGTTTTACACATTTATGATTATGGTTGGGTTTCAAAATTATATTATTTTGTTATTAAGAATTAGTTGATATCATTATGCCTTGTTTGGTTGTACTATATTGTTAAAAATTGTTTATTTAATATGCATGACTCTTAATATCTAGAATGAAGATACCAAAATTTTTAGGGGAGGTTCTATTTTTTCAGGTTTAATTAGGGTAAATAATTACCAATTTGAGTGAGGTTGATTCTCTAATACTTAATACCATCCTTTGGTGATCAGTATTTCACTTCCGGCCAAGTGGTAGGATTGTTCTGGTCTAAGGTCTTGGTATCCTAGTCTAATTTATTATATAAGAGAATATCTAATTGATAAATAAGATGATTTATACTAGTAATAGTTAATAATTATTATTTACAGATCATCATCAATGTTCCATATAATTTACAGTGGGTGATCATATATTTCTCTATATATCAACTAATTTGGGACATTGATTTCATGATCAATAAGGAAATATATTTCCAAGATATAGAGGATAATTTTATATCATTGAACATTTTGTGAACTTTTTATATCATTTTGGATTTCCCTCTCTAATATATTTTTGTTTATAATTGCTTCCATATCTCTTGGTTAACAATGTATGAATCAAAACCATGTCATGTTATTATTTGGGATTAGGTTAGTCAATATCTAGACATAAATTTTATTCAAGATATGATTTATATTTTTTAGTATTAGGAGAATTAATTATTTTCTTTAATATTTCATTCTACCATATATATTAGAAACATGGTATTATTAGAAAAGTGATATTGGAGATAAAATTCTATAAGATTCATTAATGGAGTGGATTTTTTCTCTACTATAGCTCATATTATCTTTACAATGATATAAAATAAAATTATATATAAAGTATTAGTAGCATTATATGAGGTGAAAACGTTAATTTTATGTTATATTGAAGTTTCATTTGAGTTTTTTCATCAAAAAGGAAAATTTATGTGTTGGGAATATATTAATAAATATATGGTTTGTGTAAGTTTTTCTATAACTATACATAGGTTTAAAATTTTTAAACAAATTAGTTAATGTTTTATTCATAATAAATTAACAGATTATGCATTATTATTCAAGAAACCCTTAATTTTTGGGAGTTTCAAAGAGATTAAGAATGTATAATTGATGCATAGTTAAATAACTGTATCTAGAAAATGTATATTTTTTAAAAAATAACCCATGTTATTCTTTTCATGATAAAAATTTCCTAGAAATCACATTTTATCCTTTTAAATTGGGTGACTATATATTGATCCTCTTTTGGTAATTTTAATGGGTTCTTAATCTATTTTATTTTCCCTATTCTAGGAAACGAAAACATGGTATTTCGGTTATATTAAGAAATATTTTATTTATAATTTGAGGCTTTTGTATCCTTCCATGTGTGGATCAGGGGGGGTTATATATATATCAAGAAATATTTTTTTCAATCTATTAATGTGTTTGATTTAGGTTTATTCTCTTACTAACTAATTATGTGAGAAATATTTTTTGGATTAGGTTTTTTTTCAATTAGATAGTTTCATTGTTTTTAAAAGTATTTATATATCATTATTGAATTTTTTTTATCATTATATTTAATGTTAATTGATTTAAATGAAATTAAAAAAAATATCTTTGTAGGTGTTTTTTAAAATCATATTTGGAAAATCTGTTACTTTGAATAATGTTGTTTTGTTGTTTGGTTGTTTAGACAAAAAAATTGTTTGAATATTTTCATATGGAAATTTCATTAAGGAAATAAGTATAGGAAAATGGTTTTCAATTTATTTTATTTCTCTTTTCCTTAAAAAAATATTTTTTATTTATGTTTATCAACATGTGATAACATGTGAGTAGGATTACACAATTGGTGAAAACTAAATATGTTTCTTAAGTCCTTCCTCTATTATTTAAATGAAAATGACTGAGTGGGTTAGATCATGTTCATAAAGGTTCTTGATTCATGTTTGGATGGTATTTTAACTTAATAATTCATATAATATTCATGTTTTTAATGTTTTTATTTTATCATTTAACATGGTATGATGGGGAAATATTTTTTTAACCCCATATGGGTTGTTTAGTTTTTATATACATGAGTATCATGGGAAGTCATTTTAGGGAAAACTTAATGACTTCTATGACCCAACCCATCCATCATATCTTGTTATGTGTATTGATAATACATGTTTTTAGTGAAAATAATAATGTTAATTAATGATAAAATTTCATTATATTGATCTAAATATGATTATTATTAAAAAAATTATATTTGGGAGAATATTTTTAAATCTAATAGAAATTACACTTTTAACACTTTTAACTAAAATATATTAATTTTTTTATAAAAATAAATTTAATAATTATTTTGAATTAAAATTTAATAACTGGATTTCTCCCTTAATATGATATAGTTTTAATTTGGAATATTATTATTAGATTCTATATTTGGAAAATGGCCCATTAATTCAATGATGGACTGGACTAGTCAATATGGACATCACATTACCATTTGGGAAATAACATATTCATCTATTCTCTATGTGGTTTAAACATTAATAGATATAATAAGAATTGAATATTCACATTTATTTAGTCAAGGTGGGAAGTTAGTTTATGTCTTTGGATAGTCAAAAATTTTGGGAAATTATGAGTAAAATATCGGAGAAAAACATAACATTCATCCTTATAAGAATATAAAAATTATCTCATATCCACTCTTTAAATTGATTTTTTATTAATTTTATTGGGGATTTTCATGGATCAGAGTGTGAATATATAAATATAATAGTACCATTTTATTTCTCCAAACCATTTTGAGTAGGGGAGTATTTTATGTAATGATTTTTTCCAAGAGACTTTCAAAAAAATTATTCAATATTGTACTGTTTTATTATTATAAATATAATATAACTCTCTATATTATATATTTCAACTATTTATTATAAATTTAACCTTATTGTATTATTATTCTTTTGAATGAAATAGTATATTATAGATGGAATTTAGTCCTTGAAATTCGAAAAATTTACTTAACCAAGTTAATTCTATGATGACCACTCCCCCTAGAAGATTAGTTTCCATTAATAACCAGCCTAAATCATATTCCTTTCAATTTTTTTGAATTTAGAAACCTTATATAATTTTAAAAAATTATTTATTATCTATTTTTTAAATTCCAATGAACTAAATTAAGGAAAGCATATCTTGTGATTCCAAGCATTTATTAATCATGATAGAAAAAGTTTCATTCTATAATCTAACCAACATGGTGATAATAATATGACCTAAACCATCATGAATATGATTTATATAGTGTATATAATAGTTTTTTATATCAATTGGTTTTGTAATATCATAAGGGGTGATATGAAGATATTTTTTCACTACCATTTATATATATCATATTATACAATTTAGGTGAAAGTCAATCAGTAATAGTTAACAGTTGGATTATTCTTCCTCATTAGTAGTCATTAAAATATAGAAAATAAATACACTAATGTTTTATGTTCATGTTAAATGGGTTAATAACCACTGAAACTACATTCCATTTACTCATCTATTATATAACACATAAGTACATTAATGGGACTCAGGGAGGATCCCCAAGGACCTATTATAATAAACCACACTCTAGTAACCTAGAGTCAGTGTCTACATTATTAACTTTTCAGAGAAATAAGGGTTATAATACAAAAGTACCAATCTATTTATTATTCCTTGAGATCCATATACAAACATGATACCCATTTTACATTGGTAAAGTAATTAAAATCGTAGAAATATTTAACGTTCAGAATCCTTGAACTCAATAAAAAAAATTATTCATATCATGGGGAAAGGAAGAAAAATAATGGTCAGATAAAATTCTCATTAATGGTTAATTATAGAGGAATATAACATGATTAAATAAGTAATAATCAATATGTAAAGTTAATTAACTAAAAACACCTGTCATTTAATAAATGTCTTTATAATGAAATACATCCATTGATAATTTCAATGCAATAATACCAAGGTTAAAAATAAATAAATTCTCACTGAAGAAAATTCTTAACATTAGAAATATGTATTCAAGTCTTTAGGAAATATTTTTCATCAATACCTTGCACGAATAATGTTTAATTTGTGGGTAGGTATACACCAAATACCCATTTGATTTTGCAAACTGATTTGTCTCAATAAACTTTTTGATGCATCGAGGGGATATTAATAATCAGGCCCCACCCTTCAATTCTTGTCTAATGTATTCCTCATATATCAAATAATAAATCTAATTTATGAAAAAAAACCTTATCAATAAATACCCCCATTAAGAAAATAGTATGGATTAATCATGATCTTCCTCGTTCAATCAAATAACTTTCACAGTAAAACACCACAAGAAAAAATAAAATAGAGATTGGGAAATAATCATATCTGTGATATGACTAATATTTATATTTATGATAAATTTAATGTATAATTATTACAAGAATGTTTATTTTTTAATATAATTTTAATGATCATTAAATTAATAATATATAGGTGATACCCATCTATTCATCAAAAATGGTTTTGAAAAAAAACATTTCCATTGAATAAACAAAGAAAATGGGAGAGAAATCATAAAATGATATTTCATATAAGATTATTCTTTGAAAAACCCCTTAAATCATGTACAAGAATCTAAATATCATAAAATGGTTACAGAGGTAGGAATGTATGTTAACACCTTCTACATTAAAACTCATTCCTTTTGACTTTTTGTACTAAAAATAAAAAATGAACCTTTTATAAAACATTTGAAATATTTATTTAATACCTTTTAAAAACTCAAGGATAACATAAAATTTTCTTAAAAAATAATTTGAGAAATTAAAATGAGTTTTTGAAAACAATTTTCCAAAAATATAGAAATGTATGAAATATATATCTGATAAAAAGAGAAATAAAATAGAGTTTTCTATTAAAAATTTCATTTAATGATTCCAATTAAAAAGAGAGGAAATGAGGGAATAAAAAATGTAAATTCAATAAATATCCATTTTTTAGTAAAATATTTTTATTTTATAAATGATGTATTATAATATTTCTTTAATGAAAATTAAGGTAATCCCAAAAAATGAGATTGTAAAGTAAATCCTTACCTATTTGGTATCATTTAAAGTTTTAACCTTTTGAAATAATAATAAAGAATTGAAACATTAATCATCATTAATAAATATGTATTAATTTTAAATATATCAAAGGGGTTGTATATACACCACAAAAAAAGTAAATAGGTACATAATTCTAAATATGTCTCAATGGAGTGGTAATCATGATAAAATTCTCTTACCTCATGCCTCCACTTTGTTGAATAATATTTAAAATAATATATGATTGTTTTAACCATGTTATTAATTTATCCAAGAAACATATTCATATTTATAATATCATATTTGATACCCTTATAACATATTATCACCCATTAATTAATAATAGTTCAATATTACTATTGTTTCAGGTGCTAACAACATCATTTTCCCATTAATTTTTTATCATGTTTATTATTATTATTGTGCAAAATACATATTATAATCATATCTAAAATTATATTAAAGTTTTAAATATCATATGTGTTCATTATATAACATTTCAGAACCATTCAGGAAATTTGGGCATTGAAAATGAATCACATCGCTTCTTGGAGTTGGTAGGAAATATGTATGCATGAGTAACAGAAACATTTTTATCATGGGTAAAAGTGTGTTTCAAAAGAATATAGACCATTGGAATCACTTTTATTCTGATAATGAGGAATATATTGGGCTTCTCCCATGAGTAATTTCAAGCTATCCCTTATCACAATATCTTCCCCTATATGGATTCAAACTACTGGATGATATTTTCATTGCCTCTACTAACTAAAATCTATCATTTTTATGGTTATTATCTTCCATGGAATATGATCAAGTGATGATTTATGAAGTCAAAAATTTTGTATTTATATAATCCCTAGGGTCATCCAGCATGTTGGATAACTACTCAGGGTCCAAATAGTTGTGATTTGTCCCACTAGTCTATTTCTCAATGTTCTTTGGGCATATTTGTCTCCTCACTAAATAAAATGAGAAGTGTGTGGATATAAAAATGGGGGATGAAACCTATTGTAAATATTATTATTTTTGAATGGGAATGTACATTTTTGTTAGACAGATCTTCTCAGAATTTCCTACTTAGATACACTCTATTCAACTTTACGATGCTATATAGATTTCTCAATTCATCTTCTGTCATCAGTAATATGTTCTTAAAGAACTAATTAGAACATGGTTCCCTAGAAATAACTCATTACATTTATCCCATGGCTAATAAGGAGTCTCATTTTTTATATCTATTAAATGTTAGACACTTCCCTAATTGGGTAGATTTATGATGAGTTCCTTCCTATCGCGAATGTCTAGGGTGACCCCACACAAGCTCCAATCTATTCAAGGGACACGGTTAATATTTTGAATGGGAAGTTAATGAAGTATTTTAATATATTCCCACTCATTTCCTATAAGGATTTCATCAACTTATTCCTATTTCATAGAGGTTCTTGTCCAACCATTATACATCCTCACTGGTTCCCTTCCTGATAGGTCCTTGATAGTACAGGCTCATAATGGTAAATCCTTGAGGATGAGGATAATTCCATGTAGGGATACTAGGTGAGACAGAATACATCCCCAAGACTTAGGATGGTGGGTTTCTTATCCATGTTTCAGAATGGGTGGATTTTCCTAGTTGGGGATGCTGGCCTAGGAATTTGAGTGAGCATGCTGGTGTTGGCAACTCCATTATCATAGGGGAAGCCTCTTAATTTATCCTTACTGAATCTTTCCTACCTCAACCAAATCATGGTACATATTCAATAAAGATAAATACTTTACTGGATCATGGCCCCTTTCTATCTTTTATTTGTATGGATATAGGAGTATTTGTGCTGCTACAAATACCATAAAAACTAAGATCCTTGATGGCACATTATTTACTAGGTTTTTGAATATTTATAGGGATTAGGCTATGACATTTAGACTTTATGAGTTCATTATCTTGCTGATCGGATCAAATCATTTCAAATTTCAACCTTATCCTACATTGATTGGGCTAATTTTTTATAATGGTGGTGCCTCTCTCGGTGAAATATGGTACAATATCTCTCTTTGGGATAGGGTTATCGTAGACCATATGAACAATTTGATTATTTATGAACCATATACCCCTTATTAATTATCCTTCCAATTCAGTTTCACTCAAAGGTTTTCATCCCTTACCTTATTTATAATGTAGGGAGAATGAAATCCTAGGTTTATCCACCAATTTGGATTATATTGTAATGTGAAAACACAAATTCCAATATTTTACTTCTTCTGGTTGGCACCCATACCTTCCTATATAATGATTATTCTTAGGCTTGGGTGGAAGCCTGCCTAGGTGGGGTGCTGGATAGGCTAGTCTATTATGTAGATAAACCATGTCCTTCATTGTCTTCCTTGTTTTTAGCAATAATGAAATTGATTAAGGATTTGCAAAAAAACATTTAGGAAGCATACTAATCCTAGCATCGAACATCCCATTAGTGTGGTATGTTTTTTTAAGGAATTTGTTCCTTTATTATGAGCGACAGATGATGCATAATTTGAGATAATAGCACATGATACTTCCTCTCTATCTTCTTCTTCAGCCCATCCAATCATTTTCCATTCAAATGAACCTACCCTAGAAATGAAAATAAACCAATAATGATGTAGGATAGTATGGTTGTATACTCACACCTTCATCACTAAGAATCCCCTAGAAACATTTCATGACCAATAGGGGTGCCCTCTCTAGCTATTCTATGATTTGGGTGCAGGTGTCTTTAACCAGAATCTATTATATAATATCATGCAAAAAATAATCTTGTCTTGGAAACCACTATTTGATAGTGAAATGGGCTTGTGCAGTTTTGACAACGATGTATCTCTGAGTAGGTTTTCGAGGGAAGTGACAGAGGTGTCTCATCAGAGACAATACATAGCCTATAAATTACCTACTCAAATAGACCTCCTAATTGTAGAAATAGTATAGTATGAAGCTCTAACGTCCCGGATTCGGGTGCCACCCAAAGGTGCCCTGAACCCGGTTGGTCACAAAACCTCAAGGAAATTTCCCCAAAAACTATAGTCTATCAACTATAATTAAGGGAAAAGGTGTGATATTGGGGAAACTATTCCCTAATTGGAAAAGTATATGTAGTAGAAAAACAAATAGTAAACAATAGTGGAAGCAGTAATAGAAACAAAAGTAAATAGCATAAGACTGAAAGTAAATCCAACCGAAGCCACAATATATATATATATATATATATTATGAATGTAATATGTATCTAAGAAAATATCCAAATAAGTCACAATGATAGAAAACAATACAGAAAAAAAGTACAGAATAAACAAATAAACTCCATCAGCATCACATGCCCCAGCTTGGTCCCATGCTCTCCAGCTCCAATAGCAATTAAGTACCTAATGAAGTAGGGCACTTTCACTTATCTATACCTGTAACCATATAATATGTTTGGATCTAGAATATTACCAAAATATGGTGTGAGATGAATCCCAGTAGGCAACCACCAAAAGATTTGTGCCTAACTATTAGTGAATATATATAGTAGGTAATATGCAAAAATAAAGCAATAAACTAAGAAGTACTCAAAAGTAAACAATCCTACAGTTTTCAATTGCATTAATTTACATTTATTATTCAACCATTGAATAATATAAACCCAGTGATCTAGCCTAATCTCTGTATCCCCCCCCCCATGTAAGGTAACCATAATATAAGTCTCATAAGACCATCTAAACAATCAAGTACAACAGAGTCTAAGCTTGTGATTTGGCTTGGAAGACTTTTCACAGTCATTGAATCATTCATAAACAAACCTTTGGGAAATATATCATGGTCTAACCCCTTTGTTTTAACATATAACTAATCATTTACAAATGACCACATTGGAAGCTCTCTCGATCAATACCCCTAGGTCAGCATGGCATCAATAAATTATAAATGACATCCTAGGTGGATCTCATGGTCAATACCCCTGGGTCAACATCTACACCAAGGATCTCATGGTCTTGTGTACATAAACATCGAAATCCCTACAGTTTTTCTGTTCCAAGGCTCTCACAGTCCATTGGAAACATAGCACACATAACATATCAAATCATCTCATGTAATCTATAACTACTACATGGATAATATTCACAATTCATATCACAGGCATTTCACATAATAAATCAAACTTCATCCTAATCAATTCAAGGCATGGAAAACATGGTACGCCTCATAGGAAACCTCGAACAAAGTTTCATAAATAGTCAATCAAGAGAAAGGAACCCTTGGGGTGTCCCGTAAACAAGGTATATAACCTTATGCATAAGAAAAAACCCCTTATCAATCAATAAAACCATAGTAGGTAATAAACAGGGTTAAATTCAAAATCAATAAATACCTGAGTCATGGGAAAGTGGCACATTTAGCATATATAATCCAAATACAAACAATGAAAGGCACAAACTACCTACCTCAATATCATATGATCGAAATACTTGAACATAGGCCCGTGAATCGGCCAAGATAAGCGTAGATATAAAAAAAGTGAAAAACTACCAACCTTTAATAACTCATGAGAGAGGAAGAATTAGGAATAAAGGCTCCAAAGGATTCTATAACTCACCAATGGGATTCCAATGCACCTGATGATGTCTTAATCGGAGTTCGAATGGAGAATCAGGGGTTCGATCTTCATTATTCATTTCCAAATGCTCCTATACAAAATACGAGAAGAAGAAGATGGTTCCAGATATGAGATGCGACCCCACTATGATATATCAATTAAAAATAAAACTACGTGGTGTGTTCTTTATAACTACACACCGTGTAGTGGCCTTAACTGGCCCTTGACTTAAGTGGTCTTCCAGGTCACCAGACAACCATTTATTCGGCCATTACAAGGCTAGAACATGGCTATACATGGCATGATAGGTACATGGAATGTACTCATGATTACATGACATGTACTTAAAAAAACCACATTCTTCTTTTTTCCCTAAAAAACAACCTAAAAACAAGATCCATACCTAAAATGAAAATCCAGTTTCTTACAAACTTCCCCCCTTAAAGCAATTTGTCCCCAAATTGCTCTTCTAAGAGTGGTGAAGAAGAATCTGCGAACAAATCAAGCCACTATAATTGTGGGTCAGTCTCCCTCTCCTAAGTCTCATCTTTCACTTGGTCATGCTACCATATCACCCATACCAAAGGAACAGACCAGCCATGAAGAACCATCATGATGAGATCCACTATCCGAATTGGGTGCTCCTCGAAGGATGCATGCACCTCTAACTCAACCTACTTGGGTTGAAAAATGTGAGATAGGTCTGAAAAGTAACTCTGCAGCTGAGAAACATGAAAGATGTTATTCATATCTCTGTAACTCTGAGGTAACTATAACCAATAGGCAACCGGCTTGACTCTCCCCAAAACCTCAAAAGGCCCGATGTATCTCGGTGAATGCTTCTCCTATCTCCTAATCCTCATATTCCCCAACCTCTGTGTGACACATAGGAAAACCTGATCTCTAACCTCAAACTTTAGAGGTCGTCTATGTCAATGAGTATAAGATTTCTGTTGATACTATGTAGTAGAAATCCTCTTTCGAATCAACTCCACATGCTCAGTGGTATCCTGGAAAAGACGAGATCTCAGCATAGCTGCCTCTCCTGCCTCCAGCCAACATAGGGGTGATCAGAATGGCCTACTATACAAAGCCTCATAAGGCTCCATCAGAATAGTTTCTTGAAAACAGTTTTTGTATAAAAACTCCACTAGGGGTATATGTCTCTCCCAAGAGAACCTGAAATCCCGGACGCATGCTCAAAACATGTCCTCCAAAACCTGAATCATACACTTGGACTAGCCATCTATCTGGGGATGGTAAGTTATACTCAGAAGTACCTATGTACCCAAATCCCTTGGTAATCCCTTCTATACATGAGAATTAAACCAGGCATCCCTATCTAAAATTATAGAGTGTAGAACCCCATGAAAACATACGATATATCAAATGTGAAACCTTCAAATCTCATCAACACTAATGGTTTCCTTAATCATCAGGAAATGTAAAACCATCATGAGTCTGTCAATAACAACCCAAACCACATCATTCCCTCGAGGTGATCTCAGTAAAACTATAAAAAAATCCATCGCGACATCATTCCACTTCCACTTGAGAATGGGTAACTGCTGTAAAATCCCTTCCATTTGTTGATGCTCCGCCTTCACCTACTGATAAGTGGAACATCTAATAAAAAAACCAGCTACATCCCTCTTGATTCCCAGCCACCAATACTGATGATGTAGATCTCAATATATCTTAGTGAAACTAGGATGAACTTCCCATACTAAGGCATGAAAAACTCACAACAACTCTTTGTGTATGTCTGCTGACACCCATACACTTCCATGAAAATGAAAAACCTCATCCTCACTTATGGTCTACCTAGGAGTAGATCCCACTCATAAAACACTCTATCATAGGACTAGGCCTTCATAATCTAATTGTTTCCTCATTCGAACCCAGTCCAGTAGAGTAGAGGTAACAGTTATAGAAGAAAGAAATGTCTGCCTCTGTCTGTCATGCACCTCCAAATGCATCTCAGAAAATATAGCTATAAGCTACCACTCACTACTAGCCTCCTGAACTGCCTGTATCTGAGTCCTCATACTTAAAGAATTGGCCCCAGTGTTTCCTTTCACAGGTGTGTAGGCAATATCAAAGTAAAGAAACTGAAGGTACTAAACCCACCTTCGTTGTCTCAAATTTATATCACATTGAGTAAAAATATACATGAGGCTTTTGTGGTCAGTTTATACCACAAAATTCCATCCCAAAAGATAATGTCTCCAATAGCACAAAGCATGAACAACTACAGCCAACTCTAGATCGTGAGTCAGGTAATTCCTCTCATGTGGAATCAAATATCCAGACCCATATACAATTACTCATTCCCCCTACATAAGCACTTCTCCCATCCTTATACTTAATGTGCCATAATAAATAGTGAAACTCTTTCCTGGTTCCAATAGAATTAGGATTGGGGCTGAAGTCAATTTCCCTTTCAACTCCTAAAAGGATGAATCGCATGAATCTATCCACAAGTACTTCTCACCCTTCTTAGTCATACCCATTAGTGGCTATGCTAAGCATGATAAGTCTTTAATAAAGCATCTTTATTAACCATCCAGCCCTATAAAACTTCGTACCTCAAATACGTTCTTCGGATGCTCCTAGGAAACTACTGCTATCACTTTCTCTGGGTCTTCTGATACTCCTGCCTCTGAGATGACATGACCAAAGAAGTGAATATGGTCTATCCAAAAGTTGCATTTTGTGATCTTAGCATATAATTGATGCTCTCTTAGTGTACTCAATACGTTCTCAAGATAGATGGCATGGTCGTGTCGAGTGTGAGAGTACACTAAGATATTGTCCATGAATAATACCACAAAAGAATCCAAGTAAGTATGGATCACTCAGTTCATTAGTTCCATAGAAGATGAAGGCACGTTCATGAGACCAAATTACATAACCAAGTACTCATATAGACCATACCTACTCCGAAAGGTTGTAAGAGGTATATCTGATGGTCTAACATGAAACTAATGATAACTGAATCTCAATCAATCTTGAATAACACCCAAGTTCATCAAAGATATTCAAATATATCATCAATCCTTGGAAAGTGATCTCGGTTCTTAACTTTTAACTGATTCAGATTCTGATAATCCAGACAATGTCAGAGGGTACCATCCACCTTCTTAACAAAAAGTCTAGGTGAACCCCAAGGAGAATTACTGGGTTGGATGAAGCCCTTTTCATGAAACTCCTATAACTACTTCTTAAGATCTTGTAACTCTAGTGTATCCATCCTATAAGGAGAAATAAACATTGTTTTCGCTCCTAGAACATGCTCAATAAGGAAATACACATCTCTATATAGAGGTAAACCAAAAAAGTTGTTTAGAAAGACATATCTAAAATGATCCACCACTGGATGAAAGTCTATATGTAAAGTCCCCTAGTCATCGAGGTATAAACTAGAAATTTGTGTTGTAATTCCTCCCAACCTATGATGCTCGGGTCGAGCTCTTCTCTTCAAGACATTTCATTCGCCCTTGTGTAGAAAAGATCCTCTCTATGGTGACGTGAAACTCACCCTATGGTGATAGTAGTCAAAAAAGTCCTGAAAGGATACAACCTAATCCATTACAAGAATGAAATAGAATCCTATCATCTCTAAGGAATAGAGGTCCCATAAGATTTAAAACCCACCAACCTCAATAGGGCACTACTTGCACTGAAATACACTAGCCATACTAATCCCCAATGGATTGTATAACATCATAACATCATTAGAAGTAAAGATATAGAGCCCAAGGCTCTCCCCAACAGCAATAGATATAAAACTATGGGGATCCCCTGTATCGAAAAGAGCTGAAGTTAAAACTGAGGTAACTAGAATCATACCTCTAACTGTAGAGGGTCCAGGATCCTGATCCTACTAGGTTTGTTCCATCACAAAATTCTGACCAATATCTTGGACCTATGACCCTTCCTGGCTACCCTGAGTTGGTCCACCCTACTGTCATTGAATACCTGTAGTCTGGATACCATGGTCACAACCACCTCATCAGCCTGAACGCCCTGACAAATTCTAGTTCCCTGAATGGTGAGGAACTGGTGTCCCCGCTCCTATACATGGAGTCACAGATCCCCTCTTACTAGTTGTTGTTGAGAACATCCCAAAAAAATGTTGAAGATGAACCATCCTGCCCCAATATCGACACTATTCTAGGTATCTCAGGCACTGAGGTCTCATGTGCCCACTCTTCCCATGCTGGTAGCACCTCACCTAGCTACCTAAAGATATATTCATGCTACTGGAATCACCACATGAAGGCTCCCTGTGAAACTTCCTACTATCAAATGAAAGAGTACCATTCCAAGATGCTGAACTGCCCTAGCTCGTAGCTCCCAACTCCCTTAGATTTTTCTCAGTAGTCAGTGCCTGGTTTACTATAGTAGTCATTGATGTCAACCTAAAAACATTAACCTGTGATCGAATGTTGTACCTGAGACCATCCTCAAATTGCATAGCCAGTTATAACTCATCACCTCCCAAAATAGGTGTGAAGCACTAAAGCTCTGTAAAGCGAGAATAATAATCCATCACTGATAGAGAACCCTGTTCCAAATGCATGAACTCCCAGGATCGGTTGGCCCTCAACATCTCAGGGTAGAAGTAATCATATAAGGACCTCTGAAACTCTTCCCAATCCATATTCTAATGATGTATTGCTTGTGAGATAACATCCCACCATCCCTTGGCAGAATCACGTAGCATATAATTTACGAGCTCCACCCTCCTCTCAGGAGGTGTCTCGAGATGCTCTAAGATATAATGCATGGCCTCTAACCATGACTCTACAGCCAGTGGTCCTCCATCCCCAAAAAAAATTGGGAGGATGCTTCTACTAGAACACCTATGTCAACTCTTCCATAGTTGGGGAAGGATGTGGTGCTCCCTAAAACTTTTTCATCATACTCATAAATCCTCCACGAAACTATGCATCATCACCTATGTCTAGTATAACAGCTAGTGGCAAAACATGAATGATGGGAGGATCTGCTGGTAGTCCCTAATATATCATTTCTGGGGTTTGATCATTTCCTTGAACCTATCGTACAACTAGAGGATGTCTTGGTGGAATGACTCTACAAGTTCAAGTGAACACCTCAGTTCAATATTATCAAGGACTACAACTTATAAGTTCTAGAACGAAATAGTAAAAGGAAAGAATTCATGTTTTACAAAAGAGGGTTACACATCATGTAGAACCAATACACAACGTGTTCCCTTTAAGCCTTAACATGGTATTGTACCTCTTCCAACCAGGTTTTGTAACACCCCATACACATGACATGTTCCTCCTCAGACACAGTGTGTACTTGAATATTCTCTCCTACCCAAATTCTTCTACACAGCTAGAACTACATGGTTCTCCCCTAGTGTAACACTACACAGCGTGCACACCCTAAACTTGGCATATAACACATAAGTTACATCCACCTGTGTCATTAGTCACATAGTTAGAGACATGTTCGATTACTACACTACATATATAATCTATAAATAGTGTGTACAACCCAAGTTCCATCCACATGTGTTGTTAGTCAAAAGGTTGTCTACATGGTCTTCTACAGCACGATGTATACTCCCAGTACATGGTGTGTTCTACCAAATTCTGATTAACCCTATGTATCTTCTCACACAGTTAGTCACATGGTCAAAAACTACATGGCATGTACATACAGTACATGTTGTTTACTTAATAAAAGTTATTTCTTCCAGAACAAAAGAACGCATGGCGTGTGTTAATAACATCACACACCATGTTTTCTGGGTTTTCAAATAGTAAGCCTCTGAAACATTTCTAAAACCACCAAAATCTTAAAATTTGGAAAAGTCATGCCAATTTCTAATCCATGAGATCCCATACTCCCTGTGAATCAATGTTTTAAATCTTTATTCATGTCATATCTTAATCTAATTCAATTAAAGATCAAACATGATCCACCAAATTCTAATCCAAGAGGGCCCATAACACCTTAGGGACAAAATCATGGAATCCATCCAAATGAAACTTTACATATACCAATACCATATTAAAATATCATGTATTCTATCACTGCATCATTCACAACAACATGAATATTTAGCACAACATCTATCACAATAGCATAAAATCAATAATGCAACCTGCATGGAATAACAAGAATGCATGACATGTGATCTATAGAAAGTTTATATACGATGCATGAATTACATAACCTCATATCATTGAGTTTTAATAGAAATAGATCCACAATGACATCAATTATAACAGCACAAAACAAGTGAATCACCCAATGGTGAAATCAAATCAACTGTAACAGTTGAAAAACTAGAAAAATTGATATATTCAAGGTAACATGGATTTTCCTTATACACGAGTTAGCTACTCACGAGGAAAGATTATTACCAACTACTAATTCCTTCCTATCACAGTCTATTGGATACAAATAGTAATTAAAAGCATAAAATAAAAATTCTCTAATACCAATTTGTAACGTCTCGGGTCCAGGTGTCACCCAAAGGTTCCCCGAACCCAGTTGGTCACATAACCTCAAGCGCATTTCCCCAAATGCCAGAGGCTACTGACTGGCAGTGAGGTCCAAGGTGTGATATTGGGAAAACTATTCCCTTGTTGATAGAGTATACAAAAAGGAAAAACAAATAGTAAACAATAGGGGAAGAAATAATACAGAAAACAAAGTAAATAGAATATGACTGAAAGTAAATCCAACAGAATCCACAATAGATATATATAATTCATGGAATATGTATATAAGAAAACATCCAAACAAGTCATGATTCTAGAAAGCAATACAGAAAACAATTTAAAAAAGAAACAAATAAAATCCAATAGCATCGCAAGCCTCATCTTGGTCACATGCTCTCTAGCTTCAATAACAATCAAGTACCTAATGAAAAAATGTATTTCCCTTATCTATACCTATAACCATCTAATCTGTTTGGGTCCAAAACATGACCCAAATATGGTGTGAGATGAATCCCAATAGGCAACCACTAAAATATCTTTTCCTAACTATTAGTGAATATATATTGAAGGTAATATGCAAAAATGAAGCAATAAACTATGAGGTACTATAAAGTAAACAATCCTATAGTTTTCAATTACATTCATTTACATTTATTTTTCAACCATTTATGTTACCCTAGGATCTAATCTAAGAATTGTATCCCCCCAACCCCATGTAAGGTAACCAGAATAGATGTCTCATAAGACCATATAGACAATCAAGTAAGACCGAGTCTAATATTGTGCTTTGACTTAGAAGATTTGTCACAATCATTAAATCATTCATAAACAACCCTCTGGGAAATATCTCATAGTCTAACCCCTTTGTTTTAATGTAGCACTAATCATTTACAAACGTCCACCTGGGAATATCTCACAGTAAATACCTCTGGGTTAACATGACATCAATAAATTATAAACAACCTCCTGGGTAGCTCTCACGATCAATACCCCAGGTTCAACATCTACACCAACATTCTCATGGTCCTGTGTACATAAACATGGAAACCCCCACAGTTTTCCTGGTCCAATGCTCTCACGGTCCATTAGAAACATAGCGTGCATAACATATCAAAGTAGCTCATGTAATCTATAACTACTACATGGATAATATTCACAATACATATCATAGTAATTTCTTATAATCAATAAAACTCCATCCTAAGCAATTCAAGGCATGGAAAATAAGGTATGCCTCCTAGTAAACCTAGACCACATGACCATAAACAATCAATCAATGGAAAAGAACCCATGCGGTGTCCCATAAACAATGTATCTAACCTTATGTAAAAGCAAAAACCCCTTTATCAGTCAATAAAACCATAGTAGATAATAAATAGGCTTAAATTCCAAATCAATAAATACCCCAATCTTGGGTATGCATCACTTTTAACATATATAATCCAATGATGAACAACAAAAGGCACAAACCACCTACCTTGATATCATACGATCGATATACTTGAACATAGGCCCTTGAATTGGTGTAGATCTACAAAAAAGTGAAAAATTCCCAACCTTGAATAACTCACAAGAAAGGAAGAATCAAGAAGAAATGCTATAGAGGATTCAAGAACTCACTGGTGGGATTCCAACACACCTAAAGGTGTCTCAATCAGAGCTCAGATGGAGAATCGGGGGTTTGATCTTCATTTGTTGTTCCCGAGTGCTCTTGTACGAAAAACAGGAAGAAGAATATGGTTCTGGACATGAGATACAACCCTTATCTGATATATTAATTAAAAATAAAAGTACATGGTGTGTTTTTCTAGAACTACATGATAATCGGCCACCAACTTAAGCAGTCTTTCTGGTCACCACACAGCAATGTATTCAGCAGTTACATGGCCAGAACACAGTTGTACGCAGCATGTTAGGTGCACGATGTGTACTTAGGAGTACACAGCATGTACTTAGAAAACCTCATTTCTTCTTTTTTTTCCTCAAAAACAACCCAAAAACAAGATCCATACCTGAAATGAAGATCCAATTTCATACAGAAGTTCACACAGCTTCCATTAGATCCTATATTTTGACGTCATTATATTTACTATAGCTAGTTAAAAGGATCCAAAGAGTTATCTTATTTTATCAATAATCTTCATCCTAAGGTTGTAGTGGGGGGATATAGTGATAGGAACTTCAAAATTCTATTCATAGTCCTCACCATACTCTAAAGGATTTAGAAAATTCAGATAATCAAATATTACTATAGCCTGATCACCAATGATTTCTAATTTTATGGAATTTTAGAGAAACTTAGAAATGTGAATATTTTTCCTTTTCGTTCACCTTATCTGTGAATGATTTATTTCCACCTTACATTTCATTGTCAATATTTTAATTATTCATGATATACAAGACACATAATTGATCAAAAGTCACATGAATTATCAATGATACACATAAATTGTATAATATCATGTAAGCCTATGTTCCTTGATTTGAATTTTTAAATCACAATACTCATGGATTACCACTAACATGTGATTTCTCATTGATGAAAATTCTCCATTTATATTGAGATTACTTGATATAGAAGGATAAAATACATTTCTTGGATGGAGAATGTACTTGGATGACATTAGTGGACTTATTGATCATTGCCTGATTCTTTCTAAAGGAAAATAATGATCCCTACAAACTTTATATCATTTTATTTTATGTTTACCAAATTTTTTCCTAGTATTCATATAGTGTAAGTCTTAATAGTAATGGGATCATATTTTTCTTAGTCCACCCTCCTATGGGTTTTTCTCCTTATAGGGTCTATGAATTTTTTATTTTATGAGTGATTAATATTTATTATAAAACATAATGTACATGCCCAGTGAGAAAAGTTTCAACTTTATCTCGGGATAACCTTTTCAATTTTTCAGCCTAACAATCATTGGGCCTCATTGGATAGGTTTTTTTGAGGACTTGAAAACAACATCAGTACTATTAGATAGTTTAGGTTATTCCATCTTGGACCTACTGATACTATAGTTTATAGTCTTGTAGCTTGAAATTTGTATTGTTGTTGTAAAATCCCAGGTAAATAAAGAATATGACATTTTCATATTTATCAATATTTGTGAATAAAATGTTAATATTACTTTAAAGGGAATTCTATGTTCGAAGGCGTACCCAATACGCAACAATGAGTTTCTTTGAAATCTTACATTGCACACTAATAATATAATAATATTATTTAAAATGGTAGTTAATGCCTAGCCGTTGTAATGGCGGGAAGGAACAGAACAAACTAAAAAATTATTATATATGTTTATTAAATATTTTTACATTTATCCAATAAATTTCAAAGTCTCAAAATGAGAATGAATCCAATTTTAAGTATAGATATTCTAATATTCTTTAAAAGGTCGATTAACTGCCTTTTGATGGCGACCCCTTTTTAAAACTACTTTTTGTAAATTTTATATGTTATATTTGACAAAATAAAATCATTCTTTAAAATCGGGACATCAAAATGTACTTTGTGTAATTTTTTGTTATTTTTCTGATAAAATTCATTTTTTAATGAATAGTGAAAAATGACGTATTTTAATTCAAAACCTCCTTTTAATCTAATTTTTTTATATGGTTATATTATATTTTTAATTGGTTTTAAAGTGTAGTTAAAATATATCTTTACCATTTAATCCAATTTTGGTCATTAAAATTAATTTCACTTTGAAATTGAACATAAACAAGTACCAATCTTTTGATAGATATTGTTTCTTAAAAACACGCTATTTGTTTTGACAGTGGGAATTAATTATAAACATAATTAATGAAACTTATATGTTTTTAATTTGGTAAAATGGAAACCATTTTTGAATTTGGAATATCAAATTTACTTTGGATAAATTTTTGGTATTTTTCTGACAAATGTTCATTTTTAATGAATAGTGAAAAATACTGCATTTTACTTCAAAACTGCTTTTTCTTATAATTTAATTATATAGTCAGATTGTCCTTTTAATTGGTTTTAAAGTGCAATTGAATTATGTTTTTATCACTTAATACAATGTTATTCATTGGAAGTAATTTCACTTTTCAATTGGATGTAAAAACAAGTCAATCTTTTGATAAATTTTACTTCTTAAAAACTCGTCTTTGGTTTTGACAACGAGAATTATTTTTAAATTAATTACTGCAATTTCTGTGTTTGTAATTTGGTAAAATGGATTCCATTTTTGGAATCATAAGGTCCAAATTATTTAATTAATACTCTTTTGTTTTTGGGAATTATGAATAGTAACGACAGCAATTATCTTTAATTATCATGATTAATTAGTAATCTGGTAGTTAAGGGTAATAAAATAATATCATAATAATACAAAATTACCAATCCATCTATCTTAATGCTATTTTTTGAGTCATGGCCGACCATGGTATGCCTTGTTCCAAATTTGGGACCCCATGGAATCACTTCAGTGTGATAGTGACTTTTTATCATATTATTTTTTAAAGAAAGGAAAATATAACCAAAGTATGTATCACCTAAGTAAAACAATTTTAGTTTTGTTTATATAAATGATCTCTTTGACTATAAATATTCGTTGGAAATATAAAAAGGTTTCCTACATCATGGTATTTTTTATAATTTTTAGATATTAAATAAAAAAATTTATTTAAGACACCATGATGATGCAGTGATTACCTCATTAATGGGCGATTTAAATAAAATGAAAAGATAAGGTAAAATATAAGACTTAAACTTGTCTAAAACCTATTTGATGGGTGGATTTAGAATCCTTATCACCTTATCCTAGAAATATATCATTGTGGGACTGTAAAGACCCGTAAATTCCAAGTAATTTTTTTTTTAATTTTATTTGGAATTTTACAAGAACGCAGTTTCTGACGGCACCTGATTCCGAGGCCCGGTGTGCCCAGAATAATTTTCCGAAGTTTGGCTCGGGTACGTTCAGTGAACGGACGAGCGGGTTTTTCTAACTTTTGAACCGGTGCTCGGAATCGAATTCTGAGGGCACCGATGGAATCGCAGTGCCGGTAATTGCTTAGAAACGCCTCTTCCGGAGTTGCGTTTACTCGGGTGTGGTTTTTAATTTTAGGGCTTAAAGTTAAGAAATAAAATAATTGTACGACAAACTTTATTTTATTTCGCTTAATCAGCTTGGAAGCCACTTGAAGCCACTTAAAGCAGCTTAAGCCGAGTCGATGCGGATAGGGTGATATCCAGAAATATCCTACCCTCTTGGTAGGATATTTGTGAGGTGGGGCCTGCACGAGCCCCGCCGTTTCTTTTCCGCTAAGTAATGCACCCGCAAAAACCCGTCATTATGAAAGTCAACTGACGCGTTTTCTTATTTTCTTAACGCACCAATTAATTGGGCGGTTTTCTTCGTTGAATTAATTGGGCGGTTTATTTCGTTGAATTAATTCTACGAATTAATGGGTCGTTACTTATCTCTTTTTCGTTTCTTAACCGGTTTGAAATCCGTTGGCGTAGTAATAAAATAAGACCAACGCCACATATTGAGGATGACACGTGGGGAGGCTTTTAAAAGAATTCTTGTGTCTCCTCCTCCTCCTTCGTGAAGAACACAAAGAACGCTCGTTTTCCTACCACGGAATTTCTCCCCTTCTACGGCAAGACTCTTCAACAGATCTTCTTCTTCCCCTTCATCGTCAACGGATCGACGAACAAGCTCGGAAGCGGAATCTAGTAGCAAGCGACGACGGCTTCGCCTTCCCTTGAGTCGGACGAATGCCGACGTCCCCCTTCGACGTCGTCATCCTCGCGACGCCATACCGCGACGAACCTCGAATGACGACGCCTCCTTCCGATCGGCTTATACCCAAGGTAGGGGTTTGTTTTCAATTGTTTATATTTGTTCGAGAATTCCGACTTGATGATTCTTCGTGGATTAAAACCATTTGTTATCGAATTTGAACCTTGTGGTTTAAAACCAAATGATAACGAATAACGTGAGGGGGTCGGACCACACGAACACAGCCGACCCTCCTCCTTTTTTTGTGTTGGTTCTTTGTGGTTCGGTACGGGAAGACAAGGTGCCGACGCACCATGCGGAACCTTGCGACAAGAAAATGTTCGGCGCCGTCGCGCCGCGCCGTGAAATGAAGAACAAGAACGCGACACAGTCGCGCCGCGTCGGAGAAACCCGGAAAATACCGCGGCCAGAGCGGGGCCGCGGCGGAGGGGCGCGGTGCCGTCGCACCACGCTGGACGAAAAGGGTCACGGCCGGTTCCGGGCCGCGGCAGAGCAGGGTGATCGGCGGCCAGCATCGGGCCGCCGGCGTCGGTGCAGGAAGGGGAACAGCCGTCACTGGTCCCGTGGTGCAGGAACTGGTCGGCCATGGCGGGCCGACCGTACTTGGAGAACCGGGGGAATTAATTCCCCCGGCCGGCCGGCAGCAAGCGGCCCCATTAAGGGGCCGTGGTTTTGAAGGAACCGAGGGGTCTTGCCCCCCCGTGCGGCGTCCAAGCAGCGGGCCCCCATGTGGGGGGGTCTGTTTCCCTCAAGGCGCGGCAGATTGCTGCGCCGTTTTGAAACCAAAGGGGGGGGAATTTTCCCCCCCCGCGCGCGGCGCACATGCGGCGCCCAGCCCGCGCCGCCGTGCCGGCCTGCGCTGCCGCGCCGCCGCGCCGGGCCAGTTCATCGGGCCGGGTCGCCGCCCGGTCTGGGTCGACCCGGTTCGGCCGATCCAGGGGGGTACTGGGTCGGGCCAGGCCTGGCCAGGCCCCCTATTTTCGGACTGAGTTGGTTCAAACGCCCATATCTCGGGCTACGGACCTCCGATCGATGCACCGTCAGTTGCGTAGCAATCCTTGGAGCGAGACGGTCGTTTCGGAATATCGTACTCAAGGTTTTAGAATACTTTGGGTTCGGCCAGGTTGGTTCGTACGCGAAACCAACCGGGCCCTCGGAGCGGAAACGCTCGTAACTTGAGTTCCGGACGTCCGATTGATGTACCGTCGACTTTGATGGATTCCTCTAAGTGATAAGGATCTTTTGGCTTACTCCGCTCGAGGTTTTTATGTCGTCGGAGTGCGGTCGGGTTGGTTCGCTCACGAAACCAACCGGGCCCCTGGAACGAGAAAGCCAATAACTCACAGACCGGGCGTCCGATTGACGCGCCGTATGTCTCATTGTTTTCCTCTTGTTGAGAAAGAACTTTTGGCATACTTCTCCCGAATTTTGGATACAGTTGGATCGTGGCCGGGTTGGATCGCACCCAAAATCCAACCGGGCCCCTGGAACGGAAAAGCTGATATCTTTCAGACCGGACGTCCGTTTGACGAACCGTCAGCGGCGTTGGTGATCACATTGAGAAACGGTCCCTATGTGTATACCCTAAGAGATTTCGGGGTATAGTTGAGATACGGCCGGGTTGGTTCACACACGAAACCAACCGGGCCCCTGGGACGAAAAGGCTAGTAACTCACAGATCGGGTGTCCGATTGACGCGCCGTCTGTTGCGTTGAGACCCCTATGACGAGGCGGTCCTTTGAGATACTTCTTCATGGGACTTTGAGATACTTCTTCGTGGGACTTTGAGATACTTGGAGTATCGACCTGTAGCTTGTGGAGCGGACCCTCCCAGAGACGAGCGAGCGGAGTACGGAGACCATGTAGACGACTGAGACGTGACGACTGCTTGACTGAATCGACTTGGAGTGAGTCGACTAGCCCAGTGGACGGAGTGCCCGGTATTTGGCGGAAGACCCACGGTGGACGAAGCGCCTGGTAGTTGGCAGCAGACCCGCGGTACTCGACCGGAGGAGTAACTCTGTAGGCTATTGGGGGAGCGCTCGGTATTTGGCGACAGACCCTCAGCGGACGGAGCGCCCGGTAGTTGGCCGCAGACCCGCGGTACTCGATAGGAGGAGTACCTCAGCAGTCTTAGGTTAGTGAGCAGTACCTCAGAGTCGTGACAGGACCACTGTACACTCCAGAGACGGATCTCTTCAGCAGTTACGGTTTCGTTGATGAAAATCCTGGTTTGAGCTGAGAATTTTGACCTTTGTGTTTACCTCATGATTGAGATGGGTCACTTGATAACTTAGGTATATGTATGGGCATATACCTAAGTAGAGGTTATCTGTTGAGATCTTCTTTGTGGTTATCCTTGTTGGTTTAGTGAGACCTTGAGGGTCTCGGGGTCCCTACTGAGTATCGTTATACTCACCCCTGCATGGGCTATGCCCGCACCTCGTTGTGTTGGTTGCAGATGACAGGCAGTGCTGACGGAGGCTGAGTGTTCAAGGACTGGACGGTACCTGGAGGTGGACTACACGGCGAGACAACACACGGAGGAGGTTGAAGGATGAGAGCATGGAGGAGGCTATCTGTACCTACCCTACAGGTAGGATCCGTGGTGGGCGACCAGGAGCTGTGTCATCTGTACCTACCCTTCAGGTAGGATCCGAGGAGGGCGACCTAGGAGCTGCTTTCTTCTTCCAGCTGTTGCCTTTTTCTGTTGCACTTTCATTCAGTTGTAGTTGTACTTTATTTTGGGTTTGTATTCTAGCCCATTTACTTTTCAGCACTTCTCTTGTACTTAGTGTTTACTTTTTCTGCTTTCTTACTTTGTGGTGCTTGTTTTCTTTTATGAAGGCAATGTCTTCCCAGTTATCAAGAATTACGCCTTTGGTGCTAGTCACCAGCCCCTGGCCTATGGAAGGCGGGCTTGGGGTAGTCATGGCATGGGCCCTGAGGACGGGTCGTGACAAATTGGTATCAGAGGAGTTCGGTTCTACCGTAGAACTTATAACTCTGATGCTTCTTTCTGTGAAGCAATAGTGTTAAGAGTACCGAGTGTGGTTTTCAGTTCAGGGAGTCCAGTGTTGGTGCGGGCGGCCGACATATCCATACACCAGGACCCTGACAACTGATTTCCGACTTTGTGCATGAAAACACTGATTGCATGTGTGTTTTCCAGAAGTTTTATTTAAATGTCAGCTCAAACCAGGTCAGCTCACCAGGGATAGTATTTTGACCATGTCACGTTGTTTCTTTCAGGATGCCTCCTCGTGGACGACCAGCTAGAACCCCGAGAGTGGTACGTACTGACAGCCCGTCGAGCAACGAGGCCTCAGTACAGGGCCCTATCCCAGTTGAGGCACCATCGGAGGCACCAGCGGTACTACTACCCGTTGGGCCACCGATGCCACCAGCCCCAACAGCAGAGGATGCACGTCGCTTGAGCGCACTGCATGAGTTCCAGCGCCAGAGGCCACCCAGGTTCCAGGGAGAGACGGACCCGCAGGCGGATGAGGATTGGCTGGAGGCTGTGGTGAGAGTCTTCAGGCTAGTGGGGACGCCGACAGATTTCATGGTGATCCTTGCTGCCAGCCTTTTTCAGGCAGCAGCAGGCAGATGGTGGAGCCTGATGCTTCAGATGCATGACGAGGTGACACTTCTATGGGCAGACTTCGAGAGCCTGTTCCGGGCAGAGTTTGTACCATCCACCCTTCGAGCAGTGCGTATACAGGAGCTACTTCAGCTGCGGCAGGGCAGCATGTCAGTGGAGCAGTACTCAGTGAGATTCACAGACCTTTCGCGCTACTCCACAGATATGGTACGGGACCCGTTCTTCAGGGCCCGAACCTTCGAGTAGGGGCTCAGGCGAGAGATTAGAGCTTCTATTGTTTCTCACAGCATTCCGACACAGACAGGGGTGTTGGAGAGAGCCCTCTTAGTGGAGAGTTTCCTTGCTGAGCAGTCTCCAGCAGCAGGACCCACCACTAGCCGGCTTGCGGCAGAGTCTTCTGCAGCAGGCAGTAGACAGATGACGCAGAGGTTCAAGAGGACCAGACCTACCGATGGCCGACTGCTCGACTCAGGTTTAGTTGTGCGGGGAAACCGGGGTGGAGTCAGATCCAGACGTGCCAAGAGTGGACAGTGTTACTCCTGCGGCGGAATTGGTCACATGGAACGTGACTGTCTGACCCGCCATGCAGATGACCAGCAGTTAAATGAAGAACCTCCGAGGCAGAGGCAAATGTTCGATCAGGGAGGACCGCTAGGAGTAGGCGACCATGGCAGAGGAGCTGGCCATGCAGCTGGAGGTGGACGACGCTTCGGGGTGTTACCACCCCCACCACCAGGAGGCCCACCCCGACCGCAGGGGACAGGAGGACATGGGAGAGCTCAGCTTCAGGTAGCTAAGGCCTACGGTCATAGAGCTCCGGAAGCAGATGGACAGGAGCTGGACTAGCTTCCAACCTGGAGGCTATTAATCCTGTTGCTCCTAGTTTTGTTGATGTTTTTCTGTAGTTGCTTTGTGTCTTTGTACTATGAGCTGCAATAATGATAAGACACTTATCTTTGTAAAGTTTTCTTTCCTGTCCTTTTTGTTTGGTTGATACTGAGTGGTCCCGGTTAAGACTGTTGACTTGACCCTCACTTTCGAGTTTTCTACTAAAGGAGACCTAGTGACCACACACTGATGCTGACAGTGTGACTCAACCCTTGGAGGCGAGAGTGACAGTTGGATCTCTTGGTAGTTACGTCGAGGCCTTACGACGTCATCCATGGCATGAATGCATCATTCACGTTAGGATTGACTGTATTAGGCAAAAAATGTGGTTCATCCAGGGGATGAGACCGGATTTCTCTTATCAGAAAAGAAGAAATCATAGCAGTTCTTGTGAGACTAGAGAAGGTCCAGGTCATCCAAGAGCGGATGAGGACGGCATAGGGCCGATAGAAGCCTTATGCTGATAGGACTTGGAGGCCTCTAGAGTTTGAGGATGACCATCACGTCCTTATATGAGTCTCACCTCGATGAGGTTTACAGAGATGTGTCTAGGGAGGCAAGTTATCTCCGAGGTTCAACGGACCTTTCTAGGTCCTCAGCCGGGTAGGCAAGGTGGTTTACCGCTTGACCCATCCACTTCAGTTGCACTAGGTGCACGACGTTTTCCACATATCTCAACTGAGGAGATATGTGCTCGACCCTCCGCATATCATCAGCCATGAGGAGCTGGACGGTGGCGATGAGGTGACTTCTACAGAGGTTCCTGTGGGGATCGAGGATCGACAGGAGCGGATCCTAGGGGGACGGTCGATTCCTCTTGTGCACTTTCTTTGGCAGCACGGGAACCTCCAGGTGAGCACATGGGAGCGGAAGGCTCAGATGCGTGCTCAGTACCGCCTTTGTATCCCTAAGTTTGTGGTGAAGCTTTACGGGGACGTAAAGCATTGTGTTGGGAGTAATTTAAAGACCCGTAAATTCCAAGGAATTTTTTTTTTAATTTTCTTTGGAATTTTACAAGAACGCAGTTTCTGACAGCACCTGATTCCAAGGGCCGGTGTGCCCGGAATCATTTTCCAAAGTTTGGCTCGGGTACGTTCAGTGAATGGACGAGCGGGTTTTTCTAACTTTTGAACCGGTGCTTGGAATCAAATTCTGGGGGCACCGATGGAATCGCAGCACTCATAATTTCTTAGAAACGCCTCTTCCGGAGTTGCGTTTACTCGGGTGTGGTTTTTAATTTTCGGGCTTAAAGTTAAGAAATAAAATAATTGTACGAAAAACTTTATTTTATTTCGCTTAAGCCGCTTGGAAGCCACTTGAAGCCACTTAAATTAGCTTAAGCCAAGTCGATGCGGATAGGGTGCTATCCAGAAATATCCTACCCTCTTGGAAGGATATTTGTGAGGTGGGGCCCGCACGAGCCCCGCCGTTTCTTTTCCGCTAAGTAACGCACCCGCGAAAACCCGTCATTATGAAAGTCAACTGACGCGTTTTCTTATTTTCTTAACGCACCAATTAATTGGGCGGTTTATTTCGTTGAATTAATTCTACGAATTAATGGGTCGTTACTTATCTCTTTTTCGTTTCTCAACCGGTTTGAAATTCGTTGGCGTAGTAATAAAATAAGACCAACGCCACATCTTGAGGATGAAACATGGGGAGGCTTTTAACAGAATTCTTGTGTCTCCTCCTCCTCCTTCGCGAAGAACATGAAGAATTCTCGTTTTCCTTCCACGGAATTTCTCCCCTTCTGCGGCGAGACTCTTCAACGGATCTTCTTCTTCCCCTTCATCATCAACGGATCGACGAACAAGCTCGGAAGCGGAATCGGGTAGCAAGCGATGACGGCTTCGCCTTCCCTTGAGTCGGACGAACGCCGACGTCCCCCTTCGACGTCGTCATCCTCGCGACGCTATACCGCGACGAACCTCGAACGACGACGCCTCCTTCCGATCGGCTTATACCCAAGGTAGGGGTTTGTTTTCAATTGTTTATATTTGTTCGAGAATTCTGACTTGATGATTCTTCATGGTATAAAACCATTTGTTATCGAATTTGAACCTTGTGGTTTAAAACCAAATGATAACGAATAACGTGAGGGGGCCGGACCGCACGAACACGGCCGACCCTCCTCCTTTTTTTTGTGTTGGTTCTTTGTGGTTCGGTACGGGAAGACAAGGTTCCGACGCACCATGCGGAACCTTGCGATAAGAAAATGCGCGGCGCCGTCATGCCATGCCGTGAAATGAAGAACAAGAACGCGACGTCGTCATGCCGCGTCGGAGATACCCAGAAAATACCGCGGCCAGAGCAAGTTCGCGGCGGAGGGGCGCGGTGTCGTCGCACCACGCCGGACGACAAGGGTCGCGGCCGGTTCCGGGCTGCGGCAGAGCAGGGTGACCGGCGGCCGGCATCGGGCCGCCGGCGTCGGTGCAGGAAGGGGACCAGCCGTCACTGGTCCCGTGGTGCAGGAACTGGCCGGCCATGGTGGGCCGGCCGGACTTGGAGAACCGGGGGAATTAATTCCCCCGGCCGGCCGGTAGCAAGCGGCCCCATTAAGGGGCCGCGGTTTTGAAGGAACCGAGGGTGCTTTCCCCCCCGTGCGGCGTCCAAGCAGTGGGCCCCCATGTGGGGGGGGGGGGGGGGGGGGCGTTTCCCTCAAGGCGCGGCAGATTGTCGCGCCGTTTTGAAACCAAAGGGGGGGGGGATTTGCCCCCCCGCGCGCGGCGCACATGCGGCGCCCAGGCCGCGCCGCCGTGCCGGCCAGCGCCGCCGCGCCGGGCCGGATTTCCAATCCGGGCTGGTTCGTCGGGCCGGGTTTCTGCCCGGGCCGGGTCGACCCAGTTCGGCCGATCCGGGGGGGGGGGGTACTGGTTCGGGCCGGGCCGGGCCCAGACCCCCTATTTTCGGACTGAGTTGGTTCAAACACCCATATCTCGGGCTACGGACCTTCGATCGATGCACCGTCAGTTGCGTAGAAATCCTTGGAACGAGACGGTCGTTTCGGTATATTGAACTCAAGTTTTAGTAATACTTTGGGTTCGGCCGGGTTGGTTTGTACGCGAAACCAACCGGGCCCTCGGAGCGGAAATGCTCGTAACTTGAGTTCCGGACGTCCGATTGATGTGCTGTCGACTTTGATGGATTCCTCTAAGTGAGACGGATCTTTTTGCTTACTCCGCTCGAGGTTTGGATGTCGTCAGAGTGCAGTCGGGTTGGTTCGCTCACAAAACCAACCGGGCCCCTGGAACGAGAAAGCCAATAACTCACAGACCGGGCGTCCGATTGACGCGTCGTATGTCTCGTTGTTTTCCTCTTGTTGAGACAGAACTTTTGGCATACTTCTCCTGAGTTTTGGATACAGTTGGATAGTGGCCGGGTTGGATCGCACCTGAAATCCAACCGGGCCCCTGGAACGGAAAAGATGGTATCTTTCAGACTGGACGTCCGTTTGACGAACCGTCAGCGACGTTGGTCATCACGTTGAGAAACGGTCCCTATGTGTATACCCTAGGAGAGTTTGGGGTATATTTGAGATATGGCCAGGTTGGTTCGCACACGAAACCAACCGGGCCCCTAGGACGAAAAGGCTAGTAACTCACAGACCGGGCGTCCGATTGACGCGCCGTCTATTGCGTTGAGACCCCTATGACGAGGAGGTCCTTTGAGATAATTCTTCGTGGGACTTTGAGATACTTCTTCATGGGACTTTGAGATACTTGGAGTATCGACCTGTAGCTTGTGGAGCGGACCCTCCCAGAGATGAGCGAGCAGAGTACAAAGATCGTGTAGATGACTGAGACCTGACGACTGCTTGACCGACTCGACTTGGAGTGAGTCGACTAGCCCAGTGGACGGAGCGCCCGGTATTTGGCGGCAGACCCATGGCGGACGGAGCGCCTGGTAGTTGGCATCAGACCCGCGGTACTCGACCGGAGGAGTACCTCTGTAGGCTATTAGGGGGAGCGTCCGGTATTTGGCGACAGACCCTCAGCGGACGGAGCGCCCGATAGTTGGCCGCAGACCCGCAGTACTCGATAGGAGGAGTACCTCAGCAGTCTTAGGTTAGTGAGCAGTACCTCGGAGTCATGACAGGACCACTGTACACTCCAGATATGGAGCTCTTCAGCAGTTACGGTTTCGTTGATGAAAATCTTGGTTTGAGATGAGACTTTTGACCTTTGTGTTTACCTCATGATTGAGATGGGTCACTTGATAACTTAGGTATATGTATGGGCATATACCTAAGTAGAGGTTATCTGTTGAGATCTTCTTTGTGGTTATACTTGTTGGTTTAGTTAGACCTTGAGGGTCTCGGGGTCCCTACTGAGTATCGTTATACTCACCCCTGCACGGGCTATGCCCGCACCTCGTTGTGTTGGTTGCAGACGACAGGCAGTGCTGACAAAGGCCGAGTGTTCGAGGACTGGACAGTACCCGGAGGTGGACTACACAGTGAGATGACACACGGAGGAGTTTGATGGATGAGAGCGTGGAGGAGGCTATCTGTACCTACCCTTCAGGTAGGATCCGTGGTGGGCGACCAGGAGCTGCGCCATCTGTACCTACCCTTCAGGTAGGATCCGAGGAGGGAGACCTAGGAGCTGCTTCCTTCTTCCAACTGTTGCCTTTTTATGTTGTACTTTCATTCAGTTGTAGTTGTACTTTCTTTTGGGTTTGTATTTTGTCCCATTAACTTTTCAGCACTTCTCTTATACTTAGTGTTTACTTTTTCTACTTGCTTACTCTGTGGTTCTTGTTTTCTTTTATGAAGGCAATGCCTTCCCAGTTATCAGGAATTACACCTTTGGTGCTAGTTGCCAGCCCTTGGCCTATGGAAGGTGGGCTTGGGGTAGTCATGGCACGGGCCCCAAGGACGGGTCGTGACAGGGACCTTTAAAATCCGAAAACTATTTTATAATAAAGTAACATTTCATGACCTTCCAAAAGTGACCCTCCTCCCTCTTATAAAAGGCCACCACCTCTACCCCCTTACTCACACTTCTCAAGCCATTTTCTTGTACAAACTCGGCTCATATTATCTCTCCAAATCCCTATATTTCTCCTAGAAGCCTAACTTTGGGAATAATTCTTTCCAAGGTAGCCTTTGGCTAAAATCAAAAATAGTTACCCGATTTAAAAGTAATGTCTTCTCTTATGTTCTTTTGATTTATTTTGCTTCTCCAACCCCCTAAAATATTTTTATTCCTTTCTTTTGTAAAAAAAAAGTATATTCAATATACTATGATATTTTTATAAGAATTATTTGAGCTACACTTACACACACCTCCATCTAATGGGTGAAGAACATACTGTTTCTGTGGACGGCGAACTACTACCTCCTAAAACGATGATTGTTCAATTATCTCCTACCACCTCTCATGGTGGCCATTAAGATGTCACTGTATTTATATATGATATATATTATGTATATATTTTCCTTATGCCTCTGTATTTTTATTTTATGGAATGCCTTTATGGTTTCCATGATAGGTAAACGCGATAATTTCATTTTAGGAAGTGCGGACGACTGCCCCCTCAAAGTGATATGACTCGTTCATGCCATACGTGGAATGTATAAAGGTAGAATTTATGAAGTTATGTAACATATAAAACATATATATTGTACTTTAATTATAATATACCTATGTATCATTATGTTTTCATTCCATTAAAGTATAAAATAGAAATGAAAGTAGTGTTCATGCGTACGTACGGCTTACCGTCTCCATGAACGGTGCATTTCATTTCTTATCTCCAAATGTTATGTACTATTATAAGTACATATATATAATGGATATATATGATATATATTACATATAAATTATGAATATCATTCTATATTTAATGAACTTGGGACCACATAAACATCATGTAATTATAAGAAGTCCATTTTTTGACTCATGTACCGAACATCGACAAAAACGTCTGATATGAACTCACATAATTAACTAATTATCATACCATTATAATATGTGATAAGAATTGAATAATAAACTTTAAAGTAGGTCCTTAATAAATTGTAAATTGATCAAAGTTTATTATTCAGGAATATAAAGAAACGAACAAGACAAGTCGGACTTGAGGTAAGGGATCCTACCTCTCTCTTTCTTTTTAGGTACTCTCTTTTATGTCATTCCTTTTAAGATCCTCTTTCTTATGTTGGGTGATGTTATTTTATATTCCTATTACTTTACTTTGTATTTTCATATGATGAGAGACCCTATTTTATCTCATCAATCCATTTTTGGAAGTTTTAAGTGGCATCGTTAGGCTGCCGAATTTTCGTAAGGGGGTTTCTTATCTCACTTAATTCCGTGAGATTTCAATTTTTCGCCACTTATTTATTACACATGGTGTATTTTGTACTAAAATTTCATATATATTATCATGATTCTATTTATATTCATGGTATTATGTGAATCATTTGGTGTTTATTATCCTTTGGTCATACGACTCGATTTATTACAACGAGGTAAGGGGTTTTTATCTCACTTTTTATTCCCGTGAGATTCATGCTATATTTGTCACTATATCCTTTGAGTAGTGTATGTACTGCCCATTATTCTACTCTTTGTGTAATATAATTTCATTTATGGGTATTTACATCAACAATTTATGGTCCTTCTTTCATGGGGTGTATGTTTCATAAGTTACCAAATCGGTAAGGGAACCTTTCACCCTCCTCTTTTTAAAAGGATTATTTTTGTTATGTCTTTTAATTCACATATTCTTATGTTGGGATATGTTATTATATATCCATACTTCTGTAAATTTTATTTCCTAATGATAAGATACCCTTTTTATCTCTCATCATCTCATTTTTTGAAGTTTAAAGTGACGACGTTATGCTATCTAATTTTTGCAAGGGAAATTCTTAATCCAATTTCAATTATTTGGGTTAAACCTCTACTTATTGATTATGTCATGCTATGAATATGTGTGGATGACCTATGATTGTTTTACACTTAATATCCACTTATATTGGGTGTATTTATATTTTTCACACGTAATTATGTAATTGGTTTATCATTAATCTAAGGATATCGTCTTTGTAAGGGACTTCGTCTCAATCTTTTTTGTTGAGGCATGTTTTAATTTATACACAAAATTATTTTATATAGTGTATAAACCCCTTTTAATTTTACTTTTATTCAAAAGGAATATTTCCTCTACTAAGCGTTTTACTAAACGACAAAAATTATGTTTTTTTAACATACGCGGTGACAACGACCATTCCACCACCGCGAGTTTTATTTGATCTTTGGCTTCCTCAAAAAGTCGTAATGTTTTAAAATAAAATGAATACCATATACTCTTTTATGTATTTTGTATTGATAATGGTTTTGATAAAGTATTATTTTATGTCAATATATTTAAATTATATATTGTGATTGAAATGTTGAAATGTTATCATTCCTTTATATTGGTTTTATGTGTTATGATTTTATTATGGTACTTGGACATTTGACGGGTGGTTATGTGATAAACCAAATGACGGGTGGTTCTGTGAAAACCAGTATGGGTGGTTATGTTATAACCTCTAATGCATTGGGTATGGAAGTCGGCCGTATGGCTATTCCATTTAGTGACTTGTGTGGAAGTCGACCGTATGGTTATTCCATTTAAGTATGTTTATGTCCCAAGTTACCTTTATAAGTTATGTGTTATTTATATGGGTTTTATGGTGATATTTTAGTTACAAAAGGGAAAGCAATGATGTTTTATTTAGTGAGGAGTATTTACTACTTCATAAAGGATAAAATTATTACTTATGATAAAGTATTCATGATTTACTTATTGTTTTGAAAAACTAACAGTTTCCCTTCTTTGTGTATCTCTTACTGAGCTTTTTATTCTCATCCCAAGTTTTTGAAATGTTTTTCACAGGACATAAAGTGGAATAGGGTCAAGGATGGGATCAAGGAAATGTCATGCTGTCTAAAACATGGAACTAGACAAGTTTCTTTTTAAGGGTTTTTATTTTATGAAAAAAATGTAATCTGAGTAGAAGTGTCTACTTTGTAATCTTTGAGATGTAATAGTTATGTCCTAATTATCTAAAACTCTAAACCTGAAAAGATCCTCAATGTGAATTATTCATTTAATTCATGATTATGTAATGTTTTAATTCTGGGTCCTTATAGTTGGTATCAAATGGCGGTTTAGATAACTTTAGAGGTTAGGGTATTCTTTAGGCATAAGTGACATTACCATAATGGTTAGGATTTTAGAAAGAGTCATAGTTTTAGATAAAGTGAATGAGTTTAAGATAACATGAATAATTATATCTTAGTATTTACCCTCCTCATAAGATATTATATGATGATTCTAATGATATACTCACACTGACCATTTTGGTTTTAGTAAATGGTTGGATCTAGCAGTCACCAAAGTAACAGTGGATGTGAAGAAAACTGTGACAGTTTTCTAAAAGAACAACTAAATGATATGGGGGCTGCAATGAGAACTCTTGTGGTTATTCTCAACTAACTATCAGTTTTCATGATTAACCACTTAAACCTTGGTCAGTTATCTAATGCATCATGTACGAGATAGCCAACTCGATGTGAAATTTTAGGTAATAAATATAAAGGTAACCATTAGGGTTTATATGATCCTTACTTTTGAGGTAATTATGGGTTACTATATGTTATGATGGAAAATGAAAGGCATGAGATAAAATTGAGGTTAAATTATGTTATGGTTATTTTTTAAGATTTTATCTATTTTTGGGGAATTTTTTAAGAATTATATAGTTTTGGAAAAAGGACAACACACAGACCGTGTGACAACCCATCTCGTCAGATGAAGCTGCGGGAATCGAACCCACAACCAAAGTGCGACTGGGATTTATCACCTACCACTGGACTGCGTGAAGTCCCTAGTTATTATGACTAATTCTTTTTAATTATATGATCTTATGAATCAGGAATATATTGATTTTGGGTTATCAATGGAAATTATTAACCTATCATGGAGGATATGTGATTATGTTAATTACTTTTCAGTATGAGACTTTAAGAGTAACTGATGTTATTTAGAGATAAATGTTAAGATTTACCTTGTAAGACTATGTAATTAAATCCTTCATATATTTTGGTTTCAATATTATTTTGGAGTACCTTGAAAAATTTTATGGATAGATGTTTATTGAATGGTCTTTGATGAACTTTGGGTTTTGTTGGACAAATTTTGGAGATTAAGAGTAGTTTTTCTTTTTGTAAAAGATTGTCCTTTTGGGGATTATCTGATCTTGTACTAACCATTTTGGTTTTGGTCTAAAGACATGGGAAATATATAGTTCTCTTTTGTGGATTAGGTGATTCTCTAGAAGTTTATTATAGCACTCTTAATGTGAACAAGTCAACCTAAATACTCATATTTTGGAGAAAATATGAGTTTGTGTAAGAAATCTAGTAAGAGATGAAAGTATAAACGACAAGTAAGTATGTTTCCTTATGATTTAGTTAAACTCATAAATAAATTCCTCAATGAAAATTAACCTAAAATAAAAACGTTGTCTGTTAACTTTTCCTACTGGGGAATCAAATACCATTTAACCCATCACAAGTTTGTGATTTTTTGGTGGAAAACTTTCTCCTAAACATGTTTTCTATCACTCTCCATCAGAACTTGACCCTTTGTTTTCTCTTCCATATCCATGTTTTCCTACATGGAATCCTAGTATGGGTAACTCGAGTGACCTTTGTACTTCTCTTTCTTTCTTTTAAAGTGACAGTTTAATTGACTCCTTTTCCGATGTGGGGCTTTCAATGAAGTTTCCGAGCCCAATTTTAAAATTGTGAGGATGTAATTACCAAAAGGGGGGAAGGATGTAACATCCTAGGTAAATAAAGAATATGAAATTTTCATATTTATCAATATTTTTGAATAAAATTTTATTATTATTTTAAAGGGAATGCTATGTTCGATGGAGTACCCAATACGCAACAATGAGTTTCTTTGAAATATTACACTGCACACTAATAATATAATATTATTATTTAATATGGTAGTTAATGCCTAGTCGTTGTAATGGTGTGAATGAACAGAACTAACTAAAAAATGATTATATGTGTTTGTTAATTTTTTTTACATTTATCCAATAAATGTCAGAGGCTCAAAATGTGAATGAATTCAATTTTAAGCATAGATATTCTAATATTCATTAAAAGGTCGATTAACCACCTTTTGATGGCGAACCCTTTTTAAAACTACTTTTTGCCAATTTTATATGTTATATTTTAAAAAATAAAATCCTTCTTTAAAATCGGGATATCAAAATGTACTTTGTGTAAATTTTTGTTATTTTTCCGATAAAATTCATTTTTTAATGAATAGAGAAGAATGATGTATTTTAATTCAAAACCTCTTTTTAATCTAATTTATTTATATGGTTATATTATATTTTTAATTTAGTTAAAATATGTTTTTAACATTTAATCCAATGGTGGTCATTGGAATTAATTTCACTTTGAAATTGGATATAAACAAGTGTCAATCTTTTGATAGATATTGTTTCTTAAAAACACGCTATTTGTTTTGACAGCGGGAATTAATTATAAAATTAATTAATTAAAATTATATGTTTTGAATTTATTAAAATGGACATCATTTTTTAATTTGGAATATCAATTTTACTTTAGATAAATTTTTGGTATTTTTCTGACAAATGTTCATTTTTAATGAATAGTGAAAAATACTGCATTTAACTTCAAAACTGATTTTTCATCTAATTTAATTATATAGTTAGATTATAATTTTAATTGGTTTTAAATTGTAATTGAATTATTTTTTTATCACTTAATACAATTTTATTAATTTGATGTAATTTTACTTTTCAATTGGAGGTAAAAACAAGCCAATCTTTTGATAAATTTTACTTCTTAAAAACTCATCTTTGGTTTTGACAACGGGAATTATTTTTAAATTAATTACTGAAATTTCTATGTTTGTAATTTGGTAAAATGGATTCCATATTTGGAATCAGAAGTTAAAAATTATTTAATTAATAATCTTTTTTTTGGACATTATGAATGGTAACGACGGCAATTATCTTTAATTATCGTGATTAATTAGTAATCGAGTAGTTAAGAGTAATAAAATAATATCATAATAATACAAAATTACCCATACATGTGTCTTAATAATATATTTTGAGTCATTAATGACCATGGGATTCCTTTTTCAAATTTTGGGACCCCATGGAATCACTTTAGTGTGATAGTGACCTTTCATCATATTATTTTTTAAAGAAAGGAAAATATAACCAAAGTATGTATCACCTAAGTAAAACAATTTTAGTTTTGTTTATATAAATGATATCTTTGACTATAAATATTCATTGGAAAGATAAAAATATTTCCTACATCATGTTAGTTTTTTATAATTTTTAGAAATTAAATAAATAAATTTATTTTGAGACACCATGATGATGCATTGATTACCTCATTAATGAACAATTTTAAAAATGAAAAGATAAGGTAAAATCTAAGACTTAAACTTGTAAAAAACCTATTGGATGGGTGGGTTTCGAACCATTATTACCTTATACTTTAAATATATCATTGTGGGACCTTTAAAATCCGAAAAAAAAAATTATAATAAAGTAACATTTCAAGACCTTCCAAAAGTGACCCTCCTCCCTCTTATAAAAGTAACCCACCTCTACCCCCTTAACCACACCTCTCAATACATTGGATCATCCAACATTTGGTCATATTATCTCTTCACATCCCTATCTTACTCCTAGAAGACTCACTTTGGTCAGAAGTCTTTCCAAGGAAGCCTTTGGCTCAAATCAAAAAGAGTTACCCGATTTAAAGGTAATGTCTTCTCTTATGTTCTTTTATTTTATTTTACTCCTCCAACCCCCTAAACTCTTTTTATTACTTTATTTTGTAACAAAAACAGTATATTAAATATACTATTATGTTTTTATTAGAATAATTTGAGCTTCACTTACACATACCTCCATTTAATGGATGAAGAACATACTATTTCTGTGGACGGAAAACTACTACCTCATGAAATGATGATTATTCAATTATCTCCTACCACCTTTCATGGTGTCCATTAAGATGTCATTGTATTTATATATGATATATATTATGTTTATGTTTTACTTATGCCTCTTTATTTTTCTTTTATGGCATAACTTTATGGTTTCCATGATAGGTAAACGCGATAATTTCATTTTAGGAAGTGAGGACCACCGCCCCCTCAAAGTGATATGACTCATTCATGCCATATGTGAAACGTATAAAGGATAGAATTTTTGAAATTATGAAACATATATAACATATATATTATAATTTAATTATAATATACCTATGTATCATTATTTTTTCATTCCATTAAAGTATGAAATATAAATGAAAGTAGCGTTCATGCATACGTACGGCTTACCGTCTCCATGAACGGTGCATTTCATTTCTTATCTCCAAATTTTATGTACTATTATAAGTACATATATATAATGGATATATATGATATATATTAAATATAAATTATGAATATAATTCTGTATTTAATGAACTTGGGACCACATGAACATCATGTAATTATAAGAAGTCCATTTTTTGACTCATGTACCGAACATCGACAAAAATGTCTGATATGAACTCACATAATTAACTAATTATTATAACATTATAATATGTGATATGAATTGAATAATAAAATTTAAATGAGGTCCTTAATCAATTATAAATTGACCAAAGTTTATTATTCAGGAATATAAAGAAACGAACAAGACAATTCGGACTTGAGGTAAGGGATCCTACCTCTCTTTCTTTTTAAGTACTATCTTTTATGTCATTCCTTTTAAGATCATATTTATTATGTTGGGGGATGTTATTTTATATTACTATTACTGTACTTTTTATTTTTATATTATTAGAGACCCTATTTTATCTCATCAATCCATTTTTGGAAGTTTTAAGTGGCGTCGTTAGGCTACCGAATTTTCATAATGGGATTTCTTATCTCACTTTTAATTCTGTGAGGTTTCCATTGTTCACCACTTATTTATTGAATGTGGTGTATTGTGTACTAAAATTTCATATATATTATCATGATTCTATTTATATTCATGGTATTTTGTGATTCATTTGGTGTTTATTATCCTTTGGTCATACGACTCGATTTAATACAATAAGGTAAGGGGTTTTTATCTCACTTTTTATTCCTGTGAGATTCATGCTATATTTGTCACTATCTCCTTTGAGTGGTGTATGTACTGCCCATTATTATACTCTTTGTGTAATATACTTTCATTTATTGGTATTTACATCAACATTTTATGGTTCTTCTTTCATGGGGTGTATGTTTCGTAAGTTACCAAATCGGTAAGGGAACCTTTCACCCTCCTCTTTTTAAAAGGCTTATTTTTGTTATGTATTTTAATTCACATCTTATTATGTTGGGATATATTATTATATATCATTATTGATGTAAAGTTTATGTCTAAGTGATGAGATACCCTTTTTATCTCTCATCATCTCATTTTCTGAAGTTTAAAGTGACACTGTTAGGCTGTCGAATTTTTGCAAGGAAACTTCTTAATCCAATTTCAATTATTTGGGTTAAACATCTACATCTTGATTATGTCGTGCTATGAATATGTGTGGATGACCTCTTATTGTTTTAAACTTAATATCCACTTATCTTGGGTGTATTTATATTTTTCACACATAATAACGTAATTGATTTATCCTTAATCTAAGGATACCGTCTTTGTAAGGGACTTCATCTCAATCTTTTTCATTGAGGAATATTTTCATTTATACACAGTATTCTTTTATACGGTCTATAAACCCCTTTGACTTTTAATTTTATTCAAAAGGAATATTTCCTCTACAAAGACTTTTACTAAATGACAAAAATTATGTTTTTTTAACGTGTGCGGTGACAACGACCTTTCCACCGCCGCGAGTATTATTTGGTCTTTGGATTCCTCAACAAGCCATAATGTTTTAAAAGAAAATAAATACCATATAATCTTTTAAATATTTTGGTATTGAAAATGATTTTGATAAAGGATTATTTTATGTCAATATATTTAAATTATATATTTTTATTGAAATGTTGAAATGTTATCATTCCTTTATATTGGTTTTATGTGTTATGATTTTATTATGGTACTTGGAAATTTGATAGTTGGTTACGTGATAAACCAAATTATGGGTGGTGCCGTGAAAACCAGGATGGGTGGTTACGTTATAACCTCTAATGCATTGGGTATGGAAGTCGGTCGTATGGCTATTCCATTTAGTGACTTGTGTGTAAGTCGACCGTATGGTTATTCCATTTAAGTATGTTTATGTCCCAAGTTACCATTATATGTTATGTGTTCTTTATATGGGTTTTATGGTGATCTTTTGGTTACAAAATGGTAATCAATGATCTTTTATTTAGTGAAGAGTTTTTACTACTTCATAAAGGTGAAAAGTATTACTTATGATAAAGTATTCATGATTTACTTATTGTTTTGAAAAACTAACAGTTTCCCTTCTTTGTGTATCTCTTACTGAGCTTTTTATGCTCATACCAAGTTTTTTAAATGTTTTTCACCAGACATAAAGTGGAATAGGGTCAAGGATGGGATCAAGGAAATGTCATGTTGCCTAAAACATGGAACTAGACATGTTTATTTTTAAGAGTTTTTATTTTATGAAAAAAATGGAAACTGAGTAGAAGTGTCTACTTTGTAATATTTGAGATGTAATAGTTATGTCCTAATTCTATAAAACTCTAAACCTAAAAAGATCCTCAATGTGAATTATTCATTTTATTCATGATTATGTAATGTTTTACATTTGGGTCCTTATAGTTGTTTTTTGGGGTCACCAAGATCATACCATCTATTATTGTAGTTTAGGGTCTTTTATCTCAGACCTACTATTGACGTAGTTTAGGTTATTTTTCTCATACTTTCTACTACTGTGGTTTGGGGTGTTTTATCTCAGAGCTTATGTTGCTATATTTTATGGTCTTTTACCTTAGATCTTATACTTATAGTAATATTCCATTCAAGAATTAATATTCCCCGTGCATTTTAGAATCATTTGGTAAGGAAATATTCTTTTAATTTTAGCATCATGAAGTAAGGACATAAATATGCTATGTAGTTGAATCTAAGACATAATAATGTTTTTTAGTTCAATGACTTGTTGTTGAGACATAATTGGAGAATATATGGAGTATGGGGAATATATTCCAAGGATGAATTAGAATACCCTAAGGTGCTAATTTCCACCATGGTGTTCACAAGGGTCATGAGGATTGGAGTTCCTTTCATGCAAGGAGGATATTCCTCTATTAAGTATGTCAAATCCAATATGCATCGATTACATGGACAAATATAGGTGTCCCTACTCCATTTCAAGGGAAATAAAATATTTTTGATGTGGTATTATTGGATTGTGATATATTAGGTTATCTTTGTCTGCATAGATAGTTTGAATTTTTTTTGGTTAATTCATAACCCGAAAGATCAAATCAATGAATATGGAATGGGGAAAAAATATCAGGGATGACCCACAATACCTTTAAGTGTCAAGTTCTACCATGGTTTTACCTAGAATCATGAGGATTATAGTTCCTTACTTGTATGGAGGAGATTCCTCTAGTTTATAGGTCAGGTCCCTTATTCATTATCCCATAGTGATTACATGCATGGTCATGTAAAGGGAATCCCAACTATATTCTGAGAGATTTTATAGATTTTTTAAAACTCAAACATCTAGAAAATAAATTGGGGTGTGGAGACATGAACTATCCTGAAAGATTTCTATCACAGATAGGAATTTTATATTATAAAGGGTAATCTTGGGCTCTACACCATGTTGTTTTGAGTTATGATTTTTGGTCCATCAAAATGTTTGGTAATAGTGTGTCTCATTCCTTCTTTGATAAAGGGAACAATACATGGTGATGTATCATTGAGGATATTGAATCTTGTAGAATATATTGGTTATATAGAAGATAAATATTTTTCCAAAGTTCTTGGGTTGTGAGGATAATGTGGGATAATTTTGTTAAGGATGACCAAAACACCCTAAGGTGATGTGTTCCACAATGGTGACTTTAGGGATCCCAAGGATTGGGAAGCCCTTTTTCTAAGGTAATGACACATTTGGTTGATGGCTAGGAACTCATATTCTAGAGCCATAAGCAAACATGAATAGTAAAAAAAAGGGTATCATGAAGGTGGTTATCATTTTCCAAGGGCCATGGAAGGTTTTTTAATGACCAGATGCACTCACATAAGGAGGTGTTATTTATGGAAAACTTAATAGTCAATAAGGGTTCTAGAACCATAAAATTTTTGTTACTACCTACTAATAAAATTATCATAAAGATGATATGTGAAAAATAATTACCATAACATTTTCCTACATTAGGGGATCCAGTGAGCATGGATCAAAATTTACTAGGGAAAAAAATGAGGCCCTATAAAATTTATGCCTCATTCATTTATGCTATCTTTTTTTTAACTCTAAAGATTAAGTGTTTAGAGAGTATAGACCTGAATTTTTCTTAGGTTGTCCTCAGCTGGTTTTAAACCTACCAAGTTTTTTGTCTCTTTCATTAGAAGTTTATAGTCTTACGATATGGACCATAAAAGAAATTTTTTTATGGAAATACAACTTTGACCAAAGTGCACATAGTTTATGGTAATGATTTACAAGGACCTTATACGAGGGGAATGTTTCACAACAGCCAAATTAGGAAACCCAGGGTCAAAAATAGTCAAAAATCCTTCAGATTGGGAGATAAAAATGTTAAAAATCCTAAATTGAGGTTCTTAGGTCATGAGTAATGATATTTTACAATCATGTTGGGATGAACCCGAACACCCTAAGGTGATGTGTTCTAATGTGGTGATGTCAGGATCACAAGAAAAAAATATCCCTTTAGGGCCAAGATGTCTTTGGTTGGTCAGTCAAATCCCTTTATGCATTAATAAAATCATCAAAATCATATATCTATTTTCCTTTCCAATGGTTTTGGATGGTTTTAAATAATTTAAGGCACTTGAGACATGAATTTTTATTTATAGAATAAGGGGAAAAAATGTTGATGGAAGCACCCCATACAGTGGTTGATGGGGGTCATGTTGTTTTGGTACATTGATAAGGAGTGATGATGGCTGATTTCCAGCACATTTTAACATCTTGTAGTGGGGAAAAATCTATTGTTCAGTTTAATGTCATTAGACAAGGATGTTTTCCATAAATTCTAACATTATGTGGTAATGATGTTTTCCATTCCTTACAGTTTAACATCATGTGGTATGTATGTGGTAACTAACATGAAAATTGAATAAGATATCCTTGGGGAAAAATTTTACTAGTTGTGGGAATTCAGATGTTGGTAGCATCTTTTATCCACACACATGGTTATTGGTGGGTAATCATATACCATTTCCCTTCTTCCACTGATTTATCATGTATGCAATCAAGCTGTATGTATATCTAACACATGCACAGGAAGAATTAGATTATATTACTTGGACCTACTTAAAAAGTGTTGTGTGATACTTTTATGGTCTATTCAATGTGAATACCCTTTTTTATGTAGTTTAACAATATGCTACTCTAACATGAAAGGGACCCTATGTATTTCTAACCCTTACACATGGAGGGGGTAAATTTTGTATATTGTGGCATGATTCATGATTGGATATCTAAGTGTATCTCCATATCCTATGAAAATAGGAATCATTCCATACATAATTCTTGACTAGGAAACTCACAATGTAGGTATTACCAATATGAATAGGGGTCATTGTTCCAGTTGGTTTTTATATATGGGAATAGTATTGAAAATTTAGGCATCACTATTTAACCTATGATAATAGGAATCAAGTCACGTGTTGTTCTTGGATGGGAAACTCTACACAATGGTCTGACCTATACATACAAGGGTTAAATGTTCCCATTGATTATTCTAGATAGTAATAGGATTAGAGATCTAGGATTGATTATAAATCCAATGGTAATATGAATTAAACCACACATTATTCTTAAATGGGGAACTCTCCACGTAGGTCTGACCCATACACAAAGGATGGAATTCTTCCCATTTACAGTTGTAGTGGGACCCAGGATTAGATATCTGAGCATCACTACATATCCTATGGTAATAGTAATCAAGGAATATATAGTTCTTGAAAGGGGGTGTGGAGGGATATCAACCCCTTGTATAGTAGTTTCATTGGGAAAGGTCCATTCTAATGTACAGTTTGTGTCATGAAAGAGACACTAATAATGGATTTTAACATCATCTGACAATGACTCATGGTGTACATTTTAATTTATTTCATCTAGTAAAATTATAGGTTTGTTGTGAACTGACATGTCCTAATCATGCAGGGAATCCCTTACCAAAATTATTAATCCCACGTGAGTTATGATTAGTGTTAGAAACAAGGAATAATAGGGTTTCTTTCATCAAATAGAGGAAATTAAGGGAAATTATATGGATATTTTTTAGTATGTAGTGGTTAGTCTATTACATAGGATATAGGAATCCCTACATATATACTTGGAATGAGAATCAAGTTGTACATATTTCTAGGAAACTGTTCAGTTTAGTGTCTTTTAGTGAGGACATCAGTTGTGAAATTTAACATCATTTAGCAAGGAAAAGATCCATGCATTTTAACATCATGTGGTAAGGATGAAGGATACTCAATATGAAAAAACAATTATTGAGCATTGTTTAAAATTATAATGTATTATGAATGAGAAAAATATATTATGGCTACACATAGGATTTTTGATCAGGGTGTCAAATTTGTATCCTTTAATGGTAAGAATCATTACATGCGTAGTTCATGGATTGAGAGATTATCTATATGAATTTGAGTCTCACAAAAGGATGAGGTCCCTTCATTTATCCTTTTCATAGATCCATCTCATGTTCGTTGAATATTCAGTGAGATGATGCTTCATGTGCAATTTAATGTCATGCGGTTAGGATGTCTTCCTTGAAGTTTAGTGTCATTAAATAGGGACATCTTCCTTATGGTTTAAATTCATGTATTCAGGATATATTGTTTATTTTAACATCGTTCTCCCAGGATGAAAATAATGCTCGATGTTATTTATGATATTTATTTCTTAAGAAACCTCACATTGGAGTGGGATGATGTATTTCCTTCCATTGTGGACAATGATTAAGGTGCATTAGAATAGATCTTACATAAAATGTAAGGTCATTCCTAGTTGGGTTCTTGCTCTATAGGATTTTCCCCAGTATTACTGGGGTTCTAAGAGCTAATACTAGTTCTTGTTAATGGAATTAATGGAGAAAATCCTTTTTATTGAGGGAATGTGTGATCTGATTCTGATGTACATTGATGTTTTGGAGTTTTCACAACCTTTTCATGTTGAGAAAATCCAATTCATCCAAACACTTTTTCAACTACTAATAATTTTATAGTTTTCCATATATTTCTATTTTTGGGAAGTAAAATGGACTTCTATAGGTAAAACTACCTTGGTTATATAAACGAATAAATATATAGGTTCTTATATATCAGTATGTATGGCAGTATGGTAGGGCCATAAAGCATGGAAGATCTTGGTTGACCAGGACCTCTTATCCTTATTCACCATCTTCTGGAGGATATTTAATAGTGTCTTATTGGAGGCCTTAATCTATTTTTTTGTCTCTACATGATCAAAGGATGAATTCTTGGACTTGATGTTGTAGTCCTGCTAAAATTTCTTCAACTCAGTAGAATAGAAGTTTGTTTTTTTGTCTATGTTTATTGTGTGAGGGACCCCAAATCTAGTGATGATATTAGACTCAATTAATTTTATAACATTAATCATCCTGAAGTCCTTGAGGGGTATCGCCTCAATGCATTTGGAATTGATGTTGGTAGCAATAAGAATATAATTAAATTGATTACTTTTTGATGGGGTATGTCTCCCCACAACATATATTCCCCATATAGAAAATGGATATGAATATTTAGAAATATATAGAAATTCTGGGAGCTGATGGATGAAGCTTTCATGAATCTGTAATGAATGATATTTCCTGGTGAACTCTGCATAGTCTTTTATAGTTTTTTTCCAATATTAACCCAACCTCCTGATTTTTTGTGAGTGTTTGGTCCTAGACTGATGTGTTTATCATGAGCCTACATGGATTTATTCCATTACTTTGGGAATATCTACTTCTTCTATGAATCTTGGATTATTCCATCAAATCCTCATTTGTAGAGGTATTTTTCCTCATTTCGTCCATCCCAAAGGGTAAATTTCACTACTTAGTGCTGATTATATTACCTTATAGGTAATTTCATCAAAAGAGTTCCATTTTAGAGATAATAAAATATTATATTCATCCATCTAAGGGTGGATATCGGTTCATCATGCTCTGGGTGGTGTTGATATGATTGATTTATTTCATGTCACGGATGATGTCAGATGACACTATCCTTCAGTGTGTGATGCTCAAAATCACTTCACTATGATCTGGGTTAGCTAGAACTATAGCATACTTAACCAATGCATCGATATAATAATTCTTTGACCAAGGTACATGATGATATATGGGTTCAAAAGGGAGTTATAACATCCCTCCCATGACATAGTTGGTGAGAGGGGCTAATTCTTCCTTTTTGGTAGAATATTCCCCATTTATCTTCATTATCACTAAATCTGAATCCCCTTTGATTATTTGGTTGATTTTTTACAACTTTAGGTCTAGTTTCAATCCAATAATGAGTTCTTGGTATTAATCCACATTATTTTTGTAGCCTTCAGATAGTGAGAAAGAGTTGGGTAAAATTTCTTTGTCTAGAAAAAAAATACAATATCTAATCCTACCAAATTGAGCCTCAGGTTTTCTATTCTCTTATTGATAAGACTTTGGAATGAACCATAAAAATGAATCTCCCATGTTTGGGGAGTGTTGTGGTCATATAAAACCTCTTCATATAGAAGTTCAATGTCCATTGGTGTACATTCTGGGGTGGTATATTCTAAAATGAAATCATATAGGTCCTACCATTTCACTAACATCTATGACACAAATTGGATGTCACAAAATAACTTCCCATCGGGCCAAACCCATAGTCAGAATAGTAAGTCCAAGTATATATAGGAGTTGGTTGAAACGATATAACATATTGATTTCATGGTGCTACAAGTAGTCCCTCATCTTTTATAATACAAAGATGAGTGAGAGGCAGTTCTTCTCGACATTAGAATATTGGGTATCAATACCAATCATATTTAGAATGAGGTAGTATATATTTTTATCATTCTCAATATCATTTTTATGTTCAAGGATAATGCTTAGTGATCATTCCATAGAGTACATATATAAGATGAGTTCATTTCCATCCACTAGTGATGTTAAGACATGTGGTTATGGAATGTACTATTTAAGACTCTCAAAAGACTTTTTGGCAGTCCTCATCCCATTTATATGTGACAACCTTCCTCATTAACTTGGTGGATGGTGGAGATTTGTCATCTAGGTTACCTATGAAACACTGAATGTGACTGAGGTTCCCTTAGATCCCCCTCAATTATTTGATATTTTGAGGGTGTGATATTTCTAGGATTACAATAGTTTTTTTGGGTCATACTTAATATCATAGTGGAATAACATGGATCCAATGAATTTCCATAATGTTTCCCTGAAAGAGGACATTCATGGATTCATCTCCATACTGTGTTGTTGTAACTTTTCAAATATTGTTTGAAGATTCATGAGTTGTTCACATTTATAACATTATTTGACCACCAGTTCATCAATATAAAATGTGGATATTCATCCAATGAAGGGATTAAATATAATTTGAATGTTTCATTGATAATTACTACTCACATTCTTTAATACAAAGGGTATGAACTGATAGAAAAATATCACATGATTTTCTCTAAAGAAAGTGGATTCCTCATCTTCTGGGTCTGTCTTAATTTGATTCTACCCTGAATACACATCCATGAATTAAAGGTATATAAATCTAGTAGTTTCATTGATCAATAGTTCTATGATTAGAAATTAGAAATAATATTTTGGTAATTGTTGATTATGATATCTAAAATCAATATAGACCCTAATATTCACATTATTTTTGTATACATGGATGATGTTGGAGATCCATCATAGGTATTACACCTCCCAAAAAAATTGTCTTTGATCAATTTTTCAACTCCCGACTCTACATTAGTAGCATGAGTGCAGTGCATCTTACTGATCACCTATATGAATCATCAATGGTCATTTGGTTATCACATATGGTTTATAGCCACATTGGGGATCAATCTAGGAATTCATTTATAATTTCAAGAGAACACATATTGATGTTTCCTTATAAATCCAATGTATATCTCTTCATCATCGAGATTCATAGTGGAACATATCAATGTAGGTACTAGGTTTTTTCTTATCCTGGATTTGCCTATTTAATCCCATTGATGGTGGTTGAGATTCCCTACTCAAATGGGGTAGGGGAATTCTAGAGGTCATCCACTTCTTCTTCCATCTCTGGATATATAGATGAATTTTCAATTGAGTTCAACAATCTGATGACATCTCTTTCACTATCAAGATAAGAGAGACCATGGGAAGAGACATTTCCATCCCCTATTTCTAGATTCATTGAAGAGGGATTCTGTAGAATATTTTATTTTACATTTTAATAGGGGATAGATGGATCCTATAAATCTAGCATTAAATATACTATATCAATTATATTTATGGGTAGAACATAATTGATATCAAGCATACCCTAGGTATTTGAAGGGGTAGTCCCTCAAGCTTTAGGGTCTCCAACCTGTACATTTTCACTCACTCTTACTTTTTGACCTTCCCTTTTTTTGAAATCTGCCTCAGCATATGTAGCTTCGCAAAACTAAAGGGGGTAACATCGCTATATAGTATGTCAACCATCCTATTAATGGGGTATTTCCATCATTAAGGAAATATTAAAGGTACCAAAATATGGATATGAAGCCAAGGTTATTTGAGCAAGACATTATATATTGTTTCTTACTAGATAACCATGAACTCACTATTAGATGTGAGATTCCTGATCATAACATTGATATTTATCTTCCTAATAGGTCTTTTATTACTTTTATCATACCCTTTAATGGTTATATTTATGGGGAATAAATCCTCCTGCCCATATATAAAACATCAAAGGGTCTAAATCAGGATGAGTTTGATCCTAGAACCAGTTTACATCAGATCCCTTCAGATGTTGACATCATCAAGCTTTTTGAAAATATATAGGGATCTGATATTTCCCCTGATGACTTCTTTCTGATCTTTCTCTTTGAACAAGATGGTGACATGATATTTTTATATAATTATCTCTAATAAATAAAACCTAGATATAGATGATTCTATTTAAAACTTATATAGACTCTATAGGGATTCAATAAGTCCCTCTATGAGTTATTTTGAAATATGGATATCATCTAAGACAGAGAGTTTGGCAGGTACAACTGCCAACTATTTCTGAATTTTTTACTTTTGGGGTAGAGTTCATTACATACCAAGGTGCTGAAGAATTTGAGTTAGATAGGCCTGCTTCTTGTGAAGATTTTGGGGGATCATTTGCTACTGGTGGTGTAGGTCACTCCGGCCATTCCCATTATATGGGCTGGTCAGAAAATTGAAACTTTTCCATATGGTCATGTTAGAAGACTAGGCATAGATGACCAATGGAGAGACCAGGATACCTTGATGTCTCTGTTAGTCTTTTTGGAGTTCTTTCCCATGGTTCTCGGTTTCATATATGTCCTATCTGAGGATGTGGTTGATATATTAGTTATGATTGTGCCTCTTTTGTCCCCTGTACACTCATTTCCGACTCCTACTACCTCTGTATCCCTATTTAGGTATGGAGAACTTATACTCATGGTCATATTCATCATTAGATAAGGGTTATTCCAATTGTATTATTTTAAAAGAACCATAGATGAAATCATCATCTGATGAGGATTCCCCTTGGTGGGGAGGTTCCCATGCTTCTAATGTTGAATAAAAATTCTAAAAGAGTCAAAGATTTTATTGGATATGAATATAAATCTACCTTATTTTTATCTTCCTTTTTCTGAAGGTTATGTTAAAATTCAAGAGGTTCATTTTTTTCACCTCCCTAGGAGAATATTTTTTATAGGGATTCAAATCTATTATCTCAATGTGGAATGAGCTCGGTCGACTATATTTTGATTCATCCAACTATTGAACTTCTATCCATGTTTGGCCAGATATTTTGGCCAATAACATTTTTCATTTGACTAGATGATAGTTACATAATTAACATGTGTTAATAAATTTTCCATCATCACCTATAAGGAATATACCAGCCTTTTGAGGGATTCTTTGATGCAAAGTAATCCTAGATTGTATTAACCAACCTTCTATAGAAAGGGAAGTAGTAGGGGTGATTGGTAAGGTTGAACTTGTTTCAATTCCTAGGATGTAGAAGCTTGAGTAGGTTATTTTCCATGGATGAAAGGAAATAACCCGGACTTTCTCATTTCAAAAGGTGTATTCCATATTTATCTATCTATCAAATCTTAGGGGACCCTGATCTCTTTTCACTTTTATCCAAGGGTGATTTTTTTTCTACTACTTGATAGGAGGCACAAGATGGTTTAGGACTGTCTTGGGTGGTCTAATTTGTAATGTTATTGGTTTAATGGTAACAATAGAAATCTACCTTATTGAGCCTCTTCCCCTATGCTTAAGGATGGTCCATGATTTAACTTTGGTATATTGGATGAAATCTTCTAAAAATCATTTCATTTATTCAAATTCATGGAATCTTCCTGGATCTTTCTTTAGGTCTAGGGGTGTATATAGATCATCAAAGATATTTCATCACAGAGTTACATCAATTTCTCTATTGAGGTAGGGATGCTAAGTGAATAGTATAAAACTTTTAATCTGGTTATGATGTCATAAACCCTCTCATTTTCGAATTGATTGTAGTTTGTTAGATCAGGAAATTTTATTTTCCTTAGAATAGAGATGAACTGGTAAAGGAATTAATGATTAAGGTCTTCCCATACTACAACATATCCTACTAGAAGGATACTATATGAAATAATTACTGACCCTATCAGAGCCTATACCAAACATATCACCTTGGTCACATCCTACTGATATCGATGACCCATCATTATAATGCATTGGGACATGAAGTGCATGAGATATGATTAAGGATATCCCAAGATATAAAAGGTGGATAAGGTATAATTAAAGAAATTTGGTTGGGGAAAAGTTCCATCCACACATTCGGGATGTGGATTCGTTTAGGTCTACATAGGTGCATGTCTCTTTTCCATGGATTCTATTTGAGTTTCCAAGGAATCAATGATGTTTAGCAGTTTTGGATGTACTACTTGTTGGGCCACCTCCCTCTTATAGGGAGTGATATGGGATTGATTAGTTGGATCTATTCTTTTATCCAACTAATTCTAGATCCATGTTAAGACTAAATGATCTCCCATGTATGAGAGAGGTCGTCGCTATAATGGAGTGAACCTGTGATCATCTTCAACATCCTCATATATATATACTAGCTACCTATATCAGGAGCTGATCTACCACTCAAATGACTCTCTTGTAGGAATATCATGTCTTTCTTAATGTATAGGAGGATTGGTAATTATCTCATCCCAAATAAAATACTGAGTGGGAATTTTTCCCCTGAGTAGCTCCTCATTGAGTTATCTGAGATTTTGTATATCATTCCAGTATTACGTCAACTTCTCCACTGAGGAATTAATTTTAGATATTTTGGGTGATGATTGGTATATAAACACTTATTTCTCATTATCATTGGTATTTTTCTATTGTAGAGTTGGAAACTTAGTATTCTAAGTATTCGGGTGTTATATTGTCCATTGGTTTTGCCTACATGCAACCTTAGTTGGTTATTCCAGTTCACTCTCCTCTCAAGGTAGGTTTTCTATATTGTGTACCTCAATATTTATGTCTTGATCTACATTATATATTATTCTAATGGTTAATTCATTCACAGAGGTTTATTAGGAAATTTTAGTTATCCCATTACCCTTAACACAATAGGGTGATTCTTTACTACTTTCATCAAGGTTGTTTTGAAGACCCCTAGATATGTTGACCTTTATAGCGTGCACCACCTAATGGCTTTTATTTCCTTTGTCATAAATTCCTCCCATACCGGCCTACGAGTAGTATACCTGAGAGAGTTTCTGGTTGTGCTTGATAAAATGGAACCTAATAGAAATGGTTCATCTTTTAAAGGGATGAATGGATGTTATGTTGACCGTCGATATTTTCCTACCAACCTGGAGAAGACTGATTCCCTCTTTGGTGATGATGATGTTGAAAATTGCCAAAGAAATATGGGTTGGAGAATATTCAGAGAATCCATTCTCACTTTTTGATCCTACTATTGGGGATATGAAAATTACATTCAAGTATTTGATGACTTCTATAATGGGCATTGAGATATAAATTCCCTAATCCCTTCAGTATGGGGTTGATTCGGAACCACTGTTGATTTCCACAAGACCTTTTTGGGGGTGTGATGTACCTGGTGAGGGTTATTGAGAAAAAAATATCACTTTCCATGTGGGTTGGGTTTGGTTTGTATTTTTTTTATATGCCATGAATCCTCTCGGGGATTGATGATCCAAGGGCTGGAGGATGTGGTAAATATTCTCTAGCCTTGTGAGTTTGGTTCTCTCCTAGACCACTGTTATAGCATCTATATTTGAGACCTATTTTATTTGGCACAACTATGCTCGTGTATGAGTTTGGTGTGATGGAATCCCCTGATGGGAATCATTTTCTATGGTATGCTTTCAGGTTGTCCAAAAATTCATCTTCCATGTATAAAATACATTCCAATTGTTTTGAGGGGTCCATTTCAAAGATCTATTGGTGTCTCTTGATCAGGCTTTCATGACACATCAAATTGATAGTTATTTAAAGAATGTTTTGTAGTCTAGGATAGACCCTAGTATGTCTCTCAAAGAGGGTTTATAGGTTTTGAGTGTGTATTTTTAATAAAAATTACTAAAATAGGGGGTATTTTTTAAAACAGATTCAAGAAAGTAACTAAATTTAAATGGTTATAAAGTTAAAAGATCAAATGGATTTTGAAAAATATGAGATAAATAAGTGATCATTGCTAAGTCACTATAGAACTTGAAGAGTTCCTCGTTCTTAATTTATTATTAAGTTTTATTGTAATCCTTTTGTTGAGGGCTAACCAAGATCTTGGGTACCCACAAGCCTCTTAAAATGATGTGATTATAACTAATCCTTAACATAAAAAGTGTGTAGTCATGTTACAACCCCTTATCATGCATTATGGTTTTTAAAGGAACATTTAAATCTCAAATGTTTGGGAAAAAAGGATTCTTATGTTGTCCAGTCAGAACAACACAAGACTCACACTTAAAATCGCACACCAATTGGTTATGAAATAAAATGTGTTTCAAATAAATGCATTAAAACAAGTTAAGATACATATGAAAGTACAATTAAAACCATAATATATACCAAACTAGTATAAAATTATGTGTCAAAACTTCATCTTCAAGTGTGTATCTCCCTCACAATGATCATCCACTTCTTAGCTCGACATCAGGAGGATGAGGAAGCTTGGGTGGAACTCCTTCTTCATTCTTGATCCCCCTATGAGGATAGGGGACTCCAGAATATCTATGATGAGGAGGAGACTCCTCCAGGACTTCAAAATGGAAAATCATTTCTTTTGGTTCAAAATTGAAAATGAGGTTCCCTTGTTTCCCTTTTATATCCAAAATGGAAAGTGGTTTTGAGCACCCATTTTTTGTGATACCATTGAGTCCTAGTTTTGGGTTATTATATGGAATTATATCGACTTAGAAAAAAGAGAAAAGTTGTTGTACACTGTCTTGAATATCACCATGTCAAATCTGGTGTCCATTGAATATCTACAAATGGATATATAGTCATAATATCTAACCAAACATCTGACTTCATGCAGATTATGTCTCTTGGAAAAAATGATTCGGATGGGACCCTTAATGGACAAATGAGGCTTTGGTTCCTTGAGATTAGTTTTATCCGATGAAGTTTTGGATCTACCACAAAACTTCGGCCCATTTGGAAAAATGGATTTCACTAAATGTTCAAAATAGTGGATAGATGTCATTGGCCTCCCATGCAGTTTGGCCCATTTTACTTCTAGATCATCTTCGGGGCCTCCAAATCATCTACACCTACAATTAAATAATCAAAACAAGTAACATTACCCTTTTTAACTATGATAAACACAAAATAATTTAATCAAACATGATGTTTAATTTTTTATTATTTTGATAATTTTCAATATAAAACTAGTTTAGCACAGTGGTGTGAGGTTAAAAATGAAATAGTGAATCGTTACATGATCACACCACCACACCCAAACATTTTCACTCCTATTAAAAGCCATATTTCCAAAAATTATGCATGTAGATATTTCCAACATCATAAATATTTAAAATTAAATGAAAATTTAATTCTTGATAGAAATGTGATCAAATCAAAAATCACACTGAGGAGTTATTCTCAGTGATCATGGAAAATGACCTCTCAAAAATTTTATCCAAATGAAAATTCAAGAGACGCATAATAGAGAACAAAGAAAATAATTCAAAAGTTAATTATGTCACTAATTATCCACATGTGTTTGTGTCATGACCATTTCATTCTATTCTTTCCACTTTCTATTGAGTAAATATAAGTTATTTTAACATTTTTATACTTAAATGATCTTTTCCACTAAACCTACCCTACATCCTTTATAATCAAATTTCAAGACCCACTCACTTATGCATTCCCAGAATTCAAACCATAAGCTCTAAACCTAGATATCCCCATAAATTTTACATTTCATAACTCCCCTCATTTGTTATTATTTTTTGAAAATTTTCACTTGAAACAAATCTCACACTCTTCTTCAAACCCTCATTTGATCTCCTCACAACACTAATTGTAATAGTTATAAAAAGATCAAAAGTCAATAAAGGGTGGTTTTTTACCTTCCTAATATACAACCTCATTTTTGTTTTTTTTAGGGTGTACAACAGTCAGATAATAGGTACACATGAATAGGTCAATCTGCAATGATAATTAAGTAGATCGAATATGGAATGAACTTGTGGAAAAATGATTTTGGAAAGTAGAGAAAAATAAACCTAACTTATATTTACATTCCATTAAGTAATAAATTTTCACACTTCATGGTTGGGTGAAAAGATTTGTGGATAGATTAAGTGAAAAAAAATCTCTTAAACTATTCAAAAAATGGTACCATTATTATCAAAGGTTTTGAAATGATAAAATCATTTATATCATCGAAAAAGAACTAAATTTCAAAAAAAATCTCACCATGGTATTGAATTATTTATGAAATTCACATTTCATCATTTTTTTTTTAATTTTAAAATAACATGAAATACATACATTCCACATGAATTTTCAATAACTTCCATGATTAAATGGGAATCATTTTCCATGATAAAGTGGGAATAAAAAATAATATTCCAGCACAAAGGTGAGGGGGAGGGAAAGGGGGGAAAGTAAAAATACTATTCATCCATCAAAAAGGTGAAAAAGAAGAATGATGATGAAAAAACTTAACTAACCCAGGAATATACACACACCCCCTCACATAAAGTGTGCAGTGTACTTAGTGTAATAAAAGAGAATGTGCGAAGGAAGAATAATACATGGTGAGTGTCATTCATAGATTGCTTCTTGAAACTGGAGTTCCTCAATTGGGGACTCAAGAATGGATTCATGGAAGTGCTTCAGCCGCTTCCCATTGATAGTGAAGGTTTTCTTGGTTTCATTATTTTGAACTTGGACAACACCAAATTGAGAGACATTAGTAACAGTGTATAGTCCAAACCAGTGGGAAAAAGATTACCTGGATGCAACTTCAGCCTTGCATTGTAGAGGAGGACCTTCTACCCAGTGTGGAGCTAACAATGAAGGATGAGATAGTCATGGGGATCAGTGGTTCTCTCCTTATAAATATGGGTGTTCTCATATGAATCTATTCTCATTTCCTCCAGCTTTTAAATCTGAAACTTCCTTTAATCACCTACACCAGAATGATTATAATTTCATTTTTTAATGGCCCAGTAGGCCTATTTCTCTATCTCAATAGGGATGTGACAACTCTTTCCAAACACTATATGATATGGTGACATGCCAATAGAAGTTTTTAATGTAGTATGGTAAGCCCATAAGGAATCATCGTGTCTAATATTTCAATAATTTATATTAGTTTTAACCTTTTTTCATGAATTTTTTTTACCTACCTAATTGATACCTGAGCTTGAACATTAGTTTATAGGTGATATGCAGAATACACTCTTTTCCCAACCCCATACTGATACAAAAGAGATTGCATTGTTCTATTGTAGAAAACGAGAACCCTGGTCACTAATGATGAACCTAGGTAATCCAAACCTATAGAAGATTTGGGTTCTAAAAAACTCCACAATTATCTTGGAATCATCTATCCTTATAGCTCATGCCTCTACCCATTTTGAAACATAATCCACTACCATAATAATGTACAAGTTCCCAAATGAATTGGGGAATGGTCCCATAAATTCAATTCCCCAAACATCAAAAATGTCATGGAAGATAAAGGGTTGTTGTGGAATATCATTTCATTTAGAGAAATTTCCCATTCATTGGAAATGAGGAAAAGATTTACAGAAGTCATGAGAATCTTGAAACAATGTGGGACAAAAGAGACCATAATCAAGGACCTTGTAAAAATTCTTTTGGGGACCGAAGTGGCCCCCACAACCAAGAGTGTGGCAGAACCTAAGGACGGACTGAAACTCACTATCGGGAATATAATGCCTGAGGACTTGATCCCTACATTTTCACCAAAGGTACGGTTCATCCCAAATATACAAATGGGACTCATGTTTTAGATGGTTGTCTGAGATTTTATTGAAATCAGTAGGAATACAAGATGATACCAAATAATTTACAATTTATGTATACTAGGGAAAAGAATCTTTCACTCAGTACAATTTATCATCTGGAAACATGTCATTTATGGGAATATAGGGTAATGTGTGAATGTAAGAGGATTGGTGAATCATAATAATATGGTCAGACACCATATTCTCTTCTCATTTTTTATCTTTAATTTCTAAATTGAATTCCTAAAAGAGTAGCATCCAGCGAATGAGATGTGGTTTGGATTTTGGTTGCTTAAGAAGATATCAAAGGGTTTCATGGTCTGAGAACACAATGACTTTAGACCCCAAAAGATACAAATTGAATTTATCCAAGGAAAACAAAATGGAAAGAAATTACTTTTCAGTTGTGGTGTAGTTTGATTCTGTAGGGTCCAGTGTACGTGAGGCATAGACAATGATGTGTGGAGCTCGATTGACCCTTTTTTATAAGACTTCCCCAACTGTATAGTTATAGTAATCACACATGATCTCAAATGGTAAATCCCACTGAGGTGGTTGGATTACCAGGGGTGAAATGAGACTCCTTTTTAATTTATTAAAATATTCCTCACATTATTTATCAAAAAAAATTCCTTTTCTTTTTGGATCAATTAAAAGAGGGAGGGTGCAATTTTACTAAAGTCATGAATGAAATGACGGTAAAATCTATCATGAACTAGGAAATACCCCACATCCTATACATTTTTAGGTGATGGTAAGGAAGAAATGACATCCACTTTTGATTTATCTACTTGGATACCTTCCCCGGAAATGATGTGTCCCAAAACTATACCTTTTCACACCATGAAATGGCATTTCTCATAATTTAATATGATATTATTTTCAATATAGTGACACAAGACTAAACCAAGACTACTCAAACATTCATCAAAAGAGGATCCATAAACAGTGAAATCATCCATGAATACTTCAATGAAATTCTCTAGGTAATCAAAAAAATACTAACCATGCATCGATGTAAAGTACCCGGAATATTGCACAGAACAAATGGAATCCTCCTATATATAAATGTTCCAAAGGGGTATGTAAAGGTTATATTTTCCTAATCCTTGGGGGAAATATGGATCTGAATGTATCCAAAATACCCATCAAGAAAATAATAATGGGACTTCTCTTCTATCCTCTCTAGTATTTGGTAATGAATGCCAATGGTAAATGGTCATTCCTAGTGTTTTGGTTTAATCAGATATAGTCTATTCAAACACACCAACTATTATTCACACGAGTTGTAACCAATTTATTATTTTCATTTTTAATTACCTTCAGACTAGTTTTTTAGGAACCACATGTACTGGACCGACCCATTAGCTATCAGAGATGGGGAAAATGATTCTATTATCCAATAATTTTGTTACCACCTTTTTAACAACATCTATGAGGTTTGGGTTAAGTCTACATTGTGACTACCTCACTGGTTTATCCTCCTCGTTTAAGAATATATGATGTGTAAAAATTGATGAGCTAATACCAAGAATGTTAGCAAGTGTCCATCCCAAATATTTTTTATACACCCTCAAAAGTTTAAGTAGTTTCAATTCATGCTCAAGAGGGAGTGAACTAGCAATGATGACAGGAAACTTGTTTCCATTCTAAAGATATGAATATTTTAAATCTTGAGGTAGATGTTTTAGTTCCAATTCAGGTGGATTTTATATTGATGGGAGTGTGTGTGAAAGTGAGAGGTCATTAATCTCATCTAACTGCTCAATGGAATCATCCTTAGATAAGGAATGAGATTTTACAAGCTTAGAAGTATCATCGATGGTCATGTGATCCTCAGTGTTCAAGAAATCATCAATTAATAAACATACATGACCATTTTCTAGACAGGTACAAAATTATATACTTGATTCATTTCCTAGTATTTCAATCAATGATGAGAACTCATAAAGGGGTTCAGGGTAATGAAAATAAGTGTTTTCAAGGTAAGGGGTACATCAATTGAATTAATGGAAGGAGAGTAATGTTCTTCTGAGGGGTGCTTCATGGAATGAAGGATGTTGAAGTGGAAAATTTCACCACCAATATCCATAGATAATGTAGCATTGTGGACATTAATTATGGTTTTGTAACTTTTTAGGAAAGGTATCTCCAATATAATTGGGGAATTTCCATTTATCCTATCATCTTCCATTTTTAGCACATAAAAATCAGCAGAAAAAATTAAAATTTTCACCCTCATAAGAACATCTTATAACACACCAAAGGGGTGTGCGGTACTCTGATTTTCTAGTTTCAAAACAATTACAATGGTCTTTAATTCCCCAATCTGCAATGAAGAGTAAATTAAGTGAGGAATCACATTTATAGAGTCACCTAAATCAATCATATCATTGGAAAATTAATACTCCCCAATGGTTCATGGAATCGAGAATATCCTAGGATCATTGAATTTGGTGGGAAGTGATGGCTCTATCAATACTGAGACATTCATCCCCAAGATCACCATCTAATCACCTTGAAGTTTCCTTCCATGTTTACACATCACCTTCATAAACATGGTGTATCTTGGAATTTTCTTCACGACATCAATCAAAGGAATTTTAACCTGCACTTTTTTGAAAGTTTCCAATATTTCCTTATCAAGTTCAGTTTACTTTTGTTTTCTAGGTTGGGTGTCCCTTTGGGGAAATGGAGAGGAATGGTTAGACTAGGTGAATCATCAATAGACACATTCTTTCCTTTGTAAGGACTTCTCTCAGGACAAGGTTCAACCTCATTTGGATCATTTTCAGTGGTTAGGATGGTGGTTTCTTTATGAGAGGATGAATCTAATTTTGGGTTAATTTGGATTTTATGTTTTTTTCCACCCCTAAGGGTGATTTAACTAACATTTACATTACCCCTAGGGTTAACTACTAGTTGATAAGGTAGTTTACCCGACCCAGGACTTTGAATTCCCCCCATAGAGTTGTCTAGTTGGCCTAATTGGGATTTTAGGTCTTGTATGGAAGCTTGGGTGGTTTTTGGAATTGGATATTGTCGGCTTCCATTTGTTTCATCATATCTTCTTGGCTAGGATCTGTTTTTGGAGGGGGTTTTGGAATTTTCTTAATGGAATCAATCAATGGAATGTTAACCTACATTTTTTTAAAGTTTCCAATATTTCCTTATCAAGTTCAGTTTTCTTTTGTTTTCTTGTTTGGGTGGCCCTTTAAGTAAATGGAATAGTAATGGTTAGGATAGGTTACTCATCAATAGACACACTATTTACTTTGGAATGTATTCTCTCAGGACAAGGTTCGAGATTATATAGATCATTTTCAGTTGTTGGGATGGTGGTTTCCTTAGGAGAGGATGACTCTAATGTAGGGTTCATTTGGATTTTAATTTTTTTTCACTCCTAAGGGTGATGGCACTAACATTTCCCTTATACCTATAGTTAACTATTGTTGAGAATGTAGTTTACCCGACCCATGACTTTGAATTTCTCCCATAGAGTTGGCTAGTTTGTCTAATTGGGTTTTTATGTCTTTTATAGAAGCTTGGGTGGTTTGTTGGAATTGTATATTGTATGTTTCCATTTGTTTCATCATATATTTTTGTCTGGGCTCGAGTTTTGGAGGGGGTTTTTTGAAATCCTTTTTTTGTGGTTGAGGATTTCAAGGTGGTGGTGGATGACTACACTTATCCAATTGGTTCCATTGTTGTTGGGGTTTGTTTGAATACCCCCCCCCCCCCCTTCCAATAGGCTTGGTTGTATTTCCACCCAGGGTTGGATGGATAGTAAGGTTCTTTCCTAAATGGTTGGTTATAGGGGCATCTTGGAAAATTTTCCTCACAACTCCCAGAAGTTTCTCTCAATTGGGGGAATTGGCTAGAGTAGTGGGTGTTAAAATAATATATACCATAATTTATTGGAGGAGGAGATTGGGTTTCCCTTGGGAAAGAGCAAGTTGTCGAATAAGAATACTTACCTCTTCAAACTTCATGTCCACCTTCTTCTAAAATTCATTACATTGCACCTCATGGACACCTCAAATTTTTATAATAGACCATAAACCAAATTTTTTAGTGTTTTTCACCTTATTATCAATCAGGATCATTGAAATAATTGTGTTTTTATCAACTATTGAACCACTTATAGAAACATCAATCATATTTCAATCAATAGGAATTAAACCTCTATAAAAATACTCAATTAAAAGTTGATAACTTATTTAGTGGTGTGGAAATCTTGAAGATAAACTTTTAAAGCAATCCCAATATTCATGTAATGTTTCCCCTTTTGATTTACATATACCACATATTTTATTCCTTATAGTTTCAGTTCGAGAGGCTAGGAAATATTTTTCTAGAAAAAGGTGTTTCATGTCTGCCCAACCTCTAATTGGTGAATTAACAAAATACAACCAATCTTTTGTAGTGTCTTCTAAAGAAAAAGGTAATGCTCTAATCTTTACTTTTTATTAATCCACATTAGTAGTTATTAATGTAGAACACACAGTATGAAACTATTTTAAGTGCTTTTGTGGATATTCTCTAGAAAGTCCATGAAATCTTAGAAATAAGTGAATTAGACTGGATTTTAGTTCAAAATTGGGTTCATTGCCTTGCATTTGGATATCAACATCAAGAGAGGTTAGTTATTTTAATGTATAGTTATTATCAACCATGTTATGGAAGTTATGTTTATTTTTAATGTGATTTTAAGTTCAAGAAGTAAAGGATCAAGAAGAGTGTCGATGTTTTGTGTGTCATCCTTCAAAGGATTATCTTGTGTGTCTCACTGTCGCTGACGTAGGATCCTCCCCAATTCGGGTTCAAAAGGTGTTAAGTCTCCTGAAGTGGAATGCATCGTGCACCAAAAATATAAAATAAATAAATCATAACATAAAAATATAGGTAATTATGTAAGATAAAACAAGTAAATATTCACAAAATTTACAAAAAAAATATCAGAAACACGCACTAAAATCTGAATCACTCCCCAGAAATGGCGTCAAAATTTGATCGCCCTGTTATGACATGTCAAAATGATAGTGATTTAAAGAAAAATATTTATTCTAGTATAGATACTAGGTCGTATATCAAGGATAATTGAAAGGTTTTGACTGTGTATTTTTAATAAAATTTACTAAAATAGGGGTTGGTTTGAAAAAAGTTTCAAGAAATTAACTTAATTTAAAGAGTTATAAAGTTGAAAGACCATGTGGGTTTAGAAAAATATGAGATATATAAGTGATCATTTATAAGTTACTACAACACTTGAAGAGTTCCTCATTCTTAATTGTTTCTTAAGTTTTAGTGTAATACTTTGGTTAAGGGTTAACCAAGATCTTGGGTACCCACAAGCCTCTTAAAATGATGCGATTAGAACTAAACCTTGACATAAAAATCATGTAGTCATGTTGCAAATCCTTAGAATTATTTATGGTTTGTAAAGTAACATTTAAATCTAAAATTTTTAGGAATAAATAGGATTATTATGTCTTCCAATCAAAACAACATAATACGCACACATAAAATCACACACCAATCGGTTATGAAATAAAAATCGTTTCAATTAAATTCATCAAAACAGGTTAAGATATATATGAAAGAAAAATTAAAACCATAATATTCTCCAAACTAGTAGATAATAATGTGTCAGAACTCCCTCTTTAAGTGTGTAGCTCCCTTGCAATGATCACCCACCTCTAAGCTCGACATAAGGAGGAGGAGGAAGATCTAGTGGAACTCCTTCTTCATTCTTGATCACCCTATGATGATAGGGGCCTACGGAATATCTAGAATGATGAGGATACTCCTATATTACTCCAAAATGGAAGATATTTTCTTATTGTTAGAACTTTCAAATGAGGCTCCCTTGGGGCCCTTTTATTGCCAAAATGGTAAGTGGTTTTGAGCACCCAGTTTTGGTGATACCATTGTAGTCTCGATATTAGGTTGATATATGGAATTATCTCAACATGAAAAAAAAGAGAAAAGTTTTTGAGAAATTTATTGACTATCACCATGTCATATTTGATGGCCATGTAATATCTAAAAATGGATATATAGTCAGAATACCAAACAAAACCTCTGACTTTTTGGAGATTCGGTCCCCTGGAAAAAATGGTTCGGATGGTCCCCTTAATATAAAAATGGGGCTTGGGTTCCATGATATGAGTTGTATCCTATAAATTTTGGGATTTTACCACAAAATTTCATCCCATTTGGAGACACGTATTTCTCGAAATGTTCAAAACAGTGGACAGATGTCATTGGTCTCCCATGTTGTTTGGCACATTTTCCTTCTAGATCATTTCTGAGGCCTCCAAATCACCTCCACCTACAATGAAATTATCAAAAAAAGTAAAATTTCCCTTAACAGTGATAAATAAAAAATTATTGGATCAAACATGAAGTTAAATTTGTTATTATTTTTATAATTTTCAATATAAAACTAGTTTAGCATAGTGGTGGAAGGGTGAAAATGAAACAGCGAATCGCTACACGATCATATCTCTCCCTCTGTTTTTGATGTATTAACATTGTTAAAGTAAGGTAATTCCATTGTAGTGATCAACTAGATCATGCAATACCCGATCCCTTAATATCATCAGCAGAAATGATAATATAGGACTCCATACTTTTGGTGGGGGGTCTACTATTCTAGGGGTGCAGTGAACTACAATGCTCCATAATTGACCCATACTAGGATAAAAATCATGAAGAAGCTTTGGTGATAAGTGGTTGAATAGATGTGATCTAATAGATTCAAACATGTTATAGATTTACATTGTGATCTTCCAGTTTGATGTCTTGGATGATGGAGATAGTATCCAGGTCTATCTCAAAACAAAGTATATTTATGGTCTGAAGGTGACTATCATATCTCAGATATATGAGGTTTCTATAATTCTGTCTCAGATTATTTCCACACATATTTTGGCATAGGTAAGGAATGAAATCCATTGTAAGTTCATCTGGGATCTCATAGTTCGAAGTACAAAGGGAACAAAAGAGGGTTGAGAGGTTTTTTTCCCTAAATCTCACCATATATCAATGTCAACTTTCTCTTCATCATACTTGAACACCTCCACTTGGAAAAACTATATAGGTCACTTATCTAGGTCACATATTGATTTCGGTAAAGGGTTGATTGTAGTTGCAAGGGAACTATATATTGTTGTCCCCAATGTTTTGAGCACCTATATATATAAATCTTTAGGAGTTTCAAACACCTATCTATACGACGGTGTTTGGGAATGTTGATTATTTCATTGTCCAAGGGAGATATCACCATAGGGAGGTTGACCATAGTGGATGTCAGGACTAAAATACATGAAATCCATCCCCATACTTCCAAGAGGAGGAATATCATGGTAATTATCGCATTCTTATTTGGTTAAAGAGTCGAAATACCCTTGATCTATTTTAGATAAGTGTTGAATAGAATCAACGACACTAGCATTGAGTTGACCAATTATTAGAGCCTCATTCTACATCATTTCTAGAATATGTCAACCTTCCTTTTGGGGTTGTATGGGGATATGATCTATTTTTATGAAAGATGTCAGAATATTATGATAATAATCAGGTTATATAGGAATATAATCATTCTTCTGTGAAGTTTCTAGAGTATGATGGTTAGATTCTATATTGATCACAAGAGTATTAGACTGCCTATTCATGGTTGTAAAAATATTCATATCAACCCTGGATGTAGTGGGGATATGATCCAATTCCAAAAATGAATTCCATGTCAAAATATACCAATGGGCCTCTGAAATGGGAGAAAGTATATGATCCTCCTACTGTATAGCCTTTCAAGGATGTTGGTGTAGTCAATCATTAGCAGAAGTAGGAATATGAACCTTGCTTCCAAGAGTTATTTGAGTAACTTCACTGCTAGAAATATGTGCATATCCTAATTTATTTTCCACTCTCACATGGTGATAACTAGTTAGAGCTAGGATATGATCCTGATATGGTTCCTTTAGATTATTTTAACAGTCTTTTTTATAGGAATATGAGCCTATCCTAAGGCATGTGCGACTCTCACTTGGTAAGACCTTGTTGGAAATGTAATAGTTTCCCAATCTAGTCAATTTGGAGTTTTTCATCAGTATTTTTTGACATTAAGTTTCCCCTTTCCTAAGGCATGTTTCTATTTTACTTGATGATCCACTATTGGAATGAGAATATGAGTGTTGTCTGGTGCCTTGTCCTTTACTAAAAAATAACTATATTCCTCCTTGATGAGATCAAGAATGTATGCTAACTCTAAAGAATCCACATGTTCATAGTTATAAAAGTGTTTTTATTCACTATATTTGTTGATATGAATATTTTCCTATCCCTATATTTGTAAATGTGTCAAAATATGTAGGTGGAGTTCTTCATATGTTGCTAGAATGTAGTGGAATTTTAGAAAAGCATGAGCACGAATTTCGGCCTAAACATTTTCTATCTCTAATATGTACTGGAAGATATCATGGATTTATGTAGGGATATAATCCCACTTTTTTTCCCATTTTTCCAACATAATTTGATAACAGGATTCATGTATGGGGATAAGGATATCCACCTCCCCTGTACTTGTTGTAGGAATATACCAAAAGACATGCTCCATGTGAGAAGGGATATGAGCCTTCTGACTGCATATCACTAGAATATATCAATAGTCTTTATCTGAATAATAGGGGATGTAATCCCACTTCATGTTATCCAAATAATTTCACACCCAATATGACATAATAGGTGCCTATGAATGATCAAAATATTTTTTAATGTGTCTGGTGGTTCACACATGAGGTGACTAAGGGGTATTTTCAGGATGATGCTAGTGACATCGGTTGATTGGCTCACTGCTAAGTAGCCCCTGAACCTAAATAGAGTTATATTTCACTCCTTGATCCATCGTCATTAGATACCGAATGTTTTTATTGTCGCTCTCTAGGGATAACATCCTAAAGTGATTTTTGGTGTCAATAAATACTACTCGTTTCACTACATCTTTTGTTTGATGATGTAGACTCATCAGTTTTAGTTTCTGGATACCCTTTCATGTAGCATCATGGTTTTTTATCATACCCTGTATACAGTATTCCTAAACCATTTCATTTTCCATCTAACACTAAAGGTGTTGACTGGGTGAATTTGTTATGTGATTTAAAGGGGTTGCATCCATAACTGATTTTCCAGAATAGTCACTAGATGAAGACAGGATCTTGGGTCAGGGTATTGTTCATGAGATTGGTATATGTAGTAATGAATAAAAAACAAACAACTTCAATGATCAGTTCATCATTTTAGGCATGATATGTTCTCTATCGAATTTTCACAAATAACTCAAATGTTCCTTCTTATTCTCAAAATTTCCATTATATGCACATGGACTTATCACATCAAGGATGGACTTATTTCACAAGGACCCTGATTAATTTTGGTCAACTGATCATTATATTCTTTTAAGAGATTCATTTTGGGTTCACTGTTTTTGTTTCAGACAAATGTTATGACTTGTAGGAACAAAATGGTCTAATGAGAACTTGGCAGTCTATTCTTTTTAACATATGGAGGAGATGTCATAGTTAAATGATTTCACACTGAGTTCACCATTTTTGTTTCGAATGAATGTGATGAATGTTTTGAACAAAATGGTCTGACAAGAACTAGGTATTCTATCCTTTTTAACCTATGGATGAGACATAATATTTAAATGATTTTCACGTCGAGTTCACCATTTTTTGTTTATGATGAAAACACTCACATGGTTTCACCCGATGATTGATTGAGGGGGGTCAATGTATTAAAATCATTCATTTTAGAATTCATACTTAATGGAAACATACAAATATTCCCACATCTATAACTAAGTATGGATCTTCATTCTAAAGGCAGGTGATCAATTGAGGTTTCAGAACCAACGGTGCTTAGGAACTCACATTGGTCAAGAAGATGGGAGTCTGGGCTCATCAAACCCTTTTAGGGAGAATTATTGCATACTCCAGGGCTCTCTTATAGATTTAATATATTTTTTAAAATATCTTTATAATCCCTATTTTCAACTAGTTATAATAACAAAATTTTCATGTGCTGAATCATTTTATCAATAAAGGGGGGTCTATTAGTGATTTCATTTGTATGTATCTGAAGTTCTTTATCCATTCCCTATTATTACTTAGAAAAGGGTAGATTCTTGTATTTAGAAGCTATATAAATTGGGACTATGTAGTTTACTTACATCTAGGGAGGTTATTAATATTTTTGGGATGGGATTGATGTTTTATGAAGTGTCCTACATATCTTCTTTATAATAATAATAGAGACCCACATAGTTTGTTTCATCCATGAAGTTTAATTTCATTTAGAAATGAAATATATGATTTCACTTAGGAACCAGTTATTGAGATCGGTACTTAGGTAGGTATCCTACACATCCTTCTTATGATAAGGATCATATCCATCATAGTACGGTCATTCCCTCAAGACATACCCTAAGGTGGATTCTCTTATATGGGGGTATTAATATCATGCCACTAATCGAGGCTTACGCACTAAGGTTTCAAAGGCTAGTGGAGATTCATGATGCGAATGATATGGTCACTACAAATACTCAATCCCACGTGAGCTATGCTCAATGTGTTAAACAAGAGGTAACAAGTAATCAGTTTCACTATTTTTGGATAGAGGACTTATGCACTGAGGTATCCCTCATAGGATGATTCATATGGAGTTTAGTCCATGGGAAGGTATCATATAAATCATGTTTATAGAAGGAATAAAAGTCATCATAGTTCTTTTTGGATCCTCGGACTATTGATGATTAAGGAAAGCATGGTCTACCCATATGAGAGTTTGGGTCTCATGGGTTCAAATGTTGTGGAAATGGAGGGTCTTAAACTAAGTTTCATGCACATTAAATATCATACCTTAGTAATGAGTCATACGTATCATGTATATAGAAATAATCAGATCCATCCTAGTTCAGTAGGGGTATGTGAAAAACTATCCATAATGTAAGGTTATCATATCCTAGGATGTGTTCATGACATGTCCTGATTAACAGCTTTTCATATCTTGATTCTTTTCAAGACATTCCTAGTATGTCTGTATGACATATCTAAGGATGTCTGAAAATGTCTTGATTTCCTAGTGTACTTTCCCAAATACAATCACATGATATAGTTGACTTTTCGGAAGGACATCACACAATATGTATGGTGTTTCTGAATGAAATTTAATGTATGGATGGTGTCTCATGAACTAGACAAAATTTATAGAGGGTGTAGAATTTCCTGGATGATATTTCTTGAGAACATCGCATTATCTGGATTACCTTCCTAGGGGATATCACAATACTTGGTATTGATGTATGGGGAACGTCGCATGATTTGGTTGAGTTGTCTAGAGGACATCACATGATCTGGCAGACATGTGTATAGGACGTCGCATGATCTGGAAGACTTTTCTAGGGGACATCATAAGACTTGGTTATCATGACTAGAGGAAGTTGTAACATCCTATGTTTTGAACCCCAAAAAATGCAAAGGGTTTTGAATTTTTTTCATTTTCTATGTGGTCTTAATTTTAAAACAAGCAATAGAATGATTTTATGAGATTTTTAACCTTTTAATGTGATGTTTTTGGACTTGGGAAAAGGCTAAGGAAATTTCTTGGGATTCTTGGAATGTTTCATGAGTTCTATACTAAAAAAATCAAGTTTTTTAAGGGTCTTCACTGGGCGCACGGTTTTTATGAAATAGTGTGGCCCGTAATAGGAAATTTTGCGGCATTATATAGGTGGGAAGAGGTTGTTCCATGGGCTTCACACAAGCTACATATGGTTTACCAAACCATTCACCTAGCCCACATTGTTAGTGGTATTATATTGTACCTAGACACTATTCACCACATAGTTGGCACACGGTTTCTAAACCGTGTACGGTGAACAATTTTCAAAAAATTAAATTAATTAAAATTAAAATTTTATTAAAACATAAACCTAAGTAACTCCTTCTCCCCCTCCTTACCCAAGCATGACACACCCCTTTCCTTCTCCCAGGATGCGTTTGATATCCTTTCTCCAACTCTCTTCCATTCATTAATCATGTCCGGATTTCTTGAATTTCACTATGATTCTCCAAGTTAAGCTTCTCCTGCTCCTTCTCCTCTCTATTTCTGGCCATGTTTTAGTCTCCATGTCACCTGTCTCATTTAGCTAAAACCCTAGGATTTATGTTTAATCTTGTTTTTGTGTTTCTTCAAATTCTAGTGTATTTGAAGGGTCCCTCAGGACTCCTTTTGTCATATTTTGACAACCACTCCTGAAGGGGAAGTGGTTTAAGGTTATTTGGTTATTGAAAAAATGGTTTAAGGTGAGGTTTTCTTCCACTGTTGTTTTTCACCTTTTTTTAAGGTCTTTTATGGTTTTAAGATTCTTAAATATATTTTTAGAGTTTTTAGAGGATCCTCAAGGTCTTGAGAACACATACACAGGTACGTGTTTATATATGTATGTGTGTATCCCCATTGTACATGTTCCCCCATAGAGAGGGGAATATGTAAATGGGTTTCAAGGGTATATATATGTAGTAATGTATATGTATGAAAGGTTGAATCGATCATTGTCGTTGTCAAAATCATTGTGTGTAAAGTGTTTAGATTAGTTCCCCTTGGAGGTATAGTCCCATTCATTTTCCTTATAATTTAAGGAATTCATTATTTAATATAATTTTCACATCGTCATTAGTTTTAATTATTGTAGTAAGGTATTTATATTAAATGATTCTTGTGATAAATTGAATGAATGATAATATATTATTAATGAATTGTGTGAAGTGAAATATAATTTTTTATAATAAAACCCCTCCGACTAAGGTTTGATATCTTCAACCTAGAAATCAGGTATTAGAATTTTATCCTTTCATAACATAATGCCTTGGTGTTTATTTATGTTTGAGGTTATGATTTTTAAATGACATGTTTTGGTGATTGGCCCCTTTTTTGTTGCATTTTCCAATGTGGGCACATGCCTTCTTGACATGGAATCTCTCCTTTACACTTGAGACATTTAAATGTAGTTACTATGTCTTAATGATATAAATAAAATGGTTAAGGTAAATGGAATGGTTTTAATGGAGTATACAAGATGGTAGAATCCTTTAAGGGTAATGAACATGGTCCCTTCCATTTGACCATGTACCTTAAATCAATTTTCCATGTTTAGGGAAATTGAGTGAGATAACCATGAGTAGGATGGATCACACCAAATGGCATGTCTTGATTAGATGGTTTAGTCATAATGAATTTCTTTCCCAGATTAAATGGTTTAAATGAAATGGATTCCTTGAAATGGAATTGATCTTGGCTCATGGAATACATAAAAGGTTATGCCTTATATATATTACTATAAATGAAAATAGACTATATAAATAATTATGGATGGGTGGTAATGCCCCATTCTAGTTATATATATGATATTCCTTTATTGAGGATGATAACGATGGTAAGGGGGACCGATGAGCATGTCGACTCAACACTCCTTTACATTGGTATTGAAAATGAAGATAAAGAAGGTTGGATGAGCATGGAGACTCAATTCTCCTTTAAATCGGTATTGAAAATGATGATAAAGGTGGTCCAGTGAGCATAGAGACTCAACTCTACTTTCCATAAATGTTGAGATCAATGGTAAGAGAGTTCTGATGAGCATGGCCACTCAATACTCCTTTACATCAGTATTTAAAATGATGCTAAAGGAGGTCTAATGAGCATGGAGACTCAAAATTCATTTACATGAATGGTGAGAACTATGGAAAGGGAGGGCCGATTAACATGGAGACTCAACACTCCTTTACATTAATATTGATAATGATGTTAAGGGATGTCTAATGAGCATGGTGACTCAATGATCCTTTGCATCAGGGTGTCAGGCTTACTCCCCCATGAGTAGAGCTTATCAACTTGTGGACTGTTGTTGGATGCCTATGTGTTATATCCTGGTATACCTAGAAATATATAAATATATAAATATAATATATAATATATATATATATATATGGTCACATGTTCATACTTATTCCAGCTATGAGTCGAAGCATGTATATCTGTCAGTTGTCCCTTAAGAACCTAGATGGGTGGCCATTTATTTATTTATCTTTGTTTATATTCTATTATACCTACACACTATATAATTTATATCGCACTTTCTGGATTGGGTTAGACACCATGAATGCCTAGATACTGAGATTTATATCTCAGACCATGCCCAGGCCTCCATCACACTAGGGTATCTAGAAATACCTTCATGTTTTCAAGGCCTTGGACCTTGCTTGTTGTTGTGTGCTTGTACCTAGAGTTAGGAGAAAATGATTGAGCTAGATCTCAATATGATCCTATATATCACCTTTGGTCTTTTTAGTTCTTTTATTTTAATTAGTCCTATATTTGTGTTGTGTTTTAGAGAATGTTGTTTGTTAATTGTTTAGCTTATGTATCATTATCCTTCATGCTTGATTTGTATAAACTAATGTTGGACACTTTTATTCTAGTATATAAAATTTGTCTTCTGATACTTTGTCATTCATTAATTACTACTTCTGATATTTTCTAATTTTTATACTCTATTATACCATTATTCATCTCTTATAAGAGGATATATTCTCCTCGCTATCACATCCCATTACCCTCACTAAAATTCGGTAACCTCTATCATATGGGGAGACACACTTAATGCCATGTGGCCCACCAGTCTAGCTACCAGTCTGATGGTAATACGGGTCAGGATGTTACAAAGTGGTATTAGAGGTAAGAAGTATACTTTTTCTTATTATGTTGGGTTGGTAGGTAGGATACGAGGAATGTGTCAGCACTTGGTTAATATTTATTCTTAGTAATGATCACCCCATATATGATAAATGACCAAGTGACTAGGGTGGGTATTATTTTTCATTTTTTTTTTATTACAGTTGATATGATTTCACCTTGAGTGATTAGTTTACTTTCCATTACTGATGTTTTGTGGAAATTTATGGAAATTTTCTCCTATATTGGTTTGGTGAGGATGAATAGTTACATGAATCATATTAGGAAAATAGAAAATTACCATGTCATGAAAATTCCATTCCATTTAGTTGCATTAGTAGGTTTCCTGCTAAGTTTGATTATGTGACTTGAGTATTATTACATGCTTAGTATTGTACCATGTTTAGGTAATTATTATCATTCTTCCATGTATAACATGCTTAGTTATTATTCCATGTTTATTTTTTATTCAACATGCCTTTCCTATCATGATTTTAGTTTCATGATCCTATGTTATAGAATACTTATATGTTTACTACTTATTATAGCATGCTTATGTGAGTGATATTCCGTGATTCTTTGATTACAACATATTTATCTATGTTAGGTGTTTTAGTGACAAGATTAGATTTGTTTAAATATTTAATTGATGGAATGGGAAAAAATTTAATGGTTGTGATTATGATGCGAGCTAGTTTTTAGTTTTAAGGTGTATGGGCGCCTTATAACTGTGAAATGGTAACCCATATATTCAAACCCTTATAAAATCCTATTATGGTTTTAATGCTATGTGAATTTAGTTTGATTAAATGTGATCCATATGCCAAATTATAAAGTGTATGGGATCTTTATAGATTGGTATATGTCCACCCATATAAATGGTCCATTATATTTGATCATGTTATAATCTAAAATTAGATTTGTTTAGATTAATGGGATCCAATTTTCAATCCATTAAGTGTATGAGCACTTCATGAATTGGGAAATGTCAACCCATGTACTCAAATGTTGGTATGTGACCATGTTATGTTATAAAATGGTTTTAAATGTAATGAAAATTCAATTTTAATTGGAAATGAATTAGGTAACTTCTAAATGTGCAACTGAACCATGTTGGGAAATTGGGGCATAGTTCTTATGTCATGAACCATTTGGGGGTTTGAAACATTAATATTTGAGAAAATTATATTGGGTTTCCTTCTATAAAACCTTGGTTGGCTCAATGAGACCCTCATAGGTCAACTTATTTGTTAAAAATGGATTCTTTGATAAATTTCCTAATAAAGATGGGATGTTAGTGACTGATTAAAGTTTTAAAAGTATGTTTTGTGAAAATTTCATATTTTTACCTTGGGGTGTTGTTTAAAATCAAGTACCCTATGTTTTTGTTTCGAAAAAATGGTACTTTATGTTTTGATTAAATATTTATATGATTAACAGATTAAATGTGATTAAATGAAAAGGGGTTGGAGATGGAACCTGTAGTAGTGTCCTGCGTTTAAAACCCTCGTGTAAGGGTAGTTTGAGTTACTCCTTGAGTTTCTGTAAAACGGAACAATAGGTGTAATTTTATTTAGAAATGACTTAGATGATCATATTTTTAGCCTAGTTACTTCTGTTAGCATGACCTGGTGTTAGGGTCAGCATTTTGGTTTCCATAATCGGTCGGCCCATGGTATGTATTCCCTTAGAAGTTTAATTCCTTACTAGTGTCATGATTTTCCTGACATTTGGTGTCATTCGAGTGTTTTTGTCCCTTGTAGGAGTTTTAGTTCCTAATGACACCCTTGTTCATATGGGTGGTCATTGTGCTATTAGCCTTTTTTATGGACTTGAGAATCAAGCAATGCTCGGTTTTAGTAGGTTAGACATGCCTCGGGCATGGTCAACTGCTTCATAGGTCATTTGACCCCATTTTTATTCCTCGGGGTAGTGTGCATTGATATACATGGTACCATTGAGTGTTAATTTTGGTAATGAACCTATCAAGTTGGGTGAATTATTTGAGCCTTGTGCTATTGAGTACAGGCCCAAGTCATCTAATGTAGAGTGAACTAAGCATTGTATAATCAAGTTTATCCCAAGGCTCAGGAGGACTTTCTAGGGACTTGGATTTTTTGACACTCTAGTGGTTTGGGTTTTGGTTTATTTTGGTTTTTAGTCTTCTTTTATGGTTTGAAATGATAATCATGGCTTGTAAGAGTGTCACATGTGTCTTTGTGTTGAATATGGTTTTGGTGTGCTTGTGAGAGACTAGTTTATCTTCTATAATGTAAACTAGGACACTCCTAAGGTGGGGAGAATCTTGTTGGATCTGATAAGTGTGTCCTTCTTAGTGAAAGGAACACACTGAGGATGACCATTTGGAATTGTTCAGTTTTCTTAAAATTCCTTCGGGCTGATGGGTTTTAAAAAATGTCGATGTTTTCTCAGTAGCATGACATTATTTTATATATATATATGAAACCCATGGAATGCAGCGTTAGTCTAGGATATAATTCCATGGGTAATATTGAATGATAACAGAATGCCTAATATGGAAAAAAATGTGATCAATTTCAAATGGTGATGAATTGAAAGGTTAAGCTGAGCATCTTCCTTGATGTCGACCAATAGTGGTTTTTCTAATATTCTTGGTAATATTTAAAATCCTATTAGTGTATCCTACTAAGCGATAAGCATGTATGCTATCTTGATTTCATCCTTGATTCACTAATTGAGTATCGGTCTTATGCCATGCTATAGTTTAAAAGGTTGTTGATCTTGTTGGGTGGTTCTCTTTTGATGTTGCATGCTAGATGCATGGTTTTTATACAGGATTGGTTAGTCATAAGTGACCCTTTCATTCCCAAGTAGTAACTCCTTAGACATAATCTTCTATACCAATTGTTTCTTCTAATGTGACTTCAATGTTGATGTTTCTCTGGGCTTAGTAAATTTTTTAAGTAGATGTTGTGGCCCTATTCCAATATATCATTCGTGAATATGGAGTATCTACTACCTTGGATAGTTCCTAGGGATCCAATTATATGAATTCTGAAGTTATCCAATACTTTTTTTGAGCTCAGATTTGATGGTTTAATAAGGGTTGGCGATTCCAATGGGTAGGAACTGGTTTCTACCTATGTTTATATTGTTCCACGATAGATTAGAATGGACAGGTGATTGTTTGACCAAGGAACTTCACTGGAAATCAGGTAGGGACTTCGGTGGGTGTGTTGGTGGTAAATTTGAGATGCCTTGGGAAATGAAATCATAGTTCTGCTTGTAAAATATCAATCGTCTAAGATGATAATCTTCTTAAAAATTGTTTTCCAGAGGTGGATTGATTTATATCCTTCTTTTTCAATGGTTAGTGTTGGTAAAAGGTCATCTTCATGAACGCCATCTGGTGGATATGTGTGTGGTGTGTGTCGGCCAGTGATTTTCACAAAAAAACCAAATCAACTTGGGATTTGAGGTCGATGTGGAATCAACCTTTTTAAACATTTTATGAATCACATTAGAATCATTATTAAAATGATTAAAGGTGTGCTTTGAATCTCAATTTTGATGGTGGGGATATTTTTACATGGAATTGGACACTAAATGTTAAAACCTAAGGTTGGAAGTACCTTTGGCTGATTCTTAACGAGATGACAATATGATCTTTTCCCTAGGTAAACAAGCTCAGAAATCTCAATGTTTCGATTGGATAATGGTCATTGGGTATATTCATGGAGGCCTAAGTGTCATGTTCATAAAATAACACCTGAGATTGTGTTGGGTGTTTGGAAATGAAAAATGACCATTTGAATAATGATTCAAAATGATTTTAGGTTGGGAGATGTTTACATTATTCCTAAAGGATTCTCTAGGAAAATAAGTTCTAATGGTGGGGAGGTTGTAACATCATGTGTTTTGAACCATAAAAAATGATAGGGTTTTAAACTGTTTCATTTATTAGGAAGGAAAAATTTCAAACCAAGATTTGGAATGAAGTTTAGAGAGTTTGACCTTTTAATGGGATGTTTTTTAACATAGGAAAAGGCTCGAGAAGTTTCCCAAGAGTCTTGATATATTTTGGGAGCACCGAAACCAAAAAATAAAATTTTTCAAGTGGCTGCACTGGGCACAGAGTTTTTCTAAAACTGTGTGGTCCATAATAGAAAATTGTGCATCCTTGTATCGGTGGATAGTGGTTGTCGCACGAGCTATGTATGGTTTACCTAACCATGAACCTAACCAATGTGGTTAGTGGTATTTCATAGTACCTAGACACAATTCACTTCATTTTTTATGCATGTTTTCCAAAATTTGCAGCCAGCCTGTGTGGGGTGCTCCAGGTGTCCAACATAGGGTGTATGGTTGGTGCACAATTTTCCAAACCGTGTGGTCCAAACCATGAGTACTGAAATATTTTAATAAAATTAAATTAATAAAAATTAAAATATAATTTAAACAAAAACCTAAGTCACCCCTTCTCCCCCTCCTTACCCCATGTGTGATGCACCCCCCCCCCTCATTCTCACAAGTCGGGCATGATCTCCCCTATCTTGCAGTCTTCAGTTCATCGATCGTGTCAGTATTTCTTAAATTTCACTATAATTATACAAGGTAAGACTATCCATATCCTTCTCCTATCTATTTTTGAATTCATTTTGGTCTCCCTGTCACCTATCTCATTCAACTGAAACCCTAAGATTTAGGGTTAATCTAGTTTTTCTTTTTCCTCTAATTCTAGGGTATGCAAAGGGTCCCTCGGGACTCCTTTGGTCATATTCCATGAACCACCACCAAAGTAGAAGTGGTTCTAAGCACTTTGGTTTGTCTCCAATGGTTTAAGGTGTGGTTTTAATCTGTTGTTGGTTTTCACCTATTTTATTTAAGGTCTTTTGTGGTTTTAAGGTTCTTAAATACATTTTTAAAGTTTTTAGAGGCTCATCGAGGTCTTGGGAACACATACACAGCTATGTGTATATATATGTATATATGTATCCCCCTTGTACATGTTACCCCATGGATAGGGGAATGTGTACATGGGTTTAAAGGGTATATATATATGAATTTATGTGTGTGTAAGGGTGAAGTGATCATTTTCATCATCAAAATTGTCATGTGATGAGTGGTCGGCTTGGATCCACTTTGAGGTAGGGTTCCATTCATTTTCCCATTAATTTAAAGAATTCATTATTTAATATAACTTTTGCACTATCTTTATTTTTAATTAACGCAATAAGGTATTTAGATTAAATTCTTCCTATGATAAATTGAATGAAAGGTTAAATATGATAAATGAATTTTTTGAAGTTTAGTATTATGTTTTTTAGTAAAACCCCTCAAAAAGAGGTGCACTATATTCAAGATAAAATGTAGTGGTTAGAATTTTATGTATTCCTATCTTAATTCCTTGGTGTTTCTTTATGATCATGGTTATAATTTCTAAATGTAATGTTTCTGTGCTTGGATTTTTTTTCATTTTCCCAAGTGGGAATATGCCTTCTTTCCATAACATCTCTCCTTTACACATTAACCTGTCAAACATAGTTGTTATATCTTAATGGGTTAAATGAAATGGTAAAGGTAAATGTAATGGTTAGAATGGATTATTCAATATGGTAGAATCCTTTAAGGGTAATGAACATGATTCCTTCCTTTGGAACATGTACCTTAAATAAATTTTCCATGTTTTGGAAAATCGTGTGTGATGACATTAAGTAAGATGGATCACACAAAATGGAATGCCTGATTAGATGGTTTAGTCAAAATGAATTGCATGCTCTAATTAAATTGTTTAAATGAAATGGATTCCTTGATATGGAATTGAACATGGATAATGGAATTCATAAGCGGCTATTCCTTAAATATATTTTTATAAATGAAAATTGACTATACAAATGATTATGGATGGGATGTAATGGTCCATGCTAGTTATAACTATTATATGCCTTTATAGAGGATGAGAATGATGGTAAGGGAGGTCCGATGAGCATGGGGACTCAACGCTCATGTACATCGGTATTGAAAATAATGATAAAGGAGGTTCGATGAGCATGGAGAATCAAAACTCATTTAAATAAATGCATAGAATGATAGTAAGGGAAGTTTGATGGGTATGGATACTCAACACTCCTTTACATAGGTATCAAAAATGACGATAAATGAGGTCTAATGAGAATAGAAACTCAATTCTCCTTTACATCAATACTAAGAAAGATGGTAAGGGAGGAATAATGGGAATAGAGACTCAGTGATCTTTACATGGGTATTTAAAATGATGATATAGGAGGTATGATGATCTTGGTGACTCAATGCCCCTTCACATAAATGCTGATAATTATGGTAAGGGAGGTCTCATGAGCATGGTTACTCAACACTCCTTTACATCAGTGTTGAGAATAACGGTAAGGGAGGACTGATGAGCTTAGCGACTCAATGTTCCTTTACATCGGGATGTTGGGCTTACTACTCCATGAGTAGATCTTGCATCTCATAGACTGGTGTTGGATATTTGCATGTTACATCCCGATAAACCAATATATATATATATATCTGTGTGTGTGTGTGTGTGTGTGTCAATAATATATATATATATATATATGGTGACATTTTAATACTTATTCTAGTTATGAGAAGAAGCAGGTATATCTGTTAGGGGTCCCATAGGAACTTGGATGGGAGGTTATTTATTTATTCATCTTTTTTTTATTCTTCTATACCTAAATAGTGTTTAATTTATATTGCACTATCTGTATTGGGTTAGACACCATGGGTACTAGCCTACAGATATTTATAAGTCAAACCCTGCTCGGGCCACCATTGCACTAGGGTACCTGAGTACAACTTCTTGTTCATAGGTATTTGGACCTTACTATTTGTTGTGTTCATGTACCTTGAGTTAGGAGTAAAGGACTAAGCTAGAGCTTAGAATGCTCTTGGAGATCTCCTTTGGGATTTTTAGTTCTCTTACTTTCTTGAGTCTTGTATTTGTGATGTATTGTAAGTCATGATTTTTGTTTATTATTTCTTCTTATATATCATCATCTATTATGCATTCATTGTATGAAATAGTATTGGCCACTTTTATTCAGTTATATAAAATCTATCTTCCACTTATTTTTCATTCCTTAATTACTGCTTTTATTATTTTTTTCTATTTATAATATTTATACCAATTTGAATCTATGATAAGAGGGTATAGTCTCCCCACTATCATCTCCCAAGACCCTCTCTTCTAGACTGTCGCCTCTGGAATATGGGGAGACACGCTTGGAGCCATGTGACCCACCTATCTAGCTATCGGTTCGATGGTAAGACGAGTCGGGATGTTACATAAGTTTTATGATATGGTTGATTAGTCTAGAGGACATCACATGATCTGGTTTTCTTATCCATATGACTCTGAAAACTTTGGGTACATGACCTAATGTTGGTGCATGACTTGGGAAACATGTTTAGAGGTCATTTTGAGGCCTGAATAGCGGGTTTGGAGGACTTTTCAAGATATGGGTCGCATGATCTAAGGCCATCACATGAATTTTTTTACTTTTCCAAGGGATGTTTAATGATCTAAATGAAATGTTGAGAGAGTGTCACATTACTTAGGAAACACATCTTGGTGTTGTCATGTGATTTGGTACGGTCTTTCAAAGCAAAGGGTGATTAGTGTATCCATATTCACATAAGTATTCCATCTTTTTCATTCTTTATTCCAGCCACTATTGCATATGTCCCTCAAGGATTTTACAGTGTTTCCTTATTTTAGTTTTCTCATGACCCAATAGTTATGTGGGATCTCTTTCTCATGATTTGGATAATATGATATAATTCCTTCACGGGATTTATAGTTTGATCACATGAATCACATATTTATGATGTGTGATCACTTATTTCTTTCCCTAGATTTTACATAATGGAAGATATTTTTGGTCTTGTGACTTTTCACTCAGAGAATTTATCTCATGAGATCCCATGTAGCAGTCACCCATAATGTGTATTTGTGTGTTTATTTTTTGTGTAGAGGGGGGGATTTATAGCCAACACCACCATAGTTATACACCTCCTTGCATGGTGTGTATCTCTAAATTATGATATGGAGTCACTGGAGGGATTCTGTTATCATGTGCTTCACATGATCATGTCATGTGTCATCCATGGCTATACATGATGACATTGATTGGGAGAATGCTCTACCATTTCCATGTTCATTAGACCCCTGGTGATCAAATGGATTTCCCCTAACCATGTTCTTTTTTTAAAAGCATTGTCACAAGGTAAGGATGAAATTTATAGAAGTTTCCACGAGTTTAGGAAGACTGTTAAATGTATTTCACACTGAGTGGCCTTCGCATGATCAAAGATGTCCTGTTTGGGGTCTTTAATGAGATAAAGTAGGATTTTCAAAGGGGTATTCATGTGGTCAATTGTGATCACCCGAGGTTCATAACCCCTCTCATGTGAAGATCAGGGTATCTTTCCCCTAAGATAAGATTCCTCCTTTTATCTTCTTATTTCCTTCCATATTTTATAATTATATGAGATCTCATGACACCATGGGAGTGTTGTTGTGGGAAACCACTTGTCTTTTTTGTGGTTCATCGTGTGAACAATGATGGATCTCAAGATAAAGCACAAACATTTACATGAACAAACCTTTGGATTATCTATGAAGCTAATGTGGAATCATATAATTCAATGGAAATTTATAAGGTTCTTCACATTATGAACATGACATGCCAACATGCTTTTGCACAACAAGGTGGGCATGCCCGCAGGGGCTCCGTGGAGTCATGAGAATTTCATGATCACGTCTCATTAAGATCAACATAGATCTCAATTTCATGAGGCTTACCCCTTTTTACCTTTATATTATTTTTGGATTTTGGATGATTTTTAGGTGTCTATTGATTGACAAGGTGTATGATTTGAAGGAACCTTCCAGGCAGCCTCTGTATGATCTACACTTGTCATGATGCCCTTGCAAGAACATGAGGGATTTTCAAAGGGGAATCCTATGATCATTATTATATCATTATATTTGCATGATCTATTCATATGATCTCTTTTTAGTCATTTGATTTTGTGTCTTTATGAGTTTTATGTGATCCATGTAATTTGGATGCCTTACATTCCATTATTTTGTAGAGAAAATAAAATCCATGTTTTGTGTATTTCCTCTATTCTAGGATATTATATGCTTCATTGGAGATTTCAAAAATGGGTAAGAAATTTAGATAGTATATTAAATTTAAAAAATCATTATTATATCATAATTATAATATGTATTCCTTGGATATCCCAATATGAGTACCCTATGAGTCGGTGATTAAAAAATTACATTAGTCCATGTGGTGGTAGTCCTTCATAACACAAGTGGTTGTTTTGATACTGATTTCATAGATAAGGAGATAAAGAAATATTATTCCAATAACATAATAACATCTAAATATATGTTATATAATTGTTTTATTATGTTTTAATTAACAATAGGCAATAAAAGATGATTAAAAAAAATTAAACGAATGTTCTTGGAGAAGAAAATTACCTTCGGTTTGAAAATTCTCCTTTAGATATCTTATTAAGGACCCAAGAATTTTTCTTTTTGGAAGAAAAAATCTATAGAACATGGATAATGATGTTTGGGATGGAATTTTTTAGGGTTTTATGGAGGTAAATTTCATAATAGTTGTGAAGAATTTAGGGAACGAGGTTCCCTTCTATAATTGAGGTGATTGGTAGACTTATAATTTTTCAAAGTTTAGCAATAATGTCACATCAATTTCATGGAAAAATTGCTTTAAGATGGATCATATTCAAATGTAATAGGGGTAGGGTTGTAAGAACCCGAGTTTTTAGAAATAGGTCAAATTCTGACCCTATTTAAACTTTTTGACTGGTTTTTGAGAAGTTTGGAAAATCTGGGCAGTTTTTGGAAATTTCCAGACTACACATTGTGTACTTTAAGTACACGCCATGTATGAGTTACCAGATTGACCGGCCTTGTGGTCACTGAGTACATGTCGTGTGAAGACCGTGTAGAAGTTTCTTACTACATGGAGTGTATTTATAGACACGTTGTGTATCCCTTACCCGTGTGAGGCCAAGTACATGTCGTGTGGTGTCCAGGTGTAAACTTCCATCTACACGGCGTGTAGACTTCCTTAACACGCCGTGTATCCTTGTCCCGTGTAGTAGCTGAGACCCTGGCCATGTGTTGACCATGTACATGGTCCAACCCGTGTGCTGGACTCCGCTTAAGTCGGAGTACGGAAACACATCTACACGGCGTGTACTTTGGAAATACATGTCGTGTACTTTTTTTTTATTTGATTGTTCAAGTCGTCGTCACGCCTTATTTCGGAAAAACCCTTATTCTTCCTCGTTGGACGAACCCTTCATCCAAAAACCTCTAAAAACATAAATCCTCCCAGAATTTATGTACGACTTCCGTTCTTCGATCCGTCAGTGGCAGTGGGACCGCATCGGAAAGGCTAACCCCACGCACCCTTCTTTGTCCTTGATTCCTCGCCTATTTCTTCGTAGATTCCATCCAAATGGAATTTTCATATTTGACGGAAACGCAGATCTACCGCAATTCAATTCGATTCAGAGGCTGAAATCAGAGGAGTTTTATCATACGAGTACGAGGTAGGTGGTGCATACCTTCTTTTGTGTTTTTGTAGACAATTGGGGGTTGCGACCTTCGGGCGCAATGTTGGGTATTGAGCGAAACCCTTGTTTATTTATCTTAATAGTTTATCTACATTGTGGGATTCCTCTGGGTATTCCCTGACCCCTGTTGTGTTTGAGCGAGGCCAGGTTAGTGGTCGTTGCTCGTTTGGGGCAATTCGGTCGGGGGTGCCAAATTGCGTATGAACTGGACTGTTGTGTTAACTGCTGAGTTTAGACTACTTTTGATGTTTTTGGATTAAACTGCTAAGTTCTATTTTTTAAATCATGTTATTAATTTGTTTAATGTGTTTAAGACCTTAAGTGCTGGTTTGGGATAGCAAAAGTCAATGCAATTTGACTATTTAGTGATTTCCTGTTTAATGTAATGTTTTCAAGTATGAATATGCAATGTGTGATATTGCTTGTGTTGAACTTCTTGTTGTGTTGGGCGTGGCCCGGATATATTGTTGTGTGATGGGGATCACAGGTTGGGGATTTTTTTTTTGGGTTACTTTGGGTGGTTGCTACCACGGGATTGGGCGTCATGGATGTCGGTTGAGGCAGTCGGACTGTCAGGTTGGGCTTAGCCCGGGTTACTTGGATGGCGTGGCTATCATACTTGAGCGACAGGTTCGTAGGGACACGAGGTGTCAGAAGTGTTGTTTCTTGGGACATGATGAGGTGATTACCACTCACCGGGTACTTTTGAGTAGTGTGCACATAGATAGACTCCGAGATGAGGTGGTACGGCCACTCGCTGGGTAGAGGCCCCTGATAGTTGCGGTTAGGTATTTTGGTTTGGGGGTGCTTTCCATAGGAAGACACATGGAAGGTGAGGAGCCTTCGGGAGATAGCTTTGAGGTGGTCAGGTTGGGGGTAGAGGCTTGCCGTGATTTGAGGGCAAACATCGATGTCCCTCCGGTTATGATTTGAGGACAGGTATCGTTGTTCCTCCGGATGTTGTGTCATGGAAAGGTTGAGATTTTGAGTTGGGTTACGATGGTTGGGCGTGCCTTCGGGATGTCGGTACTTGAGACACATGGTGTCAGGTGGCATGAGGTGCAGGGCTACAGACCAGAGATTCCGGCATTGGCCAAAGCAGGTGAAACTTCCTGGTGGCTGCTGAGCACCACTGAAGTCTTTGTTTACTTTTGGGAATTACACTGTTTACTGTTTACTTATTTAAGCATGTTTTCCTAAACACTTATATTAGGTACGCACCTCTGGGTGGTATCCTACTGAGACTTGTCTCACACCCTACACGTGCCCTTCGGGACGTGTGTAGACTTTATGAGATTGCGTGCAGGTAAAGGGTCAGCCTCAGGAGATGGACTTTAGTGCTGTTGACATGGAGACTGGCATGGACCTTGAGGTTGTGTTGTACCAGAGTTACTTTTTTAGTATTCTTTTATTGCACCAACATGTTTACTTCATATTGTAGCTACTTCTGGTTAGTCATTGGCGTCGTTGTATGTATATTGATTTGTATGACTTGTTTTCGATGCATGACTTGTTTGTTTATAGTAATAGATGTTGTTGATTGCTGGCATGTTGTTCTGTTTACTTTTTGCTCCTATTGTTTCTATATTGCTTCCACTGGTTTATTGATGTTATTATGCTTCCTCTATTCGGGTCTGGTTTGAGTCTGCTAAGTTATTTATTTCCACTGCGTATTTAGCTTTATACTCGGACCAGTACCATTTTATTCCTCTGAGAGGGTATAGCCTCCCCACTATACCTATTCAAACCCTCGCTACTAGTCGGCAGCCTTTGTCTTTCAGGGGAGGTGTGCCTAAGGTAGTGACACCTGACCCGTTTGGAACTGTTCAGGTGGCTGGCCGGGTCTGGGTCGTTACAAAGTGGTATCATAGGGGTTATTGACAAGGATTTAGTAGCATTACTTTGCTGGCTACTAATGAGTTTGAGACTTCTCTTTTTATTTCTGCTGGTTTTACTATTTGGGATATGGTAGACTAGAGATAGGGTGTTGTTGGAACTTGATTTTTGAACTTGTTCTTGGGTGCCTGCAGCCCCATGTACGAGGGATGGATTGAGTTTTTGGGGGCGGGAATTGCTGTTTGCTTTTTTCTCACATTACATTTGATATGATTTCCACCTCAGTGGCTCACTTGTTGTGCGATGTTATTGATTATGATATGTAACCCTTGTCTGGTATGGAAAGGGTAGCTTGCTTGGCTTTTAATAGGCACATTTTAGGGTATTTTAATTTCATAACTGCATGTATGCTTTGTGAAGTGATAATACCATGTGAATAAAATCAATTACCATGATATGTATGCTCTGAAATGTGAGTAGGTAAAACTCCTGGTAGAATTGCTTATTTATTTCAATGTGTATTCCATGCTTTGTATTTTGTAGAATTGCATGTGCAGGACATATGGTTCTGGCTCTTATGAGAGCAGGCAGGTACTATGGTTGAGGCAGTGTAACTGTCAGGATTGGGCGACTTGGTCATCAGGATGGAGGTAACGCTGGTTGTTAGGACGGGCATGGACCAAGGTACTATTGATACTTGGCTCTATTGAGGGTGGGTAAGGAGGTTGTGAGGTCGGGGTGCCGAGGGCATGGGTTGCAATGAGGGGGAGTAAGGGTAGTTGTTATGCACTACCTTTTACTGCTTTCCTTATCTACGTAGAATATATTGTTATATATATATGGGTTGTCTGACCATTTATGGTATTCAGAGGGTTACTCATTCATGACACGATGGAGCATCAGGCAGGAGAGGATACGATACCGCAAGATTAGGTTCAGAATTTGGTGCAGGCAGAGCATGAGCCGCAGGTACAGGCTCAGGGACAGGATCAGGTTCAGGATCTAGTGCAGGCAGGGCAGCAGCCGGGTTTGGCAGGGTTCGGACCATGGCTTGATGAGTAGCTCCGAGCTAGCCTGGTACGCGTCTTACAGGGGATTGACAGAGGTGCGCAGGGTACAGAGCCTTCTATGGAATATCTGTTGCGGTAGTTCCAGTCGCAGCACCCACCACTTTTTCAGGGTGAGGATGGTCCACAGGTGGCAAAGAATTGGATAGAGAGCATGCAGATGATCTTCGAGAAGCTAGAGACGCCACCAGGGTAGAGGGCCAAGTTGGCTATGTACATGCTGATAGGACTTCCAAAGCGTTGGTGGGACGTACAGGTATAGGCTCGCAGGCATGAGGGAATCACTTGGAAGGACTTCAAGGATAAGTTCTTCGAACACTTTTACCCAGAGATGCTGAGGGCGGAGAGAGCTCAGGAGTTCTGGAGTCTTCAGCAGGGAGATATGTCCGTTATGGACTATGAAGCTACCTTCACAGAGTTGTCCCATTTTGCACCTAGTATGGTGAATGATGATGCATCTAGGGTGAGGCGCTTTGAGGATGGCTTACAACACGCCATTCGGGTTTAGGTAAACATCTTCAGGCTGGGTTCCTTTTCTGAGGCAGTGAACCAGGCGCTCATAGCCGAGGGAAACGAGAGAGAGAAATCTCATTTCGGCAGGGTGACATCTTCAGGTGATGGTCCGGATAGCAGGAAGTGAGGGAGAGATGAGTTCCAGCAGGGCGGATGGGCCAAGGACTCAGCTAGACCACCTCGTGGAAGTTCAGTGGTGGTTTGCTTTCAGTGTGGACAGCCGGGACATATTCGGGCTCAATACGATAGGCCTCTGAAGGAGTGTCGGGTGTGTGGACAGGTTGGACATCTGGAGAGGTTTTGCAGGCAGCCTTCTCAGACAGCCGGAAGGCAGGGACCATGACAGACTGTGGTGTCAGGATTTGGTTCAGGTTCGGTACCAGGAAAAGGTATCTGAGGTTCATCTACACACGGGGGACGTGACCGGGATAGCAGGACCCAACTGAGGGGTCAGTGGCCGGTGATTGGAGTAGCATCGCAGGGAGTTCGGGCATCAGGCAGTCGTGCTTCAGGCCAGGTGCACGTTTTGGAGCGGCCAGGGATCGAGCAGGCTGGAGAGCTGATGATGGTGGCAGGTACATTGTGGGTGTAGTCGTGATTTTCCTTCCTTTCTTTTGGAATGGCCTCTTGAGGCGTGTCTGGTTGAGTGCACGAGTTGCACATGTTACTTGTGGACTGACTAGAGACTATTTAGTGGGGTTGGCATCATATCGGATGAGTTATATATTTTATTATATATTTGAGATGTGTGGCATCAGGAGCATCAAGAATGCAAGTTACTTGAGGTGTCATGGGCATCGGGGCATCGTGGATGCGGGTTACTTGAGATGCATGGCACCAGGTTTGATTTGATCTTCTATTAGATGTAGGACCTCAGGGATGCGGACATCGATGCGGTGAGGGTTACATTGGGTGTCGGAAGCGACACGTGAGCGCCAAGGAGGTGCAGGGGTGACGATGCATCACGGGAGGAACATGGGTCTGGGAAATAGGTTTTTGGGCCTTACTTGTTTATTTGTTTTGTTTGATCTCTGTTCTTGTTGAGACCGAGTAGGCAATTACTAAGGTGGGAAGCCCTTTTAGGAATTTAGCCAAAACCTTGAGATCGAGGTAGTTCGGGTTGTTTAACCGGGATGGGAATGTTCAGTGCCATCTCCTGGTTTTGTTTGGTAGCTCGGGGATGATCTACGTTAAGGTGGGGAGTTTGTAAGAACCTGGGTTTTTAGAAACAGGAAAAATTCCGACCCTATTTAAACTTTTTGACTGGTTTTTGATAAGTTTGGAAAATCTGGGCAGTTTTTGGAAATTTCTAGACTACACGCTGTGTACTTTAAGTACACGCCATGTATGAGTTACCCGAGTGACCAGTCGTGTGATCGCTGAGTACATGCCGTGTGAAGACCGTGTAGAAGTTTCTTACTACACGGCGTGTATTTATAGACACGTCGTGTATCCCTTACCCGTGTGAGTCCAAGTATATGTCGTGTGGTTTCCAGGTGTAAACTTCCATCTACATGGCATGTAGTCTTCCTTGACACGTAGTGTATCCTTGTCCTGTGTAGCATCTGAGACCCTGGCCATGTGTTGACCGTGTACATGGTCCAACCCATGTGTTGGAATCTGCTTAAGTCGAAGTATGGAAACACATCTACACAGTGTGTACTTTGGAAATACACGTCGGGTACTTTTTTTTTATTTGATCGTCTGAGTCGTTGTCGTGCCTTATTTCAGAAAAACCCTTCTTCTTCCTCGTTGGACAAACCCTTCGTCTGAAATCCTCCAAAAAACATAAATCCTCCCAGAATCTTCGTACGACCTCCGTTCTTCGATCCGTCAGTGGCAGCGGGACCGCATCGGAAAGGCTAACCCCGCGCACCCTTCTTCGTCGTTGATTCCTTGACTATTTCTCTGCATATTCCACCAGAACAGAATTGGTAGATTTGATGGAAATTCAGATCTACCACAATTCAATCTGATTCAGAGGCTGAAATCAGAGGAGTTTCATTGTACAAGTACAAGGTAGGTGGTGCATACCTTCTTTCGTGTTTTCGTAGACAATTGGGGGTTGCGACCTTCGAGCGCAATGTTGGGTATTGAGAAAAACCCTTGTTTTTTTATCTTAATAGTTTATCTGAATTTTTGGATGCCTCTGGGTATTCCCTGACCCTTATTGTGTTTGATCGAGGCTAGGTTAGTGTTTGTTTCTCGTTTGGGGCAATTCGGTCGGGGGTGCCGAATTGCGTATGAACTGGATCGTTGTGTTAAATGTTGAGTTTAGACTTCTTTTAATGTTTTTGGATTAAACTGCTAAGTTCTATTTTTTAAAGCATGTTATTAATTTTTTCAAGGTGTTTAAGACCTTAGGTGCTGGTTTGGGATAGCACAAGTCAGTGCAATTTGACCGTTTAGTGATTGCCTGTTTAATGTAATGTTTTCAAGTATGAATATTCAATGTGTGATATTGCTTGTGTTGAACTGATTATTGTGTTGGGTGTGGCCCAGATATATTGTTGTGTGATGGGGATCACAATTTGGGGCTTTTTACTTGGGTTACTTTGGGTGGTTGCTACCACGGGATTGGGCGTCATGGACATTGGTTGAGGCAGTCGGACTGTCAGGTTGGGATTATCCCGGGTTACTTGGATAGCGAGGCCATCAGACTTGAGCGACAGGTTCGCAGGGACACGAGGTGTCATAAGTGTTGTTTCTTGGGACATGATGAGGTGATTACCGCTCACCGGGTAATTTTGAGTAGTGTGCACATAGATAGACTCCGAGATAAGGTGGTACGGCCACTCGCTGGGTAGAGGCCCCCGATAGTTGCGGTTAGGTATTTTGGTTTGGGGTTGCTTGCCATAGGAAGCCACGTGGAACGTGAGGAGCCTTCGGGAGACAGCTTTGAAGCGGTCAGGTTGGGGGCAGAGGCTCGCCATGATTTGAGGGCAGACATCGATGTCCCTCCGGTTATGATTTGAGGACAGGTATCGTTGTTCCTCCGGATGTTGTGCCATGGTCAGGTTGAGCTTTCGAGCTGGGTTACGATGGTTGGGTGTGCCTTCGGGACATCGGTACTTGAGACACATGGTGTCAGGTGGCATGAGGTGTAGGGCTACAGACCAGAGATTCCGGAGTTGGCCGAAGCAGGTGACACTTCCTGGTGGCTGCTGAGCACCAGTGAAGTCTTTGTTTACTTTTGGGCATTGCACTGTTTACTGTTTACTTATTTCATCATGTCTTCCTAAACACTTATATTAGGTATGCACCTCTGGGTGGTATCCTACTGAGACTTGTCTCACACCCTACACGGTCCGTTCGGGATGCGTGTAGACTTTATGAAATTTCATGCAGGTAAAGGGTCAGCCTCAGGAGCTGGACTTTAGTGCTGTTGACATGGGGACTAGAATGGACCTTGAGGTCGTGCCATACTGGAGTTACTTGTTTAGAATTCTTTTCTTGCACCAACATGTTTACTTCATATTGTATCTACTACTGGTTAGACATTGGTGCCATTGTATGTATATTGAGCTGTATGACTTGTTTTCGATGCATGCCTTGTTTGTTTACAGTAATAGTTGTTGTTGATTGCTGGCATGTTGTTCTGTTTACTTTCTGCTACTCCTGTTTCTATATTGCTTCTGCTGGTTTATTGATGTTATTATGCTTCCGCTATGCGGGTCTGGTTTGAGTCTGTTGATTCATTTATTTCCACTGCATATTTAGCTTTATACTCAGGCCAGTACCATTTTATTCCTCCGAGAGGGTATAGCCTTCCCACTATACCTATTCAGACCCTCACTGCTAGTTGGCAGCCTTTGGTGTTCCGGGGAGGTGTACCTAAGGTAGTGACACCCGACCCGTTTGGCACTGTTTGGGTGGCTCGCCGGGTCCGGGTCATTACAAGGGTCTAATAAAACTAATCAATGGTTTTTTAGAAATTTTTTAGGTCATTTTAATTATTATATATATATATTAACCCCTGGTAAACCCATTTTGACATTGATAGTATTAATTAATTTTTAATTTTTTTATTAATTATAACTAAAAATTATGTTCACCTTATTACATAGTATTAATTATTCTAATTCCAAATATAGAATCAATTTTAATAAATTCAATTTGTAAGATACTGACCATTTGAGGAGGTACATCATTGATTAAATTTTGAGTTAACTTCCTTTATAAATATTAATGATATATTTCCTCAAAATATGAGAGGATTAGTGGGTGACTTGAGGGTTCAGGAAAATAAAAAAATAATGGAAGGAGGATAAAATGTGTAGATATAATGGTTGGTGCATAGTTAGTACTAATGTGCAGCTTGTAAGGGGGGTGAATAGTTAAAAACCCATTCATGGGGAACCTTAAGACCATGGGATTTTGGACATAGCCAAATCCATATCCTCTGCATGGTTTGTTAAACCATGTGGTCTCCCCATAAGACCATTATAACACCCAAAAATTCTAAATTACAACTTTTTATTTAATAGAGTGTATGTAACGCAACACCTGACACGTAAAGGAATATAATATCCCGAGATTATACTATATATTTACTATTTTAAATAAATTTAACACATGATATTGCTTGTAATAAACCTAAAAAATATTTATCTTGTGTTACACATAAGAGAAACCTTCCTCGATATCTTGTGTTACATGAAAGAGTAACCTTCCTCGATAGATTTTGTTACACGCAAGACCGAGTTTCCCCAAATAAAAATATATTATTAAAATATTTATATTTAATATAATATGATATAAACTAGTCATTAAATTTTTTTTTTAAGAATAATAATAACTAAATTATAAAAATTATTATTTACACTAATATAAAATGAATTCATTAGTTAAGAATTAATGAGAAACAAAAATGAGAATCAATTGGATATGAAAATAAATATTTTTATTTGTATGATTCCAAAAGAGTTTTACCATAACAAATATAACTAATTACAATTAGTCAATGATCCTAGTGAAAAAATATTTTATATATTCAATAAAATATTTTTGATATTTATCCATTCGGTTTTATATGCATAAGATATGAACAAACCCTATTTCACACATAAAATCATATATTTTTATAAAGTCAATTTTACAACCTTTTAATGGAGAACCAATTTAAAATATTAATTTTTACACTAATACTAATTTAATTTTATAAAATAAATATCACTATTTAACTCATTATTTCAAAATTATCCTATGGTGAATTTTTTTTATTTTTCTGAGAAACATCATTTTTTGATGAATAGTGAAAAATACTGCATTTTAGTTAAAAATGTCATTTTTGTTTAAAAAATTATTAATGATAAATTACATTTTAAATTTATTATAAAGTCACATTATATTAATGATACATATATTAATGAAATTTATTTTATTATATTTAATTTCACATTGAAATTGAATATAAAAACTCAACAATATTTTGAATATTTTTCTACTAAAACAAGTTAAACTCTGTCTCTAAAAGATTAGAATTAATCTTAATTTTCTTACTTATGTGTTTTGAATTTAAAAAAATATATATACACCATTTTAATCATGATGATATTTTTAATTTAATAATATCAAATTAATTTTTTACCCAAATGATTAGTGAAGGTGATTAAAATTAATTATAGTTATTATGGTGTAACTAGGATTAAAATGGAATAAACCTTATATTTAAGGGCCAAAATGACCTATACACTTGTAAAACACCCATTTTATGTCCAAAATTATGCCATGAACCTTCCATTATTGATTTTATTTGGTTTTTTATGACTTTTTTTAGGTAATAACTTGTGTACACCCAACTTGTTTCCAAAAATTCCAAGTGAGTCATTTTCCTTCCCTATAAAAGGAAACCACCTGTCCCCCTTCCTCACACCACTCAATCCAGATTGGCTCATACAAAATATACACAAGTAGTCTCCCAAAATCACACCCCTAGACCTATAATCCTCCCTTTGGTCAGGAAGTCACCTAAGGAAGCCTTTTGTCACAAACCAAAAGGAGTTACCCGATTAAGAGGTAACATCTTCTCTCAATATTTTTAGTTTATTTCCATTATTCAACCCCTATAAACATATTATTCTATTCTTACATAACAAAAAAATATTTTCAATATACTAGGATTTTTATGTTGATAATTATAAGTATAATTAAACACACCTTCATCTAATTGGTAACAAACATTTTGTTTCTGTGTATGGTGAACTACTGCCTCAAGAAACGATGATTGTTCACTTTTCCATTTCCAAAATTCATGATTGGCCATTACAATAGACACACTATTTATATATATTATATATGATATTTATTATTAATTTAATCTTATTTAATTCATTTAAAACACATACCCTTATACTTTCCATTTTGTGTTAATACTATAATATCATTTGATGAAGTGTGGACTACCACACCCTCAAAGCGATGTGATTCGTTCACATAATACATGAAATATATATAAGATGATTAAAATTGAACATATGAGACATACACAAAATATAAATTACATTCATGAAATAATTAATTTTCTTGATATATATATATATATATATCATTTTCTTTATTATGCTTTCACACACTAAAAAGTGAAAATGTCTGTCGTGGATGTGTGGACTACCACCTCCTCGACATGATGTGATTCCTTTTAAATTGTGATAATTTTTTGTATAAGTATATATGTCTAAATAATATGGTATTCATGATATTCTTATCATTATTTAATGATATAATTCTACTTACCTTCTTTTGATAATGATCGTTGAAAAATGAGAACATTACTCATGCATACGTACGACCTACCGTCTCCATGATTATAACATTGGTTCATTTTTCAAAACCATTTTTAATGATTTATTTTAAAATTATAATTTATGTATAAATATGATAATTATTTCATGATTATTATTCTTTAGATGTTATATATTAACCTTTTTACCATAGTTGTCTGCCAAGGTAGTTTTTGATACATAAACCGAATTTGGTCAAAACACTCGATGTAAACATTATTATTTAAGTAGTTTTATACAATATAGTAATAATTGAAATAAAATTAATGATATACATGAAAAAGGTTATGAGAAATTTATAAAATTAACATAATTTTATTATATAGTATGTTACTGGTCGTTCACCCAAAAGGAAATACAAGGTAAGGGATTCTCATCTCACTTTTTAAATCTATGAGATAAATGTCATGTTCACCAAATACATCTTTTGTGTGTTGTATATACTAACCCTTTTATTATATTATATTATTAATACTTTTAACTTAATGGAATAATAGACTTCAATTTAATTTCATTACCTTATAAGTTTTATAATTTAAAATTTTTTTACGTGGTATGGGATACTTTGGGATATTGAAAGATTATTTTCCTCAAGACTAACACTAATGATATTTCAATGGAATTTTCATTTGATGAAATTATATAACCATTTTTCAATAAACACTGTCATTCTTCTATGGTTATTAATGACCATTTTAAATTATTAGTACCATTTTTCCACTCTTTGGTACTCAATGTGTTTTAAATATGTTTTTAGGAAAACCCATCTTCATTTCTCTCTTTAGTCAGAGGACCATTTTTCTTCTAAAAACCATGTTTTGTTAAAATATTTTCAAAAAAGTGTTAAAATGATTTGGTAATGACATTTTTAAACTTTTTTTTCTTTTCTAATGTTTTCAAAGGAATCATCTTGTCGCTTTCCGAACAATTCATTTTTCTTACCTTTTTTATCATGAAAAATGAATGTTCTTTTTACCTTGTACATCATGTACAGATTTACCCACCGACATTCCTTCGAAGTTTCCTTTGAATTTTTTAAAGTTTAGTTTTTAAAGAAAATGTTTTTTTAATTGACTTTAAATGAAAATCTTTTTCAAAATGTTTTTCAAAATGAAAGGATATTTTCCCCAAAATGCTTTTAAAATATATATTTTTAATATTTTTATTCATCAATGACAACAATACTTTATTTTACTCCACTTGGGTTATGTTGTATTAATACCATCCCTAATCTTCATATGGATGGTTTATGATTGATTTGGCCTAGGATAGTATTCACATTCACTTCCTTGATTTTTTTTCCCTTGAAATATTCAATCTGCTATTATCATTGAATTTTCCCTAATTATCCATATCATTTATCATGGATATTATTATTGCCTAAACAGTATACCATTTTACATATGGTGTATACATTGAAAATTATTTGATTATTTGGGTATATATTGATAAATTTAGCCTCGAATATCCAGAAGGCCTTCTTTTTTATTTTATTATAGATAATCCCCCTTTTAAGGGATGAAATGGAACTCGTACATGACCCATAGGCCCAAGGCACAAGGCCCGACACGACTTACAATACATGACCTGAAGGCCTAGAGGCATACTATGCCCAATACATGACCCGTAAGCCCAACCCATAGGAACTTTCCCTCCCCTAGCTTCTGCATCATTGATCACCTAGCTCCCCACCTTGCATTGTTGATCGGCTAGCATTTCCCCGTACAAAGTTACATGGTGCCTGGTCCCTGTGGCGATTTTCATACCCTCTCATTCTTCCAATCTGGTAACTCTGCTTCTAGTGACTGCTAGTCTTGTTGCTCTAATCCTCTTCTGAGGCTTGATCTATGTGAATTGGTCTACTCCATGGTCTAAATGGCCCGAAGGCCCTAAGGCTCGAAGACCTTTGATGGCCCGAAGGCCCTGGAAACCCGTAGGCCCAAACCGGTGGCCCGAAGGCTCAAATTGGGTGAATAGTTTCGGAAACTATAGTACTGAAGAGTACCTTCTACAGTAATTCTACAGTAACCCATAAATTCACCTCCACCTGATTTTGAACCTGGGTCTCTTGGATGCCAAGCAGGATCCATTACCACTCGGGTACGGGCTCGTTAGCATATATATTGGTAAATTTTTATCTCTTAATCTATATGTAAATTTGATAAGGAACGTTTTTAAATCGATTATTCGATATATGAGGGATGTTTTGGACTGGTATGACATGGGTGGTGCCCAGTTATTGATAGCCCCTCGATGCATCACTGGTCTCATAAGATAAAACATTTGGCCAGTCACCTTAGATGGGTTGTTACCCAGCATTTTGTAAACCATATTGTGAAAGTTATTGACAGTAAAGGTACCATGTACCTCAGAAACATAGCATCCAATAATAAGGAATTTCCCTCATTTATATTTAGTTATTATTCATACATGATATTTTACATTGAAATATCTATGAATGTATTTCATTTTTTGGCTTCATTTATTATTCATCCATGAGATTTTGCATCAACATATCTCTGGATACATTTTATTTTTTTATTTAGATAGAATTTATTTCAGTTTATTACATTTCCATATTTATTTTTCCTTATCTAGTTATTCGAATGGCATGTGTTATTAGTTATTTTCTTTTCCATGTTAATTTCTCTTCATTTATTCAATATTTCTTCCACTTTATATACACTTATTGATCCTTTAAGCTTAGTATTATTATGTTTAGTTCCCTAGGTATCCAAGAAGTATACTATGAAAGATATTCATGGATGTACTAAATATATTAGAGTTATCCCCAATGTTATTTATTTAGAAAGAAGAAAAAAATTATGTTGTAATTTACGTATTCATCTATAATAAAATACTCATTTTTGTATCTAGTTTACCAAGACTACTAAACTGATCGGTCCATCGGGGCTTTATTCCTTATAATCATGCTAATGTAATTGATAGCAGGCACTTGCTTTAGGATATCTGGGGCTAGGTCTCTACAATTGGTATCAAAAGAAGTTTAGTAGCAACCTTGGGAACTATATTTAGGAAAACATAGTTTAGATAACACAAATCTATGGTAGAATTTTTGGATAAGTATAAAATAACATCCTAAAGATTATATTAGGTAGAGATTATTTGTTCTTTCCTAGAAATACATCCTTGTTTGGATACTACAAGTGGTTGTGTTTCTGGAACAGATGTACCTAGGAGGAATAACTATGAAAAGGTGTTCTGAGCCTCACTTAGGGTAACTTGGTGCCTAAAATGGACCTTGTTTCACACCTGGTTTGACACTCCTAAGGGATAAACTTAGTAAAATTCACATTTTCATTACAAAACATTTACTTAGAACCTAACAATAGGCCTTACTGCGCACCTGGTTTGACACTCCTGAGGGATACAATTAGGATAATTCACATTTTAATTACAAATCATTGTGAATGATTTGAACATATGATGAAAATGAATAACCTAGGTTAAACCTAAGGTATTTTATATTTAAGATAATATGTCATGATTTAGAAATCCTAGAAATAATTTTATGGACAAACCTAAGACCAAGGAATGACCTATATGGAAATAAATTCATGAAGTACTTATGTATTGAGGATGAATTGAAAACCTTAGTTAAGAGTAAATTTAATGATTAAATTTCAATTATTTCTATCATATTTAGTTTAAAAATTATATTAATTTGGTGTTAGAAAAGGAAAACATGTATGTTGTGTGATAACCAATCAAATCTGGAAAGGTTGCAGGTCTTAAACCCATGACCGAAGGACGATAAGTATTTCATGCCAACCACTAAACTGCACAGTATCCTGGTTAATTTTTCATTGTTTTTAGTCAAAAAATTTGATGAATAAATGTTAATGATGAACCAGGGGTATCTCTTTGGAGTATTATATATTAGTCTATTAATCATATTTGTTTTGGAAGATAGTTTATGAAACATACATAGACTTATCACTCTTTTATTGGCCTTATGACCCTTTACTGGTTTCCTTTAGTGATTCAGGCATAAAAAATCATTGTTACTAATTAATTTCTAGTAGTAAAGGAATGAATTAGAATTTTATCAAAGAAAAAACAAAAGTTATTATTTCTTATATGAAATTAAAACCAATCTGGTATGTATATTTCCTTATATTCAAGGTCATTAACATAATTTCCCAACACTAGGAAAATGACACAGAAATAAAATGTTATCTTAATACCTTAATTTATGTTGAATCTATGGTATTATAAATAATCATATATTAATGGATTTTAGGCCCTAAACTTTTTATTGATTGTTGAATTGTTTGTGATTGATTACCACATTCACTCCTTATAAATATTTACGCTTTTCCTCCAAGTACATATCTCTACTTTCCACTAATTTTCTCTTACTTATAGTCCTTGTTAAATAGTATTCCATGTAACCCTTGTACTTCCCATTCTCTATTTTCTAGAGGATTTTTTACCAACCCTTATCACAATGTGGGATTTAAAACATAGAAATTATCAAACAATCTATCACTATGATCGAGTTTAAATTATGATGGTGCAATTTAATTTTGGTGGGGAGAATATAACACCCCAAAATTCTAAATTAAAACATTGTATCCAATAGAGTTTGTGGCATGGAATAGCAAACGCATAAGGGAATATAGCATCCCGAGACTCTACTATATATTTACTATTTTAATTAAATCCAACAAATGATATTTCTTATAACACATGAAATAAAGAGTTATATTGCGCTACATTGAAGAGTTACCTTCCTTGATATCTTGTGTTAGACATAAGAGTGACCTTCCTTGATAGCTTTGGTTACACGCAAGACTGAGTTTCACCAAATAAAAATGAATTATTAAAATATTAATATTTAACATAATATGATATAAAATAGCTGTTAAATTATTTTTTTATGAATATTAATTACTAAATTATAAAAATTATGGTTTACACTAATATAAAATTAATTCATTGGTTAATAATTAATGAGAAACAAAAATAAGAGCCAATTGGATATAAAAATAAATATTATTATTTTTATGCTTCTAAATAAGTTTTACCATAATAAAAATAACTAACTACAATTAGTGAATGATTTTAGTGAAACATATATATTATGTATTCAATAAAATATTTTTTATTTTTATTGATTAGGCTTCATATTCATAAGAGAAGAATAAACCTTGTTTTAGATATAAAATCCTATATTTTTATAAAGTCAATTTTACCACATTTTAATGAAAACCTCTTTAAAATATTAATTTTGAAACTCTTATAAATTTAATTTTATTAAATAATAATAATTATTGAATTCATAAGTTAAAAATTATCCTATCATGAAAGTTTGTAATTTTTCTGAGATATGTCATTTTTTGAGGAATAGAGAAAAATATTACATTTTAGTTAAAAACTTCCTTTTTTAAAATAATTATTAATGTTAAATTATATTTTAAATTTTTTATAAAGACACATTTGATCAATAATGAATCTATTAATACAATTTATATTATTAGAATCAATTTCACATTGAAATTGAATATAAAAACATAACAATATTTTGAACATTTTTCTACTAAAACCATTTAAACTGTATGTCTGCAAGATTAACATTAATCTTGATTTTGTTGCTTCTATGATTTGAATTTACAAAAATTAAAATAAACCATTATAATCAGGATTATATTTTTATTATAATAAGATCAAATTAATTTTTGACCAAAATGATTAGTGAATGTGATTAAGGTGTAATTAGGCTTAAAATGGAAAAAAATCTTATATTTAAGTTCCCAAATGACCAAGAAACTTATCCAAAACCCATTGGTTGTCTATAAAATGGAAATAAAACTTCCATTATTTATTTTTGTTGGTTTTTTATAACTTTTTTTATGTTATAACATGTAGCTTGTTTCCAAAAATTCCAAGTGATTCATTTTCCATCCCTATAAATGGCCACCACCTCTCCCCTTCCTCACACCTCTCAAGTCACATTGGCTCATACAACCTCTTACAAAGTAGTCTCCCGAAATCCATCACCACAACCTATAATCCTTTCTTTCGGTAGGAATCAACATAAGGAATCCTTTTGGTAAAAACCAAATTTAGTTACCCAATTAAGAGGTAACCTCTTCTCTCAAGCTTTCTAGATTCATTTCCATTATTCAACCCCTATAAACTTATTATTCTATGATTACCTAACAATAAAATTATTATAAATATACTAGGATTTTTTAATATTTATATTTCTATCTACACTTATGCACACCTCCATCTAATTAGTAACGAACATACTGTTTCTGTGTATGGTGAACTACTTCCTCCCAAAATGATGATTGTTCATTATTCCATTTCCAATTTTCATGGTTGTCCATTATGATGGAAAAAATATTTATATATATTATATATGATATTTATTATTTTTTTAAGATTATTTAATTCTTTTATACCATTCACCCTTATACATTCCATTTTTTGTTAATACAATAACATCATTTGAGGAAGTGTGGACTACCCTCCCCCCCCCCCTTAAAGCGATGTGATTCGTTCACACGATCCATAGAATGACTAAAGGATGATTGTAATTGAACATATGATACATAAAAAACAAAAATATGATATTAATGAAATAATTACCTTTTTGTAAAAATATATATATATATATATCATTTTCTTTATTATCCTTTCACACACTAAAAAGTGATAATATCGGTCGTGGACGTATGGAATACCACATCCTCGAAACAATGTGATTCATTTTACATCACAGTAATTTTATATATAAGTATATATGAATAAATAATATGGTATTCAAAAAATTATGATTTTTTTATAAATATATAATTCTACTTACCTTCATTCTATAACGACCATTCAAAAATGAGAATGTTACTCATGCGTACATACGACCTACCATCTCCGTTATTGTAATATTTATTCATATTTCCTTATAATATTTATTTATTTTATTTCAAAGAATAATTGATGTATAAATATGATAATTATATCATGATTATTATTTTTAAGATGTTACACATTGACCCCTCTGACCATAGTTGACCAACCAAAGTATTTTTTGACACATAAACCGAATTTGGCCAAAACACCGGATGTAAACATAATTGTTAATGTAGTTGTATAAAACCTAGTAATAATTGAAATAAAAGTAATGATAATGGTGAAAAGGATATCAATAGAGTTTAAAATTAACATAATTTTATTATACAGAATGTTAATAGATGTTCGCCAAAAAGGAAACACAAGGTAAGGGATTCTCATCTCACTTTTTACATTTGTGAGATAAATGTCATCTTCACCACATAAATCTTTTGTGTGGTGTATCTACTACCCATTTTGATGTATTATATCATTAATCCTTTTATCTTCATGGAATCATAAAATTTAATTTAATATCATTCCTTCACAATTTTTATAATTTAAAATTTTTCAAAATGGTATGGGACACTTTGGGGTGTTTAAAAATTATTTTCCACTAAACTGGTATTAATGATATTTCAATGGAATTTCCATTCGAGGAAATTATATAACCATTGTTCAATAAACCCTTTAATTATTATCTCTTTATTAAAGTACATTTTAAAGTATTAGTACCATTTTCCACTCTTTGGTATTCAAAGTGTTTTAAGAATGTATTTTGGAAAACCCAAATTCATTTCTCTCTTTAGTCAAAGAACCTGTTTTATTTTAAATACCATGTTTTATTAAAATGTTTTCAAAAATGTTTTAAAATTATTTGGTAAATACATTTTTACCTTTTTGTCTTTTACTAATTTTTTTAAAAAAATCATTTTTCTCTTTTCAAACATGGAATTTTTCTTACCCTTTTTATCGTGAAAAATGAATGATCTTTTTACATTGTACTATATGTACATATTTAATAGTCTCCATTCCTTTTATGATTCCTTTTCATTTTTTAAAATTTAATTTTTAAACTAAATGTTTTTCTAAACTAATTTTCAAAGAAAAGGTTTTGAAAAACTTTTTTCAAAACAAAAGGACATTTTCCACAATAATGTTTTTAAAAGATCTTTTTTATAATATCTATATTCATCAAAGACAACAACCCTTTATTTTATTCCACTTGTTTTATGTTGTATTAATACTATACCTAATCTTTTTATGGATGGTTTATGATTGATTTGTCCTAGGATATTATTCACATTCACTTCCTTGATTTTTTTGTCCCCTTAAAATATTCAATCTCCTATAATAATTTAATTTTCCCTAAATATCCATTTTATTTATCATGGATATTAATATTGCCTAAATCATATACCATTTTACATATGGTGTATACTTTAAAAATTATTTGATTATTTGGGTAAATATTGATAAATTTTTATCTCTTACTCCATATGGATATTTGATAAGGCACATTGTTAAATTGATTGTTTGATATATAATGAATGTTTTGGACTAGTACGACATGGGTGGGGCTCAGTTATAGATATCCCCTCGATGCATCGGTAGTCTCATGAGACAAAACCTTTGGCTAGCCACCTCAGATGAGTTTTTACCCAACATTTTTGTAAGCCATATTGTGAAAGGTATCAACGGTAATGGTACCATGTACCTCAGAAACATGGTGTCCTATAATAAACCATTTCCCTAATTTATATTCAGTTATTATTCATCCATGATAATTTTCATTTACATATATATGGATTTATTTAATTTTCAGTCTTTAGTTATTATTTATCCATGATATTTTGTATTGAAATATCTATGGATGCATTTTATTTTCTGTTATTTAGATGGAATGTGTTTCAGTTTCTTACCTTTCCATATTTATTTTTATTTATCTATTTTTTTTAATGGAATGTCTTATCAGTTATATACCCTGACAAGTTAATTTATTCTCATTGATTCGTTATTACTTCCACTTTAGTGTCTGATACATGGATTCATGGAATGCTATAATATAAAAAGGGAACAGGCAGATACAAGCATGTTATACAATATAACAAAATAAAAAAAAAGAAAAAATAACTCAAAGCATCATGAGTTTATTACTGATCCTCTACTCCTAAGATCCATAGTAAAGATTTTCAAATAACATTAGTAGGGTGTTTTCCCTTATCAGTACGTGCAGATAGATAATCTTCTCGGATACCAAAGGTAGTATGAGTAGGGTGTGAGATAAAAATATTAGTAGGTCACCACAAATAGTGTCTATGTTTAATCCAATCAATGCTCATAACTAAATAGTGTGTAGGTGTAATAATAATAGTAAAACAAATATGAAATAAATAACCAGCCTACTCAGGTTCCTATAGGACACCTAGAGGGTCTACCTACTTCATCCCATCACTGGAATGTGTGTCTGATCATGTCACTATATATATAATATTAATAATATATATAGTTTAATTATATATTTCATCTGCCTATATGAACCAAGTACATGCAGACATAAATGGCCATATACCTAGAATACTAGTGTTGGCTGGATCGGGACATAACTCATACATCCATGACCAGTCTAACGAGCCTATAAGCTTATACAATAGTGTACATTCCCTACATCCCAATAGAGTGAGATACGTCATGATACAATACTCAGGATGAAGAGTGAGCCTCCATAGAAACACTCTAATCATGGAATGTGGTGCCTCAACCCAACATCCATATAGTATCACTGGTGTGAGATGTCATACTCAACACCCGATGTAAGGGAGTGTCATTATCTATCATGTTCAACGGTCCCTTACCATCCTAAAAATACTCTATAAAGGCATCATCATTTATAGTATATAGAATGAGGAAAAACCTCTCATGCAACTTATTAATCAAGTCCATATATATATAAACAATGCATAATAATCTTTATAACATAACACATGAGGAAATACCTCTCATGCGTCCCTTTAATCAAGTTCAATTACATTTAAAATTTTACAATACATTATAAGCATTTACAGAAATAAATAGTTGAATAGCCTTACCATACTTCATAACCCATTTCATTTAATTAAACCAGTTTATTTGAATAAGGACAATTGATAAGGTAATTGACATTAGGCATGTCCTTTCCACATTTTAATCAATTCATTAACCACTTTGATATATTCATTTCATTTAAGGAATAGAAATCATTATATATAAACCATTCTATTTAATCAAACCATTTAACACAAACAAGTAATAGAATCCATCATGCCTATGTGATTCCATTCAATTACACAAATCATGTAAATTTCACTCATAAGGCTTAAGGAGTCTATTGAAAGGGTTGCATGGTCGAGGAAGGAAATTTCCTACTTGGGAAATTCCAAACACATGTGGTTCAATCACCTAAGGGGTAATTTGGGTTCTATTTAATAAACATGTTCCAGGGGAAACCCCATTTAAAGTCTAAGCCAAAAGCTACAAATGCATTCTGGGCATTTTGAACAATTGACCAAAAATGGACTATTTCACTTGGCACACCCATGGGGTGACTATATATGGTAAGTAAAACATATAAACCACAAAACAATGATCAATAGATGTGTATTAAGGTGTGAGGGTCAATTAGACATGAAGGAATCATTATAATTGAGATGTTCAGCAAAAGCCGACGTGTGGCACAACGGTGTAATTATGAAATGACAAAACCCAAAGGGGAAACAATGTGACCACCTACCTCAATGTTGTAGATGATGCCTCTATCAATATCAGCCTCAGATTTAGAGTAGGTTGGAATAGATCTGATAAATGGTTCAATGCTCTGAAAATATAGAAAATGAGTCTCCATATAAATAGTGCAATGGATTTGAATATTAACTTCTATAGGAGTTGAGAGACTAGGGGATCTTACCAAGATATATCCAATGCTTCTGACGGATCAAGGAATGGACATTGTATAGAAGAACTAACTCAATACCTAACCTTGTGTGTTCTTGAGCTCAAAGGAGGAGGAAGAGGGGTTATAGTCTGCTGGAGGGAGGAAGGAAAATAGAAATAGGTTTTAAGTTAAATGAGGGGAAAAATTGTTATTTCACACCAAAATATCATGGTGCATGGTTTTGCCACATGGTTTGGCCAAACCGTGCGCAAACCGTGCTCAGATTTATACTACATGGGGCACATCACATGGTTAGGCACCCGGTTTGACTAACCATGCACAAACCATACAAAATGTATGAAATTATCCACATGGTCATGTTCCCTAGGTCACACGGTTGTAGAAAAACCATGTGGCCCAGTCTTTTTTTCCCTTTAAGAGCTTTGGGATCCAAATGAGCCACAGATGCACCCGTGATCTCCATGGATTGATTGGACATCATTATTAGGTTCATTTATGGTATTTAAAATGAAAAACTAATGATTCTTACCTTTATTAAAAAGAAGTTTCATTGGATATTACAACATTAACTTCTTTATTTATGGGTGTCTTGGCGTGTTGTTATATGCTAACCTTGAACTTTGGGATATTTTGCCTAATGTTGCTGAGAAAGGGGCCTAGAAGGTCACACACATAGTGTGTCTAGAACCTCAATTGAATAATATTATTATTCATTATTTACCGAGTTGAATAAATATTATTCTCATATGTGGTTTAATAATTATGCATGTTTTCTTGATCACACATATTTTTTCATTAGTTATTCAGGAGAATATTTGGTTAATGGAATATTTAATAAATATTTATTTATTAGTGAATAATGTAGAGATATTTATTTATTAAATAAATAGTCATTATTCAAGGCCTGATAAATATTATGGAATAATGAAAAACCTAGTTTAATAGTCTGGTGAGAAATAATATATATTGAAAATTATTTGAATATAATAATATTTAATTCAATTACTGAATTTTTTGCAAGTCACGCTACAATAGAATCATCGTTTAGCAGCGGTTATTTTTTCATTTAGCGGCGGTTTCTGGAAAACGCCGCCTAATACGGCATTGCCAATATTTTCATGGCGGTTATTTTCGTTTAGCGGCGGTTTAAGGAAAGCATCGTAGCTGTCTCATTTCATGGCGGTTTTAGCGGCGGTTATAACCGCCACGAATAAACTCAAATCCAGCAGCCTTAAAACCGCCGCTAAAGCCAGGGGAACCGCTGCGGGATGAGACAGCCACGATGTGACTATTTTTTGGCGGTTATAACCGCCGCTAAATGTAAAATAAACTGTAAGTTTAGCAGCAGTTTTTAACATTTAGTGGAGGTTTAAACCACCGCCAACCCGCCGCCAACTTACATTTTGTGGCAGTTAAAACCGCCGCTAAAAGCTGCCCAGAAAATAAAATTAGATTCTGCTGCCCCACTGCCCTTAAAACCAAATCAAACCAGATATAACAGAGAGAAAAATTATAATAAATTAAAACAAATCCATGAAAACAATTCAATGCCAAAATCAGTGACACAAATAAGGATAATAGCATCCAAGTAGTGAAGACAGAAATCCCTAAAATACTAAATACCCTACCTTACCACTAAACCCTAAAATAATTCCATATATTCCAAGCAGTGAACACAAATAAGGGTAATAACTTCCAAACAATTATTATATAGATTTCCCACTTTTTACAACACATGGAAGCCCCAACCACTCCCATCCAGACCACTACCAAGTAGCACACACCTGGAAACACACTAGTCTTTGTATCATTATCTTAAGAATATTTCATCAGCCAGTTTATTAGGAATATAACCATGTTTTAAAAATATGACATGCCTTAAAAATTCTAACATCCATTTTTATCTTAATAATATCCTCATAAACATCATTCAAAAAATATCTTATATTATGGAGCATACAACTGTCTTTTCCACTTTCAAAAAACCACATCAAGAAAGACTTCCTATTATTCAAAAATTTGTGGATATTCAATTTACTTCTAGAAAATCATTAGATCCTATTATATGAAACTTCTAAAACATATAACTTCATGAACAACATTCAATTCCAACTTTATTCACCAACTCTATTCATAGGGAACAATAACATGGTTTAAATCTCTTCTAAACAAATAAATTCATCACATGGAATATCACTTAATCAATAATGAATATCTCAATTGGGATCTCCCCAAACTATAATCAATATTTCGATGATATTATCACACAATCTATAATGATTCTATTGGTTAGAATCCCACAATAATTAATTAAAAATCACATCCCTTGGAAGGCATTTCTCCCAACTGATAATAAACCTTTTGGTTGAAATCTTCCCTAACCCATAATCAATTTCTTAATAGTTTCCCTTCCTATAAAATAACACCATATGATAGGAGGACTTTTATTTTCTATAAAACCTAACACAACTATAATATTTAGTGGTAAAATCTGATATGATGAATCCCATATCACATTCACTCAACTAATTGACTATTATAAAACAAATAACTTTATGAAAAACATTCACTTCTACCATTATAATCAATATATGAAAACTTATATAGAACCTCTAATTCCCAATAGAAACACATATAGAACCTCTAATTCCCTATAGAAAAATTACACTGCAAGAGAATGCATTTGAGAAGTTGATCACCCCCAATATGATTCTCTAGTAGTTAAAGACATTCGAAGGGGTCTACGTGTACCTCTAATTCCCAATTGAATTATAAAATAAGAAATAGAAGTATCAAAACTATAGTGATATGTATATGTCCCAGTTGAATTATAAAATAAGAAATGGAAGTATCAAAACTATATTGATATGTATATGTGAGAATAGATAGAATACACATATCATACCTAAAACTATATTGAGCAGTATCTGATCTTGTCCCTCCCTTGTATACATCATCATATATTGATTCAATGAAAGTGGAAAAGTCTTATCAGTATATGAGAGAAAACACAAAATGATAATACATTGAACGATATTTTCATTTGTTAAAATTAAAATCTGAATTTAGTCATGACACCAAACAAATTAAAATCTCTAATCATTCATGAACTAAAAACATTTCCATAAACATAGAGATACATAGTGTATAAGCATCAAAAGAGAGCATCAATCCTCTTGTAGTCCCTGTAAAGAGGATTTTGCAAAAGGTATGCCCTTTAAATATAATTGGTTTTTAACCATTTATGAAAGGAATTGAAAGATATAATATGATAATAAAATTCATATTTAATTTTTACTATAAAAAAACCAAAACAAAATCATCACTGAAACAACTCATGTCAAAGAGAGATGTGAGAGAACCTGCACTGCTGAATGACCATCTCTCTTAGTTCTTCCAAATGCCCATCAGTTTCATACAGCTGGGAAACAACAGATATACACAGAAAACATATTTAAAAAACAACTCATGAGAGAAAACCACAGTATTGTGCAAGAAAATCTTGATCTGGCTAGGGCAAACATGATTGTATATTAGACATTCCCACACTATCTGTCATTAAAATTAAAAACTGTTAAACCCAGTTTTATTATTGTGTATTTCTGAGCCCCACATCTGAATAATCCCCATTCATTCACCATTAGTCATTAATTTTAATACGATCTTTAAAAAATTATCTTATTATAATGGTTGAGAGTTTCTTAAATGATAAAAACAAGAAGTAATCCATATCATCAATTGTCAATCAATAAGATTCAACGCATAGTAATATCATGAAAATCCAATCATTTTCCCCTTAAATCATGTCAGTTTCCTGCTCCATTACTTCATCCACTTCATTCATCCTTTCTAGACTAATATTTTCAATATCATGATCGACAACTAATTCTGCTTCCTGTTGCTGATTAAATTCAATTTCAGAGGTCAAATTTTCCACTTCATCACTCATATCATACAAATCTCTTTGTATTACATGAGAAACTACACTCCACCCTTCATCGACAACATCATTCACATAATATACCATTTTTTCTTGTGATGCTAAGATATATGGATCATGCAATTCACGATCACCAACATCCATCAAGCGAGAGAAGTTCACAGAAGTAAATTGCAAGGAATCTCTTTTAACACCTCTAATAATATCAACCCATTTTCATTTGAATAAAACAACAGAAAAATGTCCGTGGTAGTTTAATTCAATAATATCATACAGATTTCCATAGTATTCCACTTCATCAAATGTAAATATACCACTATTCTATGTTTTCAAACCCACTTCTCGATCGACTGTACGAAATCTAAAACCATTCACATTATAAGTGTCAAACTTTCTAACTTCTTTTAGAGGACCTCTAGTAAGAAACTTCAAATCTTCTGACACCTCTACTCGAGTATCAGTATTCATGATCTGAAAAAAGAAATATACTTTATTAGATTCACAAAATGTATGTGTTAATCTAATATTCATATTTATTGCAATATTTATGAACTTACACGTCATGCAAACCATTCTAAAAGCTCTTTATTAACAGCTTTCGTTATATCTTTCTCATTTCATGTTCGGACTCTCATTCGTCTCTTTGTTTGTATCCTCAACTCTTTAATAAATGGATCTGCAATGTCACTATTCAGCAGCACATATCTATGTGCCTGTAATAATTCCAATTCAGTCAGTGTTACATTTGAGGTCCTCCAAACTGATCGGCCAATAGTAGGAAATATTTTGGATTTCTGATGTATTTAAGATTGAGTCGATGTGTCGTCAACACGTCCAGCTCGATTAAATCTTGTCTCAATATCATCCAAGTATCAAGAACAAAATGTAAGACACTCCTCATCCAAATAGCCTTCAACAATTAAGCCTTCTGGTTGAGCTTTATTTCTCACGTATGATTTCAAATGTCCAAGATATCTGTAAAATAAAATAAACATAATTATGCATTTAATTAAGTACCAAAAATTGTTTACTTAACTGGAAAACATATAAATAAAGTACCTCTCAATTGGATACATCCATTGATAATGAACGGGGCCTCCTAATTTAGCTTCCTCAACCAAATGCACAGTTAAATGCATCATTACAGTAAAAAAAGGACGGAGGAAAGATCATATCCATTGCGCAAAGGGTCAATACAAACCTCTTCTGGAGGTTGTCAAGCTGAAATGGATGTAGACATTTCTGACATAGTTGTCTGAAAAATGTACAGAACTACAGTACAACAGTAGTAATTTTTTCAGGTAATAATGTATACAATGCCAATGGTAGTAACTGTTGTAACAAAATATGTGAATCATGACTTTTCAATCCATGTAACTTACGATTCTTCAAGTCAACACACCTCGAGATGTTACTTGAATACCCATGAGATTCCTTAACATTCTTTAACATTTGAAGGAATGTATCTTTATCCCTATTTTTCATTACAAAAATTGTCGGAGGATACTTTTCATTCACATCTAGCCAGAGATCGCGTTTTATGTTCATTTCTTGTAAGTATTTGCGAGCATTGAGATGATCCTTCGACTTTCCATGCTCATTAAGCAATGTGAAAATCAAATTGTCACATAAATTCTTCTCAATATGCATCACATCAAGATTATTCCTCAACAAATTAAATTCCCAATATGGAAGTTTGAATAATATACTTTTTTTCTTCCATTGTTGTGTTCCGGTTTGGCTTGACGATGCACTTCGGACCCGTTTTCCACTATCATTCAAATGATGAACCTTACCAAATTCTGTTTCAACATTTTCAAGCTGTTTTAATATTTCAAAACCATTTAACAACTTTGGAGGTGGTCTACGATCAATGGAACCATTAAATTTTGATCTATTCAGCCGAAATCTATGAGATGCATCGATAAATCTTCGATGACACAAGAAGCACCATTTTCTACTGTGAGGTAGCCGTTTGGGCTCAAAATCAAAGTTACAAACGGGACAAGCCAAACCCGTGTACGTGTTCCAACCAAATAAATTCCCAAGCCCAGGGAAGTCACTAATGGTCCACATTAAAGCATCATGAATTTTGAACATTGTTTTAGAAGAAGCATCAAATGTCTCAACACCGTTGCTCCATAACTCCTGAAATTCATCAATCAAAGGCTGCAAGTATACATCAATATCATTTCCAAGAATTTGTTTTCCAGGAATAATCATTGAAAGGATAAAAGATGTTTGTTGCATACACATCCACAGAGGAAAATTATAAGGGATCAAAACAACTGGCAAAATGCTATAATTGGTACTCAAAGTCCCAAATGGGTTGAATCCATCAGCAGCCAATCCCAATCGAACATTCCTAGGATCAGCTGAGAAATCGAGATGTATTGAATCAAATGTCTTCCACGATTGAGAATATCGTGGATATCTCATTAACCCATCATTGTTATTATCTACAGAATTCCACTTCATGTGTTTGGCGGTTTTCGATGACATGAATAATCTTTGCAATTAAGGCTTCAAAGGAAAGTAACGCAAAACCTTTGCAGGTGTGCTCCTTTTATTCTTCTACATGAAATTATGTTCATTCATACTTCCAATATCACCCTTTTCCTGCCATCTAGAAGAAGAACATTTCTTGCAATTCTGTCTACTTGAATCCTATCCCCAATAAAGCATACAATCATTGGGACATGCATGTATTTTTGTATAATTCAGACCAAGCTTGTTAACAACTTTCTTCATATCTTAAAAAGATTCGGGGATTTTTGCTTCAGGAAATGCATCACGAATCAATTCAAATATCATGGAAATTGCCTTATTTGTAATTCCATATAGAAATTTGATGTGATACAACTTCAGCAGAAATGAAAGTTTTGAATATTTCAAACACCCACAATACAACTCTTGATTTCCATCGTCAACTAAATCATGAAACGCATTTTCCTCAATGAAGTTTTCTCTTAAATTTGGCTCCACAGAATTAAGAGGGGGATCCATTAATATGTGACAATCTTGATCTGCCTATGTTACAGTCTCAAAAACATCACTTGTCACGTTGCAATTTGTAGCACCCTCTTCTGGTTGTTCTGATATGTTTTGATGCTGATAGTGGTGTCTTGCAGTGCCTAATGCATCATTTATTAGGTTTTTCATTTCATTTTCCATTGTCGACAAACTTGGGACCTCATTCTGCGGATTAACATCAGTGTTCAATCTTTCTGTAACGTTCGATTCTCCATGCCAAATCCAACACAAATATTGATCAGGTAATTGCTTCAGTATTAAATGTTCATAAACCTCATTTCTCTTCAACCATGTTCTAAATTTACATTTAGGACATGGACATTTTATTCTCCCTTCAATGGATCAATTAGAAATTGCAAAATCTAAAAACTCATTCAAACCCTTAACATACTGAGGTGTGTTCCTCGGTAATGTGATCCAACTTTTATCCATGTATATCACAATGTGCCTACACAATAATAAAAAAAATTAAAACACATAGTTACTACTAAATAGAGAAAGAGATTCATATATACGATAGTATAAGATTACAGAAACATAATATAATAAAGATGAGCCCCTGAGTTAGATATGAACCCTTAGTGTTTGGGATAGGGGAAGTTTCTTTGGTAAAGAGAAACAGTGTGCTAACAACGTGGTAGCTACTTTACCATGAAAACCAAAACACATTATTAATTTGGAATAACCCCAACCTAAGTTCTCTATAGAGTCTTCATATAAAACTCTAATATCGAATAAATCTATTATAAATAATGTTTAGGGAAACCCTTATGATTCTTACAAAACTCAACACATTGTTAATTTGGAGTGACAAGAACCACGTGAGGGATGGTAGTCTTGAGGCATGATAAGTGGTGGTGTTCATGGAAATGTATGATGAAATAACTTGGGCGATTAGGTTTTGAGGTTCTACGAACCTTTTGTGGATTGAATTCCTAGACCTCTCTTTGGTGTATTCACATAGAAAAGAGTGGTGGTTTGACTTGAGGGTGATTGGATCATATATGTGTTAATGCTCATGAGTGGAGAATTATGGTTAAATGGGACAATCGAGGATCTGACCATGGATTTGAACTAAGAGTCAGATTCAGACTTCGGTGTGGGAATTGAACATTTTTGTTATTCCTTTAGTTTTAAGGCATCGTGGTCGAGATATGACAGTGAATTGGTGGGTGGGATTGAGCGCCTTTGGTATAATTCATCTAGAGAAGGACTTTCTAGTGTTGTTGCATAAAAATTGATGTGGTAAGGTGGTGACCACATCAGAAATGGCATTCAAGATGCTGCTGATGTGGTTTGGGGATCAAACTAGGGTATTTGAAGAATAGTTGATGTGTCTTGGCTTAGTGTTTGGAGTTTCATAGTATAATCATGTTGGGAATTTGGAGATGAAATGTGGGGTGTTGGTACTATCATCCAGGACAACATAATAATATAATTAGAAGTATCAAAAGTATAAGCAACTCCATACCTAAGTGTCATAATTCATTATAGTCAAGTACGTCTTATAAATAAAAAGGTTATCCATTTCAAAAAATAATGAAAAATACAAAGATACAAATTCAATGAAAGTGATTACTTTCATCCAAGACTATACATATTAATGAAAAATCATCTAGTTTGGATAACATATAGAGAAAGAAAATACAAATAAAATTTAAATACAAAATAAACCTAGATGAACTATCTCACAATAAAATTTCCCAAAAAAAGTCACAACCATATTCACAACTCAAAAACATTTCCATGTGATCCCCGAAAAGTCACAACATTCCAATATAATATTGAAACACTTTTTCAATATAACATTTATTTATCATTAAGGCATCACTTAAAATCTTTATCCTATAATGAGTAAGAAAATAAATATCCTTTTAGTAAAATTGATGAATATAGATCGATAGGAAAGTAGGTAGTGTGATTTAACAAACCTACACTTATATAAGAAAATGTTTTAGAATACATGAATTTATTATGATGATGTGTAAAAAAATAATCTTAAATTATCATCTAAGTCTTGGAAATTGAATCTACATAAAGGTAAATTCCTAACTTGGAAAAAAATTTGTTACATTAAATATCAAAATGTAACAACTCCTTATATAGTGTTTTGATTTTATGGATCACTAAAGCAAAATTATAAATTCCCATACACTTCTGAAATTGTATTCAACACACATAGATTCAAAATCACTAATATTTCATCTCATTGAAATATTATTCAATGGGTGAGACATGTCATGAATGGTTAATTAAGGTTTAGTAATCAAGATATAAGGGGAAACAACATTTTATATTTACAAAGGCACATGAATAACCATTCATCAAACATGATTATAATGAGCCTTTAAATCATAGATTAATTATTATTATAATATTGGGAGTCTTCTGTGTATGTAGGAAGCCCAATCATTCAATTTAGGAAATAAAGATATAATGTGTTACAAATAATCATACTAACAAATTACACAAACATGGCATGCAGATAAACATTACACATAACCAATTATTCATGGTATACAATTAATCATTCCTATGAAATGCGAATCCTCTATGACTAAATTGAGGTATGAATATCCTTGTCTATTTTCGTAATGGTAAAATAGTTAAATCATCCAATGTAATACAATGAAAAGAGGTAAATCACATAAATCATTAATTAATTGAATTATATATTTATCCTAAGGTAAAATAAGAATGAACATCAATAATGTATATCATAAATACAGTCACATCACTAGAAACATGGGTTTTGTCTTTTGTATGGGTTGGATAGACCTAGAAATGAGTTGTTTACCAAGTAAAATCATATTAGAAATTTCCAATCTATTGTCACATAACATAATGATAAAATAAAATAAATGTAGGATAAGACTTTTCATGCCATGGGTTATATTCACTAATAAGTAACTAAGCCCAGGTTCCACCAGCCCTAATGTGCACCTCCCTATACGCCAATAGATCCTAACTAACATTAAATGTCTGATGGTGGTACAATGGGGAGACTATACAATATGGATCAATACTAAACACAATTAAATCATAAATAAATGAATGATAACAAACAATAATCATAATTTTAATAACTATAAATCAAGTGTGATAACCAATTTCATTTAAAAATTATAATTACCTAATTATGCACCACTACCCTAGTTTTAATAAAACAACCAAAATATCATTACTAATTAACTCTAATACCTCTATCATGACTCGATTCTTCAAGAACCCAACCTGGGTTGGCAATGAAATTGAGTTTAAAAAAGATTCAAATGAAGTAATTTCAAACCTTAGGGTTCGTATAGGTCGTCGGGGTCACGGGGGTCCGGGGGAAGCGGGGTCGCTGGGGGAAGCGGGGTTGCCGGAGTCACTGGGGTTGTGGGGTCGCTGGGGTCGCGGGGGAAGAGGGGTCGTGGGGGGAAGCGGGGTCGCCGGGGGGGGGTCGCGGGGGAAGAGGGGTCACGGGGTGAGAAGTGGGGGAGGGGGGGATACTGTTAAAAAAACAGTGTTTCACGGCGGTTTATTATAAATTTCCGTGAAAACTTTTTAAAAAAAGGTTTAGTGGCAGTTCCTAGAACCACCGCTAAACAACCGTCGCTAGATGCAAGTTTTATTGTAGTGTCAAGAAATATTATTATTATTATTATAGACATTGGGTTCCACAATAATTAAAAATAATAATATGGGTGTGTGTGTGTAATTATTATTTTCTAACCCTAGTAGTATTTAAACTCAATTATATTATTTCTCAAGAAGTGGTTGTCATTTTATTTTTCTGAGAAAATTCTCTCGAAGCCCTAGAGAGATCTCTCTCTAAGAACACTCTCAAAAACAAAGAGTGGTCCTCCACTACCACCACTCTCCTTTCTAGAGAAATCAAAGAGAACCATTCCTTTAAGAGATTCTCAGGGTGATCAAAGGTGAATGATGCAAGCGTCAAGATCTACCTCACTAGCACTCATAGATTCCTCCGGTGATGTTCAGAGGTTCGTAGAACACATGTGGATCACCACTAGAGGGAATATACTCTTGATTTCTTCAATACAACAATGGTAATACGTATAGATGTTGTAAAATCCATCAACTAAGAAATAATTCATCACAAGTTAATTCTTTAATTGTCTAAATTAATTATAAATAATATACGATGATCTTGTATCTTGGTTTCTACATTTAATTGTCCATTAAAATTTGAATCAATTATATTGATCGTGGTGTTTATCATCATGTAAATCTCAGATTAATCATCAATTGTAACTAAAATTAGAGTTGGGAATTCCCTATCTAGCACTTCTTCTTTGTCCAGAACCATTAGTTTGGTGTCGAGTAGAGTTGGGTCCTTAAAATGGTAATGTATTTCATATGTAAATATTTTTGGTATTTAATATTTAATCTTCAATACATAAGATTAAATCTATAATATGTAAGATTAAATATGAAATATGTAAATTTTGAATATATATGATTAAATATTTGATAATTAATATTTTTTATCAAAAAATTGAGTGATGGATAGAAAAAATAATTGAAGAAAAAACACTTGGAAACTATATCATTAATAATGGATGACTCAAATGGGATCAAAACTCAATCCAAAAAGTTTTTAAAACCATCTTGGAAACTATCTCATTCACCATGGTTGAATAAAAGTGGATCAAAACTCAATTTAAAAAGTCTATAAAATAAATCAAAGGTTCCTAGAAAATCTAGAATGATCCAAAGGATTAGATTTGAATGAGAAGAATTTGAATAGTTAAAGGTTAATTCTTACTTTTTAATTTGGATTCAAATTTGAAGTTGTGGATATTTTTTGTAGAAAAAATAAAAAAAAATAGAAAAAGAATAGAAGAGTGTGAAATGGGTATGCATAGAGAACAAAGAAGAAGAATATTTAGTCACCATTTTTAAATTTCAGCATGGGTGTGAGAAGTTTGAAAGGAAAAGGAAAATGACAATAACTTGGAGTTTTTTGGTAGAAGAATCGAATTATTATTACTGCTGAAAAAAAATGATTATCTTGTTTTGTGGGGGAAATTTACACAAATAGGGAGATGTTTTATGTATCATGGGTTCAAGGATAAACTCTTACCACTGTATCCAACATGATGATTCTAGTGGATCATGTGATCACAATTTTTATCAGAACATGTCAAAGATGTATCTGTTCCTTTTGAGTAGTAAACCTTGTAAAATCAGATGTACTTATTGTGTTTGTGTGTTGATGTTTATGTGGTTCTTAAACAGTAATCATGTCACTCACTCTAATGGAATTCAAAGTTTTTTTTGAAGGGAAAATTTAAAAGTGTATTCATTGATTCATAACTTCTCTCAATGAATTATCAATGATCTTATGGGTCATTTTCACATGAAACTTATGACCCATGAGTTGCCACACCACCCTAACCTGGTTAAACTTGGCCAGACCTAGATCTGACATGGTTTTCCCCCTTACTTGATCGATAGGCCTAAAATCCCTCAAGAGTTTTTTTTAGGTCAAAACATTTCAAAATAGACTTTGAAAAATATAACAAAAATCCTAAAAAAATTAAACCATTTGGAATTTAATAAAACTGTCTCAAGATCCTTGTAGAGGCATTGGAGACCTTGGACTCCAACACCATTGTAGTTGTTTGTTCTCACACTACATAATAAATTTAGCGAGTGATTATTTATTTTTTATTATTTAATGTAGTTGCTTTTTATTGAATGCTAACTCAGACCAACCTATGTTTGTTTGATTTATTTATTTATTCAATTTAATTATTATTAAATTATTAAATAATTATTTTGATGATCTTTGAATGATATCTCCCTCTTAAAAATTTATAAAGTTCTGTGTGTTAATATTTTATATAATTAAATTTAATCTCACATCCTAGATCCACCTCACATGTATGTGAGCATACATTTGTCAAGAATCCCTCATGGTGAGGTGGTTCTAGGAAGGATCCAACATGAATCCAAATAGGATAAATACATGGTAAGAATATAGCGTTTCAATTCGAGTCATTATACAACTCAAGGAATTCCTCTAAGGTTTCAATTAATTAATCACTTGCTCAATAAATCAACCATATGGTTATAACAATTCTCAACTATAATTAGAAACTTTAGATACTATGGAAATAACCTTAAACATATGTCTTATGGTCTAGATACATTATACTAACAAGATGTGGATGATTTCTAAATATTAGGTGTTAGGGGATCATAAGAATTAAAACTTTTTCCTATTAAGTTCACACTTGATGATCTCGAGTATAGAAGATCATGAGAATTGACCTTCTAATAGGAACATCACAAGTTTTGGGTGTCATTGGATGCTTTTATCTATGAACATGTGTATTGATCTATCAACTTGAAATCATTATAAATGTGTATCATTTTATCATGTACATTTATGCATGGAGAAAACCATGATAGTTTATGTTTTTCAGGAGATAGCTTATGTCAGGTGCATCATTAATGGTATGACATTGATTGAATGATCAAAAAAAGATTTGTCATTTCCATGTACAGAAAGAAGGTATCTTTGGCCATTTGACTGGGATAGTGGTGTCTTGACTAAATTCATTATCATGATATATGGAGGAAAGTTTGTCCAATACAATCAAAGAAATATAAGTAAATCATTAAAAGATGATGGCACAAAATATACAACCTACATTATAAGATACTGCATTAAAGAGTGATTATATCACACAACAAGTGTTCTTAGGAGGCCTCTATAGCTATGAATTATCCTTATCTTTTTAGGGGTTATGATGTGTTGTTAAATACCACTCTGTTTATATGAGTTATGGCTCATTTCTATCAAGATAAGGGCTTATAGGGTTATACACAGTGTATACAAAATTTCCTATGATTCAAATGAATTAGAGTTTAGGATAAAGTGGGCCCCACGTGTGTGGGTTTGTGAATATCCAAGCATGAAAAATTGCAAGTAAATAATAAATAGATTAAATTATATTTTATTAAAGTTTATAATAATCAAAATTGAATTTATTTTTAGGTGAATTAATAGTTTTTAATTCATCACATGACATTTAAAAGTTTCACAAGTGGGTGATGAAATATTCATGATGCTTATGGAAAATTAACAAAGTCATTAGTGGCTAAAAGGGTTGGTTTTATGGTTTAAGTTTCTTAAAGGGATAAATTGAAATTAAAAGAAACTTAAATATAAGTATAAAAACCTGATCATATCCCAATAATAACTGGTCTAACCTCTTTCCTGAATTGAGTCCACCCAAGTTCTCTCTCAAGTTTTAGATTGATAAAGTGATGAAAGAACAAGTTTCGATTGATTCCGCTTTATAAATTGACCATGCAATATTCACATGATTGAAGGGGTGTATTAAACCACTTAATTCTTTCATAATGTCCAGTGAATGTAATACCCCAATATTTTAAAAGAAGAAAATTATATTTGATAGCATAAAGGATACGCAACACTAAGCTTAGATGAGAATGTAACACCTCGGGACTTTATGATATATTTATTTTTAAATAAATTTAATCTTTTCAATATCTTTTGGTACACGCAGCCCTGAAATTTTTATTTCTGATAGAATATTGAACATGCAACACCAAACGTAATATCCTACGATATATATTACCATTATAACCTAGCTGTCAAATTAACGGATATGAATAGTACTAACTAGTTTGTAAAATATGAAAATAAATATATAAAAAAATTTCTTACTCAATATAAATTATTGATAAATGTTTATTAAATAATCAATTAATTTTTAGTAAAGTGATTTCATTCTTCAAAAATATGTTTTCTTCAAAAATGCTTTTTTATTATTTTTCATGAAAATAATATTATAATAAATTTTTGGAACTAAGAGAAAATGAATTTTATAAAATTAACTCTATTTTTTAATCAAAATATCAAAATTCACTTTGGGTGAGATTTTAGTATTTTTCTAAAAATATTGACTTTTCAGTGAATAGTGAAAATACCGATTTTTGTAAAAATGTCATTTCTTTTCCAAAAATTAAGTAATTTAAAAGTCACAATATTTTTTGAATATTTTTTCAAGTAAAAAAATTTTTATTTAGTTATATATAATTTACTTGATTACTTTTTAATGAAATTTATATTGGTTTTTAGAATTTTTTTTTTGGGTTTAAAAACGGGTTTTTCTAAAAACTTCTATAAATGCATAATGTTTTTCCTTTTTAATTAATTAAAATAATCCCTAATGAAGAATTTTTTAAATGAAATATATATATTATATACCAATAAATTTTAATTTATATCCATACCAAGATTATTATTAGACATAGAGTTAATATAAAATCATCTTGTGCTTGAAAAAATCACAATTTTTGGAAACCTGTTTTTTCGTCATGTCTGTGGGTATTGTTTTAAAATTAATTTTTTTTCCAATTATGTGAATGGAATTTGAAAATTTTGATTTCATATTTGGAATAATAATAATTTATATCATCTAATAAATTCAACTTAATTTTTGACCAATATGAATAGTGAAAACAGTAAAAATTATTTACCGTGATTAAGGTAAAAATGGATTTACCGGAAGGTTAAACTAAAAATATAAGGTTAAATATGACTTATAAACTTGTCTAAAAACTATTTTATGACAATATTTCTAAAATTCCACCTATAATTTTCTAAAATGGTCCATTTTTTACCCTTTTGACGTATGAAAAATGTGGGAGCACTCAATTCTTTTCAAAAATACCAAGTGTGTCATCTCCCCCACTTATAAAAGGTCACTCTCTCTCCTATCTTCTTCAAACCTTAAAACCTCTTGGGTTAGGCCAAGACCAACCCAAATAACTTCTAAACTTTTCTCCTCTCATCCTAGAAGCCTTGGTTTTTTCATAAAGTCAACCAAAGAAGGCTTTAGTGCAAGCTTAAGGAGGATACCTGAAGAAGAGGTAATGTTCTTCAACGAGCATCTTTATTTTATTTCTTTATTCACCTCCTTAAATTATTCTTAAACCATTATTATATAATAACCAAGTATATACCATATATTTAGATTTTATTATTTTAATGTAATAACCTAAATCGTTTCCCTCTTCCATCAAATGGGTTACAAAATCATCCTTCATGTGTACAGCAGACTACCGCCTGGCGAACCGATGTTATTCATTTTTACATTACCACCTCTCACGGTTGGGTGTGATGATGAATCTGAAATATATATATATATATATATATATATAATATTTATAAAATAATTATACCTTTTTATTCATTATATCATATATACATTTTTACATTCCATTCCGTAGGGGATATGATAACGTTGCTCGTGTGTATGGTGGACTACCGCCTCGTGAAGCGATGTGATTATTTTTTCACCAACACATTACATGGTAGGTAATGAGGGTAATTATAATGAATATATGTTATATACATGAAATAATTATCATATTCATTACATGTTTATCATTATTTAAATATAATATATCATTTTCTTTTTTACACTAAAAATTTGATAACATCATTCGTGTACATGTGGACTACCATCTTCACAAAGTGATGTGACTCTCTTTTCATCACCATACCATAACAATGATATGTATAAGTATATTTAAATAAATAATATGGTATATATGTTATTTTTATAATTCTATAAAGATAAAGTATTACTTACCTTCTTTTCATAATGATCATTGAAAAATGAAAATGTTACTCATGCGTACGTACAGCCTACCGTCTCCATGATTGTAACATAGCCCATTTTTCATAATCATATTTCATGATTGGTTTTAAAAGTATAATAAATGTATAAATATGATAATTATTTCATTATTATTATTTTTTATATGTTTATATAATGACCTCTTTGACCAGAGTCAGTCTATAAAAGTAATTTTTGACACATAATCCAAATATGGTCAAAACATCCGACATAAAACTAATTGATCAACTAATAATATATAAGATGGTAATAATTTAAATATAAGGAATATTAAACTTAAAAAATATTCTTAATAAATTAAATAATTAACATAATTTTATTATTCAGGAAGATAAATAACAGGTGTGACGAATCAAACTCGTGGTAAGGGCTTTCTCATCTCACTTTTATTTCTATGATATATATGTTATATTCACCACTTATTGTGTTTTATGGTGTATATAATTCTCAGGAATATATTTTATAATATTTATCCTTAAATTTATGAGGATTTATATATTCATTTTAGGATCTCTCTTTCATGGGGTTTACAATTTCAAAGTTACCAAAACGGTAAGGGATTTTTGTCTCAATTTTCCTTCTTTGAGACCTATGTTATGTTATACACCTATCTTCTTTTATGAAATATATATACTACCTAATTTAAATGTTATATCATGAATCTTATTATTTTCATGATATTTTAATATTTATTTAATTTTATTCTTTCATGGGGATTATGATTCAAAGGTACCAATTTGGTAAGAGTCTTATATTACAATCTCATCATTTATCGAGATTGTTTATGATTATGATTCCAATGATGAGATCTTATGATTCATCTCTCAATAAACACATTAATTTTATTATAATCTGTTTATTCAGGATATTTTCAAGTAATAGTACAATTTTTCCACTCTTTGGTACTTAAAATGTTTTAGAAAATGTTTTTAATAAAAACCAACTTTATTTCTCTTTTCGGTTGGAAATCTGTTTTTTTTTCAAAACCATGCTTTCAAAAAAAATTAAAAAAAAATTAACCTTCTAAAAATAATTTATTAAAAACTTTTTTACCCATTTTTTATTTTTAAAAAATGTTTTCAAATAAATATTTTTATTGTTTTACAATCAAATCACTTTTCTAATTTTTTACAGTGCAAAAGAAATGTTCTTTTTAACCTATATTTTATGTACGAAATTACCCTCCACTATGACTAGAATTTTGTTAAAGATTCCTTTGTAAGTTTACAATGATATTTTTAAAGAATATTTTTTTCTTAATATTCTGTAAATTGTTTTTTTTTAAAAGTGGTTTTCAAAGAAAATCATTTTCAAAAAAATTATGTTTTTAAAAAATGTTTTTCAAGAAAAAAGGATATTTTCCTCAAGAAATGTTTTAAATTGTTTTAAAGATTCCATTATCTATTTCCAATGTTTTTTCAATGAAAATTATATTTACAATATTTTATGAATTTTTATGTTTTTAAAAGTGATTTCAAAATGAAAAGTTTATTTTCTTCAAAATTGTTTTTAATGATATTTTAATAGTATTTTCATTCATCAATGTCAAAAATCCTTATTGTTATATATGCTCCAGTGGGGATATTTTGTAATGATATCATCCTCATTCTTTCTCTGGATAGATTAATATTATTTCAAATATGTTGTTAGGGAACCCGTTTCTTTTCCAAGGGTTAATCATGTTTCAAAGAGATTGACATGAAACTCATTTTTTAGGGGCTAATCAGGTTATAAAATAATAATGATTGTTTCTATGAGTTTTATGATGAAATATCTATGTACTTTATTAATGTTGTGGTTATTAGGCATTATATACAATGGGTATGCTCAGATAGAACTTCAATTCATTGGGTAATGATTATGTTCTATAGAGAATTATATTGGAAGTCGTTCGTATGGTTATTCCAATTATAAGGATTCTGTAAGTGTTCTATGAGGATGTTGTTCCATGATACTAATATATTTTATCTATGCTTACTATGTATTTATGATGTTTTATTTGATCAAGACTAGTGTCACATAACTCATGATTATTGATTCCTACGACTCTTTCCTTTATTAAAGTCATATGTCATGTTTTCAAGTTTAATGATCCAAGTATTGATGGTTGTGAATATTCTTATGTTATACTCATGCACTTTGATTATGTCATAATACCCTTTTTTTATTCTTATGATAACTAATGACATTCATTTTTTAATGCTTATATTTTCTCCTACTGAGCATTTTATCTCACCCTTATTTTGTTTCCTTTTTCCTAGGTTATAAAGAATGACGTTGAACTAATTATGTTTAGAAGGGATTTCACATGGATGATGATGATGTCTTAATGTGAAAAAAAATAAAATATGGGTTCAGTGGGAGAAATAATAATTTGACAACATGGGTATTGTTTATGTTGGATTTTTACCTAATTATCTAAAACATTAAACCTAAAAGGTCCTTGATAATGTAAGTGATCCAATTTTTCCTTTTGATATTGTAAGGTTTTTTTGGAAAAAAAATTGGGTCACAATTATTGGTATCAAAGCTGAAAATGTAAAGTTTGCGATTTCAGTACCGGATTCAGGATTATGGGTTCATGGTTGTTATAGTTTTTATCAAAGAGAAGGTTTATATAACTTTGTAAATTATGATGTTTTCATGTGAGGTTATCTTAAGAGTTATGGATACCATAATAGGTCTATAAGATTAAGGTTTATCATAAGTTCAAAGTCTTAGACACCTCATTTGAGGGTATTAGATAGTAAAAATTTTGAGGTCATTAATGACATTTTGGGATACATTTTATTGGATTGGGTTATTTGTAACCCTTAGGATCAACATGAAGTGTTATATAGGGAGGAATTATTTTTCTCATGTTTAAAGAAAAAAAGGGGACACCCCGAAGTCCGGGTGACAACTCATCACATCCGATAAGGTCGTAGGTATTGAACCCACAACTGAAGGGTAATAAGGGTGTGGCGCCTACCACTGGCCTACATAATATCCTAGTTAGTATGAAATTTTTACAGGTAAAGATTAATTTTATTTCAGAAACATAATGGATTTTATTTGAGGAATAAAGTTTGATTCATCTTGGAAGAATATGATCGAATCATTCTAATCTTTGGGCTTCAAACTTAGTCAAGAAATGTTTGAATAATTTTAAGGATATTTATTTATAAAATGATTTAGTTTCAACTTTGGGTATTACTGTAGAAATTTGGAGATTAATGTATGAAGGTTTATTAATTTTTGGGAATTGTCTTACCATGTGCTAATTATTTTTATTTTTGTTAATGTCTAAATATGTGAGGAATAGATTGTTATCCCTTTTATGGTTAATTGGTCTTTAAAAGTTGATTTGTGTTTTATGCATGAAAAAATCATCCTGGACACACATCATTTGAAAAAAAGATGATATTTTAGTGTAAATTGATTAAAGGATGAAATTCTACTCATAAAGTATATTTCCATATTCTTTTAGTCTAGATGGTGAGATAATTACTCAAATTTAGGAAAAGGATCTTGAAACAAAAATGTTTTCCTAGTACCTTCAATTATGATGAACTGATGGTATTTTCAATCTTCTCATATTTATGCTTTTTAGGCCCTTAAATTTTTATTGAACATTCACTTTCTTGTGATAAATTACCTCAATCACTCTCTATAATTATTTACATTTTTCTTTTATTTCCACCTATGTTATCTTATTTAGAAACATGGTTATGTATTATTCTATATAACCACTGTAATTATCTTTTATCTCTTATTAAGAGGATGTTTTATTAACCCTTTTTATGTGGTGGGTTTACAACAAAATTATTTTCAAATATTCATCCTTCGATTATTGAGATGAAGTTCAAATTGTGAAGACACAATTTATTAAAGGGGTGTAACACCCTGAGATTTTAAAAGAAGAAAATTATATTTGATAGCGTAAAGGACATGCAACACTGATCTTATACAAGAATGTAACACCTTGAGACTTCACGATATATTTATTTTTAAATAAATTTAATCTCTTCAATAGCTTGCAGTACATTAAACCCTGAGATTTTTATGTTTAATTTCATATTCAACACACAACATCAAACTTAAACAACCCATGATATATATTACCGTTATAACCTAGTCATTAAATTGGTGGGTATGAATAGTAATAACTACCTTATGAAATATATAAATATATATATATATATATAAATTTCTTACTTAATATAAATTATTGATAAATGTTTAGTAAATAATCAATCAATTTTTAGTAAATTGAATTCATTATTCAAAAATGATTTTTTATTGATTTTCATGAAAAGAATATTATAATAAATTTGTGGAACTTTTAGAAAATTAATTTAATAAGATTAACTTCATTTTTTGAATCGGAATATCAAAATTCAATTTGGGTGAGGTTTTAGTATTTTTCAAAAAATATTGATTTTTCAGTGAATAGTGAAAATAATGATTTTTTAAAATATATAATTTCTTTTCAATAAATTAAATAATATAAAATTAAAAATATGTTTTGAATATGTTTTGAATTAATATAAGTATTATTTATTTATATTTAATCTACTTAATTACTTTTTAATCAAATTTATATTGGCTTTTAGTATAAGTTTGTTTTTTGGTTAAAAAATGGTTTTTTCTAAAAACTGTTTTAAAATGCATAATGCTTCTCCTTTTTAATTAATTAAAATAATACCTAATGAGAAATTTTTAAAATTAAATGTATAGATTATATATCAATAAATTTTAATTTATATTCATACCATGATTATTATTATTATACATGGAATTGATATAAAATCATCTTATGCTTGAAAAAAAATACACTTCTCGAAAACCCGTTTTTTCATCACGGCTATGGATTTTGTTTTAAATTTAATTTTTTTGACCCTTATATGAATGGAATTAGAATAATTTTATTTAATATTTTTAATCATCATAATTTATATCATATATTAAGTTCAACTTAATTTTTGACCAAAATGAATAGTAAAAATGGTAAAAATTATTTACCACAGTTAAGGTAAAAATGGATTTATCAAGAGGTTAAACTAAAAATATAAGGTTAAAAATGACCTATAAACTTGTCTAAAAACTATTTTTTTATCATATTTTGACCATTTCACCTCTATGATTCGAGAATGGTCTATTTTGGACCCTTGTGACATATGAAAAATGTGAGAGCACTCAACTCTTTTCAAAAATACCAAGTATGTCATCTCCCCCATTTATAAATGGTCACCCCCTATCCTCTCTTATTCATATATTCAAATATATTGGGTTTGGACAAACCCTACCCAAATTACTTCTCAACTTCTCTCCTCTAATCCTAGAAGCCTTAGTTTGGGTTATCTCCCCCACTTATAAAAGGTCACCCCCTCTCCTCTCTTCTTCACACCTTCAAACCTATTGGGTTCATCCAAACCCTACCCAAATCACTTATCAACTTCCCTCATATCATCCTAAAATCCTTATTTTTGGTATATAATCAACTTAGTAAGGCTTTAGTGCAAACCTAAGTAAGATACCTGAATAGGAGGTGATGTTCTTCAACGAGTGTCTTTATTTTATTTCTTTATCCATCTCCTCCAATTATTCTAAAATCATGCTTATATAATAACATCAGTATATTCCATATACTAAGATGTTATTATGTTAATTTAATAACCTAAATCTTTTCTCTCTTCCATCAAATGGGTTATGAAATCATCATTCATGTGTACAGCGGGCTATCACCTCACGAACAGATATCATTCATTTTTTCATTACTACCTCTCATGGTTGGGTATGATGATGGATCTAAAGTATATATATGATATTTATAACATAATTATAACTACAGAGTCATTATATCATATATGCCTTTTTATATTCCATTCTGTAGGGGATACGATAACATTGATCGTGTGTACGGCAGACTACCACCTCGTGAAGTGATGTGATTCATTTTTCTCATCTCAATTTTATTTTTATGAGATATATGACATATTCACCACTTATTTTGTTGTGTGATGTATATATTTCTCATAAATAAATTTTGTGATCATTATCCTTAAATTTATGGGGGTTTACATATCCATTTTAGGATCTTTCTTTCATGGGGTTTACGGTTTCAAAGTTACCAAAGCAGTAAGGGATTGTTGTCTCAATTTGTCTTCTTTGAGACATATGTTATGTTATACACCTATCTTATTTTATAAGGTGTACATACTACCCCATTAACATGTTATATAATGAATATACTTATTTTCATGATATTTTAAGTTTAATTTAATGTTATTATTTCATAGGGATTACGATTCAAAGTTACTAAAGTGGTAAGAGTTTTATATTACAATCTCATTGTTTATCAGGATTGTTTATGTTTATGCTTCCAATGATGAGATTTTATTATCCATCTCTCAATAAACTCATGAATTTTCTTCTCATATAGTTATTCATTAAATTTACAACTAATAGTATCATGTTTCCACTCTTTGGTACTTAAAATGTTTTAGAAAATGTTTTTAAGAAAATCTAACTTCATTTCTTTCTTTGGTCGGAAATTTGTTTTCTTCCAAAACCATGTTTTATAAATGTTATAATGGAAAATCATATCTCACAACAAGTAGGGTTTCTTAATTTATAGATGAGAAAAGGAGTACAACAGATTATCCACACCGATGTGGGATATGAATATTAAAAACTATATAATACTCTTAATACTTACCATCAAGCAGGGAAATATATATATTTATCATGCCCAGATTGTTACAAAAAAATGGACACATGGTCTAGGCACCCCTTTTTTTAGAACATCTGTAAGTTGATCAGAGGCATGAATAAGGCCAAAGGTGATCTTATTCTCAAAGTTTTCTCAAATGAAATGGAAATCAACTTCAATATGTTTGGTTCGCTCCTGATATACTAGATTTGTGAAAATATTGATAGCAGCTTGATTTTAAACCAGATATGTACCAATTTCTTGACAGTATACCCAATCTCCTGTAAAAAAATTTTATGCCCAAATAATCTCTACAGTTATTTATGTCATTACACGATACTTTGACTCTGCACTAGATCAGGAGATAACCATCTTCTTCTTGCTTCTCCATGAGATCAAATTTTCTCCAAAAAAATACTGCAAACCTAGATTTAGATCACCTATAAGAGATACATTCAGCATAATCTGTATCAAAAAATTCATTTTTATCTATATGATCATGATTAGAACATAGAATACCTAAACCTAGTTCTCTTTTCACATATCTTACAATGTAAAGAACAACCTCCTACTGCATTTTTGTTGGGGATTCCATAAACTGACTTAATTTACTAACTGCACAAGCAATATCGGGTCGAGTCATCATCAAGTAGTTAAGCTTCCCAATAAGTCATCTATATCTTTCAGGTAAAGAAAACATCTCACTATCAGTATGAAGGAAAATCTCTCGAGGTTCAAAGTGTGAGTCTACTGAGTCAGCCTCAATCATTCAAGTTTCTTACATAAGATCAAGAACATACTTTCTCTAAGATTGAAAAAATACTTTAGTATATCAAGATACCTCAATCCCCAAGAAATATCGTAGTGGATCCAAATCCTTCTTATGAAAATTTTTATGAAGGAATGATTTGGGTTAATTAATTCCATCATCATCACTACTAATAATTACAATGTCATCCACATTTACTATTAAGAGAATGTTGTCTTGTGTAGATTTATGATAGAAAATATAATGATCTTTTAGGATTTGACACATGTCGAATATAAGTGAAACATTGTAAAAATCACTTGAACCAAGAATGAGGTGATTGTTTGAGGTCATACAATGATCGACGAAGGTGAAAAACCTTGAAAGACTCCCCCTGATCAACAAATCTCAGTGGTTTCTCCATATAAAATTCATCATCAAGAAACCCATAAAGACAAACATTCTTAACATCCAGTTGATGAAGAAACCAGTGATAGGAGGTGTCAAGAGAAATAAATAATTGGACCTGTGTCATCTTGTCCATGGGAGAAAAGATGTCAAAGTAATCAATTTCATATGTTTGTGCATAACCCTTGGAAACAATTAATTCTTTCAGATGATTAATAGAATCATCGGTATTGACGTGCACATTATATATCCACTTGCAACCAACAACCTGTTTATTTAAAAATATATGGACAATATCCCAAGTATGGTTGGTTTTCAAGGCCTTAAGTTCATCTTTCATTTCCTTTAATCAGCCGGGATGGGATTTCTCCTCAACCACAGTGCGCGGTGTCACCTAAGTATCCAGTGTCGTAATAGCATGAGAGGTTGTCAAAGATAATCCCTGATAAGACTGACGTGAGAAGGAACCTTTGTGAAGCGTGGTAGGAAACTCTGGTGATGAAGGATCAGGAGAAAATGATTTGTTAGGTTTGATAGTGACATTTGGCACTAGGGTGAAAGGGTTTCTAGGTTAATGAGTATATACCTAGACAAATCTTGATCCAACAACAACACTAGGAAGAGATGGGGTTGGTGGGGTATCGAGAGAATATGGTATAATAACTTCGGAATTAGGAATGGGGGTGGTGGTGGGAAATCAGGAATAGAAAAAACCGAGGATTCGACAAAGGAAACGTCAGTCGAGATGACATAACAATTCAAATCTAGAGAGAAATAGCAATATCTGTGTTGAGTTCAAGAGTAACCAAGAAAGATTCATTTGAGAGTTCATGCATCAAACTTGATAATCAAGGGGAGAATATCCCAAACATAGCACACACAACCAAAAATGTAGATAGGCGTGGAATGAGGTGATGTTGTTGGAAATAAAGAATGGAATGATTTCTTCCCCTAAAGAACAGATGGTGGAAGTCTTTTGATAAGATAGGTGGTTGTGAGAATGGAATCTACCTAAAAAATGGTCAGAACATTATTTTTAAATAAAAGTGCATGAGCAACATCTAATAGGTGATAGTTCTTTCATTCTGCAACACCATTTTGTTAAGGTGTGCCGGGATAAGAAGTTTGATAAATAATGTCATGATCATCAAGAAAATACTGGAAAGGTCAAGATAAATATTCAAGACCATTTTCAGAATGAAAACAATGAACTTTTGAAGAAAACCAGGTTGTGATTTATTGATAATAGGAGCAAGACATGGTAAAAATTTCAGAATGATTATTAAAAAAATAGACCCAATTCATTCATGAAAAATCATCAATGAAAGTAACAAAATATTGATATCCCAGTTTAGATTGACAAGGACTGGGTCCCCAGATGTTATAATGGACCAAATGAAAAGGAGTGGATACATGGGGGGTTTCCTGGGGAACATAGGTGACCCGATGATGCTTTGTGTAATGACATGACTCATAGTTAAATGGAAGAAGAGGACCCAACTCTATAAAAAGTTTCTGAATAATAAGGGTAAGTGGATAACCTAATAGATAATGAAGTTGGAGGGCATGAGAAAAAGTGGCATGATAGGCAAGAACTGGGGCTAAGTCAAACACATACACACTACCCTAAAGGCATCCACTACCAAGCACTCGAGTCATCGAATGCTCCTGAAAGATAACAAAGTAGGTGATAGTATATTTTGGCACTGTAAACCAGCTGTAATTTTACTAATAGATAATAAATTAAAGTGGAAGTTATGAAAAAAGGCAATGATGGAGAGAGTTAATCCAAAAATAATCCTACAACTCCCATAACTAGCAATCTATGATGTCTATCCATCAGCAATAGTAATATTACCTCCAGTTGAAATCGAGTTATAGGACTTAAGAACACCTTCATCCTCAATGATATGATCTGAGACACTAGATTCAATAACCCATGTGGTGGAATTTTGGGATAGACACGCTATTGGAGGATCACCATGAGAAACAGTGACATTTGATGATGTCATAGGGTGATAAAAGAACAAAAACATAGGGTTGTTAGTGTTGAAGATGCACAGTGAAATGGTGTTTAAGTTACACAAACGGTATAGTAGAGATGTTTAGATGTTACCCACGGGGATCAATCATGGAAATGTAAATTGGGACAGTAGGTGCTGAAAATTCATAGCCGGAACATTTGTGTATCAGTTAGGTTATATAAGAAGTAGTATCATGGATGGAGGAGGGGTGTGATTGTGCAGTTTGGGGTGTCACATAGGGAGAGGCGATCCAATGGAGGAGTCTTGCATAGGGATGGGTTTCTGCACAAAGAGGGGTGTCGGGGTGGTGGGTGTGGCACACATAGGGGTGATAGGGAGGGGTTTCGTTATATAGGGAGGTGTTGTTGCATGGGGGAGGGGTCGCAAAGGAGGTGCAAACGCGAACATGTATAGGGTAGAAGTTTCACCGCGCAGGATCAGATGGGAACTGTCGTTTAGGGTCGGAAGGGAGTCGGAATAAGGGGTAGGTGTCATTACGCAGGGGCGGAAGGTATTTGTTTATCAGGAGGGGCAGTTCACAAGAGGGGATCGGTGTGTAAAGGGGTGTTTCATAGGAGGGTGGAGGAGGGAGGAGGAGGGCTCCGTGAGGGTAGAGGAGAGCATCAGGAGGGAGGGGTTGTGTCGGGAGGGAGAAGATTACGCAAAATCCTTTGATACCATGTTAGAATGAAACATGTGCCACATAATCAGGTAGGGTTCTTAATTTATAGATGAAAAAATGAGTACAATAGATTACTCACACCGATGTGGGATACGAATATTAAAAACTATCTAATACTCTTAACCCTAAAAATGTTTTCAAAATGTTTTTAAACTTTTAAAAATGATTTATTAAAGACATTTGTACCCATTTTATATTTTTTTAAAATGTTATAAAAGGAATTTTTTTTCATTTTTTGATCAAGGCACTTATCTAACCTTTTTACAGTGTAAAAGGAATATTATTTTTAACCTGTACAACATGTATGAAATTACCCTCCATCATAACAGATATTTCTGTGAAGCTTCCTTCACAAGTTTACATGGATCTTTTAAAATAAAATGTTTAACCTAATATTCTGTAAATTCTTAATTTTTAAAATTCTTTTTCCAATAAAAGGATTTTCAAAATGTTTTATGTTTTAAAAAAATTCAAGCAAAAATGATATTTTCCTCAATAAATGTTTAAAAATATTTTTAAATATTTCTTTTATATGTTTCCAATGTTTTTTTTAAAGAAAATAATTTTTACAATATTTTAGGAATTTTTATGCTTTTAAAAGTGATTTCAAAATGAAAAGTTTATTTTCTTCAAAAATGTTTTCAATTATCTTTTAGTGGTATTTTCATTCATCAATGTCAATAACCCTTGTTTTTACTTATTCTACATTTGGGATATTTTTTAATGATACATGTAAGGTACTGGGTTTAAACACTACATATTCTTGAGGTAAGTCAATAAATTTTATTTATTTCACATTGAGGATCTTTTCATGCTTATAGCTTTATAGAATTAGGTCATAACTCATATATAAAAAAACATAAGAATACAAAGTGGAAACTTCCAAAAAATATCCATTTTTTCACCAAAAGAAGCCCTTTTAAAAATAAAACATGATTTATTTTCAAGACACATCTTAGATACTTTCATCATGACATCCTCTTTATCCTTAACAATCTTAAGACCTATGAAAGACATTTTAAAACTTGGGATGAGAACAAAAATCTTAGTACGGGGCATAAAAGTAGGAAATAAACCGTTAGTCTATGAATATTTTAAACTCATGAAAACATATTCACAAAATCATACTTTTCACCCATAAAACATAAACTATTTAACTTACCTCGTGAAATCATAATATTCCTGTAAAACTCATAAAATCATAAATCATAAAGTTAATTAGTGGTATTTATATCATACTTACATTGTAGCTTTCACAGATACATAGGGAGTAACCTTCATGGTTACATTTGAAATATCCATCACAATATATTCTATAAATCTCTTAGGATAAACCTTTTCATTTAACTTCATCTCATTACCCAATTCATTAGAGAGCTATCATAGGCTCACCCACCCTCAGTTTATCATGAAACCACCCGTATACATAAATAATTTCCAAGAACCATAACATAATCATAACACATAAAACAAGCATAAAGTAAAATAACATTTCCACTTTTCAATCACATTTCATCTTTACAAGCCACACACTCATAAATGAAAAAACATTATTTTAAAATAAAATAGTAAACATGTAAAGTAAACATCAATACGTAATAGAGACATGAAATCAAGAAATTTCATTCATGGATTATATGTAAAAAACATTCCAAGTTATTGAAATAATCAATCCATTTTTAAAACACAATTAAAACAATTGAAAAGAATATTTTTTAATCAAAGTGCCCCATACCACTTTGAAACTTTTGAAATGAGTTAAAATTTTAAAAAATTAATATAAATATAAATAATTATTTAAAACCATTTTGAAAACATGGACAACAATGTGGATGATTTAGAAGAATAAATCTTTAAAACATTTAAAATGATGTTTTAGTTAAAGAGTCCTTTACCCTTTTGAACATTTAAATTATAAGGCACATGAAAGTAGAACATTTTACAAAATATTAAATAACATGAGTATAGATATAATATGGATACGAAATTTCAAAGGTTCTGTATATACAATTTATAAAAGAATAAAGGTGTATATCATCAAGAAATGTCTTAATGAAAAGAGATTGAGAAGAAATCTCTTACCTTGAGTCTGAATCGTCACGTAAAATATTTATATTCCTGAATAATAAACATAGGTTAATTTATACATTCTTTAGAACCTTTTTCAATTTTATTATTCCTTTTATATCAATTATTTTCATGTTATAATAATTGCATAATTATTTATCTTCATATTGGGAGTTTTTTCGATATTTGGTACTTGAGTCGAAAATGAACTTGGTATGATGTCAATAGTCCATGTGGTCATAATTCCATCATCTCCAAAATAATATTCATGAAATTATTATAATTTTTATACATAAATTATACTTTTAAATCAAACCATTAAGTATTTTTATGAAAAATGACCAACGTTATAATCATAGAGACGGTAGGTCATACGTACGCATGAGTTTTGCTTTCCATTTTTCATTGATCATTATAGAAATAAGGTAAGTATTATTTTACCTTTATAGAATGATAATAAAACAATTAATAACATATTAATCATTTAAATATACTTATATATATCATATAATTTATGTAGTGAATAAAAATGAATCACATCACTTCATATAGGTGATGGTTCACACGTACGCACGAACGACGTTATCATTTTTATGTGTATGGAAAGTAAGAACGTAATTGATATAATATTATCTTATAATGATTAATATGTCATGAATATCATATATGAACATTAATTACATCATTATAACCAGTCATCAGAGATGGTTATGGAAAACGAACTATATCGGTTCATGAGGCGGTAGTCCGCCGTACACACGAACGAAATATTCATTTCCTATTTGATGAAATTGGAGATGGATTTTGGTTATGATATTAACATAATAAAATCTCAGTATATTGAGGATACTGGAGTTATTATTTTATCATGGTGGAATATTATTTTATTAAAGATGAAGAAGAAACAAAATAGAAATACTTAATTAAAAACATTACCTTTTCTTCGGATGATCACTTTTTTTAACACCTTAACACCTCTAAGGAGAGTGTTCTACCTAAACTAAGGCTTCAAGAATGTGGGGATATATTCTAGGAATGTTTTTTCTTAGTTCTTGGTCAAACCAAAAGGATTTTTAAGTGTTAGTAATAAAGAGGAATGGGTTCCCTTTTATAGGAGAGGGGAGGGGCACTCTTGAAATTCTTCAAATTGTTAAATTAATATAAATTAATTTTTGAGTCCAAAAGGTCCCAATCTGATTTAGTTAGAATATATGTTGATTTTGGGTCAAATATCCATCATTCAATTAAAATTAGACAATAATTGATTATATTTTTTAATCTTTATCTTTTTTGTTTTAACCCTTTTTAACTCCTACCATTTTATCAAGTTACACTTTGAGAGTTAAAATAATTATTATAGCATGCCAAACAACCAATGAATGAGTCATTAATGACAACTTTAGAATTATCTCAAATTTTTCGCCGAATATTATATTTTTATGAATTTTATAACATTTAATAAAATATTTTATATTTTAAAATACCAATAGTGTCAATTTTGATACTATTCATTAGTTGACTTTTTAAAAATATCATAACAACCAGATAAGTTCAAACAAAATCCTTTAAATCATCACCAATATGTCAAATTCATCCATAAAATTTATGGATAGCAACAAATAGTTCAAATTATATTTATTTTAATATTATTAATATCATTTATTTGATTCTTCCTTTAATAAATCTATTACTGCATCATCATTGTGTCACAATTAAATTTAATTATTTATTTCCTAAAAATTATAAATAAATTACCATGACATAGTAAATATTTCTATATTTATAAGGATTATTTATAGTCAAAGATATCACTTATATAACCCCATATTAAAAAAAATAGTAATAAGAGACATGATTATGACATCTTTCTCTTTACTTTAAATAAAATGTTATAAGTGTCATAATCAAACCCAAGTGGCTTCCAAAGGCCCTAATTTTATCTCAAGGATTTAATTGATCGATAATAACTCATCCAATAAGATTAGTACAAGTTTTAGAGTAGGTTTATAATATTTATAATATTATTTTAACATTTAATTACCTGATTTACCCTTAACCGTGGTAATAAAAATAATTACTAAACTTACTATTCATAATGTCCAAAAATAAAAGAGACTTATTTACATAATTTAAACCTTATTATTCCAAATATGGAATCTATATTTCCAAATTAAAAACAAAAAAAATGGTAGAAATCAATTAAAAAATAATCCTGTTGATGGAATGATAAAATGGGTTATTAAAGTAAAACATTCAAAAATTCACGTAGTTTTTATATCCAATTTCAATATGAAATTAATTTCAATGATCTAAATTAGATTAAATGATAAAAAAATTAATCTATTTATACCTCAAAACTAAGTAAAATGATAATCTAACTATATAAATAAATTAGACAAAGAAATAGTTTTGGATTAAAATGTAGTATTTTTCATTATTCATTAAAAAATGAATATTATCAGAAAACTACCAAAAAAATATCCAAAGTAAAATTTTATGTTCTGTTTCCAAATAAGAAGTTTATTTTTTCAAATATAATTTATAAAATTGAAAAAAAATAGATTTAAAATGGGTTCTCCATCAAAAGGTGTTAAAATGCATTTTTTGAAAAATACTCTTCTTATACGTAAAATTGAAGTTGTTCTTATATTAGGTCTATAAAATACATAAGTCAAAATTATATTGAATTTATATTTCATTAATATAATCTAAAAATGGTGATTTGATTATTTTATAAACACAATTATTCGTATTTAAATAGTTTTTTAAAAAAACACATCTTTTATATTCAATTGTTTTTATTAAATTTCCTAATTAATTTCATAACCAATGAATCATTATATAAACATCTGCAAACCATATTTTCATAATTTAGTTAATACTTTTCATCTCCTCCATTCTAACGACTATGTGATAACTATCATATTTTTTGAGCATGGTGTTGCATTTGTTATCAATAAGATGTCAATAAGGAGTCAATTGTTAATCAGGTGTCAATATGTGTATGGAAAGGTAGTGATGAAGTGGTGATGATTCTTAAAGAGGATAATTTGTTCCAAAGCTTATGTCACTTTTAGAATCAATATGAAATGAGTGATGATGATGCTTAAAGAGGAGAAGTTGTTCCAAAGCCTATGTCACTTGGAGAATCAATATGAAATGACATTGGATGTCATGCTTGGACATTCTCCATAACAATTCTAACAATTTTAGAACTGTTCCAAAGTTCCAAGACTTGTATCAAGGTGATATATTGTTATAACACTTGAATAAGTCCATGCAATACTCAATTGCATGAGGAAATAAGTAAATCTCCATCCATAGTCACTAAGTGGGTGAAGTGTTGAAGATCCGTCCATTGAAACTAAATGGATGGAGTTTAAAATTCAGATGATTGTAGAACTGGTCTTAAGTTCCAAATCATGTGTCAAAGAATGACACATTGTTACAACAATTGAAGAACCCCATAAAATACTCCATTGCATGATGAAAGTGTAAGATCCATCCAATGGATTCTAATTGGATGAAGTATGTGAATCAAATAAGATGATTGATTGTGATGAACTTCAAGGACTAAGACATGTGTTAAGGACAGCACATTTTTTACTAAAATGTTTCCATGAATTGTGTTTCAATGCATGAGGAGTTGAAGAAGAGTTCCATCCACAGTTGGAAGAAGAAAGAAGAGTAATGTGTTTTGGGATTCATGTTCCAAAAATAAATGAATAAGAGGAAAAGAGAAGGAAAGGTTCATGGGAATGACTTTTTAAGAAGTGACCATGCATGAATATTGTGTCCATGCATTACACTTTTGTTTGTTAACAAAGTGCTTACATGGATTACTCAAAAACAAAGGGTCAACCATGCAAGGCCACTAGCCAGCCTCAACCTCAGGAGTATGTGGGAAACTGGGTCAACCACACCCAAGGGAGGCCTACCGAGTATGCCCGCAAGAGGCATGCGTGCAGTCCGTGTATAAGCCCACAGGAGCTCACACAGTGGTGAACCTATGCAATGTGGATGCTAGGAGCGTGCCTGGAGGAGGCAGAGTGGGTGTTAAGAGCACGCCCGTAAAATCTAGTACCAGGCGGTACTAGTGGAGGGAGAAGAGCTAATTGAATGGTTGCTACTACACTAAGGCTTATAAGCCACGGATAAATTGTGTGAGAGTTCAATGTGGGACAAGTTTTTAAAAACACGGACACGATCTGCACCGTCCATCTGATCCCACACCTGATCTCATCCTTCTACACTACGCCATCTAATGAGGGCCTTCCATGATCGATTTAATCTGATCCAACGGTCGTGGCATCGTCTTCAACCTCCAACCGCATGGAGGGCCTCCCAATGCCACTGCTTTCCATCTCCAATGTCGATCCACCGAGATCGATCTTCCAACCACTATTGAAGCTCAAATTTAATGCATGGTGATTGTCTGGAAGAACCAAACTCATGCATGCATTAAAATTTGAATGCATGCATTGAGATGAAGAGTTTGAACAAGGCTGAGGCAATGCAAAGAAGTCGAGGCTAGGAAGAAAGCTCCTCGATCGAGCTTTCATGGTGAAGATGATTTTCATGCATTCTAAAATGCATGCACATGAGGATAAAACTGCAGAGAAGAAGGCCCTCATTTAATAGAAATAACCAAGATATGCACCATACCTCGATCCTGTGTTTGAATAATTCAAACCCGAAGATCATGGGATTTCAAAGCATTCAACCCTGCAGATTTGAACGTGTATATACGTGGTGATTCTTTCCTATAAATGAAGATCCCTCGACCAAGGCTTTGTTGTTGAAAACATTGAGGAAGTTCTCATTTCTGAGAAACAGAGCACTGCACATCGTGTTTCCGTGTAGCCTAGCTATGTGAAGGAGTTCTGCGCTTCCCTTGCACGAAGGAGAACCACGAACCATCTTGGTACGTGAAATAGGATATTTTCACCCTCTGTGTGAAAGAAAAACACATGAACACGTGATAGGTTTTATAAACCCGCATCATGCTTCATGAGAAGCTTCCCACGGGTAAAAAACTAGTGTTGATCACCCTTATTGCACCCTTGCAAAGACAGAACCTGTGAAGAAGGACCACAGGCACTCCTTGCACGAAGAAGAAGACCCTATGTGCCATCCTTTTTGGAAGAAGAAGAAGAACACCCATTTCTTAATATATATATATGTGTGTGTGTGTGTGTGTGTGTGTGTGTTGTTGTTTGCAGGGGTTCGTTCTTGAAGGAGAGGGAGATCGCATGAAGGCAGGAACTTGTGTATGCATGCTTTTAACATAAGCACCCATGTGCTTCATTTAAGGAAATCCAAGGACTCGTGATTTCAAAAAGGAGATAATAGAATGCATGCATGATTCATATTCATGAATATGCATGGATTGAGACACCCAAGTGTGCCAGAACAAGCCATACATTGATTATACCCATTCGGGTTTGAAAAAAAGCACAAATAAAGAAAGGATTGTGTGTGCACATTTTAAGGAGGAAGAAATAAAAATAAAACACACCCTTTTAACCCTAATTTAAGAGAAGATATTGTGTGTGTTCTAAGACCAAAAAGAAGAAGAGAAATAGAAAAGGAGAAAGAGAAGAGATTATGTGTGTGCTCAAAGTGTTTTACCCATAGAGGTTTTAATACAAGGAAGAACAAAAGCAAGAGTGCATGCATGCATGCATGCACATGCACATGTGAAGACACTTAAAGGAAGAGATTATGTGTGTGAATATTAAGAAAGAAGAATCCAAGAAAACAGTGCATGTGCAAAATCTTGAGACACATTCATGTAATCATGCATGAACACATGCATGTGTGAAAGGGATTGAGATATCCAAAACAAGAAGTTTGTATGCCATGCAATCCATGCATGAAGTGAAGTTGAACTGAGACTGAAGCTAGAATGAATTAAAGAAGATATTCTATCTGATTTTACAGTATTTTAGAATCCAAGAAGGTAGATAGAGCTGATATTGTTCAGAATTATTCTAGAATTCTTAAAGAGGTTGTGTTCACCACTTGCACACACAAAAGTGAGGCCAGGTCTTCATCAGAAGAATAAATAATTGCCTAAGCATTGTTGAACTGAGCACTAATCAATAAAGTGATTAGAAGTATTGAGCAAGTCCAACAGACCTTACCAAAGTTTTTTGAAGATTCTTGAAGAGATACACAAGAAGGTGTGATTCATAAAGCCTGTGTGGAGAGAGAATAAGTTAATCTACATTGAATCAAGAAATAACTTAAAGAAGGAAGCTACTCATGTGACTTGAGAGCTAGAAGAACCCCGTGAGATTCAGGGAGGAGAAGAAGACTTCAGTGGGACTCTAAAGTAGGCCAGTGAACTCTGGTAACACTGTGGGATGCAGTATAAAGACCCTCCTGTGGAACTCAGGAGAGATACAGTGGGACTCTGTATCGACCATTGTAATTGATAATAATATTATAGTGTAGAATCTATGTTGGGGGAATAACCAACATAGCAAGGAGTATATCTTTGAACCTAACCTTGTAAATTCGTGTGTCCAGTGCCTTTACATTTACTACACCATTCGAGGTAATGCTGAGAGACACAAGAAGAGTGGATCGAGGCTTTAACTATCCATATATGTTTAATTGAAAAGAATCAATTAGTAAAAATATTTAAAGGGGTTACTAATTCACCCCCTCCCCCTCTTAGTGATTTACACTAATCTGGGCACTTCAATTGGTATCACAGTGAAGGTTACCTCTAAAACATCCAAGGGAGTATTTATGAAGTGCAGATTTGAGGAGATGAGTGAGGAAACTCAAATGGAGATTTCTTCCGATACTTAGAAAAATAGAAAGAAGAAATAGGGAAGGAAGATGAAGAAAAACCATACTTCTAATGGGGAGACACCTTCTACTAGAGGTAATCTGAAAGGTACAACATGTGATAATTATTTTTATTATTATGATTCTTCTGATGAAGCTTGTTCAAGATGTGATGATGATAGATCAATTAGTGATCTTCAGACTACACTCAAAGATCATATGAAGAAATTCCCTAGAGAAGTGGCAAGACACATTGCTGCAAGCATTAGTGTTCTTCAAGATGAAAAATTATAGCTGGAAGAAGAAGCGAATGCCATGGAAGAGGCATTGGATAAAAGGGTCGGTCTATCCAACACTCTCAAAAAACTCATGAAGGAAAAGGAAGAAACAATTTCTCTTTTCAATGATAGATATGATGAAGTAACTGAAAAATTGCAGGGAGGTATTTGTGAGAAATAATTCTTTGAAATGGTATTTGTAGAAGCCTTCCATGCATTTGAAAAGTTGCATAAAGTTTCTATTGTTGTCAAATATACTCAACTAGAAGACAAATACAACAGGATAAAGGAGCTTAAAATCTCTTTGCAAAAATTAAGAAATGTGCATGAATAACAAATAACAAAGATGAAGGAGAATTGGGAAAGTAAGCTGAGATTAGTTGAGGATGAGAAGAACTCTCTTAACATGAAATGTTTAGAATTGGAGGTGAGATTGAAAAATCAGCAATCACCCCAAGCTGAAACTTCCCAATCATCTGGAATAAGAGATGTTTCCATTCAAGCTTGAATTGAGGACAATTATTTCAAAAGAAGTACTAGACCATCCTCTAATTAAATGGAAACATCCTCCAAGAAGAAGGTATCCCATAACCCAATTATTTTTGTTTTTACTAATGCAGTTTCATTTGAAAGTACAGGATCAAAGCCAAAAGCTGGGAAGATGTGGATTGATAAAAATTTCAATACATCCATCAAAACTTCAAGGGTGGATATTAGAATGATTAAGAAGAGAAACTCCCAAAAGGATGCTCCAAAGAAAGAAATAAAATTCCAGAAACAAAAATGCACTAAATCTAGCCAGACTGATACTACAAGTAAAAGAAGGAGATTTGTTGGCTATTTTTGGTGTTGTTGGAAGTTTGGGCATCAAGCCAATGATTGATGACATAATATGTCAGCATATAAAAATTTTGGAAGGCCTATATTCAAGGAAAGTAGATGTGAAGAAATGAAGCAACCTACAATGCTAAGGTAGAAAACACAAATGAAGAAGAATCTGTCTATCAATAATAGATTTGAGTATCTTGAAGACTTCTGTGATAATTGAAATAGAAGTGGTCACAGTTATGATGAGTGTTGGTTTAGTCCTACCATGCCTCGGGAATATGTTGATAAGAATCATAGACCACAACAAAGGCAGGAGAAAGTAAAAGGAGTTGAAAAGTCTTCCATTGGGAATATTCAATACAATAAATTCAAGAAAACAGTGAAAGAAATTATTCCCAAGAAGAAGTTCAATTCAGATTCCAAGAATGTCATCTCAATAAAGATTAGATGATTCTATTGTGGAAAGAAAGGTCATACCATGGATCACTGCAAACAAGCCATGGAAATGAATTGAAGAAATATGAAACTAAAAGGAGAATCAATCTAGAAGAATATGGGATTGAATGAAGACATTCCTGAAGATAATAAGTTACCTAAGAAAGGTAACTTGAAGACAATGAAGAAGCCATGTGGAAGCTCCAAATCAAAAAATGTTAATAAGGAGTGTTTAGTTATCTAGTCTAATCAATTTAAAATTTCTAGAGAACTACAAAGATCTGAAGATGAAGTACTAGATAATGAAAACGAAAAAGGAAAACAGGTCATTCCACGTGAAGGAAAATTCGAATTTCATGAGAGGTTGTCAGCACATGACAACCCAAGTGTCTCACAGCTACTGTGTGGAAGGTGAAAGAAGGTTGGACATCATACAAAAAAATGTATAACCGTTTTACCAGGCCAAATTGAGAAAATTGAACAACATGCACCAGTAAAAGATACTTCACTACTGACAGAAGTGAAGACAAAAAATCCACACAAGTTGAAGGTGAATTGAAGTAAAAAATCCATGCTGACAATGAAAAATAAAAAATTCCAAATGTAGAGGAGACATCGGCATGAAGAGTACTAGAAACTTTAGAGCTACAAGGAAAGGAGTTCTTGGGTTGAGAGAAAAATCTCAACCCTCGGGCTTCTATTAAGAAGCTCACAAGTGTTCTATCTTATTCCCTTATATTTTTGTTATATACATGTGCTTACATATCAAGGAATTAAAGGTGAAGGTCATCCTCAATATGACAATTGGATGACCAAAGTGGAGAACTACAATTTGGACTCATTATTCAAGATTTTATAATTACTTGAAGTGATCCGCAGTGGAAGATTATCAACATGCATATCTTTAAGCTTATCTGGTGATATTCTCCACCATGGTAAATCAAAGGGAGTGCACCCCTTGATGGGGAGAAAATATGAAGGAGATTATATAAAGGATTATTTCATGACAAATCTTGTAATTCATATCATCTCAAGAAGTTTAAAATAAGGTATTCCAATCACACTTTCATCCCTTGTTCTTAATTGTATTTATCGTGTCAATTAAGGGGGAGTGCTTGATTGATGACAAGATGTGATGAAAGGGGGAGCTTTATATTTTCACTTGAACTTTTTAATATGTTTGGTGAAGTATGTGCAGAATTTAGCATTTCGTTGATAAATATGACAATTTCCAACCCCTCGGATAAGATTTGATACATTCTGAGCATGATTTCACATGTATGGTTGTTTATGGACATCACTGAAAACCTTGATCATATCTCTCTTGTTTTCTACACTGGATTATCCCATGTAGACTTAGAGGTGATTTACTAAAGTATATTTTCTAAGTAAACCATGTGACATCATCCCTCTCTCATAAATACTCAAGAAGATATTATTCAAAGGGAGGATAGCATGTTTTTGAAGAGGACCCCACTAAACATTTGCACTTGGTTGCCAATAAGGGGGAGAAAAGATTGGAACACATATTGTGTAACATCCCAAGTAAGTAAATAATAATATATTTTCTTATCTATGTCTATTTATGAATTATATAGTGTTTTAGAGGCTTAAAATGAGAATAAATCCAATCTTAAGCATAGAATACTCAAATATTTTTAAAAGATTGTTTTACCGCCTTTTGATGGCAAACCATTTTTAAATCTAAAATTTGAAAATTTTATAAGTTCTATTTGTCAAAAGAAACTTATTAGTTAGAATTGGGACATTGAAATTTACTTTGGATAAATTTTTGGCATTTTTCTGACAATGTTCATTTTTTAATGAATAGTGGAAAATACTGCATTTTACTTCAAAACTGCTTTTTCATCTAACTTAATTATATGGTTAGATTATCTTTTTAATTGGTTTTAAAGTTTAATTACAATAAATTTTTACCATTTAATCCAATGGTGGTCATTAGAATTAATTTCACATTGAAATTGGATATAAACAATTGTCAATCTTTTAATAGATATTGTTTCTTAAAAACACGCTATTTGTTTTGACAACGGGAATTATTTTTAAATTAATTACTGCAATTTCTGTGTTTGGAATTTGGTAAAATGGATTCCATATTTGGAATCAAAAGATCCAAATTATGTAATTAAGACTCTTGTTTTTGGACATTATGAATAGTAACGACGGTAATTATCTTTAATTATTGTGATTAATTAGTAATCTGGTAGTTAAGGGTAATAAAATAATATCATAATAATATAAAATGACTCCAACTTATGTCCAAATACTTTTTTTGAGTCATGGCCGACCATGGGATGCCTTGTGACAACTTTGGGACCCCATGGAATCACTTTAGTGTGATAGTGACCTTTTATTATATTATTTTTAAAGAAAGGAAAATATAACCAAAGTATGTATCACCTAAGTAAAACAATTTTAGTTTTGTTTATATAAATGATCTATTAGACTATAAATAGTCATTGTAAATATAAAAATATTTCCTATATCATGGTATTTTTTTTATAATTTTTATACATTAAATAAATAAATTTATTTATGACACCATGATGATGCAGTGATTACCTCATTAATGAACTATTTAAATAAAATGAAAAGATAAGGTAAAATCTAAGACCTACACTTGTCGAAAACCTATTGTATGGGTGTATTTCAAACCCTTATCACCTTATCCTTGAAATATATCATTGTGGGACCTTTAAAATTTAGAAAATCATTTTATAATAAAGTAACATTTCAAGACTTTCCAAAAGTAACCCGCCTCCCTCTTATAAAAGGCCCCCACCTCTACCCCCTTACCCACATCTCTCAAGCCATTGTCTCATCCAACCCCTACTCATATTATCTCTCCACATCCCTCTCTTCATCCTAGAATCCTTACCTTAGGCAGAAAGCTCTTCAAGAAACCCTTTTGGTTCAAACCAAGGGGAGTTACCCGATTTAAAGGTAATGTCTTCTCTTATGTCCTTTTGTTTTATTTTTCTTCTCCAACCCCCAAAACTCTTTTTATTCCTTTCTTTTGTAACAACACTAGTATCTTAAATATACTAGTATGTTGTTATGAGAATTATTCGAGCTACACTTACACACACCTCCATCTAATGGGTGAAGAACATATTGTTTCTGTGGATGGCGAACTACTACCTCACGAAACGATGATTGTTCAATTATCTCCTACCACCTCTCATGGTGGCCATTAAGATGTCACTATATTTATATATGATATATATTATGTTTATTTTTTCCTTATGCTTCTGTATTTTCATTTATGGCATACCTTTATGCTTTACATAATGGATAAACGCGATAATTTCATTTTAGGAAGTGCGGACTACCGCCCCCTCAAAGTGATTTGAATCGTTAATGCCATGTGTGGGACGTATAAAGGATGGAGTTAATGATATTATATATTATATTATACTGTAATTATAATATACATTTATATCATTGTGATTTAATTCCATTAAATACGAAATAGAAATGAAAGTAGCGTTCATGCATACGTACGGATTACCGTCTCCATGAACGGTGCATTTCATTTCTTACCTCTAAATGTTATGTAATATTATAAATGCATGTATATACTGGAAATATATGATATATATGATATCTACATCATGAATATAATTCTGGAGATAATGGATATTTTACCACATGAACAACTTGTAATTATAAGAAGTTTATTTTTGACTCAAGTACCAAAGATCGACAAAACGACCGTTATTAACTTAAATGATTACATAATGTTCATAACATGGTAATAAGTGATATAAAAGGAATAATTAACTTGAAAAAGGTTCTTAAGCAAGTAGAAATCAACTCTAGTTTATTATTCATGAGATTAAAGAACGATCGAGTCAAGTCGGACACGAGGTAAGGGACTTCATCTCAATCTCCTTTCATTGAGGAATATTTTGTTTTATACACAACTTTCTTTTATACGGTGTATAAACCCCTTTGATTTTTACTTTTATTCAAAAGGAATCTTTTATCTATGAAGTGTTTTACTAAATGACAAAAAGTGTGTTTCTTTTTAACGTACGAGGTCACAATGACCTTTCCGCCGCCGCGAGTATTATTTGATCTTTGACTTCCTTAATAAGACGTAATGTTTTTAAAATGAAAATAAATACCATATACTCTTTTATGTATTTTGGTATTGAAAATGGTTTTGATAATGGATTTGATATGTCAATATATTGTGATTGAAATGTGGAAATGTTTTCTTTCCTTTATATTTTTTGTATGTGTTATGATTTTATAATGGTACTTGGATATTTGACGGGTGGTTACGTGATAAACCAAATGACGGGTGGTGCTGTGAAAACCAGGACAGGTGGTTATATTATAACCTCCAATGCATTGGGTATGGAAGTCAGTCATATGGATATTCCATTTAGTGATATGTGTAGAAGTCTACCATATGGTTATTCCATTTAAGTATGTTTATGTCCCAAGTTACCTTTATATGTTATGTGTTATTTATATGGGTTTTATGGTAATATTTTGGTTACAAAAGGGTAAGAAATTATCTTCTATTCAGTGAAGAGTATTTACTACTACATAAAGGTGAAAAGTATTACTTATGATGAAGTATTCATTATTTACTTGTTGTTTTGAGAAACTAATAGTTTTTCTTATTTGTGTATCCCTTACTGAGCTTTTTATGCTCATCCCAAGTTTTTGAAATGTTTTTCACAGGACATAAAGTGGAATAGGGTCAAAGATGGGATCAAGGAAAAGTCTTGATTTCTAAAACATGGAACAATACATGAATCTTTCAAAGAGTTTTTATTTATTCTTTTTAAATGGAAACTGATTAGAAGTGTCTACTTTGTAACTTTTGAGATGTAATAGTTATGGCCTAATTCTCTAAAACTCTAAACCTGAAAAGATCCTCAATGTGAATTATTCATTTAATTCAAGATTAAGTAAGGTTTTAAGGCTGGGTCCTTATAGTTGGTATTAAAGGTCGGTTTAGACAACTTTATGAGTTAGGATATTGTTAAATCCATGTCCATAAATTAATTTATGGTGTGATTGAAATGATATAGCATTTAAAGATTACCATGTTGCTTCGCCTAAGATATTTTTGTGTTTAGAATGGTTTTCCGTAGAGGAAATAGGGGAGCTATGTTGGGACGACATCATGAGGAAAAAAACCTTCCAAATTAGCAATCTGAGACGGTCAGAATCAGAACTAAACAGTTTGTTGCAGTGATGGAACAGTTAACTCAGGCTATAAATGGTGGTGGTATCCATACACAAGAACAGCCAGATCAACCACAGAGGAACATGTCAGTAGTGGAGCATTTCATGAGGCAACATCCCCCATCATTCAGAGGATCATCAAACCTTGTGCTAGCAGAAGAGTGGATTAAAGCACTGGAGAAGATTTTTGATGTCATGGGGTGTTCAGAACATTAAAAGGTTAATGTCGTTGTTTACCTTTTTGAAGGTGAAGCTGATCAATAGTGGTCGATGGTGAAAAATATCAGGGATAGTGAGGATATTGATGATCTTGACTGGGATGAATTCAAAGGTATGTTTCTTGAGAAATATTTTCCTAAGGTGTTTCATCTTAGGATGGAAAAACAATTCCTACAATTGAGGTAGGAGGATAACTCAGTGGATTCTTATGAAGCAAAGTTCACTCGACTGGCAAGGTATGATCCAAATTTCATACGAGATCTTGATAGTAAAATTAACCATTTTTACTCAGGGTTAAATCCAAAGTATCGAAGGTCTTTAGCTTCTCGTGAGTTTAAAAGGTATGAAAAACTTGTTCTAAGTGCTGAGAAGGTGGAAATGGAGTTTTCTGATGATCAGGTGTTCTTTTCCAAACAACAGAATAAGAGGTCCAGTTGGTAGGAAAAGGGAAAGAATTTATCAAAGAAGCCTGGAGGTAAGAAAACCAAATATCCATCCTGTGAGAAGTGTGGTAAAATGCATCCTGGAGAATGTTTATCCAAGTCTGGAAAGTGCTTTTGGTGTGGTAAGTCTGGTCATATTGCTCGTAACTGTAGGGAAGATGGTCAAGCAGGTAATGAAAAGCCAGCGGTAAGATGTTTTAAGTGTAATGAAATGGTCCATTATGAAAATGAGTGTCTAACGAAGAACTCAACTGAGGGAAAGCAGCCAGACTACATACAGAAAGGGGTGGTGAAATCCTTTGCAACTACTTCAGCAGATGTTGGGCCATTGAATGAAGTAGTATCAGGTACACTTTTTGTTTGTTCAGATTATGCCAATGTGTTGTTTGATTTAGGTTCTACACATTCTTTCATTTCTAAGAAGATTTATAGTAAATTGGAAATTCCATCTCAAGATATGAATCCTAAACTTATGGTAAAAACACCCGGAGGAAATGTTGAGGCAAAAATAAATCATAATATCCTTCTTGTCCTTGTGTGTGGAAAGAATCTACCTGAAAACCTTATTGTTTTGCCTCTAGTAGAGTTTGATGTTATTTTGGGCATGGATTGGATTTCTGTTTATCATGCTAAGATTGACTGCAGAGCTAAAGAGGTTTCTTTCCAGAAAGATTTTCAATTTGTGTACAAGAATGAACCCTTGCTTTTGATAACATATCAGGAAGCTGAGAAACTAGAAAACAATGGAAATGAATGTTACCTTGCACATATTGTTGAAAACAAAAGAATTGTTCAGATTAATGATGTGCTAGTGATAAATGATTATGTTGATGTTTTTCCTGATAAGTTGCCTGGTATTATACCTAATTGGGAAGTTGAATTTACTGTTGACTTAGTTCCTGATTCTAAGACAATTTCAAAAACCCCTTATTGAATGGCTCAAGTTGAACTTTTAGAGTTAAAGAAGAAATTGCAGGAGTTATTAGATAAAGGTTTCATTAGACCTAGCACATCACCATTGGGTGCTCCTGTCTTGTTTGTTAAAAAGAAATATGGTTCAATGAGACTTTGCATTGATTATAGAGCCTTGAATAACATCACTGTTAAGAACAAGTATCCTTTGCCTCATATCGATGATTTGTTTGATCAGCTCCAGGGAGCTCAATATTTTTCAAAGATTGACTTGAGGTCGGGGTACCATCAGTTGAAAGTAAAAGAAGAAGGCGTTCTGAATACCGTGTTTCATACTAGATATGGCTATTATGAATTTGTAGTTATGTCTTTTGGGTTAACCAATGCACCTGATGTATTCATGGACCTTATGAATAGAATTTTCCATGAGTTCTTAGATAAGTTTGTGGTTGTTTTCATTGATGATATTTTGGTGTTTTCTAAAAGTAAAGAGGAGCATGAAAGTCATTTAAGGGTTATCTTGAAAACCTTAAAAGAAAAGAAACTGTATGGAAAATTCAGCAAGTGTGAGTTTTGGTTACAAAAAATTTCTTTCCTTGGTCACATTGTTTCAAAAAATGGCATAACAGTTGATCCTGCTAAATCAAAAGTTGTTAAAGAATGGCCAAGACCTACAAATATAACCAAGATCTGTAGTTTTCTTGGTTTGGCAGGTTATTACCGGAGGTTTGTTGAGAATTTTGCATGGTTATCTAGTCCAATGACTAAGTTAACTCAAAAAGGTGTTAAGTTCATCTGGATAAAAGAATGTGATGATTGTTTTCCGGAATTGAACAGAATATTGGTGAATGATCCAGTTTTGGCACTGCTTTCTAGAAATGGTGAGTTTGTTATCTATAGTGATGCTTCGCTGAAAGGACTTGGTTGTGTCCTTATGCAGAATGATCAGGTAATTGCTTATGTTTCACGTCAGTTGAAAACTCATGAGTTAAATTACCATACACATGATTTGGAATTATCTACTGTTGTTTTTGCTTTAAAAATTTGGATGCATCATTTGTATAGAGTAAAGTGTGAAATATATACCGATCACAAAATTTTAAAGTATATATTCACTCAGAAAGAATTGAACATGAGACAGAGGAGATGGCTGGAATTAATCAATGATTACGATTGTATAATTCATTACCATCTGGTAAAATCAAATAAAGTGGATGATTCTTTGAGTCGAAAAAGTAATGCTTCATTAACCATGCTACGTTTAGAATGAGATCCTTTGGTTTTTGATTTGATGAACTTTGGCATAGAAGTTGTTGGTGTAGGAAGTTCTTCTGTTTTGTTTCAGGTGTCAGTGAGATCATCTCTATCAGACAGAATGAATCAAGCATAGAAGAAAGACAGTGGGTTGCAGAAAAAGGTAGAGCTGGTTCAGAAGGGTAAGTTGCCTGAATTTAACATTGATAATGATTGTGTTTTGAGGTTTGGGAAGAGTTTATGTGTGACTTGTGATTCACAGTTGAAGAATGAGTTGTTATGTGAGGCTCATAGTTCCTCATTTTCAGTTCATCCTGGCAATACTAAGATGTATAGAGATCTTTGGGAGTATTACTGGTGGGATGGAATGAAAATAGATATTGTTAATTTTACTGTGAAGTGTTTGACTTGTCAGTAGGTTAAAGCAGAGTGACAGTTACCGAAAGGGATGCTTCAGTCTTTACCGGTGCCAGAGTGGAAATGGGAGAATATATCCATGGACTTCATTGTGGGATTACCAAATACATCTCGAGGTAATAATGCAATCTGGGTTATTGTTGATCGATTGACTAAATCTGCTTATTTCCTTCCTATTCAAGATACTTTCTCTCTAGATCAAATATCTCGGTTGTATGTTAAAGAGATAGTCAAGTTACATGGAGTTCCCCTCTCCATTGTATCTGATCATGATCTCAGGTTTACTTATATCTTTTGGAAAGGACTTCAGAAGTCATTGGGTATTGAATTAAATTTTAGTAAAACTTTTCATCCTCAATCAGATGGGAAGTCAGAATGAACAATTCAGAACTTGGAGGATATGTTACATGCTTGCACGATGGATTACCAGGGAATTTGGGACCAACATCTTTCTTTGGTTGAATTTTCTTATAATAACATTTTTCATTCCAGAATACAGATGGCTCCGTTTGAGGCATTATATGGGAAGCGATGTCGAACTCTAGCTTTTTGGGATGAAGTAGGTGAAAGGAAGCTGATGGGACCAGAATTGGTGGAAGAGATGGCAGCAAAAGTTCAGTTGATTCATAAGCACATGAGAACAGCTCAGATTCGGCAGAAATTTTATGCGGATAACCAGAGGAAGGATCTTTCTTTTGAGGTAGGTGATCATGTTTTTATCAAAGTATCTCCATGAAAAAGTGTGATGTGTTTTGGAAAGAAAGGAAAGCTGAGTTCGAGGTTCATTGGACCTTATGAAATCCTGGAGAAAGTTGGATCAGTTGTATACAGAGTGGAATTACCTCCAAGTTTTTCACAGGTACATAATGTTTTTCAAGTTTCAATGTTAAGGAATTACATGCCAGATCCATCTCATGTTTTGAGTCCAGAGGTAGTTCAGCTGGAAGAGAATCTATCTTATGAGGAACAACCGGTCCAGATTCTTGACCACAGGGAGCAAGTGTTGCGGAATAAGGTGATTCATCAAGTAAAGGTTCTATGGAAAACCATATAGTTGAAGAGGCAACATGGGAATCTGAAAATTCAACGAGGGATAAATACCCTCACTTATTCGATAAGTAAATAAATTACGGGGACGCAATTTCCTAAAGGGGGGAAGGATGTAACATCCCAAGTAAGTAAAGAATAATAGATTTTCATATATATGTCTATTTATGAATTAGATATTGTTTTAGAGGCTTAAAATGAAAATAAATCCAATCTTAAGCATAGAATACTCAAATATTTTTAAAAGATTGGTTTACCGCCTTTTGATGGAAAACCATTTTTAAATCTAACTTTTGAAAATTTTATAAGTTATATTTGTCAAAATAAACTTATTATTTAGAATTGGGACATTGAAATTTACTTTGGATAAATTTTTGGTATTTTTCTGACAATGTTCATTTTTTAATGAATAGTGGAAAATACTGCATTTTACTTCAAAACTGCTTTTTCATCTAACTTAATTATATGGTTAGATTATCTTTTTAATTGGTTTTAAAGTGTAATTAGAATATATTTTTACCATTTAATCCAATGGTAGTCATTATAATTAATTTCACTTTTAAATTGGACATAAACAATTGTCAATCTTTTGATAGATATTGTTTCTTAAAAACACGCTATTTGTTCTGACAACGGAAATTATTTTTAAATTAATTACTGCAATTTCTGTGTTTGGAATTTGGTAAAATGGATTCCGTATTTGGAATCATAAGGTCCAAATTGTGTAATTAAGACTCTTGCTTTTGGACTTTTGAATAGTAACGACGATAATTATCTTTAATTATCATGATTAATTAGTAATCGGGTAGTTAAGGGTAATAATATAATATCATAATAATATAAAATGACCTCAACTTGTGTCCAAATCCTTTTTTTGAGTCATGTCCAACCATGGGATTCCTTTTTCCATCTTTGGGACCTCATGGAATCACTTTAGTGTGATAGTGACCTTTTATTATATTATTTTTAAAGAAAGGAAAATATAACCAAAGTATGTATCACCTAAGTAAAAAAAATAGTTTTGTTTATATAAATGATCTCTTAGACTATAAATAGTCATTGGAAAGCTAAAACGATTTCCTACATCATGGTATTTTTTTATAATTTTTATACATTAAATAAATAAATTTATTTATAACACCATGATGATGCAGTGATTATCTCATTAATGAACGATTTAAATAAAATGAAAAGATAATGTAAAATCTAAGACCTACACTTGTCGAAAACCTATTGGATGGGTGGATTTTGAACCCTTATCACCTTATCCTCGAAATATATCATTGTGGGACCTTTCAAATTCTGAAAATCATTTTATAATAAAGTAACATTTCAAGACTTTCCAAAAGTAACTCCCCTCCCTCTTATAAAAGGCCCCCACCTCTACCCCCTTACCCATACATCTCAAGCCATTGGATCGTCCAATCCCTGCTCATATTATCTCTCCACATCCCTCTCTTCATCCTAGAATCCTTACCTTAGGTAGAAAGCTCTTCAAGAAACCCCTTTGGTTCAAACCAAGGGGAGTTACCCGATTTAAAGGTAATGTCTTCTCTTATGTCCTTTTGTTTTATTTTGCTTCTCCAACCCCCTAAACTCTTTTTATTACTTTATTTTGTAAAAACACTAGTATCTTCAATATACTACGATGTTTTTATGATAAGTATTCAAGCTACACTTACACACACCTCCATCTAATGGGTGAAGAACATACTGTTTCTGTGGATGGCGAACTACTGCCTCACGGAACGATGATTGTCCAATTATCTCCTATCGCCTCTCATGGTGGCCATTAAGATGTCACTGTATTTATATATGATATATATTATGTTTATGTTTTCCTTATTCTTCTAAATTTTTCATTTATGGCATACCTTTATGGTTTCTATAATGGATAAACGCGATAATTTCATTTTAGGAAGTGCGAACTACCGCCCCCTCAAAGTGATTTGAATCGTTAATGCCATGTGTGGGACGTATAAAGGATGGAGTTAATGATATTATATATGATATTATACTGGAATTATAATATACATTTTTATCATTTTTATTTCATTCCATTAAATACGAAATAGAAATGAAAGTAACGTTCATGCGTACGTACGGCTTACCATCTCCATGAACGGTTCATTTAATTTCTTACCTCTAAATGTTATGTAATATTATAAATGCATGTATATACTGGAAATTTATAATATATATGATATCTACATCATGAATATAATTTTGGAGATAATGAATATTTTACCACATGAACAACTTGTAATTATAAGAAGTTTATTTTTGACTCAAGTACCAAATATCGACAAAACGACCGTTATTAACTTAAATGATTACATAATGTTCATAACATGGTAATAAGTGATATAAAAGGAATAATGAACTTGAAAAAGGTTATTAAGCAAGTATAAATTAACTCTAGTTTATTATTCAGGAGATTAAAGAATGATCGAGTCAAGTCGGACACGAGGTAAGAGACTTCGTCTCAATCTCCTTTCATTGAGGCATATTTTGTTTTATACACAACTTTCTTTTATACGGTTTACAAACCCCTTTTACTTTTACTTTTATTCAAAAGGAATCTTTTCTCTACGAAGAGTTTTACTAAACGACAAAAAGTGTGTTTCTTTTTAACGTACACGGTGACAAAGATCTTTTCACCGCTGTGAGTATTATTTGATCTTTGGCTTCCTTAACAAGCCGTATTGTTTTTAAAAGGAAAATAAATACCATATACTCTTTTATGTATTTTGGTATTGAAAATGGTTTTGATAATGGATTTGATATATCAATATATTGTGATTGAAATGTGGAAATATTTTCTTTCCTTTATATTTTTTGTATGTGTTGTGATTTTATAATGGTACTTGGACATTTGACGGGTGGTTATGTGATAAACCAAATGACAGGTGGTGCCGTGAAAACCAGGATGGGTGGTTACATTATAACCTCCAATGCATTGTGTATGGAAGTGAGTCGTATGGCTATTCCATTTAGTGATATGTGTGGAAGTCAAACGTATGGTTATTCCATTTAAGTATGTTTATGTCTCAAGTTACCTTTATATGTTATGTGTTCTTTATATGGGTTTTATGGTAATCTTTTGGTTATAAAAGGGTAAGCAGTTATATTTTATTCAGTGAAGAGTATTTACTACTTTATAAAGGTGAAAAGTATTACTTATGATGAAGTATTCATGATTTACTTGTTGTTTTGAGAAACTAATAGTTTTCCTTCTTTGTGTATCCCTTACTGAGATTTTTATGCACATCCCAAGTTTTTGAAATGTTTTTCACAGGACATAAAGTGGAATAGGGTCAAAGATGGGATCAAGGAAAAGTCTTGTTGTCTAAAACAGGGAACTAGACATGACCCTTTCAAAGAGTTTTTATTTTATTTTTTAAATGGAAACTGAGTAGAAGTGTATACTTTATAACTTTTGAGATGTAATAGTTATGGCCTAATTCTCTAAAACTCTAAACCTGAAAAGATCCTCAATGTGAATTATTCATTTAATTCAAGATTAAGTAATGTTTTAAGGCTGGGTCCTTATATATTGACCCTTATAAAAGTGTGCCTAAGGGATATTGACAAAAAATACAAAGGGGGAGATTGTTGAGCATGGTGTTGCATTTTTTTTCAATAAGATGTCAATAAGGAGTGAATTGTTAATCAGGTGTAAATATGTGTATGGCAAGGTAGTGATGAAGTGATGATGATGCTTAAAGAGGAAAAGTTGTTCCAAATCCTATTTCACTTGGAGAATCAATATGAAATGAGTGATGATGATGCTTAAAGATGAGAAGTTCTTCCAAAGCCTATGTCACTTAGAGAATCAATATGAAATGACATTGGATGCCATGCTTGGACATTCTCCATAACAATTCTAATGATTGTAGAGATGGTTCTAAGTTCCAAGACTGTTATCATGGTGATACATTGTTATAACATTTGAAGAAGTCCATGAAATACTCAATTGCATGAGGAAAGAATTAAATATCCATCCATAGTCACTAAGTGGATGAAGTGTTGAAGATCCATCCATTGAAACTAAATGGATGCAGTTTAAAATTCAGACGATTGTAGAACTGATCTTAAGTTCCAAATCATGTGTCAAAGAATGACACATTGTTACAACAGTTGAAGAACCCCATGAAATACTCCATTGCATGATGAAAGTGGAAGATCCATCCAATGGATTCTAATTGGATGAAGGTTGTGAATCAAATCAGATGATTGATTATGCTGAACTTCAAGGAAAAAGACATGTGTTAAGGACAACACATTGTTTACTACAATGTTTCCATGAATTGTGTTTCAATGTATGAGGAGTTGAAGAAGAGTTCCATCCACAATTGGAAGAAGAAAGAAGAGTAATGTGTTTTGGGATTCATGTTCCAAAAAGAAATGAAGAAGAGGAAAAGAGAAGGAAAGGTGCATGGGAATGACTTTTGAAGAAGTGACCATGCATGAATATTGTGTCCATGCATTACACTTTTGTTTGTTAACAAAGTGCTTACTTGGATTACCCAAAAACAAAGGGCCAACCATGCAAGGCCACTGGCCAGCCTCAACCTCAGGCGTATGCGGGACACTGGGTCAACTGCGCCCAAGGGAGACCTACCAAGTATGCCTGCAAGAGGCATGCGTGCGGGCCATGTATAAGCTCGTAGGAGTGCGCATGGTGGTGAACCCGTGCAGCGTGGGCACTGGGAGAGTGCCCAGAGGAGGCAGAGTGGGTGCTAAGAGCGCGCCCGCAGAATCTGGTACAGGGCGGTACCGATGGAGGGAGAAGAGCTAATTGAATGGTTTCTACCGCACTAAGGCTTATAAGCCGCAGATAAACACAGACATGATCTGCGTCGTCCATCTGATCTTGCACCTGATCTCATCTATCTTCTCTATGCCTTCTAATCAGGGCCGTCTGTGATCGATCTGAGCTGATCCAATGGTTGTGGCGTCGTCTTCAACCTCCGACCGCATGGAGGGCTACCCGATGCCGCTGCTCGCCATCGCTACTACCAATCCACCAAGATCGAGCTCCTGGTCACCGATGAAGCTCAAATTTAGTGCATGGTGATCGTCTAAAAGAACTGAACTCATGCATGCATTAAAAGTTGCATGCATTCATCGAGATGAAGAGGTCAAATGAGGCCGAGGCAACACGAAGATGCTGAGGCTAGGAAGAAATCTCCACGATCGAGCTTTCATGGTGAAGATGATTTCCATGTGTTTGAAAACGCATGCATGTGAGGATAAAACTGTAGAGAATAAGTCCCTCGTTGAATGGAAACAACTGAGATATGCGCCATATCTCAATCCCGTGTTTAAATAATTCAAACCCGAAGATCATGGGCTTTCAAAGCATTCAACCCCATGGATTTGAACATGTAGATACACGGTGATTCTTACCTATAAATGAATAGCCCTCAACCGAGGCTCGGTTGTTTAAAACATTGAGGAAGCTCTCATTTCTTAGAAATAGGGCATTACACAATGTGTTTCCACATAGCCTAGCTACGCAAAGGAGTTCCACGCTTCCCTTCCGCGAAGGAGAACCGCGAACCATCTTGGTTTGTGAAAGAGGATATTTGCACCCTCTGTGCGAAGTAAAACACACGAACACACGATAGATTTTATAAACCCTCATCGTGCATCATGAGAAGCTTCCTGTGGGTAAACAACTGATGTTGATCACCCTTGTTGCACCCTTGAGAAGACAAAACCAAGAACCATATTTGGTTCTATGAAGACAGACCATGCGCACTCCTTGCGCGAAGAAGAAGACCCTGCGTGCCCTCCTGTTTGGGTGAAGAAGAAGAAGAACACCATTTTGTTAATATATATATATGTGTGTGTGTGTGTGTGTGTTGTTTTTGTTGGTTACAGGGGTCCGTTCTTGAAGGAGAGGGATATCGCATGATGGAAAGAGCTTGTGTGTGCATGCTTTGAACATAAGCACCCATGTGCTTCATTTAAGGAAATCTGAGGGCTCATGTTTTTACAAAGGAGAGAGAAGAATTTATGCATGATGCATATGCATTCATATGCATGAATTGACACACCCAAGTGTTCCAGAACAAGCCATACATTGAATATACCCATTCAGGTTTGAAAAAAAACACAAATCAAGAATGGGTTGTGTGTGCACATTTGAAGGAGGAAGAAATAAAAAGAAAACACACCCTTTTAACCCTAATTAAAGAGAAGATATTGTGTGTGTGCTAAGACCCAAAAGAAGAAGATAAAGAGAAACGAGAAAGAGAAGAGATTGTGTGTGTGCTCAAAGTGTTTTACCTATAGAGGTTTTCACACAAGGAAGAACAAGTGGAAGAGTGCATGCATGCATGCATGCACATACACACATGAAGACACTTAAAGGAAGAGATTGTGTGTGTACATATTAAGAAAGAAGAATCCAAGAAGACAGTGGATGTGAAAAAGATTGAGACACATGCATTCAAACATGAATGAACACATACATGTGTGAAAGGGATTGAGATATCCAAAACAAGAAGTTTGGATGCCATGTAATCCATGCATGAAGTGAAGTTGAACTGAGACTGAAGCCATACTGAATTAAAGAAGATCTTCTATCTGAGTTTATAGTATTTGAGAATCCAAGAAGGCAGATAGAGCTGATATTGTTCAGAATTATTCTAGAATTCTTGAAGAGGTTGTGTGCACCACTTGCACACACAAAAGTGAGGTGAGGTCTTCATCAGAAGAATAAAAAATTTCCTGAGCATTGTTGAACTAATCACTGATCAAGAAAGTGATCAGAAGTATTGAGCAAGGCCAACAGGCCTTACCAAAGGCTGTTGATGATTCTTGAAGAGATACACAGGCAAGTGTGATTCACCAAGATTGTGTAGAGAGAGAAGAAGTTCATCTACAGTGAATCAAGAACTTAAAGAAGGAAGCTGCTCATGTGACTCGAGAGCTAGAAGAACCCTGTGAGATTCAGGGAGGAGAAGAAGACTTCATTGGGACTCTGAAGCAGGCCAGTGGACTTTGGTAACACTGTGGGATGCAGTATAAAGACCCTCCAATGGGACTCAGGAGAGATATAGTGGGACTATGTATCGACCATTGTAATTGATGACAAGATTATAGTGGAGAATCTGTGTTAGGGGGAATAACCAACATAGCAAGGAGTAGGTCTTTGAACCGAACCTTGTAAATCATTATGTTCAGTGCCTTTTCATTTACTGCACCATTTGAGGTGAGGTTGAAAGACACAAGAAGAGTGGATCGAGGCTTTAACCAGCCATAGAGGTTTAATTGAAAAGAACCAATTAGTAAAAAGATTTAAATGGATCACCGATTCACCTCCTCCCCCTCTCAGTGATTTACACTGATCTGGGCACGTCAATATTAAATAATAATATTAAGTTGTTCATTTAAGCTAAATGTGGTGTATCGTGTATGTTATCGAACATATTGTTTCCTTTTAAAAACTCGGGATGTTACACTCACCCCCTTATAAGAAATTGCGTCCTCGAAATTTGAATTTGGTTCGGTAACTGAGGTATGACTTTTCAAAATACCTTTATTGAAATAGCACATCAGAAAAAGGATTAACAAAACTTCCACTTTAAAAGAAAGAAAGTAAGGTATGAATGTCACCTGAGATAACACATACTAAGGTTCCTTATAGGAAAACATGGATATATAAGTGAAAACTAACGATCAAGTTCTAATGGAGAGTAATAGAAAACGTTGTTAAGAGAAAGTTAACAATCACACAACCATAAATTTGTGATGGGTTAAACGGTCTTTGATTTCATAATAGGAAAAGTAAACGGAAAATTTTTTTGTTTTAAGATAATTTTCATAGATTTAAAGAATTCATTACTACCTAGACTAAGATCATAAGGAAATATACTTACTTGACAAGTAGAGTTTCAACCTTTAATCAAATTCCACAACAAACACATCTTTTTCTCTAAATAATGAGCATTTAAGATGAATTTTTCATGACTGAATCAACTTCTAGAGAATCACATAATCCATAAAAGATTAACCATATATTTCCCCTATATTTAGAGACATTAACCAAAACCAAAATAGTTAGTAAAAGATAAGATAATTGTCCAAAAAGAATAAACCCTATATGAAAAACTACTCCAATCTCAAAAATTCAACAATAATACCCAAAGATCAACATAGACCATTCAACAAAAAACTATCCTCAAAATTCCTAAAAATAATCTAAACTAAGATTGAAATCCAAAATTCAGAAGTATTTGATCACATAGTCTTCCAAGATAGATTTTAAGAATTATCTCCAAATAAAATCAATTACTCTTGAAGTATCACACTAAAAAGTAATCTTCCTAATAATCTTCAAGACATGCTAATCATTTCCATAAATAACCTGAATCAATATAAGTCCATAATAAAATCATAGATTGTTCAAAAATATAATTAAACAATTACACCACAATTAAAATCTCATAGTATTCTATTTACCATAATCATATAAAGTTCATATCCAATACCTAGGATATCCATTTGATAAAACATAAGTTCCCAAAATCAACTTATTCTTATTCCATCAACTCGTTTAACTAAAAATAAAAAGTCATACTAACCAAGGACTTCACATAGTCCAGTGGTAGGCGATAAAGCCTTATCATCCTTTAGTTGTGGGTTTGATTCCTATGGCCCTATATGACGCAACATGTTTGTCACACTTCTTGCAAGTTGTCCTTTTTCTAAAACTATATAATTATTATAACATTCCCAAAATGAGATAAAATCCTCAAAAATAACCATAACATATTTTAACCTCAAAGTTTATCTCATGCCTTTCATTTTTCATCTCAAAATGTAATATCTCATAATTACCTCAAAATCAAAGATCATATAAACCCTAAAGGTTATTCATACCTTTATAATTATGTCCACAAAAGAAAGGATAATTCTTCTTCAAATAACATTTTCACATAACAAACTTCATAGTTACACATACTAGAAAAAAAGTCTTCCAAAGTTATCTCATCATCAAAAGAGCATTAATACTTTTAAACATTTCATCATCCTATAGTCTACCATAACTCTTGAATCCTTTATAAGTAGACTTCTTAATCATTTAGAGTTCTTTTTGATCCTTTAACCGTCCCTTTCAATATTATTCCTTAATACTTCTTTCCTATAAACAAAAACATAAATCATGTCCTAATATTCAATAATGTCAAAACATGAGACAAGAAATAATCTATATCATTCATAGGTCATTTTCATTTTCCTCATCTTCAATTGGAATGGCATTAGGTATTGCTTAACATATATTTGTACAGTCCTCCTGATCCCATTCACGAACCTTATTTATAGTACATTGATTTGAAAAATGACCATACTCCCCACATTTAAAACATTCAATTGATAACTCAGAAAGAACTTCTTTCCCTTTCTTGGAATCAACTGAACGTTTCCTTTTTACTTGGAAGGTTATTGCTTTATAGCCTTCATTACCACATCTATAAAATCTTATCTTCCCTTTAAAACATTTTCCTAGGTGTTTATTTCCACATCCTTGACACATATGTCATTAAATATACTTACCTTTATGATTATTACCTGAACTTCCATGGGGATTCCTTTCTCTTATATATGATGCATCAGAAAAATCACCAAGGTTCAAGTGGTTAATCATTACTCTTGATAGTTGGTTTAGAATAACCACAAGAGTTCTCATTGCAACTCCCATTTCATTTGGTTGCTTATTCATAGAACCAACACATTTTCCTTCACATCCATTGTTATTTTGGTGCCTGTTGGATCCAACCATTTACTAAAACCAAAAAGGTTAGTGTGGGTAAAAAAAAGTATCATATAACATTTTATGATGAAGGTAAACACTAAGATATCTTCATTCATGTTATCTCAAGATCATTAAATTTATCTAAAATAACTATGACTCTTCCTATCATGGTATCCATTGTGGTTATATAGAACTTGTAACTTTTGATTAAATAACATCCTAACCTCTCAAGTTATCTAAACTTTTCCTTTGATACCAACTGTAAGGTCCTGACTTTAAACATTACATATTCTTGAGGCAAGTTAAGAAATTTTCTTCATTTCACGAGGATATTTTCAAGTTTAGAGCTTTAGAGAATTAATCCATAACTCATACATAAAAAACCATAAGAATATAAAGTGGAAACTTCCAAACAATGTCTATTTTTTCACCAAAAGAAACCCTTTTAAAAATAAAACATGATTTTTTTTTCAAGACACTTCTTCGATACTTTTATCATGAAATCCTCTTTTTCCTTAACAATCTTAAGACCTGTGAAAAACATTTTAAAACTTTGGATGAGCACAAAAATCTCATTAAGGGGCATAAAAGAAGGAAAGAAAGAGTTAGTCAATGAATATTTTAAACTCATGAAAACATTTTCACAAAATCATACTTTTCATCCATAAAACATAAACTCTTTATCTTACCTCATGAAATCATAAGATTCCAATAAAACTCATAGAAATCACAAATCATAAAGGTAACTTGTGTCATCCATATCATACTTACATTGTATCTTTCACAACTATGAAGGGAGTAACCTTCATGTTTACGTTTGGAATACCCATCATAGTATATTGCTTAAATCTCTTAGGAGAAATCTTATCGTTTAATTTTGTCTCATTACCCAATGCATTGGAGAGCTATTAAGGGTTCACCCACCCTCAGTTTATCACGGAACCACCCATATACATAAAAAATTCCCAAGAACCATAACATAATCATAACATATAAAACAAGCATAAAATAAAGATAAAATTTCCACTTTGAAATCACATTTCATCTTTACAAGTCACACATTCATAAATGAAAACACATTATTTTAAAATAAAATGGTAAACATGTAAAGTAAACATCAATACATAGTAGCAACATGAAAGTGAGAAATTCCATTCATGGTGTATATGTAAAAAACATTCCAAGTTATTGAAATAATCAATCCATTTTTAAAACACAATTAAAACATTTGAAAAGAATATTTTTGAATCAAATTGTATCATACCACTTTGAAACTTTTGAAAGGAGTTAACATTTTTGAATCAAATTGTATCAAATTGTATTCTGGGAAGGGGTTTGGGCAGAGCTTGGCCGAACAAAAAGGATTTTGAACCGTGAGTAATAGAGAGGAATTGGTGCCCTTTTATAGGAGAGGGGAGGGGCACTCTTGAAATTTTTCAAATTATTAAATTAATATAAATTAATTTTTGAGTTCAAAAGGTTGCAATCTGATTTAGTTCGAAGATATGATGATGTTGGATCAAATCCCCAATATCCAATTAAAATTAGACAAGAATTGAATATTTTTTTAATCCTTATCTTTTTGTTTTAACCCCTTTTAACTTTAAATATTTTATCAAGTAAGTTACACTTTGAGAGTTAAAATAATTACCATAACATGCCAGAGGACCAATGAATGAGTCATTAATGACATTTTTAGACTTATCTCAACATGTTGGTCGAATCTTTGTTTTTTAAGAATTTTATAACATTTAATAAAATATTTTATATTTTAAAATACCAATAGTGTCAATTTTGACAATATTCATTATTTAACTTTTTAAAAATATCATAACAGCAAGATAAGTTCGAACCAACTCCTTTAAATCATCACCAACATGTCAAATTCATCCGAAAAAATCATTGATGGCATTAAATAGTTCAAAGTATATTTATTTTAATATTATTAGTATCATTTATTTGATTCTTCCTTTAATAAATCTATTATTGTATAATCATTGTGTCACAATTAAATTTAATTATTTATTTCTAAAAAATTATAAATAAATTACCATGATGTAGGAAATCTTTTTAAATTTCTAAGGACTGTTTATAGTCGAAAATATCACTTATATAACCTCATATTTATTTTAACCTTTAATTATATGATTTACCCTTAACCGTGGTAATAAAAATAATTACTAAAATTACTATTCATAATGTTCAAAAATAAAAGGGATCTATTTACATAATTTGAACCTTCTAATTTCAAATATGGAATCCATTTTTCCAAATTCAAAACACAAAATTAGCATAAATTAATTAAAAATTAATCTCGTTGATGAAATGAAAAAATGGGTTTTTAAAGTAAAACATTCAAAAGTTCACGTAGTTTTTATATCCAATTTCAATATGAAATTGATTCCAATGACCTACATTGGATTAAATAATAAAAACTTAATCTAATTATACCTTAAAACCAAGTAAAAGGATAATCTAACTATATAAATAAATTAGACGAAAAAGCAGTTTTGGATTAAAATGTAATATTTTTCATTATTCATTAAAAAATGAATATTATCAAAAAAATACCAAAAATTTATTCAAAGTAAAATTTTATGCTCTGCTTCCAAAGAAGCTTATTTTTTCAAATAGAATTTATAAAATTAAAAAAAAAATAGATTTAAAATGGGTTTGTCATCAAAAGGCGGTAAAAATGCTTTGTTTGAAAAATACTCCTTTTATACGTAAAATTGAATTTGTTCTTATATTAGGTCTAGAAAATACATAAGATGGATTTTAAAAATTATATTGAATTTATATTTCATTAATATAGTCCAATAAGAGTGATTGGATTATTTTATAAACATGATTATTAGCATTTAAATAGTTTTTCTAAAAAACATATCTTTTATATTCAATTGGTTTTTATTTAATTTCCTAATTAATTTGGTAACCAGTGAATCATTATATAAACATGTGTAAACCATATTTTCATAATTTAGTTACTCTTTTTCATTCTCAACATTCTGACGGCTATGTGATAACTATCATATTAAATAATAATATTAAGTTGTTCATTTAAGCTAAATGTGGTGTATCATGTATGATATCGAACATATTGTTTCCTTTTAAAAATTCGGGATGTTACAATATCATCGTCATTCTTTCTCTGGATGGATTAAAATTGTTTGAAAGGGATTGTTATAGAACTTGTTTCTTTTCCATGAGTTAATCGTGTTTCAAAGAGATTATTACAAAACTCGTTTCTTTTCCACAGGTTATCATGTTTCAAAGAGATTGACATGAAACTCATTTCTTTTCCATGGGTTAATCGGATTATAAAAGAATAATGATTGTTTCTATGAGTTTTATGATGAAAGCCCTATATACTTTATTCATGTTGTGATTCTTGGAAATTATATACGATGGGTGTGCCCAGATAGCGCGTCAATGCATTGGATAATGATTATGTTCTCCAGAGAATTATATTGGAAGTCGATCGTATATTTATTCCAATTATAAGGGTTCTGTAAGTGTTTTATGGACATGATGTTCCAAGATACCAATATGTTTTATCTATGTTTGTTATGGGTTTATGATGTTTCATTTGATCAAGATTTGTATCACATGGCTCATGATTATTGATTCTTATAACTTTTTCCTTTATTAAAGTCTTATGTCACGTTTTCGTGTTTGATGATCCAAGTATTGATGAGTATGAATATTCTTATGTTATACTCATGCACTTTGATTATGTCATCATACTCTTATGCCCTTCTTATGCTCACTGATGACATTCATTTGTTAGCGCTTACGTTTTTCCTTACTGAGCATTTGAGTTCACCTTTCTTATAATTCATTTTTCTCGGGTTATAAAGAGTGAGGTTGAATGAATTATGATTAGAAGAGATTTCACATGGATGATGATGATGTCTTAAAGTGAAAAAAGAAAAGATGGGTTAAGTGGGAGAAATGCTCATTTGACGGCATCAGTATTGTTTATGTAGTAGTTTGTCATAATTCTTTAAAACTCTAAACCTAAAAGGTCCTCAAGAATGTAAGTGAACCAATTTTTTTTTTTGATGTTGTAAGGTTTGGATGGAAAAAAATTTGGCCACAATTATCTGCATCAAAACCGAAAATGTAAAGTTCGCGATTTTAGCACCAGATCTGGGAGTGCTGGTTCGGGGCTGTTATAGTGAAGATCGTAGAACAATGAACCAGGAGTCGTGGTGCATGTGTGGACAATTTAAAGGGTTCTACGTTGGATCCTTTGAGCTACGACGATCTGAAGACGAGCAGAGTATGTCGGGATTGTGTATTTGTTCCACTAATTTATAGAATGTTCTTTATGCTTATGTATGTTGCACGAGATCCATGGGAGAACTCAGGGGGTTGGTATGCTAGATCTCATGTTATGACGAAGATCCAGTCAAAAAAATTAAAATACCGATCATTGAACGCTTCTACCATGTTCAGATTCCTTCACTGGGCAATGTCCAAATGGTGGTTGGGACGAGGCAGCCGAGTACGGCGCACATAGGGCTTTGAGCAGACTCACGGCACATGCATGATTGAAGAGGGATACACGTGCAGGGCGGTGCGACCTGGCTGGAATGTGACACGCATGGAGTTGGCTCGCATGGCACAGTGAGAGAGGCGTGTTGCAGTTAGGATTGCCACCTAGAGTGTGCAGTAAAAGATTTCATCGGGAGAGGGGGGAGAGAGATCCAACAACTTAAGAGGGACGCACACACAGGCGCAAGAGAGATTGTAAATTTGGTAGACCATGAGGCGAAGCGCGAAAGAGAAGTCACTTACAGTTGCACGACTGGGCTTGTTGTGCCTAGTACAGATCTACCTCTAGAGGGGAGCACGTGGCTAGGAGGGGGTGCGAAGCTAGGAGGGGTCGTACGATTGGAGGCATGCGGCAGAAAAGGCTTCGTGTTGAGGAAACGTCGCAACAGGGAGGTGTGCTGGAAGCGTAGATTGGCGCTACCAGAGGGCAATGGTGGAGGGGCGGAGGAGGGCGTCACAGAGGGAAGGGATGCCAAAGGGGAGGTCGTTGCAGTTGCTAGGAGACAAAGGGAACGGGACGCGTAACGAGGGTTAAGGGACGATGACAGATGGGTGGGGCTAGCTAGCATGGCAGGGGGTCGCCACTTTGGGAAAATCCCAAGTCAAACCTTGGAGGGAACAGGAGGGGTTTGTATTGGGGAAAATTATCGTCACAATATATATACACCCCATTCTCATTTTTTTTACGTTGTAGCGTTGGATTTGGATTTGGGTTTCTTTATGTATATATTTATCTATATATATATATTGTAATATTTACTATATATATATATTTAAAACTAAATAAACATATATTTAGTATGATATTTATTATATAGATTTATTATCTGATTTTTATAAATAATATAAATATACATAATGATATAAATATAACTACTGAAAGTATTATATATTTTTAAAATTTTATTATAATGTAATTAGTATATATTGTTTATTATTTATGGAAAATCATTATATAGATATATATAATTTTTATTACATATATATATAATATTAATTATGATATTTATTATATATAATATTGATTATATATATTCGTAATATGACATTATTAATTAAATTACAAACTCCATAGGGAAAATTGCAGTGGAAATTTACACTAGAAATTTACAATTCTAATTTTCATTTAAAATTTCATTGAAAATAAATTAATACATAAATAAAAACTGGAATTTTTTATTGGGAATTTACATTGAAAATTTCCACCACTTAAAATTTATGATAACATAACTATATAACTAAAAACACTTAAAATTTATATTGTGAATTTTTAGTGAAAATTTACCTAGAGAATTTTCCATGCAAATTTTCAATGGGAATTTCCACCGTAAAGTTATACTGAAATTTTTGAGTGAAAAAAATTCAAATGCATCTTTACTACACAACATGAACCATAGAAATTTGCACTAAAAATCACATGTGCGCATACACTGATATCGATATACATCATAATATTACATTTTACATTTCCAAAACATACATAATGGAAATTTACGGTGCAAAATTACATAAAAGAATTCAAGTGAATGTTTCTAGAGTATATTTGAATGAATATTGGAAAAAACATATATGTATATGTATAAATTTAAATTTACAATAAAATTTTCAAATATAAGTTTAGACTGGAAATTTTTAGTGCATACATACATACAGATAAATTTGCACTGAAAATTTTCATTACAAATTTTCAATGTAATTAGTTTATATTGTTTATTATTTATAGAAAATCATTATATAGATATATATAAAAAATTTATTACATATATATATAATATTTATTATGATATTTATTATATATAATATTGTTTATATATATTTATAATGACATTTATTAATTAAATTGCAAACTTCATAGGGAAATTTGCGATGGTAATTTACACTGGAACAGCAAATTTCCCTATGGAATTTTTCAAATTTTCACTGGAAATTTCAAGTGAACATTTCCACTGGAAATTTCAAGTGAAATTTTCCACTGGAAATTTCAAGTGAAATTTTCCACTGGAAATTTTCAGTACAAATTTACACTAAATTTACAATTCTAAATTTCACTTAAAATTTCATTGAAAATATATTAATACATAAATAAAAAATTCAATTTTTTTATTGGGAATTTACATTGAAATTTTCCACCAGTTAAAATTTATGATAACATAATTATATAACTAAATACATTCACAAATTTATATTGGGATTTTCAATGAAAATTTACATTTATGTATTTTCCATACAAATTTTCAATGGGAATTTCCACTGAAATTTTTTAGTGAAAAAAACTCCAATGTATCTTTACTACACAACATGAACCATAGAAATTTGCACTGAAAATCACACGCACGCATACACTAACATCGATAAATATACAATTTTTTCAGTGATAATTTATAATACAAATTTTCAGTGTATACATACATGATATATTAATATAAATATAGAACAATGTAAATTTTCACCACAAATTTACACTGACAGATTTCACTGCATATTTCCACTAGAAAAGTATAGTTCAAATTTTCAGATGAATTTCTAGATCAAATTTTCAATACAAGTTCCAACACGTCATATATTTTCTAATATAAATATAGAATGTATTTAATTGGATGAACATTTATTGTGCAAATTTTCAACAAATAAAAAAAGTATTAAAATTTTGATTGTCAAAAAAGCAAATTTCCGAAATAAATATCAAGTGAAAATTTGCATGTGTAATTTTACACTGAAAATTTGAACTGTAAATTTCCTATAGAAATTTCAAACGCAAACTTCAATCAGAAATTTGCAGTGCAAACTCCCATCAGAAATTTGTGGTTCAAACTTCCACTAAAAAAAATTTCAATGCAGACTCTTCCACTAAAAATTTCCAACTCAAATATTCCCTTAAAATTACAATATAGATATATTAATACATAATTAGAAAATATAAATTTTTATTAAAAATTTACATTGAAAATTAAGTGTAAACTTTTAGCGAAAATTTCAACTAGAAACTTTTAGTGCAGAATTCCATTCAGATTTCAAGTGCAAATCTTCAATTCATATATTGCAGTAATCATTTTCATTTAATATTCATAGTGAAAATTTGCATTGAAAATTTCCATTAAATTTCAATTATATTTTTATTTATCTTTATTATTAACACATTAAAAATGTCTATTATTAATATTTAATAAAAACGGTTATTAAAATGTTTTTTAATCAAAAATGTTAAATATAAAATATTTAATTAAAATATATAGATTAGATTAAAATTCCATGTTACATAAAATTATTTTAAAACATTTAAAAACATCTTAACATAAACTAATGTAACGTATTTTTTATTTATCTTTATCATTAATATTTTATAATAATAATTATTGTTAAATATTTTTTATTTATCTTATTAATATTTTATAACATTTCCAATTAAACATTTTATAGTTATAGATGTTTTAAAATCATTGATGAGGATGGACATTATGATCTAACCGTTTCAAATTAACTAATTTGTTTTTTAAAAATCACTGCACCAAAAAAACAGATCGATTGCCTCGTTTTTATTTTTCCAAGTGGGGAGTCATCCCACCGTGTATCTGACCCTCAGGTCCACGCGCGGACCTTTGACGAACTAAATCCTTGTATTGGACTTGGGACGTGCTCAAATGCCATGTAGGAGGAGAAAATCAGAATACATACCTCCTAAATGAGGTCGGGTTGCTATATTTATAAATGAAGATAAGATAGAAAAACATAAATACAAATCCATTGACCCGTCAAACTTTTAGACCACTGACTCATACACTTAAAATCTAAATACCCTCAATATCTAAATACACTAAATATTTAAATATTCACTGTATCATAAAGAAAAAGATAGGCTGAAGATTAAAGAGATGTTCATGAAATTAGGAGGTGAGAAAAATGATACAAGATGTGCAGATTCAGATTACATACATACATACATATATATATCTTGTAATTATTGAAGATATCTTTACAGAGTTGTGGAGGTAGTTTAAGGAGCTTGATAACGAGTGCAGAAGATTCAAAGCACGGATTAACATATTTCCGGATAACTTCTTTCTCACTAGAAAACATGAATAAGTTCATCTATCTTGGAATAAAAAAATATTTTCTGTTGCAGTATCAATGGGAACTTTCATAGTTTTTCTGTGCCCGTCAAAAGCTGATTTATATTGTAATTATGTGAGAAACACGAGATTATCAGGAGACATAGGTGTAAAGAAATCCAAGACTATCCCCTTCGCTCCAATTTAGTAATCCGTTTGATCATAAAAGGAAGACCATGTGGAGTGAGAGAGAAAGCACGGCACGTCAAAGACCGACTATTCACATCGACTAGTTAATCTCTTTGTGTCTTGCTCACTGTTTTCCATTTCATATCCATTCAAAAGAGTGACACAGACAAAGAATTTAAAGACATTGAATTATTGACGAGCCCTTTTGGATGCCGCAACTTCAAAAGTAAAGTTTTAATTTAAATATGTGATGCTTAGTTCTAAGGAAAATTTAAAACCATCAAAACTACAATTAGATGAGGAGAAAATTACTTGTAGTGTCTTTCCATCGCATCCCTTATTGCGCCAACATCAGCTGAAAATATTTGGGAAACCTTTTCCCCTTTATGATAGAAGTGAAAAGTTGGCTGCATATCACAACAGGCAAAATGTTATTTTATCATAACTGAATCCATAAAAAAGTACCACCCTGATCCACAACATAACTAAAAAAACAGATTGATGATAATTAATAAAATCAATTACATTGAATTTATAACAAATTATAAAATTAAATGCACTATTTTTCTTGTATTTTGAACCCAAAAAAAACTCATTTTTTACTTACATCAAGGACCGTAGGCAGTATTAAATTCCCAGAAGAGAACAGCTACAAATTTAATGTTGGATCAATAAATAAAATAAGCAACATTACCACCGAGGTGATTTGTAATTCATTCAACAATTTATCAAGCCCTTCCTGCAAGGGAAAAAGGGCTCAAATTAATAGACAAGTTTAATGCCTGGATGACCAAAATGAATTTTAGCTTTCAAAGATCCATACAGTTTTAACATTATAGAAACGAAAAGAATATAAGAACAAAGATGCACAGCCAAACAGCTAATAATGGAATAAAATCACACGCAGCCTCTTAAAAAATAAAGTGATTTGGAGGAATTTTATAAAAATGATTTTAAATAAGTAAAAAATGAGTTTTTTTTAAACTACGGGTTTGGATTAATTCTGCTTTTAGAAAAGATTTTAAACAAATTTCTTTTAAAATAAATAAATAAGAAGAAAAAATAAATCATGTATATGCTGAAATATTTCAACAGTAAATCAACCAAGAGAAGAACAGATAAATACCAACTAGAATTAATCCAAACCCGTAGTTCAACTCACCTGATCAATATCAATCTTATATATCGTCACATGCGGATACTTCTCACCCAACTCTGCCACAACAGGAGCAATGAACCTGCCTATACAAAATGAATGCAGCAAACCCATAATAAATAAAAATATACTTTTTAATCTATATTGATGTCAAAAGACAAACAAGATCCTATAAAAAAATTCATTCACTGACATTAGAAAGTGAAGGTTTCTTACAAGGCCCACACCAGACAGCAGTGAAGTAGAAAATCGCTGCAAGTAACTCGTCTGACACAAACATTCCAAACAATGTTTAAGCAATGAGAAAATGAAAAAGATTCAACCAAATGATATGATGACCATGCAAAAAACTCGTATCTATAGAAACCAAAAAATACCTTGAGCCAAGCCAAGCACTTTCTTGAGCTCTTCTTCACATTTAACTAGAACAATGTTTGAAGGATCTATAATCAATCAGATCAAACCAAAGCATGTTATTGAACACTTGATAGGACCGTGGAGTGAGAGAGAGGAAATAGTAGTATCTATTAGCAGAAGAGATCTAGGTTACAGAAAGATAGCGAAGAAGATGAAGAGGAAAGAAGCTCTCCGGGAAGACACCCCTGAAGCCAAGGCCTAAGACCCCCTCTACAGCCAAGCTGAAGCCGGGAAATATCCAAGACTCCCTCAACCAACTGCCCCCACCCCTCATTTATTACCCCCAGCTACCCTAACAACCTATCAACCTAATACATGGGAAATACCCCCTGCCCTTATTTAATACTAACCCAGCTAGCACAAAATCTAATACCAGAAAATAAAAGGACAATAGTGCCCCTGAGAGCTATTACACAGCCAGTCCCCCTCTCCCCCTCCCTATCACTATATCGTTGGTCGCAATGTGTTTCATATCGCAAACATTGATGTCACTGTTATCGTAATCATCACGTGACGTTGGTAACATTACAGTCGCGAACAACATTATTGCTATATCAATCTCAACTGTTAGACCCAGTTAATTGTATTTCCGGGTTAAGTGTCTTTCTGAGTCCCACATCGGATTCATCCGGCATGTAATTTGTTTCTTCCATCTATAAAAGAATGTCTCCACCACTCCTTGAGGTATGAAATTCGTACCACTATACATGGTATCCGAGGGATACACTAGATAATTTTTTTTACCCCCTTCTCGTCTGTTGCACTCCGCCCAGGCGTGCCCGCCGATGTCATTTGCTCTCGCCAACCCCAACTAGGAGGGTCCTCCACTGCACCCCGTCGCCAGCCAGCCTGCGCGACTCCGACGCTGCAACCCGTCGTCGGCCCCTACCTGCGCGACGCCCCCCCCCCCCCGGTGCCCCCCCGTGTGGTGCAATGACCCTCTGCGACCACCTCACAGCGCGCCACAACCCCCTGCCTACGCACGACGGCCCCTCCCTGGCCCCATCGTCGGCCCTCCCGCGAGGTAGCCCCCTCGCCCCGACGACGGCACTCTCGCACGACAGCCCTGCACCCTCGTCGTCGGCACTCCTACGAGGCAGACCACTCACCCTATTGTCGCCCCCCCCCCCCCCCGCACGGTCACCCCCCCCCCCCCGCACGGTCGCCCTACGCCCCGTAGTTGGCTCTCCCGTGCGACTCCCTCGCACCTCGCATTCCCTGCATCGTAGCACCCGCCGGTGCCGCCCGTCCACCTAGCCTAATGCCCCGCCCATAGTTATTTACGGCGCATGGCGCACAACGGCGACAAGAGCCCCCGGCGCAAAAGCGCACGGTGCGTAGCAGTATTAACTTGCGGCGCACAAAAGAGGTGTATACATATATCAACAATAACAAATAATAAATTATACAATTTATATATAAAAAACAAAGATTTATGTCAATAATTCATATTCCATACATCAAAAAACAAATGAAGTCAACAATGACACCTACAATTAAATATTAAAAACTATATATCTCAAAAAATCATATATACCAATTCCTGAAATATATTAAAAACCATATATCTCAAAAAACCAAGACGGGAGTAAAAAACCATGTATCTCAAAAAAACAACAGGAGTAATTCGAAAAAAAATAAGGGGCGAGCAACATAAATAAAATTGAATTAAAAACAAACAAAAAAAAGTTACTGATTCGCATAGAAGGTGCGCCTGCTCTGGACAACATTGCGTATCTAAGTCGCGGTGGTTGAAGGAGCTCGGCTAAGTCGTGGTCGACTGGGTCATGGCGTTCGAGGGATCTCGGTTTGGTCGTGGCAGTCAATGTGGTCCAACACCGGCTGGGTCGCTACGCTCACGGGAAGAGTGTTGCGTAGAGTCGAAAGGGGAGGTCGTTGTTTGACCTCAAAAGATGTATTTTCAATCGGGGCGTAAGAGTTGGCTGGTTAAAAAAATACAAAAAAAAAAATCAAAAAGGTTCAATGGCGCGCGTCATTGGCGGAACATGGCGCGCGCCATTGCGCAATATGGTGCACGCCATAGTGAGCCATCTTAAATGAGCCATGGCGAAGCCATGGCGCGGCGCACCACTCCCTGGCACTAGCCATGGCGCAATGGCGCGCCATGACGCGCGTCATTAATAACTATGGTCCCACCTCGCCAGTTGCTCCCTGTGCAACAAGCGCGGCACCCCCTACGCCACGTCGTCGGCCTCTCCTGCGCGAAATGTTCCACCTCGCGACACCTCTTCCGTGCGAAGGCGTCTCCAGCGCCACCCTACTCGCCCAGCACGCATCTCCCCTGTGTGCAGCCCTATGCAAAGGCGACCCCCCCCCCTTGTCGGGCTCTTCCTGCAAAGGCTTGTATTGCCATTTCCAGTCATTCCTGCTAGACTACTTGCTACACCCTTGTAGCCTCTTCTCTTTATCCTTCTTCTGATACCAGAATCCTCACCAACTTCCTCCGTCCTTCCCCAGTTGATCATCACCTCCAATTACCTTGTCGATGAGCGCCTTGATGCAACTAACTTCTGGCGTAAGACGGTCCTTATGTCTCTCACCGGAATGGATCTCGACTCACACCTGGATGCTCCTCCCCCGCCACTATCAGATCCGAAGTACAGGATCTAGAAGATTGCCAACAACAAAATTTTCGCTTTGTCAATTCGATGGAACGCTTCGTTAAAGATGTGACTCGAACGGTAAACACAGTTAAGGAACTCTGGGACTCCTTAACCCTCATATATTCCAAAACAAATAATCCAACTCGGGTATCAGATGTTCTTCATCGTCTGTCCATCATCCGCCAGCAGCACCGTCCTTTCTCAGCGTATTTCATCGAGTAGAAAGCTTTCCATGATGAGTTACTTGAGTTTTGGCCCCTTCCTCAAACACCAGAGGATGCTTTGGCCCAGTGAGATCAGCTTTGTCTCTTCATCCTTTTTCATGGCCTTGATTCTGAGCATACCACCACTGCCACAGAGATGTCAGTCAACCCCTCCTCTCTAGAGATCCTACCGGTCTATCATCGCCTTGGAAAAGTTCATTGGCTACTCTCCCCATCTCCTGACACTACAAATCATATTGCCCTACTGGGTCGTGGTGGTGGTCGTTCTTCAGGTACTCGTGGTCGTGGCAGTGGTGGGGGTCGTAATCGTCCTTTCTGTCAGCACTATGACAAGTTTGGTCGCCTCATTGATCGTTGCTAGGTTCTTCATGGACGCTCGCCTCAACCACCTCAACAGCTTCAGACAGCTCTAGTCAATGTTTCCCCGTCATCTTCTGATCTCCCTCACACCCTGGACCTCTCCATGGATGAGCTCTAGCTATTACACACTCATCGAGCCACTTCGATACCTGGTTCTTCGGCATCTATCGTTCAGACTAGTGGCATCACTGCTTGTGTCACTCATCGCTCGCCTGCTTGGATGTTTGATTCGGGTGCTTCTGATCATCTCACTGGAGATGCAGGTATGTTATCTGCTTAACATCGGTATACTAGCCCTCTTGCCATTACTGTTGTTGACGGATCCACTCTCCCTATTGCAGGATTTGGCACTTACTCCTTGAATTCCTGTATTCGTCTGCCTTTTGTGACACATGTTCCTCGAAGTCCTTTTAATCTTCTATCCATCGATAAGCTCACAAAGGACTTAGACTGTGTTGCTAATATTACACCATCTGATGTTGTGTTTCAGGGACGGTTGACGAATCAGGAACTTGGTAGAGGTCATCTTCGCGGTGGGGTGTACATGTTCGACAGTCCGACATCCGTGGCTTGCACGACACTCTCTGCTCGTGCTCTGGATCTTCATTCTCGCTTGGAACATCCACCTGCCTCCACCCTTCATCAGCTTTATCCTCAGTTTAGTCTGCACCTTTCTTTTCAGTGTGAGTCCTTTAAGTTAGAGAAACATCATCGCGTCTCTTATCTTCCTCGTTTGGTAACATAAGCCTCCAAACCCTTTGATTTAGTCCATTCAAATGTACGGGGTCTCTACGCGGTCCCGAGTCAGTTAGGGTACCGATATTATGTATCCTTTATTGATGACTTGTCACGCATGAAATGGTTTTATCTTCTTCGTGATCATTCTGAGGTGTTTACTACTTTCTAGAATTTTTATCATGAAATTCACACTCAGTTCTCAACACCACTTAAATGTCTCCGCTCCGACAATGGATGAGAATATTTATCCACTTCCTTTCAGCACTTTCTCAAGGATCACAGCATCCTTTATCAGACATCCTGTCCCGATACACCTCAGCAGAATGGAGTGGTTGAGTGTAAACATCATCATATTCTGGAGACTGCTTGTGCCCTCTTATTGCACATGCAGGTGCCTCTTCATTTTGGGGGATGTTATCCTTACTGGCACCTACCTTATAAATCATCTTCATTCTTCTATCCTTCAAGAGGAGACTCCTTTTCGGGCTATGTTCTTCTCACTCTACCCTCACCCGCTTCCACTTCGTGTGTTTGGGTGTCTTTGTTATGTATGTGACACTCGTCCCAAGCTCTCGAAATTTTCTCCAAAATCCCTCTGTTACATCTTCCTGAGATATTCACGCACTCAGCGCAGAAACTGATGTTTCTCTCCAGACTTGCAGCCTTATATCATCTTTGTTGATGTCTCTTTTGTTGAGAATTCTTCATTCTCTCTCTTTCTTCCCACCCAAACAACACTATCGATCAGTGTCTTCCTCTCACCATCCACCCACCCCTGCCTCAGGTGTTTCACTCTGCTGATCACCGTTTTGGCACCGTCTACTCTCGTCGACCATCAAACGTGTCCTCAGTCCAAGCCGAGGACACCATCTCCACAGTTTCGTTCGACGCTCCTGCTCCGGCAACCGACGATTTGTTAATTGCATTGCGGAAAGGTACTCGCTCTTGCCAGAATAATCCTCTTTACACAACTTCATACAGAGGCATCTCTGCTCTAAAGACGATATATGTTCCTCGCACAGTTGCTGAAGTCAAATCTCACCCTGGGTGGCTTCAAGCAATGCAGGATGAATTACAGGCTCTGAACGTCAATCGTATCTGAGATCTAGTCCCCCTTCCGACAGGTAAACAGGTGGTCGGCAGCAAATAGATTTATACGGTACGCCTAAACACAGATGACACTCTTCATGTCTTAAAACCAGACTTCTGGTAAAAGGTTTTTCCCAGACATATGGTGTTGATTATTTTGACACATTCTCTCCGGTTGCGAAGATGACATCTATCTGATTATTCATCTCTCTTGTCGCTGCTCATCATTGACATTTTCATCAACTTGATGGCAAGAATCTATTTTTACATGGTTTTCTTGAAGAAGTATATCTACAACAACCTTCGGGATTCCTTGCCTCAGGAGCCGATTCTCATGTTTTTCAGTTTCGTCGCTCTCTTTATAGCCTCAAGCAGTCTCCTCATGCATGGTTTGGAAGATTCTACACAGTCATCACTACTTTTGGCATATCTCAAAGGATGAAGGACCACACAGTTTTCTACCGCACAACGTCCTTCGGCTGCATCTTGTTAGTTGTCTATGTTGATGATATCATTATTACAGGCAGCGACTCACATGGCATTGTACATCTAAAGGTATATCTTCAACAACAATTTCAAACCAAAGATCTGAGTCCTTTGACATAGCTCCTTAACATTGAAGTCTCCCGTTCTCCTAACAACATCTTCCTTTCCCAACGGAAATATGCTTTGGATATCTTGCAGGATACCAGTTTGTCTCAGGCAACTGTTGTTGACACTGCTCTTGAACCCGGGGAATGGTCTCTATATGATGGTACATACCCATATTCTCACCTAGAGCGGTACCGTCGTCTTGTGGGTAAACTCAATTATCTTACCATGACCCGTCCAGATATTATCTGCGCTGTCAGCAAGGTTAGCCAATTCATGGAACATCCGACGAAATCCCAATGGGATGCAGTCTTTCGCATTGTCAAGTATATTAAAAAAGACCATGTTTGTGGTATTCGGTATTCACATCACAATCATCTGGATGTTGAGGCCTTCTGTGATGCTGACTATGTTGGTTGTTTAGCTACCCAGAAGTCTACTTCTAAGTTTTTCGTTTCCCTGACAGGTAACCTTATCTCATGGCGAAGCAAGAAACGAACTGTCATCTCCAGATCTAGTGCTGAATCGGAATATCGTGCGATGGTCGCAGACACTATTGAAATTCTTTATCTTCGTTAACTTCTCCATGAAATTTGTAATGGTCCGAACCTCTCCGGTCCATTCTTTTGTGAAAATATGGTGTTAGAGATGTTCTGGAAGGTCAAGGTGGCTTGGGGTGCGTGATGGACTTTTAAGGAAATCTAAAGGGTTATGGCCTTTGCACGGGAGGCGCACGGTTTTCCTAAACCGTGCGGCCAAACCGTGCAAGGCTGGTCTTGGAGGCAGTGGCTAACGCACGGTTAGCGCACGGTTTGGCTAACCGTGCGGACTAACCGTGCGAAGAGTGATTGTCGAAGCAGAAGCTAACGCACGGTTAGCGCACGGTTTGTTAAACCGTGCGGACTAACCGTGCAGGCACTTAAAGTTAGATCCTAAAATTGTGGATCTAACTCGTTTCGCCATTAATCACCTCGTTTAAGCCCCTAATCGGCCATAACTCGGGATTACCCTTCCTTGGAGGTGGAAGAACCTCTCCCAAGCATTTTGGAGGCGATCCGGAGGCTTCCCTTGGAAAATCGGAGTCGGTTTCTTGAGGTATGTGGTCGTTCCTGCTTGTTTTTCTTAGATCTACTTAGATCTACTCCTCCCCTTCTCTCGGTTTCTTAGATCCACGCCCGTTATGGGTAGATCTAAGCGTGTGGATGTCGAATATGATGAGCTTTGGTCTTGGTTGTGTTAGGAGAGGAGTTCTAAGGAGGATTCGTGGAGAATCGGCCCGATTTCTTGGGCGTTCATCGACCGTTGTGGTTTTCCTCGAAAACCTTTGAGGTAGGGGATTCGTGGCTTCTCAAATTGTTTATGTGCAATCGTAGAGTTAGCATGATTTAGCCCTTTGGATCACAATGGAATTGACCTAATTAAATACTTGAACCGGATTAAAAGAATTGGTTTGATCGCATGTTGTTGTTTTGTACCGTGATAACGATTTGCCTCTTGATTTGCTAGATTAGTGTGATATCTATGCCTTGCTTGTTAGCATGGGGTTCTTGATGAAATTGATAAAGAACGTAAAGCCAGAATTAATTTATAATTGGTTGGCTAAATATAAAGAGGCATGAAAACAGACCTGGTTCTCATTGTGACTTGATATTGATCAAATTTGACATAGTAAGCATGTTTAATCTTCGGTGATAACTTACTGAATTGGTTCATGATGTTGGAACCAACGAATTGAATTTGTTAATTCAAGATGGATTAAATAACTTGATTGAGTTCCATGAAGGGTTCGAAGTTACCCACTTGTTGTGAAGTAGGGCTAAAAGCCCAATTGATGTGATTGTTGGTGTTTGTTGTTTGAAGGTCGGACGCCTTTCTAAAGGGCCAAGAGCCCAAATTGTTGTAATGTTTGTTTTCCTGCTGCTTGTGTTGTTCTGTGACCCTGGACGGGTGTTGTGATATCTTGTGTTGTGATGTGACCCTGAAGGGGTCTTGTGATATGTGGAGGCAGGGAGACCTTGTGGTTGTGGTTGCGGATGACGCCTAGAGTGGCGAGATGCATCGGTTTATGCATGTGGGTGTCAGGGAGGACACCGGGAATGATGGAATGGGATGGATGTGATTGTTGGATGTTTATTGATTCTTGGTGGTTTATCTGCTTTACTTTTCCCCACTGCTCAAGGCAGCTGGTCTTGCTTACCCTTCTTCTGAAAGAGGCGAAGACACGTGGGGAATGTCACGTGCTTTCTGTGTTTAGCCTCTCAAGGGAGAATGGGTCTACGCTCTTGCTATAGGCGGCAAAGACTCGACGGGTAGTACATCTACTCACCGTGTTGAGCCCCCTTGTGTTTAGTAGCATAGGTTGCTTTTCTATAATATCTGGGAATATGGGAAAGTAATTCTGTAATGAATGGTTGGATAAATGATGTTAACCCATGGGGCTGGAGTTCGTTGAAACTTAATGATGAGGCTGTAACTTTTGAAGGGACAGTGGATTTTTTGGGATGTGGTGTTAATGGAAATTAATGTGGAATTGTTCTTGGTTAATTAATGTATAAAGAATTAATTAACGTACAGTGGAATTGATAAAAAGGGAAGGAAGTAATCTAATAAAACCCTTTTAATGGTGGTGTGCTTATAGGATACCTAGTCTTAGAAGTGGCAGCCCTGGTTCCGAGAGACGTTAACTGCAGTTGTGTCTAAGACTGGATTATGCCCATAGTGTGGTTGTGAGTTATAATATATTCTGTACTTTTTGTGTTTCTATACGCTGCTCCACCCTGTCAGTAAGGGCAACTGACACCCCGAAGATTCTGGGCCCTGGGGGGGTGTTTTCCCCAACATTCTGGTGGGAGGATGAACGGCTGACTACCCCCTTTGACCCCGCTCTCTTCTCTTGGTAGATACTAGTGCCATGAGGCACAGCGGTTAGTTTTCCCCATATATGTGTGTAGAGGGCTGTAATGGCTTGTGGATTTTTCACACATATATTCTGGATATAGTATCCTATGGACTACTATAGGTGTAACGTGTATAGGTTGTGATGGCTTGAGGATCCTTACTCGGTGTATGGGTTGTAATGGCTTGAGGTATAATACCCGACGTATGATACACGTTATGCGAGCTGTGGTGGCTCCCGAAAACTACCTGGTTACTTTTGGTTGTGAGGATGGTGTGGTGCTTCGCCCAGGTGTCTGCGGGCAAGCCTTTGTGGTGCACGTGGTGCAGATTGTGGAACTTAGCCCAAGTTTATACGAGCAAGCCTTTAGAGAGAGATGCACAGGACGTATGTCGTTAGGGAAAAGCAGCAAACCAGTGGGGAAGTAGTAGCGGGGTACCCTTGATATTCTTTACTATATGCTATATTCTTGTATGCGTTACTTGGTGAGAGTAGCCATGGTGAGGTTGAGAACTTAGTATACCTGTTTAGGTGACGAGTTAGTTTCACTTGTTGTTCACTGTGCTTTAGCATGCTTTCTTTACTTTTGCACGAGAGGCCTCAGGGAGGATCCTACTGAGTATACTGTTATACTCACCCTACATATATATAAACTGTTTTTTAGGTCACTTGGAGCAGGTTGGAGATCAGGCTGGTTACTACTAGCTTGTGGTTGCAGGAGTTGTTCGGGCTTATGGTTGCTGTTGTTTTTACTTTCTTTTGGGTACTTGTAGTTTTCCCCTTCAGTTGTAGTACTTTTGCATGACATTTCATATATGTACTTGGGTTTCTTTTATATTTCAGTTCTGAGTTGGAGTTGGTTGGTGTCTATCTTATCTCTCTCTTCTGCATGTGTTCTCTTAGAGGGTAATGCCTCCCATTTGTGTGTTTACTATACCCTCGGTGCTAGTCGCCAACCCGAGGCCTACTGGAGGCGGGACTCGGGAGTCATTATCTCCCTTCTCACATTGCCGGCCCAGAAGGGGTACACTTTGTGGGGAGGGGGTCGTGACAAAATTGGTTTCCCACCACAGACGTCTGCTCATATTTGGCATGATAATCAAGCAGCCACGAAAATTGCTTCTAATTCAGTCTTCCATGAACGCATGAAACATATCGAGGTGGACTACCACTTTCTTCGTCATCACCTCGAGCAACACCAGGTCAATTTCAGCTACATTCTGACAGCCAATCAGTTTGTCGACATCTTCACCAAATGCCTACCAGGAGCTCGACTGGACTTCTGCGCCAAACTGGGCATCCACAGCATCAGCGACCCAGCTTGAGGGGGAGTGTGTAGAGTCTTGTTTTTTGTGCTTTCTTTTTTGTGGGACTATTCTTCCAAGCTACACCAATTCTAACTTGAGGGGGAGTGTTAGACCCAGCTAATTGTATTTTCGGGTTAAATGTCTTTCTGAGTCCCACATCGGATTCATCCTACTTGTAATTTGTTTCTTCCATCTATAAAAGAATGTCTTCACCTCTTCTTGAGGTGGGGAATTCGTACCATTCTACACCAACGATATCCCAAAACATGGAATTTACACTAATGCGTACTGTATTATCATTATAATGTTGTAGCATTACGACACTCTGTTTTGGAATACACAACTCTGCCATATTGCAGATAGCAATATCTAACATCGTTGTCTGCATTATCGCGAACAACGGTCTGGATCAAACCAAGTAGGCCACATCATACCCCAGCCAATGATATCCCAATATTGATGTCCGCGATATCAAGCATTCATATTTTCATAATTTTCTCAAAACTCATTTCTTCCAAACATCACAATATTTGGCTCTGATGCTAGTGATGGGTTTTGATGAGATAAATGCAACAGAAAAGACAAAACTCAGATATCAAGATCTATGCAAGAGAGTTTCGGCAGAAATATAAACAAAAATGAAGAACATGCCTTTTCTCTGTTGAGCATAACCTTCTTCTTCAAAGTATTTGATGAAGATCTCTAAGCAACGCCCGAAAGACTCTTACTTCAATAGGTAATCCATCGGCTATATAACTCATGTATCATTTACATAGGATTTCTCATTTTCCATAGCATGCTAGTACCTCAACAGTAGAGGAGAAAGAGAAAAGTAGAGAGGTTCCATCATTGGAATTTGCGGGATTGAAGACACCCACCTTGCTCAAAGCCTTAAAAATCTCTTTTAAAGTCTTCCTTGATTAAATGAAGGAGGCTCCAAGAGCAGAATGTTTCTCCATTAATCACAATATGTTACACCATTATGTAGCATACACTATAATAATAAACCAATACTTCATTAGAACAAATCATCACATGATGTGTTGGTCAGAGGTAATGATAGCTTATGTAGAATAAGAATATGGGGCAAAGCAATGGTGCGATATCCCATATCGCATAACAACATATCACATGAAGTGATATGGGTTTAAGTGCACATAAATATCTTTCATTGGAAATGCATAGAAGACCTTAGGAAGATATTTACATGGATTTTATTGAAGGGCTGACAAATTTAAAGGGAATACACATATCTGGGTCATTGTTCTTCGATTCAGTAAATCAGCACACTACTTGGCACTCAAACATCCTTATACTTCCCATGACTTGGGAAAAGCATCATGAGTGTAATATCCTGCTCCTCACCCATTGGCTTGGGAAGAGGCGGTGGGTGTTACAGGCCTTAGGTGACATCCCCAAGACACCAAAGTCTGACAATAAATGTCAAGAAGCTCAAGAAGATTTGGGGGACGATTTGCACTTTGAAAGATAAACATCCAAACCACAAAACAATAACTAAACAAACCTCTATATGATGCATGAGTACAAGAATACAACTCAAAACAAAACCAAGCCAACAACCATATCAGAGTACAGGCAGAAACCAGGTGACAAACTCAAGGAATCAAGACAACAAAACCCAAAGACACCAAAGACGTCCAACCTGCTCAAAGCTCCAACTCGACAAGTCATGCCCACGATATCAAGAAGCGTCACTAAAGAACTGAGATACCTTGTCTTTACATGTGTCACAATAGATGACATCTGCAAACGCACAACAGTGCCCCAGCAGGGGGTGAATCTAAACTCAGTAGGATTTCCCCAATGACTTCCCAACTCACGCCACTATGACAAAACTTGTTAGCATATTTACATAAAACAGTTTAAAACAGTTTATATCAAAATCAAAAGAGTTTCCTATGAAAAGCAATAAAATAAGTCTTTAAAACTGTTGAACGATAAAAGAAGAGACCTGAATCCCCAAGGTCCTCTCTAAATATAATGAATAATTAAGACCACATCGGACCATAAGTCCGATGTGGGATACAGACTCCAACACTCCCCCTCAAGCTAGGTGTACCTAGCTTGGACACATAAAGAAAAAAGACCAAAGCAATGACAACACAAAGAAAACAAGAAACGCTGCAAACACTTCCCCGCAAGCTGGACATACCCAGCTTGATTACAAAACAAGACGAAATAAAAAGAAACAATCGACGATCGTAACTCCCCATCAAGATCGCAGCTCCCCCTCAGGATGATAGATGGAAGAAGATGTCGCGGGCGCAGCAGAGGAACCACACAGACCGGGATGATTGACGGAGCGCCGGGAAAGCCGCACTAGCGGGGCAGGTCGATGATACGCCGTGAAAGCCGAACTAGCACCAGGAAAGCCGCACTTGCGGGGCCGGCGACAGGAGGCAGTGATTCCGCAGAGTTGTTGCGGGATCTGGCAGCGCCAAAGGGCCCAAATCTAAGGCGGTCGAGGTGCTGCGCCACAAAGGAGGAAGCGCAAGGACGAGTGGGCGGACAGGAGAGACAGCGCTCCAGATCTGAAAGGAGCGCGCGGAAATGGTTCTGCCGGGAAAGGGAGGCGGAGAGCAGCGCAGGAGGAGGGAGCAGCGGTTGGGGAGGCGCACGTGTAGCACGAGGCGAGGCAGCTGGAGGTGGATGGGAGGGAGAGCCTCGGACGGGGTGGGTGCCGCTGGAGGGCCGCGTGCGGGAGAAACGCGGGAGGCAAGCGCCGCTGGAGAGCCGCGTAAGGGAGAGGTGCCGCTGGGGAGAAACACGTCGGGAAGAGGTCCCGCGGGCAGGAGGAGCGCCGGCAGGGGAGAACCGTCGCGGGAGGAGGATCTGCGGGCGGGAGGACGTCGGGCGACGTTGGAGGTGCACCGGGCGGGAGGCGCCGCGACGGGAGGCGCCGCGACGGGAGGCGGGCTGGGAACGGCGACGGGAGGGAGGCCGACAGGATAACGGCGGGTCGAGCGCACCAGGGAGGAGGCCGATCGAAAGGAATTGCGCGCAGGAAGGAGCGCCGAGGAGGGCGGGCGACGCAGGAGACCGCGTCGGAGGCGGTGGCCGAGAGCGCCGAGGGAGAAAGCGGAGCGGAGGATTCCGCCTGAAGGGAGGTGGGCCGAAACGCGCCGCGGGAGGGCGGGGCCGGGAGGCCGCGTCGGAAGGTTGCCGTCGGGAGGGAGCCCGGAGGGAGCCGCGCGGAAGGAATCACGCGCAGGAAGGAGGGAGGGGCGACGGCAGACCTAGCTAGCCATGGAGGCCGCCGCCCCCCACGGGGGGAGAAAAAACGGGAAACCTAGACCGGAGAAAATAAAATAGGAGAGGTAGGGCTCGGGATTAGTTTCCCTTTGATACCATGTTGAACGATAAAAGAAGAGACCCAAATCCCCAAGGTCCTCTCTAAAGGAGGCCTTGAGGTTCTTTTATAATGAATAATTAAGACCATATCAGACCATAAGTCCGATGTGGGATACAGACTCCAACAAAAACATTTCTCATCCCCTTTGGCATACTCATTTCATGATTCCACACACACCCACACATGCATGCCCAGGTGACAGTTTCATACTCATGAGCGGTTTCTCATTCATCCACCATATCGTCACTAGGTGGGCAATCTCCATGCACCCCAATGGCACACACCCCTTATCCAGAGGTCGCGTTTTTGGCACCCCAATGGTACACACCCCTTATTGTTGGATTAGTGTAACCATATCCTTTTGAATGATGTTGGGACGAATGCTTGCGGCTCATACTGCGCACCTGGCCGCAACTCCACGAGTTGAGCTCCGCAGTGAGTTAGTTGGAGGTTACAGGGGGCAACACGCCCCTGCTCTGGGGGTCCGAGGACTGAAGGCCTCCAATCCAAATGTTGGGGGCACTGTAGCAACTCCGACCGACTGTAGCAGAGATGACCAGCCGACACCGACAAGGCACTATAGCAGTGCGGACTTTGGAGACACTATTGTAGCAGCTTGGACTTGGGTGATCGCGGCACTGTAGCGATGCGGACTTCAACCACCTTTCATTGTAGCACAACGGATTTTCTATGCGGTTGATGGAATAGTGTTTTATCTTTTTTATTAGCCCATTTTGGGCTAGGGTTTCTATGTGTTAGAAACTTTGGAATCTCCTTGTAATTGTGCTCTCGGATTTCATAGTGAAGTGATTCTACCTCTCCGTGAACATAAGGATTATTGTCGAACCACGTAAATCTGTGTTAGTATTATTATTATTATTCTTTTGTTTCCGACTTTTCTTCATCCGCAAACTTGTTCTGTCGCTGCGTCTCTCGGCTTTTCCGCAACACTTATTCAGGGTCACGTAGAAAACATGAACTCACACCAACCATATATGTCAAAATCCATGCCAACCCATTTCACATAAAACTTTGCTTTCTTTAAAACATTTCAACAAACCTTTTTCCATGTATCAAATCAAAACCATTATTTTAAAATCACCATTTTAAAATTATCATCAAGAGGATTTTCCACAAAAACATCCAATTTCCAAAAATTCCCAAAACCGTCACTAAAGAGATTTCCAACAAGAATTTCACGATCATTTCAAGCAAAACATTTATTTCAACTAAGCCTTCAAGTTCAAATCGAGTGGAGTCGAGAGAGAAGCCATCTACCTCACAACTGTTGGCGAAAACGAAGAAGGGCGTTACAATTCTCTAGATCCGATCATGAACCACCTTTCCTTCCCCAGATCCAGCTATAAAACATCACAATTCTCATCAAGGAACATGAATCTATCAACAACGGATTAGATCTATGGTTCCAGGAAAGAGAAAGAGAAGAGATTTAAGAACAGTCAAGAACGGAGACTTACCGATGAATCTAGATCTTCAACGGGCTTTGAATCGCCTAAAACTTGCTCCCAAATCAAAGGGAAACGTCTCTCAAGCCTTGGGAGCAAAAGGAGTCTGGGATTATAAAAGATTAGGCAACTAACAGAGGTCTCGGGACTCTTCATCCGAATTAGATCCACAATTTTCGGATCTGAAAATGCACGATGCACAGTTCGGGCACACGGTTAGTCAAACCGTGCACTAATCGTGCACGAGCTACTGTCTCAAACCACTCGCATGGTTGGCTCGCACGGTCAGACAAACCGTACAATAACCGTGCTTTTCTCTCTGTTCAACATTGCACGGTTTCCCCTGGACATTCGCACGGTTTGGCCAAACAGTGCGGCAACCGTGCGAGGTACTATCCCCCCTGCCACAAGTCACACGGTTTCCTGGATGGGGTGCACGGTTTGTACTAACCGTGCTTAAAGTCTACAAAGCATGTCAAACCACCTCTGAACCTCTCGAAACTTAACCCGATCATTATAAATACTTAAAAAAACATAAATAAAGGAGTCAAGTACCAGAAATCGGGGGTGCTACATTCTCCCCGCCATTGATCTTTCTGTCCCTGGAAAGTAGAAAACCAGAGTTGTCCTGGAAGAGTTTCGGTCACAGCTCCAACATTTCTTTTTCACGCTCTCACATTTCTTCCTGAATCTAACCATGTTGCCATAAAACCCGCACTAGACCGATATTTTTCTCACGCAAGATCTTCTCTTACCTATCAACAATCTGTACTTGCACATGAACCAACGTAGCATCCGGCTCTAGGTCAACGTGATCTCATCGAATCATATGGTCAGGATCAGGTTGGTACTTCTTCAATTGAGATACATGAAACGCGTTATGCACTGAACTAAACCTTGGGTGGCAAAGTCAATCGATATGTCACCTCACCAACTCGTTCAAGTATCTGAAAAGGACCTATGTACCGAAGAGACAACTAGCCCTAATTAGCAAAACGATGATGGTCAAGCCTTCGAGAGATTCTCAAAAACACATGATCACTCACCTCAAATGACAACGGTCGCCGACTATTAGCCCAACTAAGTTAAATACCCTGATGGGGGATAAATCAGAGTATGACAGATTAAAACAACAGCTCTTTTAATCTTGTTTCGTCGTTAAACAAAATACTCTTCTTTCCCTTTCCCGTAGAAATTTATGAACAAAAATAAAATCATGCACAAGACACGGCGATTTTACTTAGTTCACCCTCACAGGGCTACGTCCAATAAGCATACAATGGCAATGTGTTGATGTACCAAATCCACTAAGGCTCAATGAGACAACTTGCCCTGCTTACCAAAACGATGATGGTCACGTCATGAAGAGATTCTCAAAAACACATGATCACTCACCTCAAATGACAACGGCTGCCGATTGTTAGCCCAACTAAGTTAAATACCCTGGGGGAATAAATCAGGGTATGACAGATTAAAACAACAGCTCTTTTGATCTTGTTTCGTCGTTAAACAAAACACTTTTCTTTCCCTTTCCCGTAGCAATTTATGAACAGAAATAAAATCATGCACGAGACACGGCGATTTTACTTGGTTCACCCTCATTGAGCTATGTCCAATGAGCATACAACGACAATGTGTCGATGTACCAAATCCACTAAGACTCATTGCCAAATTAAGATTCAGGCTAGATCACTTATATGTTCATTGCTAGTAATGCGAAACGGGCGGGGCGGGGCGGGGCGGGCCAAGCCCGCACGGGTTTGAGCCCATGCGGGTTTGTCCACAAAAGCCCGCATATAATGCGAACAAAAAATTTCAAGCCCGCCCCGCCCCGCATAAACCCGCGGGTTGCCCGCGGGTTGCTCGCGGGCTTACCCACCATTACAAAAAAATACTATTTATAATCATTTAAACACTCTATTTTTTATCATTCTTAAAGGTATTTGTGGGGAGAAGTGTGAATTAACAATAACTAGAGCTTTAAATAATGTGATGGAACATTTTTGTGTGTGTTAATGGTGGCATGCGGTAATGCCAATATGGTGGTGAACTGTTGCGATATAAAGTAGGTGAGTGATCGGTGATGGACAATGAATGATAATGTTGGTTGTGTGGTGATTTGAACAACTAAACCAGTGAATGAATGAAGTTTCTCCAGGTAACGATTAGTTTCAGAGGAAGCTATTAGTGTTTTCACGAGGTTCTATCCAATTATCTTAATAAAAAAATTAAATTAAATAATAACAAAATTAAATCATCCTAAAAAATATTATGATTATAATAACTCTTATAGAATTGAAATCATGCGCAGGGGCGATGAGTTCCATTTTTTGAGAGATGGGTTGACACACCATGTAAATATGGTTAATAAATACTATATTAATAACATAATATCATATTAAAACAATAAATATATGCCTATTTAAAATTCACATGTGAATAAATGGTGAATTAATATGACCATTACGGTGAGAAATCATATGTCACCGTTTAACCATTATTTTTTTTATTAAAAAAACTAAAATGTTAAAGAAACATATATTGTAAAAATAATATATATTTTTTTAAATCAGGCCCGCGGGCAAGCCCGCACCCGCGCGGGCTCAACTCGCATTAGCCCGCACCCGCGCGGGCTCAACCCGCATTGGCCCGCACTCTAAACGGTCAAAATTTTCAGGCCCGCCCCGCCCCATATCCGCCCCATACCCGCAAAGCCCGCGGGCCGTGAGCCTGCTTTGCATCGCTATTCATTGCCCTTACAATTTTCAAAGCAGACTCACTGTCCCTCCGGGTTTAGCCCAATAACTCTTGCTGAGATTTGTCATGGTACAGCAAACCAAAATCCATCGTCCCCTTAATATAACAAAGTATTCTTTTTACTGCAAGTGGCTTTCTTGGGATTGTTTTGATATCTTGTTGTTTGTCTTCATCATCCCGTGACAGTTTCATCCGAATAGCCACCGGAGTCGTTATCTCCTTGGAATTATCCATTCCAAATTTTCTCAGAACTTCCTTGGCATATTTGGATTGTGAAATAAATGTCACTCTTTCCTTGTGTCACCTGTAAATCAAAGAAAAACGTCAGTTCACCAATCATTGACATTTCGAACTCACTTTTCATGAATTCTGTGAACTTTTTGCATTGAGCTTCATCTGATCTACCAAAGATTATGTCATCAACATACACCAGCACAATCACCCTTTGATTACTATCATTGTTGACATATAGATTGTAATCAACTTCACCACGCTAAAAACCGAGCTTCTTCAAAAACTGATCGAGTCTTGAATACCACGCTCTCGGTGCTTGCTTCAACCCATATAGTGTCTTTCTCAGCCGCCAAACTCTATTCTCGTCTTCATAAATGAGAAAACCATATAGGTTCTCAATATAAACTTCTTCCAAAACCCCATTTAAAATGCTAACTTGACATTCATCTGGAAAACATTGATCTTTCTTTGCACTGCTATAGCCAAGAATAATCTGATTGTCTCTGGCCTTGCAACAGGTGCAAATGTTTCATCAACATCGATACCCTCTATCTTGGGGGTACTCTTTGCATATTAGTCGTACTTTGTTTCAAATCATTGCATCGTCTTTATTCATCTTGTTGCAAAAGACTCATTTAGTCCCAATGACATTTTTATTTGTTTGTCTCGAAACAATCTTTAATGTTCGATTCTTCTCAATTTGGTCAAGCTCGTCATTCACAGTCTGAACTCAGTTGTCATCTTCAGCTGCTTCCTCAAAACATTTAGGTTTTACCTGTGATAAGAACGATGCTTGTTGTAGAGTCTTCATCCTCCTTGTCTGCATTGGTGCTGTCTGGTCATCGATTATGTTCTGTCTATCAATTTCGGCTCGACTCTTCGATCTTAGTGCAAATACCGGTTTATGTTCATCCTTTTCATTATCTGAAACTTCTTCTGAGTCAGCCTCTAGAACTGAAACTTCCCCTGAGCTGCTTATCTCTTCACCACTATCCTCCTAAAACTGCTCGTGTATTTACTGGAAATTTTGTTCATTCTCTATTATAGTTGCATCATTGCTTTCAACTAGCTTTCTCAACCGCTAATTGAAACATTTATATGCTTTGTTTTTTCTAGAGTAGCTAAAAAATATCCTTTCATCTCCACGTGATTCAAACTTCCTATGTTTCTCCTTATTGAGAATAAAACACTTATTTCTGAAGACTCGAAAGTACTTCAACGTTGGCTTCTTTGTTGGATTGGTGTAGCCCGATTCGGTTGGGCCGAATGCTTGTGGCCCGCAACTGTAGCAGAGCTGACCGACCGACACCGACAGGCATTGTAGCAGTGCGGACTTCGGAGTCAACTATATTGTTGCACTTTTGACTTCCAGCTGGCAGTCACTGTAGCACTTTTGACAAAGGTGACCCGCCTTTCAATATAGCGACGCGGACTTCTTGTTCGGAATAGTAGATCGCCTTCTTCATATGTAGCCTATTTGGGGCTAGGGTTTCTTACCTGAAAAAACTCCGTAATTGTGCTCCCGATATAGTGAATATTTTGACTCTCCGTGAACGAGGGATTATTCCCGAACCACGTAAATCGTTGTGTCTTTTGTTTGTTTCTTTTTTTCCCTTTTACTCTTCAGTGTTTCGCCGTTTCTGTCATTGCAACTCCCTGCGTTTCCGCAACAACTGGTATCAGAGGTTGGGTTCGAGATTCTCCAACGATGGCTATGGATGAAAGACAAAGTGAAAATCGACCGCTTCGATGGAACTGACTTCAGTTTCTGGAGGATGTAGATCGAGGATTATCTTTATCAAAAAAAGATGCACTTGCCGCTTCAGGGACTAAAGCCAACGGACATGGAGCAGACGAAGTGGGAGTTGCTGGATCGGCAGGTTCTGGGCGTTGTGCGCTTTACGTTGGCAAAAAACATGGCGTTCAACATCAGAGAGGAGAAGATGACGGTGGACCTGATGAAAGCTCTCGCGAATATGTACGAGAAGCCTTCTGTGGCAAACAAGGTGCACTTGATGCGACGATTGTTCAACCTGAAAATGGATGAAGGGAGAATTGTTGCTGACCACATCAATGAATTCAACACCATCATAAGTCAGCTGACATCGATGAAAATTGATCTTGGTGATGAGGTATGTGCACTGGTCTTATTGTCCTCTTTACCTGACAGTTGGGAAACAACTGTAACAGCTATGACCAGTACCTCAGGGAATACCAAACTGGTTCTGAAAGATATACAGGACCTAATCCTTGGTGAGGATGTGCGAAGAAGAGAATCAGGCAGATTCTCTAGTTCTGCTCTGAACGTTGAAGGAAGAAGAAGATACCCACAACGAGACAATCGTAAAGCGCGACCAAGGTCAAGAGGGAAAAGCCGAGACAAGGCAAAGGGGGTTGGCCCTACCTGCTGGACATGCGGAAAGAAATGGCATGTCAAGAAGGAGTGCAAAGAAAAACGAAAGGGACCTGAAACCAGTGGAGCAAACACGACAATTGAAGGAACTGATGATGTGCTGTTGTTGAGCGTGGATAGCCCGATAGAGTCTTAGATTTTAGACTCTGGGGCGTCTTTCCATTCTACATCGGAGAAGGGATTTCTGGAAAATTACGTTTCTGGAAAATTACGTTTCTGGAAATTTCGGCAAGGTACATCTTGTTGATGATGAGTCCTTGCAGATTGTGGGGAAAGAAGATGCACGAATCAAGACCAACAGTGGGAGTCTGCTGGTTCTGAAAAATGTGAGGTATATCCCTACCTTGAGAAGAAACCTTATTTCTGTTGGACAACTTGATGTAGGGTTGAGTACGACATTCACTGGTGGTGCATGGAAGATCACCAAATGAGCTATTATGGTCATAGCTCGGGGAGCAAAGAATGGTACCCTATACAACATGACAGAAACTTGCATGGACATGGCTGCATCACTCAAAACTGTAGGAGATTCACAATTGTGGCACAACAGGCTAGGCCACATGAGTGAGAAGGAGATGAAAGTGTTGGCAACAAAAGGGCTGCTACCAGAGCTGAAGTCGTAGATGTTGGCCTATGTGAAGATTGTATCTTCGGAAAGCAGAAGAAGGTGTCTTTTGCAAAAGGAGGCAGAACACTGAAGGCTGGGAAGCTGGACCTGGTGCACACAGATGTTTGGGGGTCTGCACCAGTACTTTCCCTCGGAGAGTCACAATACTATGTGACATTCATCGATGACTCAACAAGGTATGGGTTTACTTTCTAAAAAGTAAATCTGATGTGTTTAAGATGTTTCAGAAGTGGAATGTCATGGTAGAGAATGAGCCAGGAGCTAAGCTGAAATGCTTGAGGTCTGACAACGGTGGAGAGTATGGCAATCAGGAGTTCAGATAATTCTGTTCTGATAATGGAATTCAGTGGGAGAAGACAATTCCAGGTACACCGCAACAGAATGGTGTGGCAGAGAGGATGAATAGGACATTGAATGAACGTGCCAGAAGCAAGAGATTACACTCGGGGTTGCCCAAAACCTTCTGGGCTGATGCAGTAAACATGGAAGCATATCTGGTCAATAGGAGTCCATCTGTGCTAATGGGAGAACATCTACCCGAGGAGCTCTGGTCTAGGAAGGAGGTAAGACTCTCACATTTACGAGTCTTTGGCAGTTTGGCATATGTTCATATTGATGCTAATGCAAGGGACAAGCTTGATGCTAAGTCCAAGCCATGTTTTTTTATTGGCTATGGTGCTGATGAGTTTGGGTACCGCTTTTGGGATGATCTCAAGAAGATGGTCATCAGAAGCCAGAACGTGGTATTCAATGAAGGTATCATGTTCAAAGATCGACATGTAACTGAAGATGAAAATGGGAACATTGAATCAGAGTGCAAAGAGCAAGTGGAGCTTGAAGGTGTATCTGAGCATAAGAGATCCGAACCGGTAGAACCTACTACTCTAGTGGAGTTGAGGAGATCAACAAGGGTGAGAAGGCTTGTGCGGAGGTATTCACCATCTCTACATTATCTATTATTGACTGACGGTGGAGAACCAGAATGCTTTGAAGAGACAATGCAGCTGAAGGAGTCGAGCAAGTGGGAGTTGGCTATGAAGGAGGAGATTTCCTCATTGCATGATAACAACACTTGGGAGCTGACGCCCCTGCCAACAGGAAAGAAAGCATTGCAGAACAAGTGTGTTTACCGAGTCAAGGAAGAAAATGATGGCAAGAGGAGGTTCAAGGCAAGGCTGGTGGTGAAAGGCTTCCAACAGAAGGAGGGAGTGGATTTCACTGAAATATTCTCACCAGTAGTAAAGCTTACCACCATTCAGGTGGTTCTCAGCATTGTGGCATCAGAAGACTTGTACCTTGAGCAACTTGATGTCAAGACTGCCTTCATGGAGATTTGGAGGAAGACATCTACATGCAGTAGCCAGAGGGATATGTAGAGTCTAGGAAGGAAGACCTGGTGTGCAAACTCCAGAAGAGCTTATATGGACTGAAACAGGCACCCAGGCAGTGGAACAAGAAGTTTGATTCATTTATGTCTAAAAATGAATATAAACGATGTGGCATGGATCAATGTTGCTACATCAAGTCCATTGTTGATGAATACATTATATTACTTTTGTATGTGGATGACATGCTCATTGCAGGATCTTGTATGCAGAGGATTAATGAGCTGAAAGGGCAGTTGGCTGAGGAGTTTGAAATGAAAGATCTTGGAGAAGCTGGCAAGATTCTGGGGATGATGATCAAGAGAGACCGCACAGCTGGAACGTTGATGTTGTCACAGACTGATTACATTGGAAAGGTTCTGAGAAGATTCAGTATGATGGAAGCAAAGGCAGTCTCTATTCCCCTGGCGAGCCATTTCAAACTATCAAATGAGCAATCACTGAAGACGGCAGAAGAGGTTGAGTACATGACAAAAGTTCCATACACATCAGCTGTTGGAAGCCTGATGTATGTTATGGTCTGTACTCGACCTGACATCGCTCATGCAGTGGGAGTTGTGAGTAGGTATATGGCTAATCCTGGAAAACAACATTGGGAAGTTGTGGAGTGGATACTGAGGTGTTTGAAAGGCAGCAAGGAGGTATCTCTGTGCTTTGGGAAAGGAAATTCATTGCAGGGGTATGTGGATGCTGACCTTGGAGGCGATGTCGAAGCAGGAGTACCACGGGTTATGTATTTACCTGTGGAGGAACTGCGGTAAGTTAGACATCACAATTGCAGAAGGTGGTGGCTTTATCCACCACAGAGGCAGAATACATTATTGTAACAGAAGCTAGGAAAGAGATGGTTTGGCTGAAGAACTTCTTGGATAAATTGGGAAGAAAGCGAGAGGAGAATGCATTGCACTGTGACAGTCAGAGTGTTATACATCTTGCAAAGAACCCAGTGTTTCATGCCCGGACGAAGCACATTCAGTTGAAGTACCATTTCATCAGAGGTTTGATACGGGATCGGTTGGTAACATTGCAGAAGATTTGTGGAACCAACAATCCGGCAAACATGTTGACAAAGCCTATGGTGATACAAAAGTTGAGCCACTATTGTGCCTCTGTTGGTCTCCACTGATGAACGGAGGATGAGAGGCAGAATAACGGAGAACATGATGGAAGCACAAGAGGGAAACAGTTTGTATTTCATAAATCGTCAGGTTGAAATTGAAGTTGTAAATGGAAAGCACGCCACTGGTAAGTGAAGAAGAGGAAGAACTCAGATTAAGTAAGTTGTCTTTGTCAGTTGCATCAAAGCATAGCAGTGTAGTGGATCAGGCTCCAAGTGGGAGATTGTTGGATTGGTGTAGCTCGATCCGGTTGGGCCGAATGCTTGTGGCCCGCAATTGTAGTAGAGCTGACCAACCGACACCGACAGGCACTGTAGCAATGGGAACTTCAAAGTCAACTATACTGTTGCACTTTTAACTTTCAACGGCAGCCACTGTAGCACTTTTGACAAAGGTGGGCCGCCTTTCACTGTAGCGACGCGGACTTCCTGTTCAGAATAGTTGATCGTCTTCTTCATATGTAGCCTATTTGGGGCTAGGGTTTCTTACTTGAAAAAACTATGAAATTGTGCTCCCGATATAGTGAATATTCTGCCTCTCCGTGGATGTAGGGATTATTCACAAACCACGTAAATCGTTGTGTCCTTTGTTTCTTTTTTTTTTCCTTTTACTCTTCTGTGTTTCGCCGTTTTTGTCGCTGCAACTCCCTACATTTCCGCAACATTCTTTTCATACCATAGTTCATATGAAGTCTTCTCTTCTTTTGGACATAATAAAGCTCTATTTGATGTGTAGACTGATGTCATCATTCGCTTCTTTCAAAAACTTCTCTGAAAAGTCTTTCTCAATGAGCATTGTTCTAGCCATATTGTTGATAATTCGATTTCTTCTCTCAACTACTTCATTTTGTTATGGAGTTCTTACTGCTAAAACATGATGTCTTATCCCATGTTTTTCGAGATAATGTTCCACTTGGCTATTTGTGAACTCTGTTCCATTATTTGTTCGAATCTTCTGGATTTTTTGACCAAACATCTTTTCAACTTCCCTTCGATAACTTGTTATGCAACTGAACACCTCAAACTTGTGAGTGGTGACTGAAACTCACATCATTCTGCTAAAATCATCAATGAAGAGAACATAATATCTCCTCTAATCAATAGCTCTTGGTGAAATAGGTCCACACACATCAATATGAACCAACTCAAGCACTTTTGTTGACCTTTGCTCTTTTGTCTTATATGTCTTTCGAATGATCTCCGCTTGTTGACAAGCATCGCACATACGAGTACGATCATGTAATAACTTAGGGAGGTCTCAACCAGCATCACATTTCATCAGATCTTTCAACGACGTTTGGCTCAAATGACCAAGGCGTTTATGCCATAACATTTTTTTCCTTAAACAAAAAGTACATATCTTCTCCCCACTTACAAGGTAGAGATTCTCCTCCGCACGTTTTCCCTGCAAAACAACTGCATCATCTTTTGCCTTAATGATACATAATTTTTTTGAAAAGCTTATGGCATGTCCTGAGTCACACAGTTGACTTACACTTAGCAAGTTATGGTTGATACCTTCAACAATCAAGACATCTGCACGTCTCATGTCTTTTCCCTGAAACTTAGCTTTTCCTGAAACAATAATTTCCAGGCATTCATAATTACCAAATCTTACAATACCTTGTTGTATCTGATTCTTGTCACAAGTTCCTTATTTCCTATCATATGAGAGGTGTATCCACTATCAATGATCCATATTAAAGTGTGATCTAATGCTTTGAAAGAGATCTTTGCAACCACTGTCTGTTCATCTCTCTCTTTCTGATCCATGTCTTTGACTGATATTTTTTATGATGCTGAGAGTATGATGGACCACTTTCATCTTGTAATGTTGCAAATCGATTTTGTGTTTTCAACTCATTTGATGATACATTGAGTTGCTGCTTAAGAGCACATTCGGTTTGTATTGGCACATTTCTCTGCATTCTTGATTATCAATATCTTGTCATGTGTCTGAATCCTCCACACCCAAAACAATGACCATCAAATGATATCTTACGTCACTACTACACCACTAATTGTTGTATGGGTTCTCTGGATCTGCTGGTTTTGATTCATACCCAAATCAATCTTTAATCTCGGAGCAGTTGTTTGTGGTCTAACTTCAACCATTACTGCTTTCTGTTTTCGATCAAGCCTCGTACCAACCTTATCATTTGGATTTGACTATTGTTTTTGTCCTGTTGGATCTCTATGCTCCACTTCCATCTTTTATGTTGCCTGAATGATTTGTTTTCCCGATTTCGTACCGAGTCAAGAGTTTTTCTGGATCCTTTACACTTCGTCGCAGGCCAACGACTTCCTCTTCAAGTTCTTCAATGCGTTTGATTTAATCTTTCGCCGTGTTATTCAAACCATCGATTATTATTTTTTGTTCATCAACATCGAGCTCATACTCACCATTCTTTTCTAATTTCTCTGACATTGAAGACTTAAGCTTTTCAATTTCTTCCATGAGCTCAGACTTCTCTTCTTCCTGCTGCTGCATATAGAGTTCGGCGTCACGAACAATTTGTTGGCTTTCTTCGTTTTGGCTCTCCAAACATCTATCTCCTCAAGAGCAGCTTCTAATTCAATCTGAAGGTCAACTCTTCCTTTGAAGTCTCCTTCATCATTGTCGTTATTTTCCTTTAAGAAAATCTAACAACTGCCACCATATCATTTGCTTCATGATCTTTACAGTCCTCCAACTCTTCTTCCTCAGATTCTTCTGAACTGTCATCTTCTTTTGAAAGCAGATTCTTCTTTTTGAAGAAATTTTTCTTGGTACTTCTCCTACCTTTCACATTGGATGAATACTTCTTCCTGAGAATGTCATCGTCATCCTCATCATCATCTTGAAACTTCTTACACATTTTGCTGCAAGATGTTCAATCTTTCCACATCGAAAGCAAGCAAATGAAAGTTTCTCTTTGAACTTTTATCTTCTAGAGAGAAATGACATGACATCATCCACATTGTATTCCTCTTGACTATCTTCAATAGTGAGATTTTTCAAAACCTTGAATGTCACTTCTTTGGAGTTCCCTTTTTTCACATCATCGTTATCATCATTTCTCATCTCGTATCTGACAAGAATACTGAGCAAGTTGTCCAATACCAGCTCCTTCGTATCTTTATCTTCCAATACATAAACTTTCGGATTGAACGAGGTGAAAGTTTTCTCATGACGCGCTTAACAATCTTTATATCTTCAATGATTTCTCCGAGACCACGCATGTCTTCCACAACAACATCCACTCAGTAAAAGAATGCATCAACAAACTCATTAGGGTGCATTCTTAAATCCTCATACTTGTTCCATAGAATCTGTAGTTTTGCTTCTCTGACTTTTGAGTCGCCCTCATAAATATTTAGCAATTTCTCTCACATAGGATTTGATGAATTACATGACATCACCTTCGTATAGATTGCAATGAATAAGGCTCCCCCTAAAGCATTGATTCTTTTGGTGTCAGCATCCAATTCTCTTCGATCAGTTTCTGATAAAGCACCACTGTCCATACTAGTCGAAATACCATGCATCGCTGCAGTAAAGACATTCATTCCTAAAGAACGAAAATAGTGTTGCATCCGATTCTTTCATAATTGAAAATTGTTTTTGTTAAACCTTGTTTTTATTATTCTGAGTATTTCCGAGTCCCACATCGGAATACTCAATCATGTATTCTTTTTTCTCAGTCTATAAAAGAAGGTCCTCGCCTCATCTTGAGGTAAGGAGAATTCCTCCCCTGCATAGTATCAAAGGGAAAACCTTGTTTTTATTATTCTGAGTATTTCCGAGTCCGACATCGGAATACTCAATCATGTATTCTTTTTTCTCAATCTATAAAAGAAGGTCCTCGCCTCACCTTGAGGTAAGGAGAATTCCTCCCCTACATGGTATCAAAGGGAAAATCTCGTTAAATTTTTTTTTCCCGACTCCTGCCCTACGCAGCCCCCCCCCCCACCCAGCTCCTGCCCTACGCCCCCCCCCCCCTCCCGGCCCCTGCCCTACGCGGCGCCCCGCCCTACGCGACTCCCCTCCCGACGCTCCTTTCGGCTCCCGCCCGACGCAGCACACCGCCTCCGTCGCGCCTCCCGCCTCCTCGCCTCCAACGGCCCTCTGGCCCTCGGCGACTCCCGCGGCAAATCCAGGAGCCCCTCCCATCCCGCTTCCGGTGCGGCTCCCGGCTCCCGCCCTACGCAGCGCCCCTCCCTGCTCCTGCCCTACGCAGCGCCCCTCCCGACTCCCGCGCGACGCAGCTCCCGCTGCACCTCCCGGCTGCCCTGCTTCCAGCACGGCTCCCGCACCCGCGGCACATCCCAGCGAATCCCGGCCCGCCTCCTCTTGGCGACTCCCGGACCCACCTGCTAGTGCGCCCCCTCCCAGCAGCACTCCTCGTCTCGAGGCGCCCTCCTCGTTCTGTAGCGCTCCCAACGGCGCTCTCGACTCGCGGCGACCTTCGTCGGCCTCCCACTTCAGTCGTCGTCGCCCACCTAGTCCCGGAAATCGCAGCGCCCTCCATCTGCCGATCGGTCGCCTCTCCCGGCGCCTCCCGGTTCCTACACTAGATCCTAGCGCTACTTCGTCCGGCTCGGCCTCCCTTGCGACATCCTGGCCTCCGCTGCCACATATCGGTCCCACTCTCCACAGTGCATCGTTGATCCTACCCTCCTCTACAGATGTCCGATGCTCCAATGGCAGTCTCTTCTGTTCTGTCACAGATGATCACAGCCTCCACCCGCCTCATTGATGAGCGGCTCGACTCCACCAACTTCTTGGTCTAGCGGAAGACCGTCTTAATGTCTCTGACAGGCATGGACCTTGAGTCTCACCTTGAGAATCCTCCACCAACATCTATTGATCCCAAATACCGTCCTTTGCTGATAGCAAGATCTTTGCCTTGCTAGTAAATTCCATGGATCGCTCCGTCAAAGACGTCACCCGAACTGCAAATACGGTCAAGCAACTCTGGGATTCCTTGAACCTCATGTATTCCGAGACCCATAATTTTCCTCGGGTCTCCGATATTTTTTAGTGCATGTCGCTTATCTGACAGCAGGACCGTTACTTCCATGCGTACTTCATGGAATGGAAAACTCTCCGGGATGAGTTGCTTGAGTTGTGGCCCATTCCCCAGACATCGGAGGCAGCTAGGGCCCAGCGGGACCAACTGTGCATCTTTAGTCTTCTCAATGGTCTCACTTCTGAGTATGCGACGACGGCTACTGAGATGCTCGTTAGCCCATCTACGCTGGAGATCCCACAGTTGTATCATCGCCTAGTCAAGGCCCATCGGGCTCTTCCCCTGCCCACCCCCATCATCGATCATTCTGCTTTCTTTGGTCGTGGCAGTGGACGCTCCTCGGGCACTCGTGGACGTGGCCGTGGGGAGGGTCGTCCCCGTCCCCTTTGTCAGCACTGGCAAGCTCGGCCACCTGATCGACCGTTGTTGGGTTCTTCATAGACGCTCATCTCAGCAATCGCGGCAGGGTCAGACAACGATCAAGGATGCTTCCTCGTCAGTCGCAAGTCTTCCTCCATCTCTGGACATTTCCATGGCGGACCTCCAAATGCTTCACGATCATCGGACCCCCTCTATACCGGGTCCGTCTTCGGCTTCTCTTGCCCATTCTGGTGGTTTCGCTGTATTCGTCGGTCGTCGCTCCCCTGCTTGGATGCTAGACTCAGGTGCCTCCAACCACCACGCCGATGATGTTGGTATGTTGTCCTCCTACTGTCTTTATGTTGGTTCCTCAGCCATCACCGTAGCTGATGGCTCCACTATCCCCATTGGAGGCTTTGGTGCATGCTCTCTGCAGTCCTTTTAATCTTATATCCATCAGTAAGCTTACAAAAGAATTTCAACAGCAGTGCAATATTTACATCATCTGCTGTTGTCTTTCAGGAGCGGACGACAAACCGGGAACTTGGTAGAGGCTAGCTTCGGGACGGGGTTTACATGTTCGATGGACCGACATCCGTCGCCAGCACGTCTGTCTCTACCTGTGTATTGGACCTTCATTCCCGGTTGGGACATCCACCCGCCTCTACCATTCATCGACAATTTCCATATATTAATTAGCATGTATCTTTTCATTGTGAGTCTTGTAAATTTGCGAAACATCATCGCACTTCATACATTCCTCGAGTGGATACACGGGCCTCACAACCTTTTGATCTGGTTCATTCAGACGTTTGGGGTCCCTGTGTCATCTCGAGTCATTTAGGGTATAAATATTATATATCCTTCATTGATGATTTTTCACGAATGACTTGGTTGTACCTACTTCGAGAACGGTCTGAAGTGTTTTCTACTTTCCAGACTTTTTACACTGAGATTCATACACAGTTTTCCATCTTTGTTAAATGTCTCTTGCTCGAACAATGGGCGCGAGTATCTATCCACTCCCTTTCAGCAGTTCCTTCAGGCGAAAGGCATCATTCATCAGACCTCCTGTCCTGATACACCCCAGCAGAATGGAGTGGTCGAGTGGAAACACCGACATATTCTGGAGACTGTTCATGCCCTTCTCTTCCACCGAGAGATGTCTCTGCTATTTTGGGGAGATGCAATCCTTACTACTACATACCTTATCAACCGTCTTCCTTCTTCTATCCTTCAAGGGGAGACTCCTTTTCAGACTCTGTTCTCCTCTCCCTCCTCACTCACTTCCACTTTGGGTGTTTGGATGCCTCTGTTATGTTCATGACACTCGTCCCGACCTCTCTAAACTCTCTCCCAAATCCCTCTGTTGCATCTTCCTCGGCTATTCACGCACTCAGCGCAGATATCATTGCTTCTCACCAGACCTACAGAGGTATGTCGTCTCTGCTGACGTCTCGTTTGTTGAGAGCTCTCTGTTCTCTCTTCCCTCTCCTCATCCCGACACTGTCATTGATGATTGTCTTTCTCTCATCATCCACTCTCCTCTGGTGTCTCCCCCTGCTGATCCTGTTTTGGTACGGTCTACTCTCGTCGCCCATCGACTGTATCCCCCGTCCCAGCCAACGATACCATCATTCTCGCTTCGTCCGAGGCTCCTGCCTCGGCACCAAACGACTAGCACATTGCACTCAGGAAAGGTACTCGCTCTTGCCAGAGTACTCCTCTATTTACATCTTCATACAGGAGTTTGTCAGCTCTGGCGACGGTATCTATTCCCCGCACAGTTGGGGATGCAAAATCTCACCCGGAGTGGCTACATGTAAAGACCCAGATTTTTCCATGTAATTTTTTTTAATTATATGGAATATTACGAGTCCGCGAAAATTGACGGCGCGTGATTCTGAAGCCCGAAGTGACCGGAATGAATTTCTGAACTTTTTTTTATGTACGTTCAGTAAACGTGCGAGCAGGTTTTTGTAACTTTGAAACCGGTGCTCGGAATTGAAATCTGAGGGCACCGTTGAACTCACAGCGCCAATATTCGCTCAAAGACACCTTCACCTCGACCACAGTAGGTCGAGGGTAAAAGTTGGTTTTTCGACTTTTATTTTGTTTTGTTTGAAACCACCTTTTTGAATTCTGGTGGTGGGGACCACCCGAACCCTTCTTTAATGTGAGGAAAACCCTTGGAATCCTTCCACTTTATTGTGTCACTTTATTGTGCCAATTTATTGTGTCAACTTTGATGTGCCGACATTAATCCTTAACTCATTAAATTGGCACCACACCTCTCGCGGGAGAATCGTTGGCAAAAGAGAGAGCTTTGGAGAGTTGGAAAGAACATTCTCCAACGAAGAACCACCCCCAACGAAGAACGAGGAACCAACGCCGAGCCCGGATCGAAAGCGTCTTGCGGAAGCGACGAACACCGACGTCACCATCTCATTGACTTCGTCTTCTTCCTCGCGACATCTCTTACAGGCGAACGAGGTAGGGGTTTTATTTATGTTTGAATTTACTTTATTGATTCTTCATATCCTAAATTCACGATGAAGATGGTCAAACGAACATGGTCGTCGCCCCGCACATAAACCTTGTTCCTCTTTCTTTTTGTTCTTCGCGCGTTCTTCGTGCGTTCTTCAACGCCTAATATTTATTGACGCTGGAAACACGAAGTTTTGCTGAGCGCAATATATGGACACGGAGTCCTCGGCGCAAGGATCGCGAATATGCGAACGTTTAATTTTTCGGGCTTGGAACGAAGCCGCAGTGGCTTGCAGAAGAAGGCGGCGGTCGGCACCCGGTCGGCCACGAGGAAGGGAAGGGCGGCGCGCGTCCGCGCCGCCGGTTGATGAGGAGGTCGCTGCCCGTCGGCCGCCGTGGGGCAGGGTGGCGACCGGCAACCTGCCGGCCGCGTGGCGGAGCGGCGGCGCACGTCCGCGCTGCCGGTGGAGCAAGGGGTTGCGGCCGCTTAGCCGAAGGGCGGCCGACCTTCCGCCCGGCCGCGCCAGACCGGGCGGGACCCCTCCGGCGTGTCATGCGTGCCACCCAGCCGAACGGTCCGATGGACCGTTCGGGAAAACCGGAAGGGGGGCGCTCCCCCTTCAGCACCAACTCGGGCGGGCCGCACCGCAGCGTGTCGCACCACCGGGCTAGGCCGGGCCGCCCCTTCGCGGGTCGGGCCGGACTATGGCCTAGCGGGCCGGGCCCGCCAAGGCCCAGGCCATCCGGCCCGAACCGGACTGGACCCGAGCCCATCTGAACCCAGTTTCGCCTTTTTGGCCATAACTTGTGATCCGAGCGTCCGTTTGACGAACCGTCAGCGGCACCCGAATCCTTGAATCAAGACGGTCCTTTTGGTATACTCCACTTGAGTTTTGGATAAATTTGGAGTACGGCCGGGTTGGATCGGACCCTGAATCCAACCGGGCCCTCAAAGCGAAAACGCTAATAACTTACGGATCGGGCGACCGATTGACGCGTCGTCTGTTGCATTGGGTCCCTTTTGACGTGACGGACCTTTGGGATACTTTTTCGTGGAACTTCGGGGCGGTTGAGGTATGATCTATGGCTTGAGGAGCGGTTCTCCCAAGCGTGATACGTACGGAACCCTGCAACTGGCTGAGACTTGATGACTGCTGACCGTTTCGACTCGGAGTGACTCGACAGGCCCAGTGGGGAGCGCCTATGTGTGACGCGGCAGACCCACGGTAGGAAGCGCCTCGGTGTGACACGGCAGACCCACGGTACGCGACAGGAGGAGTACCTCAGCAGGCCACGAGGGGGAGCGCCTCTGTGTGACGCGGCAAACCCACGGTGGGGAGCGTCTCTGTGTGACGCGGCAGACCCATGGTGGGGAGCGCCTCTGTGTGACGCGGCAGACCCACGGTACTCGACAGGAGGAGTACCTTAGCAGTCCAAGGTTAGTGGGAAGCGCCTCTGTGTGACGCGGCAGGCCCACTGTACTCGATAGAGGAGGAGTTCTCCAGCAGCCGAGGTGTTCGACGTTGTGACTGGGAATGTTACTTGTTACTATCCCTAAAGAATCCTGTGGCTAACTATCAGCTTTCATTGCGATCCTGTGTGGGTCAGCTTCATAATTCTGTTTCGCAGAGTTGTATACCTGGTGTGAGTTGAGTCTTTACCTTTGTGATATTCTTTCCTTCGTGGAACAGTCAAGCTTTGGGCTTTTGAGTTGGGCCTTGTGTTTCCTCAAGATTGAGATGGGTATACTTGACAACTTAGGTATATGTATTGGCATATACCTAAGTAAGGTTGACAGTTGTTTTCATGCTTCGTGCTTTATCCTTTGTGGATTTTGTGAGATCTTCGAGGGTATCGGGGTCCCTACTGAGTATCGTTATACTCATCCCTGCACGGGCTACGCCCGCACCTTGTTGTGTTTGATGCAGACAACGGACAGCACTGACTGAGGATGAGGGTACCAGGACTGAAGGTAGCTCGGAGGTGGACATTAGACGAGGCGTACCGCAGAGACGACCGTTCGAGAGTTGTACCTACCTTTCAGGTAGGATCCTTGGCGGGTGTTCACAGGAGCTGTTTTCAGTTGTACTTGTACTTTTCAGTTTACTTGTACATTTCAGTTTTACTTGTATTTTTCAGTTGGGCTTGTATTCTGACCCCTTTACTTTCTGTACACACCCTGTTTACTTTATAGTTTACTTTGTACTTAGTTGTGTGAGTTTACAGATTAAAAAGGCAATGTCTTCCCGGTTTTAGGGAATACGCCTTTCGATGCTAGTCGTCAGCCCCTGACCTATGGAAGGCGGACTTGGGGTAGTCACGGCACGGGCCCCAGGGGACGGGATGTGACACTACAAGCGATGCGAGATGAATTACAGGCTCTGGAAGACAACCATACTTGGGATCTCATCCCCCTTCCGGCAAGCAAACAGGCGGTTGGCAGCAAATGAATTTTTACAGTCTGCCTTAAAGTTGATGGCACTCTTCATCGCCTCAAAACCCACCTTGTGGCAAAGGGCTTTGCTCAAACATATGGTATTGACTATTTTGATACCTTCTCTCCAGTTGCCAAGATGGCCTCCATTCGATTATCCATCTCTCTAACCGCTCATCATCATTAGCCCCTTTATCAACTGGATGTCAAGAATGCTTTCCTTCATAGATTTCTTGAGGAAGAGGTTTATCTGCAGTAGCCCCCCGGATTTTGTGCCTCTAGCACCGACTCCCAAGTCCGTCGACTTCGCCACTCTCTATATGGTCTCAAGCAGTCTCCTCGTGCTTGATTTGGTCGATTCAACACCGTCGTCACCGACTTTGGGCTCTCTCGTAGTATGAAGGACCACACAATGTTCTACAGGACGAAATCCACCAACTGCATCCTGTTGATAGTATATGTGGATGATATCATCATCACCGAAAGTGACTCCACTGGAATCGCCCACCTCAAGGGGCATCTTCATCATCACTTTCACACCAAAGATCTCAGCCCTCTCACATACTTCCTTGGCATCGAGGTCTCCCGTTCTCTGGACACCATCTTCCTCTGCCAACGGAGATATGCGTTGGACATTCTGCAGGATGTTGGGCTGACACAGGCCACCGCCGTTGACACTCCTCTTGAGCCTGGGGAACGGTCTCTCTATGACTCCTCGGAACCGTATTCACACCCAGAGAGGTACCATCGACTGGTGAGCAAACTCAATTATCTCACCATGACTCGTCCAGACATTGCATGCGCTGTTGGCAAAGTGAGCCAATTCATAGAACATCTGACCACCTCTCAGTGGGATGTTGCCCTCCACATCGCCAAATACATCAAGAGAGACCCTGTCTGTGGTCTTCGCTACTCCCACCACACTCATCTGAATATTGAGGCCTTCAGTGATGTTGACTATGTTGATTGTCTTGCTACTTGGAAGTCTACTTCTGGGTTTGTCGTTTTCTTGGCAGGCAACCTTATCTCTTGGCGCAGCAAAAACTGTCGTCTCCAGATCAAGTGCAGAGTCTGAGTACCGTGCCATGGCCACCGTCACTACGGAGATCCTTTGGCTTCGTCATCTTCTCCAGGAGCTTGGTTTTCCTCCGCAGACATCTGCTCATATCTAGTGTGACAATCAGACAGCCATCAAGATTGCTTCAAATCCCGTCTTCCATGAAGACAAGAACCATATCGAGGTGGACTGTCACTTTCTTCGCCACCACCTCAAGCACAAGCATGTCAGTTTTAGCCACATCCCGACGGCGAATCAGTTTGCTGATATCTTCACCAAAGGCCCCCCAGGGGCTCGTCTGGCCTCGCTCAGTTCCAAGCTGAACATCCACAGCATCTACAACCCAGAAGGGGAGTGTGTATGGCCTTGTCTGATGTCATCTTTCTTTTGTGGGACTCGTGGTCCAAGCTGGGCATGTCCAGCTTGAGGGGGAGTGTTAAACCCTGTTTTTATTATTTTGGGTATTTCCGAGTCCCACATCAGAATACTCAATCATGTATTCTTTTTTCTCAATCTATAAAAAAAGGTCTCTGCCTCACCTTGAGGTAAGGAGAATTCCTCCTCTACAGTTTCCATCGAAGTTCGGAATCCCTTTGTGATTGAAAACCTCCATTGAAACTTTTGAAAGAGAAAAACTGATATTAACATTTCGCTCTGATACCAATTGTTAGCCCAACTAGGTTAAATACCCTGAGATGGGAGGTGAATCAGGGTATGACAGATTAAAACAACTGCCCCTTTGGAAATTGTTTCGTCATTAAACAAAACACTCTTCTCTCACTTTCTAGTAGAAATGTATAAATAGAAATGAAATCATGCACGAGACACAACGATTTTACTTGGTTCACCATCACTGGGCTGCGTCAAATGAGCATACAACGGCAATGTGTCGATGTACCAAATCCACTAAGGTTCACTGCCAAAATAAGGTTCGGGTTAGATCACTTCTACGCTCATGCTCACTACCCTTACAATTTTCAGAGTGGACTCATTGTCCCTCCTGATTTACAACCAATCACAATTTGAAAGCTCATTGATCTCTCAACTGAAGTGTGCTCACTGCTCCTCCAGAAGAATCTCCTGTTATTCTGAATCACCACAGAATTGTTTCACACATACATGAGTGTGTCATGAAGTCATGTTTTCACCTGGTAGATGAAATTCACTTTTCCGCGAACTGTTAGTTTGCGGAAATTACTTTTGCAAACTGTTTTAGTCCCTTCACGAACTTCCTTGCACCCTCTGTGAACTGTCTTGCATCCTCCACGAACTACCTTGCACCGCGTGGCGCGAGTCCTTCATGGACAAACTTTTCTTCACGGACCGCCTCTTCTTCGCGGAGGGATGATGCCTCGCGAACCACTGATGTTTCACGAACTATGCCTTCGCGGAATCCTCCCTCGCGAACCTCTTTCTCCTTCGCAAAATTCTCCATCCGCGAACCACTTCGGACTTCGCCGAATTCTTTCAATGAAGATCTTCTCTAATGAATTTCGCTCTACCTAATGATATGATTAGGGGTCTTTATATAGGCAAATAAATCTGCAAAACCCGCCAATCACAATTACTGAGAACTCTGATGTGGTACAGCCTTCACCGCGAACTTGTTATGCGGTTCGCATAACACCTTTATCCTTTACAGCGGTCAGTGTCTTCCGCAAACGAAAACCCTTTGTGGCACCCTTAAATCACCACCTCAATCTATAAACGACGAGCCTCCCGCGAATGACGAGCCTCCCGCGAACTGATCTTACTATGTGGTTCGCGTAGCGCGCTTCATGGTTCACATAGCGCAGAGCCCTTTGCGACGGGATTAATTCACCGCCTTCGTCCGCAAAACAGCGTCTTACTTCGCGTTTCTGGATACCTCCCGCGGTCCGCATAGCGCAGCTGCGCTATGATGCGGTCCGCAAACTCCACGTTTCGCGGTCCGCGAACTACGGTCCGCAAACTCCTTTGCAGAAAACCTTCCTTTGCGAAAAAACGAACTCTCAATTTTGAGGTCCAAAAATTTGGCAAACACTGGAAAACTGCGTCATCTTAAACATCTGCTTCGGCAACACCAACTATATTGAAATGCAGTCATCTGGCTTTATCAACAAACACAATCACCCCAAAAACACTGAGACGATGCTTTGAGAGATTTTTGCCCAACACCGACGATAATCTGCATACGATTTTTGACGACTTTGAGTTGTCTCCATCCACTTTCTGATCAACTGAATCTTTTTTGTTGTCTCTTACACAAGGTTGGGTCCAACCAGTGGAGTCTCACCCGTTTTCACCCAACAAAGTGGAGAACGACAAGAACGCCCACACAATGCTTCAAAAGGAGCCATATATATCGAGGTCTGGTAACTGTTATTATACGAGAACTCCACTAACAGTATGTGCTCCTCCCATGAGCCACCAAAATCCATTACACAAGCCCTAAGCATATCCTCCAATGTTTGGATCGTCCTTTCGGATTATCCATCCGTTTGAGGATGATACACTGTGCTCATAGTCAACTGAGTCATAAGGGCTTGCTGTAAAGATTTCCAAAAACGAGACGTCGACCTGGGGTCTATGTCCAATACAATCGAGACTGGAATGTCATGTACCTTTACAACTGCTCGGATATAGATTTTGGAAGTCCTCCACCGTATGGGATTCACAAATAAGGATAAAATGAGCTGACTTTGTGTGTCGATCCACTACCACCCATATGGCATCGTGTTTCCTTACCGTTCTTAGTAAACTAGTCACAAAATCCATGGCTATCTACTCTCATTTCCCCACGGGAATCGGTAAAGGCTGCAACATGCCCGCAGGTCGCTAGTGTTCCGCCTTGACCTGCTGACAGGTGAGGTATCTCGAAACAAACTCAATCACTTCCCTTTTCATGTCAACCCACCAAAACTATGATTTCATCGCTCTATACATCTTTTGAATGACTGGATGAACAGCTCATTACGAATGATGGTAAACATTAAGAATTTGTTCCTGACAAACCAAATGTACCATAATCCGATCTCTAAACCGCAAAATCGAAATTCTATCCAGCTTTCATCTCTCAATGGACTCCCCGCCATTGAGTTTTGACCTCAAAGCAACACATTCAGAATCAGATCTCTAAGTCTTTCTAACTTGTTCAACCAAATCAGGAACAAACGAAATTGGGAAGAAAACTGCAACATCACCCTGGTCGGTAAAATCCAGGAGCATGTCTGTTATGACTGACATCAGTTGCCACTGATCTGAAGCTTCTTTAGCCAACTGAGCATATGACTTCCTGCTCAATACGTCTGCCACTGAGTTTCATTTACCCGGTGTATACATCAAGTCGAAGTCGAACATTTGAAGGTATTACATCCATCTTCTTTGCCTTAAATTCAAATCTCTTTCTGAGAAAATGTGTTTCAAACTCTTATAATTTGTAAACGCCGTAAATTTCTCATCAAAAAAATAATGATGTCAAGTCTTCAAAGCATGGATTACCGCAGTTAATTCCAAACTGTGTGTTGAGTAGTTCATCTCATGAAACCGTAATTGTAGTGAGCCATAAGCAACAACATGATCTCCCTGTATGAGAACACATCTCAACCCAGATCCCGATGCATCACAATAGACTACATAACTTTGCCCAGACTCTAACAAGGCGAGGATAAGTGCTGATGTAAGTCTAACCTTAAGCTCTTGAAAGGATTTCTGACATTTATCGTTCCATTGGGAAGGAACACCTTTCCTCGTCAAAACGGTCATCGATGATGTCAAACGTGAAAAATCACGTACAAAATGTCTGCAGTATCCTACTAAGCTCAGAAAACTGCGTATCTCAAAGACATTCTTCGGTGTTTGCCAAGAGATAACAGCTTCTATCTTTTCAGGATCTACAGAAACTCCTTTTTCAGAGATGACATAGAAAAGGAAACGTACATCTTGTATCCAAAAATTACACTTTGATAACTTGGCATATAGACAATGTTCTCGCAAAGTACCCAACACTATAGCCAAATGTTGCACATGATCCTCCTTTATCCTTGAATACACCAATATATCATCCACAAACACCACCACAAAGGAATCGAAAATACCTTTGAAATATCTAATTCATCAACGTCATAAAGACGGTTGGTACATTTGTAAGACCAAAAGTCATAAAAACAAACTCATAATGGTCATATCTGCTTCGGAAAGCTGCTTCGGGATATCCTCTTTCCAAACATTCAGTTGGTAATATCCTGAACGCAAGTCAATTTTAGAGAACCACTGGTCTCCCCTCAATTGATTGAACATATCATCAATGAATGGAAGAGGATACTGATTCTTTATCGTAACTTGGTTAAGCCTACGATAATCTACACAAAGCCTGAGAGTTTCATCCGCCTTCTTCACAAAAAGAACCAGTACTGCCCACGGAGACGTACTACTGCCCACGGAGACGTACTTGGTCGGATAAACCCTTTATTTTCCAACTCTTCCAACTAATCATTCAATTCTCTCAATTTTGTTGGTGTCATCTGATAAAACGGAAGGGAAATAGGATTGATCCCCAGTAGGAGATCGATCGCAAACTTCACTTCTCTTTTGGGTGGAAACCCCGAGAAATTGTCAGGAAAAACATCAAAGAACCAGTCCACTATGGTTGAGAAATCTCTATTCTCAATCTCATCTACCGATACCAAAGCGACTGCTGTCAACTGGTAAGAGATAGTTCCAACCACCGGTACAAAGGGTTCTGTTATGCTTCATCCACTGCCCAATCTCCTTTAAAGAGATGTCTAACACCATCAAAAGATTTGAAACTCACCTGTCATGCATAACAATGGATATGGGCCTCAAAGTTCGTCAGCCAATCCATTCCCAGAATCAAGTCATAGACATCAATCTCTATCACAGAGAAATATCATACCAACTCAGTCTCATCGATTGTTATCGAACACGATGCACATTTCAAGGCTCGACACTCGTTATCCCAAAGGTGTTTGGAGTTTCAAAACAGAAGGTTCATCTCAACATGTAAACCCATCAGATCAACGACACAAGAAGCAATAAACGAGTGGGACGCACCCGTATCAAACAAAGATTGCATAAGGGTGGAATTCAAAAGAAGTGCACCTCTCACTATTGAAGGTTCTGATTGATCATCCATGATCACTTGCACAGCACCATACAATTGATAACTCGGTGCACTTTGCTCTTTGTTACCCTATTGAGATTGCACTGGTTGAGGAGTCATGGTGTTCCTAGAATCACCATGGCTTGCTCAGTTCTGCTGACAAGAGCTATTATGCTACACTCGTCTCATAGAAGCATACGATGCTTGAGAAGCAGGAGATGTGTCCCTAACACTCGACCTTGGAGCACTACGACAATAGCACTAAAGATGTCTCATCGAGTTGCAATTGTGACATGCTCTAGATGGTGTCATACAATCTCGCTTCACATACTCAAAAGAAACACACTGAAAACATTCAGGCTTACTCTTTGGTCGATGAGGTAAGTTGACTGATCCCATAGTCTGATTCTGAGATATACCACCCCCTTGAGAATAGGTGTCCCTCTACTTGTTTCCAACATTGGAGTTCCCACCTGTTCCAGTAGAAATTAACATGCTTCCTCCAAACATGTTTCTCAAGATGTCTTTTTCTGTCACCACCGCTTTATTGACCACTTCTATATAATCCGTAATACAGAGAACGGCAATCTTTGAGCGAATTTTTGGTTTCAACCCCGACTCAAAAATGCATGCCTTCAAGGACGCATTTGCAGCAACTTCTGGTAAAAGGCAGACTAAATTCATAAATTTAGTTGCATACTCTGTTACCGAGAGATTCTCCAGTTTCAAACTGAAGAAGTCCATTGTTCTAACAATTCTAAACGTGTGAGGATAGAATTGTTTGTTAAACAATTCTTCAAAATCCTCTAATGTCATGCCTTGTCCAATTTAGCTTGAACTGCTAAATCCCACCATTGACGTGTTAGATCCTCCAGCATATACGTTGATGTGTCAAGCAAATCGAAGATTCAATTCATCCTATTCACCCACACTTCTGCTTTTTCCGGCTCTGAATCACCCCGAAAGTTGGGTGGATTTTGCTTTTGGAACTAAACTGATTGGTCCACTTGTCTCATTTCATCTTTTTTGTTCTCTCTATCCACGGTCTGAAAAGTCAGGACAATACTTTGGACCAACTATTGGTTCACCTATGGCTCAGGTGCAACCACATTCTCAGCAGCCTCTTTTGATTGGTTCTTACGGCATCTACCCAGTGTCATTCGCTATAACCAAAACAAACTCCATTTAGACTCACACTCTAGCAACTAAAGGCTTAGCTATTTCAATTTACCACATTTATACATATCGCCGCATAGCTTTCCACAAGCATATTCATCTACAATAAACCATTTTAACCATTTTCAAAATACCACCACCATGCCTTTTCAAAATCTCACCATTTAAAAACATTTCCAGCATTTTTCAAAAGGCGTTAGTTATTACCATTTCCATAAATCATTAACTCAATAATGAACAATGCAGTCTTATTGGGAAGTCATACGATCAATGCATGTCATGCAACTCTCATCAGCTAAACCCATGACGATATGGTGACAACTCACCTAAAAGTGTCTTAAACACTCATGTACCCAACTCCCTAGAAACTAGAAGTTTAGCATAAAGAAGTTAGCTACGCCTTTTTATGCTCTACATTTCAAGTTCCGACAATTCTATCTCCTTACTATCATTCTAAGAAACAACCAAACTTATCAAGACTGATACCATTTCCAACTCCAGAACGGAACACAACTGATACTCAAGGATCGAACAAACTGATACTATTTGTAGCATTTTGCCCCTCACCCATTGGTTTGGGAAGAGGCAGTGGGTGTTACTGACCGTAGGTGACATCCCCAAGACACCAAAAACTGGCAATAAATGGCAAGGGCCGCCAGAACATTTGGGGGGCGATTTTCCCTTTGAAAGATAAACATTCAAACCACAAAACAATAACTGAACAAACCTCTATATGATGCATGAGTACTAGAATACAACTCAAAACAAAACCAAGCCAACAACCATACCAGATTACCAGCAAAAACCAAGTAACATAACCAAGGAATCAAAAGACAACACAACCAAAAGACACCAAAGACATCCAACCAGCAATTCCCAACCTGCTCCAAGCTCCAACTCGATAAGTCATGCCTGCGGTATCAAGAAGCGTCACTAAAGAACTGAGATACCCTGTCTTTACCTGTGTCTCGATAGATGACATCTGCAAACGCACAACAGTGCCCAAACAGGGGGTGAGTCTAAACTCAGTAGGATTTCACCAATGAGTTCTCAACTCACGCCACTAGGACAAAACTTGTTAGCACATTTATATAAAACAGTTTATATCAAAGTCAAAAGAGTTTTCCATGGAAATCAATAAAACAAGCCTTTAAAACAATTCTTATCTCATTTGGCATACTCATTCCATGATTCCACACACACACTCACACATGCATGCCCAGGTGATAGTTCCATACTTATGAGCAGTCTCTCGTTCATCCACCAAGTCTTCACTAGGAGGTCAATCTCCTTGTGCCCCAATGGCACGCGCCCCTTATCTAGGGTCACGTATCTTGTACCCCAATGGTACACGCCCCTTATTCAGGGTCACGTCAAAAGCATGAACTAACACCAACCTATGCCAAAATCCATGTCAAGCCATTTTACATAAAATCTTTCTTTCTTTAAAACATTTCAACAAACCTTTTTCCATGTATCAAATCAAAACCATAATTTTAAATTCACCATTTTAAAATTATCAAGAGAATTTTCCACAAAATCATCCAATTTTCACAAATTCCTAAAACCATCACTAAAAAGGTTTCCAACAAGAATCACACAAGAATTTCACAATCATTTCAAGCAAAACATTTATTTCAACTATGCATTCAAGTTCTAATCAAATTGAGTCAAAAGAGAAGCCACCTACCTCACAATCGTTCGCAAAAAAGAACAGCACTACTGTAAGTGGGTGAATTCCCCTTACCTCAATGTGAGGTGAGGATATTCTTTTATAGATTAGGAAACCAATATACAAGACGGGTAAGTCCGATGTGGGACTCACCCATTTACACTTAAATGGGTTCCAACACTCCCCCTCAAGCTGGACATGCCCAGATTGGATAGAGTCCCACACAAAAAGAATAACAAGACACTCTCAAACTCCCCCTCAAGCTGGGCCATGGAGGCTGTGAATACCCAGCCTGGAAGTGAGAGACTCAAGACGAGCTCCAGGAAGACCTTTGGTGAAGAGATCGGCAAGCTGATCGGCCGTCGGGATATGGCCGAAACCGATATGGTGCTGCTCCAGATGGTGGCGGAGAAAGTGACAATCCACCTCGATATGCTTCGTTCGTTCATGGAAGACGGGATTCGAGGCAATCTTCGTGGCGGCCTGATTGTCACACCAGATATGAGCAGGAGTCGATGCTGGGAAACCGAGCTCCTGGAGAAGATGACGAAGCCAGAGGATCTCAGTGGTGACAGTGGCCATGGCTCGATACTCGGCCTCGGCACTCGAACGGGAGACCACAGTCTGCTTCTTGCTGCGCCAAGAGATGAGATTACCGGCGAAGAATACGGCGAAACCCGAAGTAGACCTGCGGGTAGCGAGGCAACTGGCATAGTCTGCATCACAAAAAGCTTCAATATCCAGGTGAGCATGATGTGAGTACCGAAGGCCACGTGCAGGGTCTTTCTTGATGTACTTGGCAATGCGGAGGACAGCATCCCACTGAGAGCAGGTGGGATGTTCCATGAACTGGCTTACTTTGCCAACGGCACAGGAAATGTCGGGACGCGTCATGGTGAGGTAATTGAGTTTACCGACCAAGTGTCGATAGCTCTCGGGATGAGGAAAGAGTTCCGAGGCGGCATGAAGGGAGCGTTCCCCAGGCTCCAGGGGAGTGTCAACTGAGGTGGCGGTGCTCAACCCGGCATCCTGCAAGATATCAAGAGCATACTTGCGCTGGCAGAGAGAGATACTGTCCGTAGTTCGGGAGACCTCGATGCCAAGAAAGTAGGTGAGGGAACCAAGATCTTTGGTGTGAAAGTGCTGGTGAAGATGCGTCTTGAGGCTGGCGATGCCGCTGGAGTCGCTCCCGGTGATGATGATGTCATCAACATACACTACAAGCAAGATACAGCCGTGTGCCGTCGTACGGAAGAAGACGGTGTGATCTTTCATACTCCGAGAGAGGCCAAAGGCGGTGACGACAGTGCTGAAGCGGCCAAACCAGGCGCGAGGAGACTGTTTGAGGCCGTAGAGGGAGCGACGGAGACGGCAGACATTGGAGTCGGCACCAGAGGCAGAGAAACTAGGGGGTTGTTGCAGGTAGACTTCTTCGTCAAGAGAGCCATGGAGAAAAGCATTCTTAACGTCGAGTTGATGAAGCGGCCAGTGGTGATGAGCAGTCAGAGAGATGAAGAGGCGGACAGAGGCCATCTTGGCGACGGGAGAGTAGGTCTCAAAGTAGTCGACGCCATATGTCTGAGCAAAGCCCTTGGCGACAAGCCGGGCTTTGAGGCGACAGAGAGAGTCATCAGGATTGAGACGGATTGTGAAGATCCATTTACAGCCGACCGCCTGTTTGTTTGCCGGAAGGGGAACAAGATCCCAAGTATGGTTGGCATCCAGAGCCTGCAATTCATCCCGCATTGCGGCTAGCCACCCGGGGTGAGATTTGGCTTCACCGACCGTTCGAGGAAACGACACGGTCTCCAGAGCTGACAGACCCCTATAAGAAGATACAAAGAGAGGAGTAGTCTGACAGGATCGAGTACCTTTCCGGAGCGCAATTGGTACATCGCCGGGAGCTGTGGCAGGAACATCAGTCGAAGCGGGAACAATGGTTTCCTCGGCCGGGATGAGGGGTACAGTGGAAAGACGACGAGAGTAGGTCTGTCCAAAGAGATGACCGGTCGGAGGAGACACCAGAGGTGGGTGAACCATGAGCGGAAGGCAATCATCGATGGTAGTGTCAGGAGGAGAGGGGAGAGTGAAAGGAGAGCTCTCGACAAACGATACGTCGGCAGAGGTGATATACCGGCGGAGGTCTGGAGAGAAGCATCGGTACCCGCGCTGAGTGCGGGAATAACCGAGAAAAATGCAGCGAAGGGATTTGGGTGATAGTTTGGAGAGATTTGGGCGAGTGTCCCGGACATAACAGAGACATCCGAAAACGCGGAGTGGAAGGGAGTGAGGAGGGAGAGAGGGAAACAAGGTATGAAAAGGAGTCTCCCCCTGAAGGATGGAGGAGGGAAGACGATTGAGAAGGTAAGTAGCAGTGAGGATGGCATCCCCCCAGAAGAGAAGAGGTACCTGGCGGTGGAAGAGGAGGGCACGAGCGGTTTCCAAGATATGTCGGTGTTTGCGCTCGGCCACCCCATTTTGCTGAGGGGTATCAGGACAGGAGGTCTGATGGATGATGTCGTGGGCCCTCAATAAACTGCTGAAAATGAGTGGATAAGTATTCTCGCCCATTGTCAGATCGAAGACATTTCACAGGGATAGAAAACTGTGTCTGGATTTCCTGAAAAAATGTCTGAAAGGTGGAGAGAACCTCTGTTCGATTGCGAAGAAGGTAGAGCCATGTCATACGGGAATAATCATCGATGAAAGAAATGTAATATTTATAGCCGAATTGACTCGAGGTGGCACAGGGACCCCATACATCAGAATGCACCAAATCAAAGGGTTGGGCGGCCCGGGTGTCAACTCGAGGAGGATAGGATGTGCGATGGTGTTTCGCAAACCGACACGACTCACAAGGAAAAGATAAACGGGGGCTAATATCGGGAAAGAGCTGATGAAGTGCGGTGGCGGAGGGGTGGCCCAACCGAGAATGGAGGTCGGCGGCACGAGCAGGGACAGATGCGCAGGCGATGGAAGTCGGGCCATCGAACATGTACACCTCATCCCGAAGCTGGCCTCTACCAAGTTCTCGGTTCGTCGTCCGTTCCTGAAACACAACAGAAGACGAGGTAAATATGGCAGTACAGTTGAGGTCCTTGGTTAGCTTGCTGATGGAAAGTAGGTGAAAAGGACTGCGGGGAACATGAGCCACCGAGGAGAGGTGAAGGGAGGAGGAAAGGGAACAGGTGCCAAAGCCGGCGATGGGGAGAGTGGAGCCATCAGCAACAGTGATGGCCGAGGATCCACTATAAGGGCGGTAGTCGGAGAGTATACCTGCATCCCCGGTGAGGTGGTCAGACGCACCTGAGTCAAGCATCCATGCAGGGGTGCGATGACTGAGAAGAGAAGTGGGACCCCCGGAATGGGCAAGAGAAGCGGATGAAGAGCCCGACATGGCGGTGGCCCGGTGATCGTGAATCAGCTGGAGCTCAGCCAACGGAAGATCCAATGATGGGGAAAGAGCAGCAGGTGATGACGCATCGCGGATCGCAGTCTGGCCCTGCCGGGGGTGCGAATCGGGACGACCATGTAGGACCCAGCAGCGGGCTATCAGATGGCCGAGTTTGCCGCAGTGCTGGCAGAGGGGGCGAGGTCGGCCATCTCCACGGCCGCGTCCTCGTGGGCCGGTAGGGCGGCCACCACCACGGCCTAGGAGCGCAGTGTGATCCAGGATGGGAACGGGCGGGGCAAGGGCCCGATGAGCCTTCTGCAGGCGATGATAGACCTGTGGGATATCCAGTGTAGACGGGCTGGCGAGCATCTCAGTAGCCGTCGTGGCGTAGTCCGGTGCGAGGCCATTCAAGAGATTGAAGAGGCATAGCTGGTCCCGTTGAGTCTGCGCCTCGGCTGGAGTCTGAGGAATAGGCCAGAGTTCTTGGAGTTCGTCCCTGAGACCCTTCCATTCCATGAAAAAGTGTGGAAAGGACCGATCCTGCTGTCGGATGTGGGAGAGACGCTGGAGAACGTCAGAGACCCGAGCCAAGTTATTGGTCTCGGAGTACATGACAATCAAAGAATCCCATAGCTCTTTGACGGTGTTGGCGGTCCGAGTGACATCTTTCACCGAGCGGTCCATGGAGTTGACCAGTAAGGCAAAAATTTTGCTGTCTGCAAGTTGCCACGAGTCAAATTTGGGGTCATCGATGGCGGGTGGGGGTTTCTCAAGATGAGAATGAAGCCCCATGCCGCGGAGGGACATCAAGACCGTCTTCCGCCAGACGAAGAAATTCGTGGCATCCAGCCGGTCATCGACAAGCCGGGAGGAGGCCGTGATCAGGGACGGCAGAACGGAGGATGCTTCCATGGAGGGCAGGGGCTGGTCCGGGTCGCCGGGAGCCGCACGGTTGAAGGGAGGCAGCCTGGAGATGTCACCGGAAAGAGTAGGGAAGTCGCACGGCAGAGAAAAAGCCGGGGCGAGGGGGCTGGCGCCGGAGGAGGCCGCCGCTGCGCAAGAGGGGGCGGCTGGGGCAAAGGCGTTGGGTGAGGGAGCGGCTGGGGCAAAGGCGTCGGGTGAGGGAGCGGCTGGGGCTCGAGCGCCGCTGGGAGGCGGATGGTGCGGGGGCTAGGGCGAGGGCGAGGGCGAGGGAGCCGCGCGGGCGTGGGCGCGGGGGCCGACGGGGCGAGGGAGCCGCGAGGGCGAGGGAGCCGCGAGGGCTAGGGCGCACCGCGGGAAAACGGGGGACGCTGGGGCCGAGAGCCGCGCCGCCGTGGAAGGGCGCCGGGAGGGGTGCCGCGTCTGGAAGGAGGCCCGCCGGGAGGTGGAGGCGCACCGAGAGGGAGGACCGCCGTGAGCAGAGGGGCGCCGGGAGGTGGAGGCGCACCAGGAGGGAGGACCGCCGTGAGCAGAGGGGCGCCGGGAGGTGGAGGCGCACCAGGAGGGAGGACCGCCGTGAGCAGAGGGGCGCCGGGAGGTGGAGGCGCACCAGGAGGGAGGACCGCCGTGAGCAGAAGGGCGCCGGGAGAGAGGGTCTGCCGGGAGGAGGAGCTTCGCCGGGAGAGAGAGCCTGCCGGGAGGAGAGGTGGCCGCCGGGAAGGGCAAGGCCAGAGGGGGAAGAAAGGCGGGGCCGGACAGAACCGGGAAGCCGCTGGGAGGGAGGGTCGGGATTAAAATCCCTCTGATACCATGTAAGTGGGTGAATTCCCCTTACCTCAATGTGAGGTGAGGATATTCTTTTATAGATTAGGAAACCAATATACAAGACGGGTAAGTCTGATGTGGGACTCACCCATTTACACTTAAATGGGTTCCAACAACTACCATAGTTATTAATGGCGCGCGCCATGGCGCGCCATTGCGCCATGGCTAGCGCTAGGGAGTGGTGCGCCACGCCATGGCTTCGCCATGCCTCATTTAAGATGGCTCACTGTGGCGTGCGCCATATTGCGCAATGGCGCGCGCCATGTTGCGCCAATGGCGCGGGCCATTGAGCCTTTTTGATTTTTTTTTTTTTGTATTTTTTTAACCTGCCAACTCTTACGCCCCGATTGAAAATACCTCTTTTGAGGTCAAACAATGACCTCCCCTTTCGACTCTACGCAACACTCTTCCCGTGAGCATAGCGACCTAGCCGGTGTTGGACCACATATTGACTGCCACGACCAAACCGAGATCCCTCGACCGCCGTGACCCAGTTGACCACGACTTAGCTGAGCTCCCTCAACCACCGCAACATAGATACGCAATGTTGTCCAGAGCAGGCGCACCTTCTGTGCGAATCAGTAACTTTTTTTTTGTTTTTAATTCAATTTTATTTATGTTGCTCGCCCCTTATTTTTTTTCAAATTACTCCTGTTGTTTTTTTGAGATATATGGTTTTTTACTCCCGTCTTGGTTTTTTGAGATATATGTTTTTTAATATATTTCAGGAATTGATATATATGATTTTTTGAGATATATAGTTTTTAATATTTAATTGTAGGTGTCATTGTTGACTTCATTTGTTTTTTGATGCATGGAATATGAATTATTGACATAAATCTTTGTTTTTTATATATAAATTGTATAATTTATTATTTGTTATTGTTGATATATGTATACACCTCTTTTGTGCGCCGCAAATTAATATTGCCACGCGCCATGCGCTGCGCCGTGCGCTTTTGCGCCGGGGGCTCTTGTCACCGTTGTGCGCCATGCGCCATAAATAACTATGAGCACTACAATTCTCAAGATTTGATCACGAACCAACTTTCCTTCTTAAATCCAGCCATAAAATTGTTGGATTAGTGTAGCCCGATCCGGTTTTGAATGTTTGGGCTGAATGCTTGTGGCCCGTACTGCGCACCAGGCCGCAACTTCCGCGAGTCGAGCTCCGCAGTGATCTCGTTGGGGGGTTGCAGGGGGCAACGCGCCCCTGCTCCGGGGTCCGGAGACCAAAGGCCCTCAGCCCAAATTTCAGGGACTGTAGCAATGCTAACCACTGTTACAGAGCTGACTGACCGACACCGACAGGGCACTGTAGCGACAGGGACTTCTGACCGTCATTCACTGTAGCTCCTTAGACTTCCAGCTAGCAGTCACTGTAGCAATTTTGACTTGGGTGGTCGCCCTTCACTGTAGCGATGTGGACTTCCTGTGCGGTTGGTAGAACAGTGAATCGTTTTCTCATTTGTAGCCCATTTCGGGCTAGGGTTCCTTACTGAGAAACTAGGATAAACTCCTGTAATTTGTACTCCTGACATATGGTGAATTTATCCCCGAACCACGTAAATTCTTGTGTTCTCGTTCTTTTTTTTCCCTTTTACTCTTCACTGAATCGTTGTTTTGTCGTTGCAACTCTCGGCGTTTCCGCATCAAAAACATCACAATTCTCACAAAGGAACATTGATCCATTCGCAGTGGATTAGATCTAAGGTTCTAAGAAAGAGGACAAGAGATCTAAGAACAGCCAAGAACGGAAACTTACCGGCAAATCTGGATCTCCAACGGGCTTTGAATTGCCTAAAACTTGTTCCCGGATAGAAGGAAAACGTCTCTCAGGCCTTGGGAGCAAAAGGAGTTCAGGATTATGAAAGATTAAGAACTAAAAGGGGTCCAAGGACTTATCCGAATTAAATCCACAATTTTTGGATCTAAAACTGCAAGATGCACAGTTAGGGCGCACAATTAGTCAAACAGTTCACTAATCGTGCACGAGCTATTGTCTCAAACCAACCCCTCGCACGGTTGGCTCGCGCAGTTAGACAAACCGTGCGTCAACCGTGTTTTTCCCACTGTTCATCATTGCACGGCTTTCCCTGGACATCTACACAGTTTGGTCAAACTGTGCGTCAACCGTGCGGAGCTACTGTCGCTCCTGCCACAAGCCACACAATTTTCTGGATAGAGTGCACAGTTTGTACTAACCGTGTTCAAACTGTACACCTCCAGAAAAGCCTCCAAAGCATGCCAAAACTTAACCTGATCATTATATATACTTAAAAAAACATAAAAGGGTCAGGTAGCTGAAACCGGGGGTGCTATAATGAGGGACCGTGGTCCTCTTTTTCTTAGTCACTTTTAGCAAGCTTTATTTCGTAAACTTGGTACTAAGCTAAAATACATCTCTTATCATCCCCAATCTGATGGACGGACTGAAAGGGTGAATCAATGTCTCAAAACGTATTTATGTTGCCACTGCATGAACAAACTCAAAAAATGGGCTAAATGGCTTGCCATGGCCGAGTGGTGGCATCATACAACTTACCACACAAGCATCAAAATGCTTTCATTTGAAGCTTTGTATGGCCTCCCACCAACACAAATATTCTCATCAACTCTCTTGCCCAAAAAACACCATGACCCGGGATTTTATTCAAGACAGGGTTACTATCAAGACAACTCTGCATTTAGCCAAGGAATGAATGAAGAGGTATTCAGAATTAGATCGTAGTGAACGGGAATTTACCATTGGGGATTGGGTTTTCCTGAAATCACACTCATATCACCACACCACTGCTGCAGTGAGACCTGATCAGAAGCTTGTTCCTCATTTTTATGGGCCCTTCAAGGTGATAGCATGCATGGGAAAGGTTGCATACACCCTCTCTTAACCTGAGGGCTGCCTTATCCGCCTCACCGTTCATGGATCACTTCTAAAAAAGCAATTGAGAGCATAAAAGGTCTTTAATCCCACATTATCTCCTATGGGCCGAGATGGCATAACTTTACGTGAACCAGCTCGATTCTCGACTGCCATGTATTTCGCAAAGTAAATATTGCAACAACAACAAACAAGCTTAAGCACAATTAAATAGAGTCAGTTACATAGATCGAACGACGCCAATTAGCTCTATTGAAGACCATGTTTTCATTGAAACCATTCAGAATAAGATCATCTTGAATGATCTGTTTAAGAGTCCTTTTAGGTCTACCTTGTAACGGTTCGTGCTTGGAGGGATTTGCTTTTGTTTACCTATGGGTTATGGTTGTGATGACTTAAATAAAGATAAAGAACCGGTTAAATTGAAATTGAAGGGTAAAGGGGTTTGATTCGCATGTTTTTACAACTTTGTTATTATTGTGATATTGTGATTGTACGGGTTGGATGCTCCGCTGAAAATTGGGGTCATTGGGGGCTTTGTTTGCGCTGGATGATATGTGTTGTGGATGTTGTGATTGTTGTGCCTGTTGTGATTGTTGTGATATCACCCTAAAATGGAAATTGATTAACCACATAAATTTGGATGATGAAATGGTTGCCCTAGGATTATGGTCTGTGTAATAACACCACTAAAATAAAGTGGAATGTGATAAAGTCCCTTTGTAAATCTGTAAAATGGCTTTCATGTGCAGTGATGTGTGGTTGTGCTTTTGGGCGGCAATGTGTAGTTGATGTGTGGTTGGGGCTTGTGGGGCTGATGGTTTGTTGGTCGTGCTTTTAGGGTGGCGAGGGGATTGTTGGTTGTGCTTTTGGAGCAGCAAGGCGGTTGTTGTTTGGCCGTGCTCTTGGGGCGGCGAGGTGGTTATTGTTTGGTCGTGCTTTTGGAGCGGTGAGGTGGTGGTTGCTTTATACAAGATGCCCAAGTAGTGATGGAATAAATAATTGTTTAATAATGATTGGATGACATGGGTTGGTTTGATTAACGGAATAGAAATAGCTGATGAATAAATAAATGATGGGTTGTGCGGTTAAATGTGGTTGAGGCTAAATAATGAAATGAATTGACTGGATAATGGGAATTGGTTGAGAACGTGAATGCGGCTTGTGGCCTGTGGTGTGGTTTTCTGCATTTAGAGGGGGCAGCGAAGGTGGCAATGTTGTGAGTCGGTGAGCATTTGGTTGTGGACCCATAGGTTGGGCTTGTGTGTGTGGCTATATGTATATATGGGCACATTCTTGTGATTTCTATACGCACCCCACCCACATCGAGCACTATGCGCCGACACACGCATAGTCACACGGGGGGTGTTTTTCACGACATCCGGTGAGGACGGATGGTTGGATACCCGCTTTTTCCCGCTCTCTTCCAGGCGAGGTAGGTATTGCACAGGTTGTGATGGTCAGAGGTCCGTTAGTGCATTCGATGGTGGTTGTGATAGCCCAGGTGTTTTCGGGCGAGATGTGGCTGTGCTTGTGGGGCGGTGGCCCAGGTGTTTTCAGGCGAGGTGTGATATGCTCGTGCTTGTGGGGCGGCTTCTGATGAAGGTCGTGCATGGTAGGAGGAGGGCACGAGGTTGATGTCCTACATGTTCACGATGTCCTACTACTCTGGTTATGGCAATGGTTGTGTTGTGGCCCGAGTGTTTTTGGGCGAGATGTGACGTGGTCGTGCTTGTGGGGCAGCGAGCCCCGGTGTCTTCGGGCGAGATGTGGTGTGACCGTGCTTGTGAGGTGATGTGGTATACGGAAGAGATAGGAGCGTCAGGACGTACGGTGTTGGGGTGTGAGAGCGGCATACCAGCGGGAAAGCAGCGCGAGGTACCCTTATCGATTTGATTCTTGTTATAAAAGTTGAAGTCGAAGCCTCAGTTTATTCGGGGAAGGGGCTACAGTACAAAGAAAATCATGAAACAGGCAGTACATAGATGAACTCAGTGAGACTCAAACTCGAGACATCGTTGAGCCCCACAGAGGCAGCTACCAACTGAGTTGCACCCTAGGGGCATTGATTCTTGTTATATTATATAACTTGACTTGCGTTATTTGGTGAGCGTACCTTGGTGAGGTTGGTTTTAGTTAATAAACCTGTTTAAATGTTGTTTGGTTCAGTTGTTTTCTCACGGGTGCATTAGTATGCTTCTTTCACATGTGCACAAGATACTTGGGTTTTTCTTACTGAGTATACTTATATGCTCACTCTACGTATATAAAATTGTTTTCAAGTTTCCAGAAGGATTTTGTGGACCGTGTTGGACATTACTAGCTCGGACCGTTAGATAGCTGCAATGTCGCTACCTTAGCTTTGCTTTTGAGTATTTACTTTGGAAACTTTTATCTATATCAGTTTTAATTATACATGCATGTTGGGATGGTTTTGGTTTCTTTTTATATCATGTCTTGGAGTTGTTTGTAGATGATTCATCTTATCTCCTGATCCTATTTATATTATAGAGAGCAATGCCTCCCATTTCATGAAATTGTTATACCCTCGGTGCTAGTCGCCAACCCGGAGCCTACTGGAAGCGGGACTCGGGGGTAATTATCTTTCTCTCCTCATTGCGGTATCTTTGGAGGGAGGGGGTCGTGACAGAGTGGTATCAAAGGAAATGGTTGAGAGATAGGATGGAGTTTGGAGTAGGCGCAGTGAGGATTGCATGGGTTGGTATGGCAACAGTGTCAGTTGACCTTGGTGCGTGACATAGACCAGGGAGACCGGCAAGGACATGGGATTTTAGGGCCCCCGTGATCCAGTGCACGGACTCTGAGCTTATTGAACGACCAAGTGAGGTGGACCTGTTTGCAGGGTAGAGACCTAAGAGAGGTAAATGCATCATGATGACTTGTGTTCTAGTTTGAATTGGGTTGTTTTGGGAAAGATAAAATGGATAAAATGAATTAAAATGAATCTTAATAAAATTTCATACTACCTGGGCTTAGGAAATCCTTGTTTCTTCTTTCAGTTATAGCTCTTGTTCGTCGTGCGTGTGTGGCTCAAGCAGTTGAGGTTCAGTAGGCTGATTCGGTTGATCGCCAGAGGGTTGATCTGGCAGAGGAGAATAAGGCTTGGCAGAGGGCGTTGTGTGCTTTTCAGCGGCAGACTTTGGGGAAGTACGAGGGCACTGCTTCAGATGTGGAGAAAGAGAGCTGGTTGGACGAGCTCGAGGTCGCTTTCAGTTTGATTCGGGCCTCGATGGAATACCGGGTCCCTTTGACAGTTAGTCAGAGGCGGGGAGCTGCACGTCAGTGGTGGACGTTGTATCTGGGCGAGCGGAAGGAGGCAGATGTTTCGTGGGTCGAATTACAAAAAGAGTTATGGGCAGAGTTCCTTTCGTCGACTAAAGACAGTGAAGAAGCAGGAGCTTCTTTCTCTTCAGCAAGGGAGTATGTCAATGTGAGAGTTGACAAACAAGTTCAAATATCTTCGTTTTGCGCTAGATCTTTTTCCAGATGAGGAATCTCGTGTGAGACGTCTTGAGGAGCCGCTCTGTCCTTCTATTCAATATGCAGTTACTCCTTTTACGTTGTCAACGTATCTGGAGGTTCAAAAGAATGTGGAGGTGACCGAGCGAATGCACTCGCGAGGAGGTTTACCGCAAGAGGGGAACCAGCAGGGTTCCTTGAGAAGCAGAGTTGTCAGTGGTAGGTCTTAGGCACCGGGACCTTTGAGGTTTCAACTAGCGGGAAGTCAACCTCAGCAGTTTCCTTTTCAGCCTTCTGGGGCCAGTGGTTTTCGTGCTTTTCCTGGGGGCTTTATGTCGGTGTGTTTTGGTTGTGGGGTTCGTGGTCATCGCCAGAACCAGTACTCAGTGGTTCCCCGAGCTCAGTTTGGTGGAGGTGGACAGGTTCAGCGTCAGCCTCAACAGCAATTGTCAGTGAGACTGTTTCAGCAGCAGGGTCAGCAGGCTTTTGCTCCACTGAGAGGAGATAGAGCAGGTAGAGGTCGACCTCAGGATGTTCCTCATGTTCAAGGACCTCGACCCGAGAATGGTCATGAAGGTGGTCGTCAGCAGAGAGGCAAAAGAGTTGGGCGCGGTCAGTTGCACGCAGTGGAGGCGGCAGTGTCAGAGGGGTCAGAGATCGTCAGAGGTACGATCACTTTGTTTAGTACTCTTGTTTGTGCCTTTTTTGATTCAGAAGCATCATACTCCTTTGTTGCACCCACTATAGTTCGTTCTTTGGGACTAGAAGTAGAGAGGTTTTTCGTGCCCCTGGGGTTAACTACGTCAGTCGGAGGCCAGACCAGCTTGTTTGATGTGTGTCGGGGGTGTAGACTGGTGATGGGGTCACGTCAGTCCCATGGGGATCTTTTCTTGCTACAGATGCATTCATACGATGTTATCTTCGGCATCGACTGGTTGTATTTTGTACGTGTTGCTATCGATTGCTTTCGGAGGAGAATCAATTTCTCGGACGTGGATGGTCAGCGTGTGGTTTTCATTGGCGAGCGGGGTTGTCAAGTGGTCAGTCGGCGTGTGTGATGATTGAGTTGTCTATGCAACATGAAAACATGGACGCGTATAGCATGATGTCTCACCTTAAAGATCTCTATCAAGAAAAGGCGAGACGGGAGAGATATGAGATCTTCAACGCTTTGTTTACAACTAAGCTTGGAGAGTCTGCGCCAGTTGGGCCTCATGTAGTCAAGCTTATTGGCTACATTGAACGCCTGGACATCTTAGGGATTAAGTTCCCGAATGAGTTGCGTACAGATCTCATCCTATCATCACTGCCCAAGACCTTCTCTAGCTTTATTGTCAACTACAACATGAGCAACAATGAAAAGAATCTATTGGAACTTATGACCTTAATTCGCCAGGTAGATAAGAACATAGGGCGTAACAAACCCGCAGTCCTTATGGTGAATAAGAAAAGGAAGGACAAGGCAAAGGGGTCAAGGACTTATACACGGTCTGAAGCCCCCGAGCACCGTCCCTCTAAGAAAGGGAAGAGCCAGAGGCAGGGCAAGGAACGGGAGGCGGTATGTTTTGCATGTGGCAAGCAAGGCCACTGGAAGAGGAACTGCACCCAGAAGCGTGGGGACGCTAAAGGTGCATTCGTTATCGAGTGTAATCTTTCCATTTCTACACATTGGGTATTAGATACAGCTTGTGGGGCTCACATCTGTATTCAAATGCAGGAACCAAGTAGATTTAGAAAGATTGTCAGAGGAGAGGTGGATCTTCGAACTGCCAATGGCGCGAGGCTGGCTGCGTTGACCATTGGCGATTACCATCTCTCATTGTCAGCTGGAATGCTTTTGATTTTACGTAACTATTATTATGTGTCTAGTGTTCAAGAACATAATTTATGTATCTTGTTTGGATATGGATGGATTTATTTTCAAATTTGGAAATAAGGGTTGTCTCTTTTATAAAAACAACATATGTTTTGGTATGGCGCATTTAAATAACGGTTTGTATGTATTAAATTACAAAAACCAAGTGTTGGCAATCGATAACGAAACAAACTCACATGACTCATACATCACCCAGTTGTGGCATCACCGTCTCGGTCATGTAAACGAGAAGCGTTTGACAAAGCTCTGCCAAGATGGTTATTTAGACTCTACTGAGTTAAAACAACTTGATGGGTGTCACACTTGTTTACAAGGTAAAATGACCAAGCCGACTTTCGGTGGACAGGGTGAAAGGGCCACAGAGCTTCTAGGATTGGTGCACACGGATGTGTGTGAACCATTTCCAGTAGAAGCTGGAGGTGGATATTCTTACTTCATTACTTTTACTGATGATTTGAGTAGATATGGTTATGTCTACTTAATAAGGTATAAGTCAAAGTCCTGAGAAATTTAAGGAATTCAAGAATGAAGTAGAGAATCAGCTTGGTAAGAAGATAAAGAAACTTCGATCGGATCGAGGTGGAGAATATCTGAACCAAGAGTATATCGATCTTCTGCGGGAGTCTAGGATTCTATCTCAGCTCACTCCTCCTTATACACCACAGTAGAATGGTGTTAGTGAAAGGAGAAACCGCATCTTGTTGGACATGGCGAGGTCGATGATGAGTTATGCAGATCTTCCATTATCCTTTTGGGGATATGCATTACAAACTGCAGCATACACATTAAACCGAGTACCAACTAAAGCGGCAAATGGAATTTCCTCCGAGTTATGGAATGGAAAGAAACTCATTTTGTCGCACACACGTGTATGGGGATGCAAGGCGTTTGTTAAGGCCTTCTCGGGAAACAAACTAGCACCCCGAGGCACGAAGTGTATCTTTATAGGATATCCCAAGGAAATGAAAGGATATTACCTATATAACCCTTCAGACAAGAAAGTCATTGTCGCCAAACAAGCCGTCTTTCTTGAGAGGGAGCACATCCTCAAAAAAGATAGTGGAAGCAAGATTGACTTCGACGAAGTTGATACTCAAGATATACAGGAGTTTGTACAGAAACAAGTTCCACAGGTCCCCGTGGAAGAAGTTCTAAAAACACAAATACTACGTAGGAGCTCAAAAGAGGTAATGGAACCAGAAAGATATGGTTTCCTAGTCACCGAGGATGATGAATCATTATTGTTGAAAAATGATGAACCTCTCTCATACAAAGAAGCAGTAGAAAGCTCAGAAGCTGCAAGATGGCTAGAACTATGAATTCTGAGATGGATTCCATGTATCAGAACCAAGTCCGAGTTCTGATAGATGAGCCAGTTGATGTAAAGCCTGTTGGATGCAAATGGGTATTTAAGAGAAAACTGAACATGGAAGGTCAAGTTAGCACCTATAAAACAAGGCTAGTGGTTAAAGGATTCAGACAGTGTCAAGAAATTGACTATGATGAAACATTCTCGTCAGTTGTCATGTTTAAATCCAAAAGAATCATACTTCCCATAACAGCTTACCATGACTACGAGATTTGGCAAATGGATGTCAAAACAGCATTCCTTAACGAGAACCTTCAGGAAGATGTCTGCATGACACAACCAAAAGGGTTTGTGACACCAAGTAAAGCCAAACAAGTTTGCAAGTTGCATAAATCCATTTATGGATTAAAGCAAGCATCCAGGTCATGGAACATTCGATTTGATGAAGACATAAAGGAATTTGGTTTCATTAAGAACGAATGTGAGCCCTGTGTTTATAAACGGTTTAATGGGAATGCGGTCGTTATCCTAGTAGTATATGTTAACGACATATTACTTATTGGAAACTGTTATTGGTGAATTCCCCTACCTCAATGTGAGGTGGAGACATTCTTTTATAGATGAGTAAAACTAATTACAAGGAGGGTAAGTCCGATGTGGGACTCAGAAATACTCATTAAACATAAATGGGGTCCAACACTCCCCCTCAAGCTGGACATGCCCAGATTGGATTGAGTTTCACAAAGAAAAAAGATGACAAGACACAAAGACTATCTCATACTCCCCCTCAAGCTGGGTCATGGAGGCTGTGAATGGTAGTGAGAGAGTCAAGGCGAGCTCCTGGGAGGCCTTTAGTGAAGAGATCGGCAAGCTGATCTGCCATCGGAATATGGCCAAAGCTGATATGGTTCTGCTCCAAATGGTGGCGAAGAAAGTGGCAGTCCACCTCGATATGCTTCGTTCGTTCATGGAAGACGAGATTCGAGGCAATCTTTGTGGCTGTCTGATTGTCACACCAGATATGAGCTGGGGTTTGTGCCGGGAAGCCGAGCTCATGGAGGAGATGACGAAGCCAAAGGATCTCAGTGGTGACTGTGGCCATGGCGCGGTATTCGGCCTCTGCACTCGATCTGGAGACGACAGTCTGCTTTTTGTTGCGCCAGGAGATGAGGTTACCGGCGAAGAATACGGCGAATCCCGAAGTAGACTTGCGGGTAGCGAGGCAACCGGCATAGTCCGCATCACAGAAGGCCTCAACATCCAAATGAGCATGATGTGAGTACTGAAGGTCACGTGCAGGGTCTTTCTTGATGTATTTGGCAATGCGGAGGACAGCATCCCACTGAGATCTGGTTGGATGCTCCATGAACTGGCTGACTTTGCCAACGGCGCAGGCAATGTCGGGTCGCGTCATGGTGAGGTAGTTAAGTTTACCCACCAGACGTCGATAGCTGTCGGGATGAGGAAATGGTTCTGAGTCGGTATGGAGAGAGCGTTCCCCAGGCTCAAGTGGAGTGTCCACTGCAGTGGTTGTGCTCAAACCTGCATCCTGCAAGATATCAAGAGCATACTTGCGCTGGCAGAGAGAGATAGTGTTCTCAGAACGGAAGATCTCGATGCCAAGGAAGTAGGTGAGGGGACCAAGATCTTTGGTGTGAAAGTGGTGGTGAAGGTGCGTCTTGAGGTTGGCGATTCCTGTGGAGTCGCTCCCTGTGATGATGATATCATCAACATATACCACGAGCAAGATACAGTTGTGCGTCGTCGTGCGGAAGAAGACTGTGTGATCTTTCATACTGCGAGAGAGATCAAAGGCCGTGACGACAGTGCTGAAGCGGTCAAACCAAGCTCGAGGAGACTACTTGAGGCCATAGAGGGATTGACGGAGGCGGCAGACATGGGAGTCGGCACCAGAGGCACAAAAGCCAGGGGGCTACTGCAGGTAGACTTCTTCGTCAAGAAAGCCATAGAGAAAGGCATTCTTGACATCCAGTTGATGAAGCGGTCAGTGATGATGAGCAGCCAGAGATATGGATAGGCGGACAGAGATCATCTTGGCGACCGGAGAGAAGGTCTCAAAGTAATCGATGTCATATGTCTGAGCAAATCCCTTCGCCACAAGCCAGGCTTTGAGGCAGCAAAGAGAGCCGTCGGGATTGAGACGGATCGTATAAATCCATTTGCAGTTGACCGCCTGTTTGCCCGCCGGAAGGGGGACTAGATCCCATGTATGGTTGTCATCCAGAGCTTACAATTCATCCCGCATTGTTGCTAGCCATCCGGGGTGAAATTTGGCTTCACCAACTGTTCGAGGAATCGACACTGTCTCCAGAGCTGACAGACCCCTGTATGAAGATACAAAGAGAGGAGTAGTCTGACAGGAGCGAGTACCTTTCCGGAGCGCAATCGGCAAGTCCTCGGGTGCTGTGACAGGAGTTTCGGACGAAGTGGGAACAATGTTGTCCTCGGCCTGGATGAGGGGTACAGTCGATAGACGACGAGAGTAGGTCTGTCCAAAGAGATGACCAGTAGGAGGAGACACCAGAGGCGGGTGAATCATGAGAGGAAGGCAGTCATCGATGGTAGTGTCTAGATGAGGAGAGGGTGGAGTGAAAGGGGAGCTCTCGACAAACGATACGTCGGCAGAGGTGATATAGCGGCGTAAGTCTGGAGAGAAGCACCGGTAGCCGCACTGAGTGCGGGAATATCCAAGAAAAATACACCGGAGGGATTTGGAAGAAAGTTTAGAGAGATTGGGGCGAGTGTCCCGGACATAGCAGAGACATCCGAAGACGCGGAGTGGAAGGGAGTGAGGAGGAAGAGAGGGGAACAAAGTATGAAAATGAGTCTCCCCCTGAAGGATGGAGGAAGGAAGACGATTGAGAAGGTAAGTAGCAGTGAGGATGGCATCCCCCCAGAAGAGAAGAGGCACCTTGCGGTGGAAGAGGAGGGCACGAGCAGTTTCCAGAATATGCCGGTGCTTTCGCTCGGCCACTCCATTTTGCTGAGGGGTATCAGGACAAGAGGTCTGATGGATGATGTTGTGTGCCCGCACAAACTGCTGAAAGGGAGTGGATAAGTATTCTCGCCCATTGTCAGAGCGTAGACATTTTACAGAGATAAAAAACTGTGTCTGGATCTCATGGTAAAAGGTCTGAAAGGTGGAGAGAACTTATGTCTGATCCCGAAGAAGGTAAAGTCATGTCATACGGGAAAAATCATCAATGAAAGATATGTAATATTTATACTCAGATTGACTCGAGGTGGCACAGGGACCCCATACATCGGAATGAACCAAATCAAAGGGTTTGGCGGCCCGTGTGTCAACTCGAGGAAAATATGGTGTGCGATGGTGTTTCGCAAAGCTACATGACTCACAATGAAAAGATAAACGCGGACTAATATCTGGATAGAGCTGATGAAGAGCGGAGGGGTGGCCCAACCGAGAATGGAGGTCTACGACACGAGCAGGGACAGACGTGCAGGCAATGGATGTCGGGCCATCAAACATGTACACCCCATCTCGAAGCTGGCCTCTACTAAGTTCCTGGTTCGTCGTCCGCTCCTGAAACAAAACAGAAGACGAGGTAAAGATAGCATTACAATTGAGATCCTTGGTCAGTTTGCTGATAGAAAGCAGGTTAAACGGATTGCGTGGTAAATGAGCCACCGAGAATAGGTGAAGGGAGGAGGTGAGGGAGCATATACCAAAGCCGGCAATGGGGAGAGTGGAACCATCAGCAACAGTGATGGCTGAGGAACCAGTATAGGGATGGTGGTTGGAGAGTATACTTGTATCCCCGGTAAGATGGTCGGACGCACCTGAGTCAAGCATCCAGGCAGGGGAACGATGACTGACAAAAGCAGTGGGACCATCGGAGTGGGCAAGAGATGTGGATGAAGAGCTCGGCATGGAGGTGGCCCTATGATCGTGAATCAGCTGGATCTCAGCCATGGAGAGATCCAAAGACGACGGAAGAGCAGCAGCAGGCGATGATGCATCTCGGATCGCAGTCTGGCCCTGTCGTGGGTGCGAATCGGGACGGCCGTGAAGGACCCAGCAACAGTCAACCAGGTGGCCGAGCTTGCCACAGTGCTGACAGAGGGGGCGAGGTCGGCCGTCTCCACGGTCGTGTCCACGAGTGTCGGTAGGGCGGTCACCGCCACAACCCAGGAGAGCAGTGTGATCAGGGCTAGGGACGGGTGGGGCAAGAACCCGATGAGCTTTCCCCAAGCGATGATAAACCTGTGGGATATCCAGCGTAGAAGGGTTGGCAAGCATCTCAGTGGCCGTCGTGGCATAGTCCGGGGCGAGGCCATTCAGGAGATTGAAAATGCAGAGCTGGTCCCGTTGAGTCTGCGCTTCCGTCGGAGTCTGAGGAACGGGCCAGAGCTCTTGCAGTTCGTCCCTGAGACCTTTCCATTCCAAGAAATAGGCCGGAAAGGTCTGATCTTGCTGTCGGATGTGGGATAGACGTTGTAGAATGTCGGAGACCCGAGCCAAGTTGTTGGTCTCGGAATACATGACAGTCAACGAATCTCATAGCTCTTTGACAGTGTTGGCGGTCCGGGTAACATCTTTCACTGATCGGTCCATGGAGTTGACCAGTAATGCGAATATTTTGTTATCCGCAAGTTGCCAAGAGTCGAATTTAGTGTCAGTCATGGCGAGTGGAGGATTCTCAAGATGAGAATGAAGGCCCATGCCGCGCAGGGACATCAAGATTGTCTTCCGCCAGACGGAGAAATTGGTGGCGTCCAGCCGGTCATCTACAAGCCGGGAGGAGGCGGTGATCAGGGAAGGCAGAACCGAGGAAGCGTCCATGGTGGGTGACGAGAGGCGCGGGTGGCGCGGTCGTCGGGAACAGCCAGAAGGGCGGGCGGGAGCGGGAACCGCCGGGAAGAGTAGGGGAAGGCGCGGCTGGCGCTGGGTCGCCGGGACGAGCGCACAAGGAGGGCGGGGCTGGCGTGGGGTTGTCGGGAGCCGCGCGCTGGAAGGGAGACAGGGCCGCCGGGAGGAGACGTCGGGCCGCCGGGAAGGGGAGACGCCAGGAGCCGCGCCGGGAGCCGGGAGCCCTGCCGGGAGAGAGGGCCGCCGGGAGAGAGGGCCGCCAGGAGGGGAGCCGCGCAGAAGAGATAGCCGCCGGGAAGGGCAAGGCCTGAGGGGAGAGAGGCGGGGCCGGACAGAACCGGGAATCCGTTGGGAGGGAGGGTCGGGATTAAGATCCCTTTGATACCATGTTATTGGTGAATTCTCCTTACCTCAATGTGAGGTGGAGACATTCTTTTATAGATTGAGTAAAACTAATTACAAGGAGGGTAAGTCCGATGTGGGACTCAGAAATACCCATTAAACATAAATGGGGTCCAACAGAAACGATGTACTAGTCTTACAGTCAGTTAAGAACTGGTTGAACAAGTGTTTCCCCATGAAGGACTTGGGTGAAGCAGCCTACATTCTAGGGATCAAGATCATTCGTGATAGATCCAAGAGGCTGCTTGGACTAAGTCAGGGTACATACATTGACCAGATACTAAAGAGATTTAGTATGTAACAATCCAAGAAGAGATTGGTTCCGGTGTCACATGGCCTACATCTTTCTAAGAAAATGTGTTCTCAGACACAACAGGAGAAAGATAGAATGAGTAAGATCTCATACGCTTCGGCTATAGGATCTATCATGTATGTCATGTTATGTACCAGGCTTGATGTTACTTATGCACTGACCATGGTAGGCAGATATCAAGCAGATCCAGGAGAACAGCATTGGACTGCTGTTAAGACTATCCTTAAGTATCTGAGAAGAACTAAGGATATGTTCCTGGTGTATGGAGGAGAGGAGGAGCTTGTCATCAGAGGGTATGATGATGCTGGTTTTCAGACAGATCAGAACGATCTGAAGTCGCAATCTGGATATGTTTTTTGTCTCAATGGAGGAGCTGTGAGCTGGAAGAGTTCAAAGCAACCAATTGTCGTCGATTCTACAGCGGAGTCCGAATATATAGCGGCTTCTGATACAGCCAAGGAAACCATCTGGATTTGGAACTTTGTTCAGGAGCTTGATGTGGTGCTTAGCAGTAAAGATCCTATCGCATTGTATTGTGATAATACTGCAGCAGTGGCTCTTGCAAAAGAACCAAGGTCACATCAACGGACAAAGCACATACTCCGAAAGTATCACCTCTTGAGAGATTTCTATCAAAGGGATGAAGTTGCAGTGAGCAGAGTGTCCACGAAAGAGAATGTGGCAGACCCCATGACTAAAGACCTATCTTAGCAGAAGCATGAATATCATGTGAGAGCTAACGGGTCAAAGGTTGATAGCAGTTGGCTCTAGTCCAAGTGGGAGTCTGTTGGTGTTGGTGGCCTAGGACCAACTACTTTGTACTTTATTCGTTAATAAATATTTTATCACATCTTGATTGTTCTTCTGCGTGACAATGCATGTGATAATGTCCTAAAGATAGTTGTTGCATTAAAAGGTCATAGCGGATCCTGCTCTGATGAGAACCTAGAAGTGTCATAACATTGTTCTTAAATATATGTTCTATGGTCGGATGATGTTATTTGAGGGACACAAATAATACAGGCAATTAGGGTTGAGGACTCATAAAACTTTAAAGTGCATTCTCATGGTGTGCGCCCTTGGTAATATTCAGAAGGATATTATGAGAACGAGACCCTCCAGAAGGAAATCCACATTTCATGGTGTCATTGGATGATCTTATCTGCGGACGTGTATATTGGTCCTTAGACTTTAAGATTATTATTAATGGGTATTAGAACTCGCGCACTTTGATGTATTGACGAAACTGTGACGACACACTGTTCGCAGCAAGGTAGGATATGTTGGGTGTGTCACGAGTAATACTACATTAATAGATAATGCGAGAAAGGATTTGTCTCTTATGTTCCATAATGGAAGTAGATATCTCAGGCTCTTTGATGGAATTGATATAGCCTAAATAAATTCATAGTCATGGTGAGGAATAAGCAAGTTCAATTCCAGGAATTCAAAGAAAATATAATCGAGCACATGGGTTGATGGCACCAGCATGCAACCCGCTTGATTCGAGATATCGAGACAAATGGATTACATTGCACGGTAAGCGTTCGTAGGAGGTGACACGTCATTTCGGCGTTAACTTCTTTCTCTATGGGTACCTTGGCATGTTCCTAGACGCTAACATTGGACTTTAAGCAGGCTCCACTTAATGTCACTGAGAAAGAGGCCTAGAGGGTCACACACTAAGTGTGTCCAAGTATCTCAGTTAAATATTAATTTAACAAGTTGAATAAAGATTATTCCTGATTATGGTTTAATAATTATTCAAGGATGTCTGATCGCATTTATTTCGGCACTAGTTATTCGAGAGAATATATTATGGACGAAATAATATATTTATTAGCAAGTAATGCAGCGATATTTATTTGAGAAATAAAGTCATTATTCAAGGTCTAATAAATGTGGTGGAGGAAATAAAGAAAATGGAAAAACAAAAGTACACGCCGGGTAGTTTTTCTGAGGATTTGTGAGAAATAATATTATTTATTTCATTAAATAATATGAGGTGTAATTCGTTGAGCGCATGTCAAGCCAAGAGAGAATTCTTTTCTAATCTAGAGAAAGCTCTCAAGGCAAGAGAGAATTATTTTCTTCCAAGAACGCTCTCAAACTACGAGAGAGATCCTCCTCTACCGGATCAAGGAGAGCGCTTTGCAAGCAGCTCTCAAGGCTATCTAAGGCAGACATCGCAAGCGAAGGCTCGTCCGCACTAGAACACGGAGATCCCTTCGGCAACGTCCAGAAATACGTGGAGCACGTGTGGATCACCGCTAAAGGAATCATACACTTAGATTCTACGACGCAACGACGGATCACATCAGATCGTGACCGGAAACATCAACGGAGACAGAATTCCATCAAGGTAATTTTTGTCTTTTAATTAAATTAATTATAACCAACATATGATGATCCTCTCTATGGTTTTGGGACTCCCTTCCTTTTGTTTTGTTCTTCGTTCTATTCTGAAGATCCGGCGTTTTATTATCGTGACGGATCTTGGATTGATCGTTGTTAACGGAAAAATTAAAGTTGGGCACACCCACCAAACGCGTTTCTGCTGCGCCCGGAACCTACAGCATAGAGTTCCAAGGTCCATTGTCTCGGATCGGGATGCACATTTCACCTTGCGAGTCTGGAGGGGATTGCAGCATGCTTTTGGCACTCAGTTACGCCTCAACACTGTTTTCCACCCTTAGACAGATGGACGGACGGAGCGGGCGTGTGTCATGGACTTTGGTGGATCTTGGGTACGACATCTGCCACTGGTTGAGTTTGCTTATAATAATAGTTGTCACTCATCCATTGGCATGGCACCGTTTAAGGCTTTATACGGAAAATCGTGTCGTTCTCCGTTGTGCTGGACGGAGGTTGGGGAGGCAACAGTTCTTGGTTCCGATGTTGTACAAAGCACGACAAAAAAGATTCAGCTTGTTCGTGGGAGGATGAAGGCAACACAGGACCGGCAAAAGTCTTATGTCGATAGCAGGAGGAGGCCCTTAGAGTTCGAGGTTGGCAAACACGTGTTATTGAAGGTCTCCCCTCGACGTGGGCAGTGAAGATTTGGCGGAGGGAGTAAGCTTTCTCCCAGGTTTGTTGGGGCGAGTTGGCGAGGTGGCGTATCAATTGGCGTTGTCACCGCGGCTGGAGAGGATCCACGTCTCTCAGGTTCATCAATATCTTCACGATGACTCATGTCATTGAATGGGGAGAGTTGGATATCGAGGACGACGAGACGTTCGTGGAATGGCTAATAGAGATCCGGGATCGCCAAGAGAAGGCGCTGCGTGGACGGGTCATTCATTTGGTTCGTGTGTTGTGGAGGCATGGTGATCTGGAGGAGAGTACTTGAGAGCGAGATACGCAGATGCGTGCTATTTTGAGTTTTGTTTTGCTCTGTTTGCTTTGTGGTGTGATGTTTGGATCCTTCTGTTTTATGAGATGAGTTGTTTTCCCTGTTTTGTGATGCATGATGTGCGATAAAGCTCTAACATATGAAAAACGGACGACTTGATTCCTAATTGAGACGTATTAACTGTGATGCGATTAAACCCGTGCGGGCGAGTCAGTGCCACCCAGAGCGAATCGTATCTTGACATAGAGGATGGAATTCTCTTATTCATATGTTAAGGGCAATGCGGTTGTTGGTTTGGGCTGTGTGGAGGTTGGATGGTTGTGGTGATGTGATTGTGTGTAGTGATGAGGTTGTGTAAGATGTTGTGGTCGTTTGGTTTGGCGTGTTTGGCCGGTGGTAGCGTTTGAGGTATGACGAGATCTTTAAGGGGTATCCCGTGGGGTGGTTGTTCGGACCCCTTTCCTTCTGGGCTAGGTTTTGAATTCTCGAGTTGAGAATCATTTGAGAGGTATCTGATGTAATGATTTGTGTCTTCCCGGTCCGTTACTTTGTCAGTTTTGGCGGTTTGAGGTGTTCAGGGGAGGTTCCGTGAGTTTTCGATGGAGGTTGGAGGTGCAGCAGAGCTGTTGCAGGAAATACATGTTGTGTAAAGTTTACACGGCGTGAAAGTTGGTTTCACGGCATGTCCAGAAACGGCAATGTGTGGTTAATGTGTGGTTGGGCTTGTGGGCAGCAATGTGTGGTTAATGTGTGGTTGGGCTTGTGGGGCTGATCGTATGTCGGTCGTGCTTTTGGGGCGGCGAGGTGGTTGTTGGTCATGCTTTTGGGGTGGCGAGGTGGTTGTTGTTTGGTCGTGCTTTTGGGGCGGTGAGGTGGTTTTTGTTTGGTCGTGTTTTTGGGGCGACGAGGTGGTGGTTGCATTATGCTAGATGCCCAGGTAGTAATGGAATAAATAATTGTTTAATAACGATTGAATGGCATTGGTTCAGTAGTTAATGGGATGGAAATGGGTAATGAATAAATAAATGATAGGTTGTGTGGTTAAATGTGGTTGATGCTAAATAATGAAATGAATTGGCTGGATAATGGAAATTTGTTGGGAACGTGAATGTGGCTTATGACTTGGGGTGTGGTTGTCTGCATTTAGAGGTGGCAGCGAAAGTGGCGATGTTGTGAGTCGGTTAGCGTTTAGTTGTGGACCCATAGGTTGGGCTTGTGTGTGTGACTGCATGTATGTATTTATACATTCTTATGATTTCTATACACACTTCACCCACGTCAAGCACTATGTGCCGACACCCGCATAGTCAAGCGGGGGTGTTTTTCCCGACATTCGGTGAGGAGGACGGATGGTTGGATACCCGCTCTTCCCCGCTCTCTCTTCCAGGTGAGGTAGGTATTACACAGGTTGTGATGGTCGGAGGTATGTAAGTGTGTTAGATGGTGGTTGTGATAGCCCAGGTGTTTTCGGGCAAGATGTGACCGTGCTTGTGGGGCGGTGGCTCAGGTGTTTTCGAGCGAGGTGTGATATGATCGTGCTTGTGAGGCGGCTTCTGGTGGAGGTCGTGCATGGTAGGAGGAGGGCACGAGGTTGATGTCCTACATGTTCACAATACCCTACTACTCTGGTTATGGCAGTGGTTGTGTTGTAGCCCAGGTGTTTTCAGGCGAGATGTGATGTGGTCGTGTTTGTGGGGCGGCGAGCTCGGGTGTCTTCGGGCGAGATGTGGTGTGACCGTGCTTGTGGGGTGGTGTGGTATACGGAAGAGATGGGAGCGTCAAGGCGTATGACGTTGGGGTGTGAGAGCGGCATACCAGCGGGAAAGCAGTGTGGGGTACCCTTATCGATATAATTCATGTTATATTATATTACTTGACTTGCGTTATTTGGTGAGCGTACCATGCTGAGGTTGGGTTTGGTTAATATACATGTTTAGGTGTTGTTTGGTTCTGTTGTTTTCTCACGGGTGCATTAGTATGTTTCTTTCACATGTGCGCGAGAGACTTGGGTTTTTCCTACTGAGTATACTTGTATGCTCACCCTGGGTATATAAAACTATTTTTAGGTTTTCGAAAGGATTTCATGGACTGGGCTGGACATTACGAACTCGAACATTTGAATAGTTGTTGAGTCGTTGTCTTAGCTTTGCTTTTAGGTATTTACTTTGGAGACTCGTCTGTATAAGTTTTATTTAGCCATGCATGTGGGATGGTTTTGATTTCTTTTTATATCATGTCTTAGAGTTGTCTGTGGATGATTCATCTTATCTCCCGATCCTATTTATATTATAAAGGGTGATGTCTCACATTTAATGAGATTTTTATACCCTCGGTGCTAGTCATCAACCTGAGGCCTACTGGAGGTGGGACTCAGGGGTCATTATCTCTCTCCCCTCATTGCGATATCTTTGGAGGAAGGGGGTCGTGACATAACTCTATCTCTTTTAATAAGTGAATTAGTCATTAAGTTTACCCTATTAATAGGAGCATCCCTAGGTTTTTTTTTAATATGTTCAAACCATTTTGATCTAATCTCAATCGTCTTCTCGTCAATCGAAGTCACTTCAATTCTCTCGAATGCATTCATTTTTAATCTTATCCATCTTAGTATGTCCACGTCTCCATCTTAACATTTTCATTTTCGTTGCCCTTATTTTTTGTTCAAGATATCTGGTCAAAGACCAACACTCACTACCATATAGAACAGTAGTTTTAATAACAATCATATAAAATTTACCCTTCAATTTCAAAGGAATTTTTCGATCACAAAGCATCCCAAAAGTCTTTCTCCATTTTATCCATCTAGTTTTAATCCTATGAGAGACATTTGCATTAACATCCCCATCGCATTGTAGAAATAAGTCTGAAAATCGAAAACGATCAACTTTTGAAATAATGTGGTCCTCGATCTCACATTCATGACATTACTGGACAATCCTTTGCTAAAACGACGCTTCGTATATTCAGTCTTGTCCCTATTAAGACAGAAATCTTCCAATTCTAAAGTCTCTCTTCAAAGCTCTAACTTTAAATTGATAGTTTCTTTGGATTGTGCAACGAGAATTATATCATCCGCAAAAAGCACGCGCTTAAATATCTTGAATATGCTTTGTGAGTTTATCTAAGACCAAAGCAAAAAGGTATAAACTTAAAGTCGAACCTTAATGAAGTATTATCAAAATAGGGAAGTCTGTAGTGTCACCTGCTGGAGTTCTAACTCGAGTCAGACTCCCTTCATACATGTCTTCACTGAGTTTAAAATACATCACGAGCACCCTTTTTTTTCAAGAGTTTTCCATAAAACCTCTCTAAGAACTTTATCATGTATCTTTTCCAAATCAATGAAAACCATATGCAAATCTTGGGTTTTTTGTCGATAATACTCCATCAGTCTTCTAATCAAATAAATTGATTATATGGTTGAAGTTCGGACATAAACCCAAATTGAAATATTGCAAGGGTGCAAATTTTGGTTCAGTGGCTCAACCTGCCCACAAATGAGGCAACCTTCTTGGGGACATGAAGCTGGAAAATGAGGGGAATTTGTCACATACCCCCTCAAGGAATTGGGGGTGGTTTGATCTGTTAAGGAAATTTCTCATTATGTTGCAGGTTTGTAAAGGAAGAAACGTGACTGTAAGGGGAATACTTTTGGAATGTGAATGCTAGTTCTGGAATATCTCTCTCCCAACTTCTGCTGCTCTCATTCTCCCGACTTCTCCCTAAATTCTCTCCCCTACGACGTCTTCTGATGTTACATCCCACTGCCTTCTTAATTTCATTTTTCTCAAAGTTTCCTCTGCTTGAGCAACCCTGAATTGTTTTATATGAGAATAATTCGCATCTTCACCAAGGTTGAAAATATATCATAAGCCGGCTTTTTCTAAATAATTTGCCAGAAAATGAAAGGGGGCGGTACCTAGCGCGGCAGATGACGTCGATGAAAACGTTCGGATTTGCACGGAATGTTGGGACAACGATGCGGGGATGGAGGTTCCGGACGCTTTAGAGGTGGAAAAGAGACGAAAGCTAGCAACCGCAGGTGAGCATAGTGATGAGGCTCTAGTTTCATGATGAATTAGGGCTTCAACACAGCAAGTAGGCACAGTAATCTGACAACAACGACATGGATTCTGGAGGAGTTGGCGAAGATGAACACCGATTCGCAAAACCGATAACCTGTTCATGTCTCGATTCTCACCGACACAATCTCTCCCTCGCCCCGACTGTTTCCTCGGAAAAAAAACTATCGTTATTTCATTAATTAATGCGGGACTGCGGATGCGTGACATGGTTTATTTTATTCTTCTCCGGAACTTGCAGTGAAAGTTTACAGTAAAAATTTCCGCTCTTTTAGTGGAATTTTGCATTGAAATGTAACAACATAATTTTCGACATAAATCTTACGGTAAAAATTTCATTGAAATACAGTATAAAAACCTTAATGCACAAATTTAGTGGCAATATTTTATTGTATTTGGCAGTTAAAAAAAAAATATTTGTAATTGAACTATAGAGACTTATTTTATAAAAATGTAGAATAGTGGTTTAAATGTTGGAGATTTATGAAGTAACAAGGTTTAATTTTTTGTTAGTAAAATATGTATGAATGTAAGATTTAAATGTAAATGAGTTAAGTGTTGTGATTATTCATAAATCAAACACCTCAAATACCAATTTGTTGTTTATAAAATATGTAATGAAAACCGCTCCTATAGAAATTCCTACTAGAACTATCAATCGGAATTTTTAATGAAAATCTTCGTAAAAACTTTTAGTGAAAATCCGCACCACAAAATCCAAGCTGATTAATTTTATGGGAGTGTACATTCTTATGTATGATAAAAAAAATAGCACCTTATTTAGCTATCAGAGATGTGTTAGTGTTTGAGATGTAAGTTCCAAATGATACTGAGAATTTTCCATGGATTTTGGGTTGAATCTTTACAAGCAAATTTTAATTGGAAGTTTTCATTTGAAAATTTTCAAAGGCTTAACATGTTATTTCCAAAATATTAACGGATGTAAAAAAAACTAAATATAAACAAGTAAAGCAACATCATTGTGTTAATAAATAGATTTAATTCAGGTTGAAAGATGTCTAAGATGAAAATCTCCACTAGAAAATCCAAGTGGATGAATCCAATGGAAATACTCTCATATGTCAAGTAAATTTTTTTTACATATTATTTAACTGTTAGAGAGATATTGGTGTTTAGGATGTGACTTTTCAACGACGGTGGAAAATTTAAGCGGATTTTAGGTTCAAAACTCCTAAGAAAATCTCTATCAAGAAACTTCAGGGGAAATTTTGAAGGGAAATTTACAGTGGAAAATCTCACTGTAAATTACCGATGTAAAAATTCAAAGGCCATACGTGTGATTCGTAATTTATCTGTAACATCATTTAGGTGTTGGAGATTTTTTTTTAAATCCAAGTCGGAGGGTTTAGGTTTTTATTACTAAAATATCAATGGATGTAAAAATTGAATGTAAACGAGTAAAGTCATATCATCATGTTAATGAGGATGTTTAATTCAATTTGGCAGTTGTTTGAGATGAAAACTTCACTAGAAATCCTAAACGAAGGACTCTGACACAACTCTACCCATGAGGCCCCCTTCCAGGTTGATGATAAGCTGAGTGTGCCCCCCAAGTTAGCCTCTAACAAGCCATGGGCTAGTGGGTAGCACCGAATAAACAAATCACATAATATGAGATGTTTTATCCGACATCAACCTACAACACCCACATATATATCCAACACACAAAATAGCCCACAACACCATCAGCATGCACGCGCGCATACACACACAATTGAATTGTACACAATGTATGCATAAGACATCACATGATGAGTACAACGACACATAGGCAAACACCGTAGGAACAATACACCCGACAAGCCTCTGAATTTGGCAGTCACGAGACACAGGAAAGCTCCTCTTGGATCGATCTCCAAATACAATGTTCACCACCACCATCATGAACCACCATGCTCCATCAAGCACCATCAAGAACCAGCGCTGAAAAATATGCACAAACTCCGCATCGGTCGGGACCATCTCTAAATCGTGCATCATCTGTGTAGACACGATATATGTGGGCACAGAACCCGTGCAAGGGTTAGTATAAATATACTCAGTATGACACTCCAAATCACAAAGGAAAAAAACAAAGCAACATATCAGCTCAAACTCTGGAATAAGGGAATAATCAGAAGGAAGATAAGGAATCCAAATATGCTCTACAACTAGAAGTCTTAGGTGAAGGTTATGGGGTGCATCAAAAACGGTAAACTGGTTCCCATTTTTTATTTTTCATTGATTTCAATGGATCATATCTGAAGAACTTGACGAGGGTAACCCCAAAATCTTTTAGAGAGGATCTTCCATAATCAATTTATAATTAATTTAAAATAATAATTACCTCAAACACGATAATTCTTCTTGATGAATTCTGATGTCGCTCTTGTTGTGTCACTGCTATAATAGAGAACCCAAGCAAGGATTTCTCTAATTGTATCCACACATGCTTCATGAATCTTCGAATATCGCTCTTAGTATTCTGGGTGCTAGTACGGAGGAACCCGGTGCTTCTCGTTGTTCATCATTGATCGCAATGAGAGGATTCTCTAGTTATCTCTCATTTTTTAGAGGGACGAAGGAGGACATTCTCTCTAAGGCTTGATAGAATTTCTTAAGAGTTTTCTTTGGCACAACAACTCACCACTTTTAAAATGATGTAAACTAGAATATATACTCAGGGTTCATATTTGATAATTGCACAACAACCCTTTATCAGATATTCATTCTATGTAATTTCTCATGTCTAACAACAACAACAACAACAATATATCCCATGACATATGCATATTTAAATATCATATCTTAACTAAATAAATTGTTATTTATTTAAATGATATTAAATTAAATATATCATTTTCATTGGTCCATTAACACAACCTGTCAATCATCCTCGGAATTTATCGAACATTGAATAATAAAATATATATTTAAATAAATAAATATTATAATCATCAGTATTGGAAATAAATAATTATTTTAATATTCACGTAACTAAATAAATATTTATACTAATCCATTCACTAAACCGATGAATAAATAAATATTTATTTATTACTGTATGAATAAAAAACAAGAGATAAAATTAAACTCACATATTCTATACTTGAATATTTGGTGATTAAATTTATATGATCAACAATCCTTGAATAAAAATTATTCCACAAGCCATGAGTAATATTTATTCTTAATATTAAATTCAATAGAATTTAATGAGATTCTGTATACATTTAATGTGTGGCCCTCTAGGCCTTTTTCTCAATGACATTAGATGAACTTAAATTCCAAGATCAGCACCTTACAATATGTTAAGGCACTCATAGAGAGAGAAGTTAATGTCAAAATGACAATAACCTTTGTAACGATCCACATCTTTTTGAATCATTATTTTGAGAAGGAATTGATTTTTTCTATAACGACCCATGTTTTGAGCCAATGTAGAATTCCAAGTGAATTTGAATTTTGGCATTTGGTGGATGGACCGTTCTTTGAATCGAGATTCAAAATGTAATTTGGAGAGTTGGAACACTTAAAAGTGTTGTTTTTAGATTTGGTTAAAGGCCTGATAGGTCCCTCAGGTGTTCCATCGAGTTTTGGGAGTGTTGGGGCCTCAAAGCCCACTTTATGGAAGAAGAAGGTAGGGCATATGGTTTGTCTGAAACCGTGCGACCCTTAAAAGAAACTGTGTGGCCTTGTCTAGTAGAGCAGGAGGTGTCGCACGGTTTGGTCTAGTCGTGTGTGAGGGGCCACATGGCCATGCATTTTTTATAGGTTTTTAATAGAGGGAAATCACATGATTTGCGCATGGTTTCTCAAACCAGGATCATAAACCATGAGAGCCCTCTGCTAAAGCAGTAGAGGAAGCATGGTTGACGCACGATTTGGCCAACCGTGCAACCCAATTTTTAAGGGGGGATTTTAAATTTCCCTCTGAAATGTTTCTAACCCCCCTTATCCTTTTTTTCTTCTTCTCTCCAGCGGATGGCTCTCCCTTTTTCCCATGTTGAGCTCTCCTCCTCCCTAACCAAGGGATCTTGATATCTCATGGACCCAGACTCCGATTCGAATGTTGTCGGTCATGTTGGATCTGCATCGATAAGATCTCGACTCTGCTTGCTTCCTATTTCACTTTATCTTCCGATTTTCTGCACTATTGTGGTGCGAGCTCATTCACCCTATTTTCCGGGCAACTGTCCGTTTCTTCAATTTCTTCCAAACCAGACTGAATCAAGCCTCAATATTGGACGAGTAAAGCGCCCTAAACACAAGGCAGGTAGTTTATAACTATTTCCCCAAGTTTCTATTGATTTATAAATACGTTTGTTGTGTCACGCGTCACCCTAACACTACTAGAAAAGAAGGTTTTGGAGACCCCTTACACGGGTGACCGCCATTGGCAGTCACAAGGCTTCTAAAAAAACATACTCTCCTCTACCTCACGCTCGATCCCAAAACCTACCCCCCGTAGCCACCCATCCCCTCCCTCATCGCACTGACGCCACTGCCCATCCCCTCCCTCACTGCACCGACGATGCTGCCCCGCCGACGCCACACCGACTTCACCTCCGGATCCCCGTCGACGCCGTCGCCCGTCCCCTCCCTCACCACACCGACCGTCCCCTCCCTTGCTGCACCACCGCCACCTCACCGCCTCCTCCTCCGACTCCCCACCACAGTCGTCACCCGTCCCTTCCCTCTCCGCACCGCCTCCGACTCCAGCTCCCCTTCGCTTCCACTCCTCTCCCTCACAACACCACCTCTTGTCCCCCTCCCTTCCAAATTTGTCGTGCTATTAGGTATGCCCTAATTTTCGTTTTATGGTTTTAATTTTGAGAAATTTACAACACAAAATTGGCATGCACAAAGATTATATGAATATTGTGTGTGAATAAAAAGTGTGGAAATGGAAGTTCGTGTGTATATGGGCTTATGTGCGTGAAGAATTATGAAACAATGTGTGTTGACAATGTGTGTATAAGAAGACTTCACACTTTACTTGAGGTTGGAAGTTACATACAATGTATATTCCATGTATATGTTGATTGGATTGATATTAAGTTGTGTTGTTATTTGATTTATACCATTCTTGAGTTTATCACATGTCTCTTTGTGTGTGTGTCTCCCATGAGAAAATGTTTGAGGTTTGACCACGTGTGTGTGATTTCATAGCCCATGAGACCCATGTTTGAGTTTGATAACATGCTGTCTATTTCGATACTATATGTTATTATTAATATTATATGTTGTTCCTCTATGTGATATTCCATGTTTCAATGTGACTTACTTTGTATATTTTATATTGTGTTGTTCTATGCATGGTACCAATGTTACTGGTGTACTTATCGCGGCTCAGTATCCCTCAAGGGGGAGCGTGATAAGATGATGTATGTTCCATGAAGATTGGATTGAGATAGATGATGGGGTATATTGGGTTTTTTATCCTCACATAGGGTCATAGTAGACTTATGTGATCTAAACCTTGAGGTAACAATGGGGCATGATGGTATTCAAGGACATGACTTAGACGTAGTTTTGGGATATGAAGGCCTAAGAGAGTGTAAAAATGTGTTGGCCTTATGGATTAACTGAGAGGGAGATGAGGCTTGATGACCTTCTATGGTTTGAATTGACACTCTTACCTTTTTTATGTTTTAGAATACATGACGTGACATTGTGGTTGACTAAGTTTGTGAATTTTGTTATAACTACATTTCCATCACGAAGCTAGAGTTTGTTTAGTGCATGACCACTCCGAACATGGTTGTGTGTTTTATTTCATGCACATTTATTTATTATCACAACATAAACTCTTATACCATTGCACATGTGTTAAGGAAAAATTGGTTGTTTCCTACTAATTTCATATTCCCACCATGCATGGGCATCTCGATGCATGTGAAGACTTCATAGTCTGGGATACAAGAAAGGTAAAGGCCTTGATGATAGGGGCCAGGATATGGAGAATGATGTTTAGAGGTAGAATTGGGATGAAATTTAGAGTGATGTATCAATTTTTTTTCATATTATTGTTATTACCCACACTTTTATTGATATAACACTTTGGGGGTATTTGGGTTTTTACTATATGACTTGAGATACCAACCATGGATTATGATTTTTCATTGTTTATTGACTCTTTTATGTTATTGTTTTTCCTTTTCTTTATTGATACCAAGGCTATATTTTCTACACTGATGACATTCAGACCCTTATTTCTAGTAACAAACATCTTGCATAAATGGATACATACTTGAGGCCATGAGGAACACTGTCTTGGACCCTATGATTCAGCATGGGGCATCACATTCATTGTCCCACATATTCTATATTGATAACATAAGTCAAGATAGATTGGTATTCTTTTGTTATGGAATTGTATATATTTGATGTTATCCTTGATATATATTAGTTAGTTTTCTATAAATTAGAGATTTATTGCCATCTTTGATGGCTAATCTTTAATACCTTTGATGGCACAAAGGCAGTGTGAATCCAAGAGGTAGTGAGATATTATTTGTACAAAGATACAATTTCTCTGAGTTTGAGAAGACTGTTCATCACTAATTGATTTTGGGCACTTTCATCACAAATTATATTTGTTGATTTATTGGTAGGAATTAACTTAGTCACCAAGGTTGATAGTTCAATATTGGTATTTGATCAATTTTTTCATGTACCACATACGCATGCAGGTTATTATGTTGTGTTTCATTTTTTTTGATTTAGCATTTGACTTTCTATAGTTATAGTTTCTTTATATGTTTTGATTACAGTGTATCAAAATTTATGCATTATGATATTAGTGGACCATCGATTCCTTATTGTTCATATTGTTTTACTATTTTTTAGTACACCCAATATATAATATATTTGGTTTCTTAACTGATCAACTCCCCCACCCATCTGATCAATTGAGTTAAGTAATGTCATCATATATGACCCATGATCTATCCAACTCCATATTATGAAGAACAATATATTGAAGGGAACCAATGATCATGTTTACATGAGGAGAATATGATTAGTGTGAATCATTTTATGGAAACACATTTGAGAACCAAACCTGAAATTCACAGCTCAATGCTGAAAAGCTTGTTGTGGATGACCCAATCGGTTACCTTAGGATAAAAATTAACCAATGATTATGCAAAATTAAATAGTTGTGAAGAAAAATTAGTATACTGAATGTTTAAATAATGATCTGCCATAGCTATAATATTCCTTTCTTAAAAAATGTTTACTCTATGGAATTATAGACCAAATGCATTTCTCAATATAGTTTCTTCATTATACATATTTTCATATAATCTTTCAGGAGTTATGAAATATGTCATTTCCATTTTTTTAATTTTTTTAATCAAAATATGATCATGGAATCTTGAATATAGAATCATCATTAGATATACCATACCAACATGGTGGCGATGACATGGGCTTTTACTTTTATTCCATTATCTATTCTCTTGTTTATTATTTAGAGATATAAATTGTTTATTTTATCAATGGTCCACATGCAATTGGTCAGTTTTTATTTTAAATATATTTGATATGAAAAATGCATGTAATATGAAGTCTTGTGTAAATGTTTGTTATATAGATATTATTATGGATAAGAGTTGGATTGATCTTCCAAATCGAACATCTAGAGAACATTTCAAGGGCATTATGCAGTTTATTGAGTTCACTGGAGGATTTCAAAGTGACTATATTAGTTTTCCATGTAGAAAATGTGAAAATAGATATCAATTCACATGAGATACCGTGAGGGAGAACCTATTCTTGAAAGGATTTCTAAAAAATTATAAGAGTTGGACTTGTCATGGGGAAGAATATATTTGTTGTCAAAATACAGATGCGGTTCATATGGATGTTGATGCGAGGATGAATGATCCAATGCATGAAATGCTTATTGAAATGGTATGTGGGTTGACCCTTGAAGGCATTGACATCCAGAATGTTGAGACTGGTGAGACGAATCTGTGCTCCGATGCATATCACAATTCAAAGAGGTTTTATGAAGTACTTGATGATGCAAAAACAAAATTATATCCTAGATGTACTACTTACAATAAATTGTCGTTTATCATGGAGTTTTTGCATTTGAAGAATTTGAATCAGTGGTCAGACACATCGTTCGACATGATGTTGGTGTTATTGAAAAAGGTTCTTCCTATCGACGCTAAGATTACTGAGTCGTATTACCATACTCATAAGTTGAAAAAGAACTTAGGTTTTACATATGAGACCATAGATGCATGTGCAAACAACTGTATGTTTTTTAGAAAAGAAACTGCCCATTTGGATATTTGTACAGTCTGTGGTGCTTCCAGGTGGAAAGAGAATAGGAGAAATCAGACTCATCAAAGTCAGACTGCAAAATAGGGAAAATCGATTTCCATAAAGAAAATGCATTACTTTCTCCTAAAGTCGAGGTTGAAAAGATTTTTTATGTCATCTAAAGTTTCTAATTTAATGAGATGAAATGCGGAAAGAAATCAGGAAAGTGATATGTTAACCCACCCGACAGACTCTCGTGCATGGAAGGATTTCGATAAGAGACACCTTGACTTTGCTAAAGATGTTTGTAATGTTCGATTGGGGTTTGCAGCAGATGGTTTCAATCCATTAAAGTCTATGGCTGGTGCAACTCATAGCACATGGCATGTGGTGTTGGTTATGTATAATATTCCTCCATGGATTTGTATAAAGCAACAATTTATATTACTTTCCACTCTTATTGATAGACCTAGAAGTACAGGGGATAAGATCGATGTTTACCTTCAGCCATTGATTGATGAGTTGAATGAATTTTGGGGTTATGGTGTGATGACTTATGATTGTGAAATGAATGAAATGTTCAAAATACATGCTACTTTATTGTGGACAATCAATGACTTCCCATCTTATGAAAATTTATCAGGTTTGGGTACAAAAGAGGAATTTTCTTTCCCTTGTTGCAATAAAAGTAAAAAATCTGTATGGATTAAACATTCCAAAAAATGGGCATACATGGGTCACAAACGTTTTCTCCACCCTCAACACAAGTTCAGAAAGGACATAGTGACATTTGATGGTTCTAGAGAGTTCAACCCAACACCAAATATCATGATAAGAGTCGAAATGTTATCACAGATTGAAGAAGAAAACATATGCATGGTATATGAATTTCAGGATTTGTTTACTCATCCATTACCTAATATTAATGGTGTAGGTAGACAACACAGTCACAATTGGAAAAAGAAAAGTATTTTTTTACAATCTCCCCTATTGGAAAACTAACATGCTAAGGCATAATTTGGATGTCATACACATTGAAAAAATATTTGTGATAATATATTGTGAACCATTTTAGGTGTCAGTAGAAAATCAAAGGACCATGTTAATGCACATCATGATTTGGAAGAAATGGGTTTAAGGAAACAACACCTTACGACATGGCTCACCCCTGGACAACCCACCCCCCAAAACTCCCCCCAGATAGCCCCCTCCCCCACTTGCACATCCCCTCCCCCTCCACCTGGACAGCCCCCCCGGATAGCCCCACTCCCAACCCCCAAATAACCCCACTCCCAACCCCCACCCCCAGACATCCCCATTTACAACTAATTATTCTATCCTCTTTTGTTTTATTAACAACTGTATAAGTTTGATTTTTTAAAAAACAATCCAATTTATCTTTTTGACACTTTGTATGGTCCCCTTACTAATCTTTTCTATGACTGCATACATGTCATGGGAATAGGCAACAGATCCACATCATCCATCCAATCCATCTACGTCTCAGGGTTGAGGTATGTTTGAATGTAACTGTGTTTATTTTTTTTATGTAATTGCTAAACACACACACACACACACATTCACATCTGTCAAATTATGTATAAAATTGTTTTCAACAGGATCAGACTCGACTGCTTCTTCCTCTCGCAAGAGAGGCCTTGGTCGTGGCATTTCATCATGGAATTTCGACACGACCTTTGATGTTTCATTTGATGAGAGATTTCATCTTGTGGGACTGACTGACCCTACATTTATTCATCAGCTGGGTCATATCATATGTGTCCCACATTGATTTCCATTGACCACACGTGACTGGGCTTCTATCCCTCAGGATACATTAGATCGTCTTTGGAGGGAAGTTCAGGTAAGAAGACCATTTTAGTTTCTTTCCTATGTTTAAAAAATACTAACATGTGTGATTTTTTTCTTAAATAGAATAATTTGAAAGTATGCCCTAATGAGTTTCGGCTGGTGTGTATGGGTAAATGTCATAATATGTGGAAAGATTATAAAGGCAAAGTCAAGAGGGAGGATTGAGTACCAAATGTGGGTGCCCCAGACATTCTGAAAAAAGTCCCAAGAGGTGTTCTCCCATCTCAGTGGCGCGACTTAGTTGTATATTGGTCTACTGAGGCCATTTCATTTAGTATATTTATATATATATATATATATATATATTCAAGAATGTGTGACATTATATTTGTTTGAAATTTGAATTATTTGAATGTAGGAGGTGTCAACATGCCATTCTGAGAATCGAGCATTTCAGGGACCACCTCACAAGCTCGAGACTCGTCACGTGTTTCAGATCCAACATGATGTATTTATTATTCATTTTTTAATTTATTATTTAATATGGTTTTGTGTTATATTTTTATATTTTATTGGTATACAATTATGGGAGCAAGGTGCACCGACTGATAAAATGTTGGTGTGGATGAGAACTCATGATCTAAATTATTCAAAGGCTGTAGCTCTTATAGTAAGTGCTTATTGTACTAATTACCAATACTTACATGCATCTATATATAAACATATATATGTATATATATTTAAATATTGCACAGGCTCAATTTGAAGCTGAGTTAGAACAGCTACCAGAGGACCAGCGACAACTTTCCATGAAAAGGGATGAGATATTCCATCGCATTATTGGTCGTGACGAGCATGGATATAGTTTGACCTATGGAATGAGGATTCCTCATTCTATAGTATCATGCACTGAGGTTTTTGGTCCTGATGTTGCTCGAATGACACAACAACTATCAGATTTCAAGGCATGGTTGCACGCTTCCGAGGAGGTAAATGCGCAATTGATCGTTGAGGTTAGAACACTACAGGAATATGTGCGTCCGGGTGATGGTGCAGGGGATCATACGACGCAGGTTTATACTGAATTTATTTATTTACTTTCTATTATTTTTATTATTAAAATCTTTATAATTTTTATTTGTTGTAGGCCCCTGGCACACTGGATGGAGGTAACAACCATGACCACACATGACACATCATATTCACGAGGTGTGTTTCTTTTATATTTATTATTGAATTAATGTTATATATTGATTTAGACTTTAAATGTAGACTTTTTTGTGATTAGAACAATTTGTGTTTTTAAAAACTCCAAAGTTTTTTAATTTTAAGAGTATGACCAGTAATTGGATACTTTATTGTGATAGATGATTTCTTAGAATCCCCATTGGAGGATATAAGTTAGGCTATGTGGACTAATGGACCAATAGCCTATTGGCCTACGGGCTGAATGACCTACTCGCCTATTGGTCTAACTACCGAATGTCTGAATAGCCCAATGGCCCCAAATGGCCTAACGCCCCATGATAACAGTTTTCCTATACCGTGTTGCTAGATAGTGTACTATATATATATATATATATATACTATTCTTATTAGTATGTTATGTTATGAAATGGATTAACATTAGAAATTGATAAATAATGTAAAGCCTGAATTGATTGATAATTAATTGGATAGAGAATTAAGAGTCATGTTTACTGAATCTAGTGTTGGTTATAATTTGATAATAATCAAATTGACACATTGTGCATGTGTAATTGAAAATGAATCTGTTGTTGGGGGCTTCTGGGTGGAGGGGGAGGGGCTGTGTAGGTGGTGGGGCTGTCCGGGGGGGGGGGGTTAGGAGTGGGGGTTGTCCAGGGCTGGGGGACTGGGGGGGATGTCCGGGGGGGGGGGGGGAGGGAGTGTGGGGGTGGGGGGGGGGGAGTGTCTGGGGAGGGGGGGTTAAGAGTGGGGGGTGTCTGGGGCTGGGGGGCTGGGGGGGGGGTGTCCGAGGGGGGAGTGTGGGGGTGGGGGGGGGGCTGTCCGGGGGGGAGTGGGGGGGTTAGGAGTGGGTTGTCAACCAGTTGAACATGGAGGGATTGTCATAAAAAAATCTCTAAATTCAATCAATTTTACATGCTATGTGGAGTCTCATTATTGAGAAGTATGAGACTCTTTATTTTCTAAGAACAATATTTATAAATAGGCTCAAAGATGGAAATCTCAATTACATTGACTCCTCTATTTGCCATGCTCTCAAATATTCTTTCTCTATGATTATAATGAACTCCTACTAGATGTTCAACAGCAACTCTTTCCTCAATTTCTGGTTAGATAATTGGACATGCATGCCACTATTTGAGGTTATAAATTCATTGGATCCCTCACTTGATACAACTATATCAATCAAGGATCAAATGGAGGGTTCTTTAAACAACATTCTTGATGAAGTTAAGGATGTCATCCTGAATCACACTTTTATCAATGGTAAAGACAATTATTACAAGAACTTTCACCTAGTAGATGGTTAACATCAAATGTTGCCACTAAAACAGCTATGTAGGCGCATTCTAATTACTAGGACAAACCTCTAAACAGGTTCTGGATTCTTTTATCCTATTTTACTCTTTCTTGGAGAATCATTCATGCTAGGTTGCCCATAGAAAACCTACTTCAGCGAGTTGGTATTAATTAATGATCGTACTACATGTTGTGTAATCAACATAGGGATAACATCAATAATTTATTCCTTAGATACAAAACTACTACTAATACATTATGGGATGAAAAAACAAACCTGTTTGAGACTTATATGCCCTATTCTTTTGGTATACAGGATTAGTAAGAAGCTTGCACATAGCTGTCTGAAGGTGGGGGGGGGGGGGGGTTGTCCGGGGTGAGTGTGTGTGTGGGGGGGGGGTGGGGGGTGTTTAGGGTGTGTGTGTGTGTGGTGGGGGGGGGGGGTGTTCAGGGTGGGGGCTGTCTGGGGGGGGGGGTAGGGAAGTGGGGTTGTCCGAGGGTGGGGGGGGCTGTCTGAGTGGGGGCTGTTTGGGGGGGGGGAGCTGTCCGAGGGGAGTTGGGGGTTGTTTGGGTGGGGGGGGGGGGTTGGGAGTGGGGGCTATCCGGGGGTGGGGTGCTATCCAAGGGTGGGGTTCGGGGTGAGTGGGGGGGGGTGTCTGGGAGGAGTTTTTTTGGGGGGGATATTCGGGGAGAGTTTTTTTGGGGGGGTGTGGGCTGTCCAGGTGGGGTGGGGTGGGGGGGAGTTGGGGATATCCGGGGGTGGGGGGATGTCCGGGGGGAGTTTGGGGGGGTGTCTGGGGGGAAGTGGGGGCTGTCTGAGGGTGGGGGGGTTGTCTAGGGTGGGTGTGTGGGGGGGGGTGTCTACGGGGGTGGGGGTGGGAGTGCAGGCTGGGGGTGCTATCCTGGGGGGGGGGGGTTGTTCAGTGTGTGGAGGGGGGTTGTTCAGGGTGGGGGATACCCGGGGGGTGGGGGGGGTGGGGGTGGTGGGGCTCTCTAGGGGGATATCCAGGGGGGGTTGGGAGTGGGGGTTGTCCCAGGGGAGTTTGGGGGAGGGGGCTGTCTGGGGGGAGTGGGGTTGGGGGGAGTTTTTTTTGGGGATGTATGGGGTGTGTGTGTGTGGGGGGGGGTGTCCACAGGGGGGGGGGTGGGCTGGGGGTGCTGTGTTTGGGGGGGGGGGTGTTCAGGGTGTGGAGGGGGGGGTGTTCAGTGTGGGGGTTGTGTGGGGGGGTTGGGTGGGGCTGTCCGGGGGGGGGGGGCTATTTGAGGGTGGGGGGGGGGCTGTCCCGGGGGAGTTTGGGGGGGGGGGTGGGGGCTGTAGGGGGTTGGGGGGGTGTTCAGGGTATGGAGGGGGGGCTGTTCAGGGTGGGGGCTATCCGGGGGGGTGGGGTGGGAGTGGGGCTGTCCAGTGGGGGGGGGGCTATCCGGTGGGTGGGGGGGGGGGTTGGGAGTGAGGGTTGTTCGGGGGTGGGTAGGGGGGATGTCCGGGGGTGGGTGGGGGGATGTATGGGGGTTGGTGGGGGGGGGATGTCTGGGGGGGGAGTGTGGGGGATATAGGGGGTTGGGAGGGGGGCTGTCCAGGGGTGAGTGTGGGTTGTCTGGGTGGGGGGGAGTGGTGGCTGTTTGGGGGGAGTTTGGGGGGTGTCTACGGGGTTGGGAGTGGGGGCTGTCTGAGGGTGGGGTTCGAGGTTGGGGGTGGGAGTGCGGGTTGGGGGGGGAGGGTGTTCAGGGTGTGGAGGGGGGGGGGTGTTCAGGGGGGTTGGGTGGGGGTTGTCCAGGGGGGTGGGGGTGGGGCTTTCCGAGGGTGGGGGGGGGGGTGTCCTGGGGGAGTTTGGGGGGGGGGGGGAGTGTGGGGGATGCAGGGGGTTGGGAGGGGGGCTATTCGGGGGGTTGTTTAGGGTGTGGAGGGGGGGCTGTTCAGGGTGGGGGCTGTTCGGGGGGGGGGGGGGGGTTGGGAGTGGGGCTGTCCGGTGGGGGGAGGGGCTGTCAGGTGGGTGGGTGGGGGGTTACGAGTGGGGTTGTTCGAGGGTGGAGGGGATGTCCAAGGGTGGGGAGGGGGGCTATTTGGGTGGGGGGAAGTATGGGGGCTGTAGGGGGTTGAGAGGGGGGCTGTCTAGGGGGGTTGGGAGTGGGGGCTGTCCGGGGGTGGGGGGCTGTCCAAGGAGAGTGTTTTTTGGGGGTTGTCTGGGGGGTGAGTGTGGTTGTTCGGGTGGGGGGGAGTGGTGGCTGTTCGGGGGGAGTTTGGGGGGGGGGGGGGGGCTGTCCAGGGGGTTGGGAGTGGGGGCTGTCCGGGGGGAGTGGGGGGGGGGGGCTATCCGGGGGGAGAGTGTGGGTTGTTCGAGTGGGGGGTAGGGTTGGGATTTGGGGATTTATGGGGGAGGGGGGCTGTCTGGGGGGGAGTTTGGGTTGTTCTGGGGAAGTTTGGGGGGCGGGGGGCTGTCTAGGGGGGGTTAGGAGTGGGGGTTGTCCAGGGGTGGGGGGGGGGGCTGTCTGGGGGGAGTTTTATTTGGGGGGTGGGGGGCTGTCCGGGGCTGGGGGCTGGGGGGGCTATCCAGGGTGTGTGTGTGTGTGTGGGGGGGGGGGGTGTCCACGGGGGGGTTGGGAGTGCGGGATGGGGGGGGGGGGGTGTCCCGAGGGGGGGTGTTCAGAGTGTGGAGGGGGGGCTATTCAGGGTGGGGGCTGTCCGGGGGGGTTGGGGGTGGGGCTGTCTGGGGAGGATGTCCAGTGGGGGGGGGTGGGAGTGGGGGATGTCCCAAGAGAGTTTTGGGGGGGGGGGTGTCCAGGGGGTTGAGAGTGGGGTTGGGGGAGTTTTTTAGGGGGTGGGGGCTGTCTGGGGGTGGGGGGGGGGGGTTGTTCGGGGTGAGTGTGTGTGTAGGGGGGGGAGGGGGGTGTTCAGGGTGTGGAGGGGGGATGTTTAGGGTGGGGATTGTCTGGGGGCTGTCCGAGGGGGGGGGGGTTGGGAGTGGGGGATGTCCAGGGGTGGGGGGTGTCTCAGGGGAGTTTTTCTGGGGGGGGTGTAAGGGTTGTGGGGGGTTGGGAGGGGGGCTGTCTAGGGGGGTGTTCAGGGTGTGGGGGGGGGGTGTTCAGGGTGGGGGCTATCTGGGGGGTTGGGAGTGGGGCTGTCTGGGGAGGGTGTTCAGTGGGGGGTGTCCGGTGGGGGTGGGGGGGAGTGGGGGCTGCCCGGGGGTGGGGGGGCTATCCTGGGGGAGTTTGGGGGGGGGGGTGTTCGGGGGGGAGTGTGGAGACTGTAGGGGGTTGAGAGGGGGGCTTTCTAGGGGGTGGGGGCTGTCTGGGGTGGGGGGGCTGTCCTGTGGGAGTTTGGGGGGGGGGTGTCCGGGGGGGAGTGTAGGGGATGCAGGGGGTTGGGAGGGGGGCTATCCAGGGGGGGGGGTTGGGGGGATATTCAGTATTGAACTTTAATCTATATAGTTCAATGTCGAGCGAACAGCACCAAATGGTTGTCCAAACCTCTTTTCAAACTACCTCATTGCGTTTGAGCAACACAGTAGGTCCCTACTAGAGTAGAGTAGTGATTCTAATGGCCTAATGTCAAAATTGGCGAGTTGGATAAATGGAGACTTGGCCAATTGGCCAAATGTCCAAATGACCAAATGCCCTAATGGCCTAATGGCCTAACACCCTAATGGCCTAACGCCCTAACACCTTAACGCCCCAACGCCCTAACGACCTAACGACTGAATGGACAATTGTCCAAATGGACTACTATCCTAATTACCTAATGTCCCTAATTACATAATTTCCTATTAGGATAATGGAATATTATCCTATTGGACTAATGAAAAAATAGTCTAATGACATATTATACTATTAGCCTAATGTCCAATTGGGTAAATGGAGACTTGGCCAATTGTCCAAATTCCCAAACACCCAAATGGCCAAACGCCCCTAACGACCAAACACCCTAATGACCAAACGTATTAACGGCCAAATACCCTAACTCCCTAATGCCCTAACAGTCTAACTCCCTAATGGCCTAACTCCCTAATGGCCCAATGTCCTAACAACGGCCCAACGACCCAACGACCGAATGACCTAATGGACAATTGGCCAAATGGACTACTTTTTTAATTACCTAATGTCCTATTGTCCTAATATCCTATTATACTATTGGCCTAATGGCATATTAACCTATTGGACTAATGAACAAATTTCCTAATGACATATTAGTGTATTGGCCTAATGACCAATTGGCTAAACAGATACTTGTCCAATTGGCCAAATTCCCAAATGGCCAAACGCCCTAATGGTGTAATGCCCTAACAACCTAACGACCTAATGGACTAATGGAAAATTGTCCAAATAGACTACTGTCCTAATTACCTAATGTCATATTGTCCTATTGGACTAATGAACAAATGGTCTAATGGAATTTTAGCCTATTTTCCTAATGTCCAATTGGCTAAATTCCCAAATCCACAAATGGGAAAATGCCCTAACGACCTAACTCCCTAACGACCTAACTCCCTAACGACCTAACTCCCTAACGGCCTAACGACCTAATGAACTAATGACCTAAGGCCCTAATTCCCTAATTCCCTAACTCCCTAACTCCCTAACGCCCTAACACCCTAACGCCCTAACGCCCTAACGCCCTAACGACCTAACACCCTAACGACCTAACACCCTAATGGACTAACTCTATAATGCCCTAATACCCTAATGACCCAAGGGGCCACTTTTATTATATATATATATATATACTAACTGAATAAGTATGTCCAATTTTCATTTGATTTGTTTAGTTGTTTATTTTGTATCTTATTGTAGGTTTATTAAAGCAGAAGATTAGATGGATTGGAGCTATTTGGATCACTGGATATGTGAATAAGTATGTCTGTCATTTTTTGTTTTTGAGGATCCTAGTGTTTTTTTTTGTTTTGAATTGATATTTTTTTTTCTGATTTTAGCTCTGTTTATGTTGTTTAAGAAGTAGCATTGTAATTTTTTTTTAAAAAATTTCCAGGTTAACAGCCGCCTATGGCGGTCGCTGTAGCTCGACCCAATAGCGACCGCTATTTGGTTGAGTGTTAGGTCACCTAGAGAGACCAACATTGGTGATCATTGTAGCCCTATAGTGATGGTCCTAATGCGACCACCATTGGAAGTCTCAAGGTGGTCTCTAAAGACCATTAGTGACCACCAATGGCGGTCGCTAATGGTCCAATTTCTAGTAGTGTAAAAACAAGTTCTTTGTTTCCAATTGTTATACACAGGATGTATTACCCCCGTCGAGCCTTTTTATGTAATTTGGAGATGTTGACCTAAACTATAGCCACCCCTTTGGGTGTTACAAGTGATTTTTTATCTTTTAAATAATTTTTTAAAATCCCAGAACTTGTAATGACCCAATCATTTATGAATAAAATTCTCTTTCTTTTGATTTAATTAAATGTATTATGGATATAGAAAACAAATGCACTCCTTTTTATCCAATTAAATTTAAATGACTATTTAGTATCATTATCGTTGATAATATAGAAGTTGAATTGTGATCACATGACTAGTATAAATATAGGGTTTTAACAAATCCTTTTGACACTGACAAAGTGATGACCTCAACTAGTAGAATCGTACCCTATAAATCCCATTTATCAAAGCTTCCTAGGTAATAGAATTTTTGGGCTTTTCCCTAGACCAATAATAATCTGAGATCTAACAACTTAAGCACGAGCAAAACCATTTACAGGAGATGTTCAAATTCATCGAGATCACGACTCAAACCATGTTCACCGAACGACCCCATGAAAGCCCCACCATCACACACCTTACTCTTAGGGCGTATACTGGTGTAATAAATGGATATGTAACAAGACCCTATCATTATGATTATGTACATTATTTTTTTATAGAATAATGAATATACTTTCATTCTATTATTGTTACTCTGTAAATGATTTTTAAAGCACAAATAATATTTTTGGTTAATATTCAAATTCAATTAAGAAATATATTTTGATGAATTAATGGATTTTTGAAATAAATAATATTATAATAAAATATTATCATTAAATTAATTTTATTAAATATAAATGATCATATAATTTTTATGAAGTCAAATGTAATTTTTATTAAGGTTTGAAAACTATTTGGTCAAAACCTTTAAATTTTCAATAAATGTCAGTTTTTTTTATTTTAAAAGTGAAAATTAACATATTTAGAAAATTATTTAGATAAAATTAATATTATTTTTGGAATTAGGATTTTATAATTATCCAATAGTGAATTTTTCATAATTTTCTGAGACAATCAAATTTTTGGGTAAAAATTAAATACCGTATAAATATACGGTGTGTTTTATGACATCATAAAAACCAAATAATGATGTAATAAATACTATAAAAGGTGTATTAATAAATATATATATATTTTTACTTTAAAATAATGTAATTTTAATTTTATTTTATTTATTTTATAAAGCCTTAGTGAATCCTCCAAAACATATAATATATTTTAGGATTTTAAAATCATTTTCTTGAAAGTATGACTCACCTACACATAAGAAAGAGAAATATTTTAATATATTCATCCATTAGCCTTATAAAATAATGTATACAAATCCAATTTTCTAGAAACCATAGGAAAAAACCATGGTATGGTTTGTGGATTTGAATATTTTATTGTGTAGTGTCCAAAACCAAAATAATAAAGAAATCTCCCTCCTTTCCTATATAAACCCACCTAAGAACCCATTTATCTTCACTAAAAATACTTGAAACTAGACCAAACTCTTACCATTAATCCCTAGAGTCCTCCCAAGATTCCCCAATACCACAACAAGCCTCTCTCAAGACTTTAGAGTCACACATCTAAGTAAGGTATCTTCCACTCTCCTCTTTTATCAACCATTCCTTTTATAATATGTCTTTTAATTTCAATCTACGTATGTTGGGATATGTTCATACATACTCCCATTAATATCCATTTGATTTATAAATAATTATAGCTTCCTTTCACTCTTATTAATCCATCCATGATCCTTTATATATACCTGTTACCATGCCGAAATTTCATAAGGGATCCTTACCTTCCTCTCTTCCTTTGAATTCAAGAACATTGTTTGAAATTAGTCTTTTTAATTTCAATTGTTATTTTTTTATCCTTTTATAATAAATTACATAATTTCTATTTGATTTTATTTGAATGAGGTATTATTTATTCCCCCTTATTTGGACCCTTACCTAAGCCGTTACTATGCTGAAATTTCGTAAGGGATTTCTCTCTTCTCATTTCCATTCAAGCACTTCTTTAACATTATGCTTCTTAAATTCCATTTTTATATGTTGGGTTATCATGTTCCATGATCCCCATACTATCCATTTGATGTATAAATGATGATATATTACTTTCAATCTCATTAATCTCCCCTATGATCCTTTAAGAACACCCGTTACTATATCGAAAATTTCATAAGGGATCTTTCAATTTCCTCTTTTATCAAGAACTCCTTTTGTGACATGCCTTTTAATTTAAATTTTCACATGTTGGGATATGTTCATACATACTAACATTAATTTAAATTTTATTTATAAATAATTATAGCTTCCTTCCACTCTCATTAAGCCACTCATGATCCTTTATATACACCTGTTACCATGCTGAAATTCCATAAGGGATTTTTCTCTCCTCATTCCCATTAAAACACTTATTTTATTTTATGCATATTAAATTAAATTTCATATTTTTGGATATTATGTTTTATGATCCCTTTACTATCCATTTCACGTATAAATTATGGGATACCCTTTTCTATCCCATCAACCCATTTTACGAATTTCCATATGACGCCGTTATGTTGCCAAAATTGCACTGTGATTTACCATGCCAAAATCATTGTGTAGTGAATACCATGCCCATTCCTATATAAAGGGTATTAAAATTTATGTACATATACTTATTGATTGAGTACTTACATGTATGTATTCCACATTAATTAATTGTGGAATAAATTATGATTTTGAATGATACCATGTTATATGATCTATGTGGCACACTTAAGAATGAAATTGAAATGATTATGAAGGGTGCACCCTGATAGCACTCTAATGCATTGGGTAATATTTATTATCACGATACATCATGTTGGAATACGGTTTTACCTGATTCCTTTGTGGTACTTTTGTACACCATTTTGGGATAGGGGTTTACTTGATTCCTTTTTGTTTATGATGAAATGTTTTAAGTTATTACCACATTTCCATGTTATGATTATCATGTTATATCACGCCTTTATATACATGTTCCTTCATAACTCATTGATATGACTTGTCTAACATGTATTATTATTCTCATGTTATGCCATCCTTATTCCCTTACTGGGCTTTATATCTCACCCTTTTCTTATGTATGTCCCCAGGTTATCCCATGAAGTGTTAAGTACAAAGGAATGTTGTGGTCATGTAAAATAATTTTTTAATAAAGATGTTTTATTTTATGTTTTAAGTTGTTAAGTAATGTTCTTAAGCCCCCCAAACACTAAAATTTTCAATTTTTTGGGTTTTATTATGTGAAAATCTATGTAATAAATCATGTTTAAATGTGTAATAAAGAGCACAATTGTTATAGTTGGTATCAAATGATAGGTTTTGTTATTTTTGGGATTAGGATTAGAAAACCCTAGTGAAGAACCTTAGTGATAAAACTAAGTGTAAGAAAACATCCCTAAATTTTGGTGAGTATAGATTAAGTGGTTTATCAAGAAAATATATCTCTGTCTGGATATGAATAAGTGGATGTGGCTCTAGCATAGATGTATCTAGGGGTAAAACCCGCAAACATCACTTTGAGCCAGACTTCAATGGGAATTAGTGCACGACAACGAGCCTTTCTACACACCTAGTTTAACACTCCTGGGGGATATTCTTTGGTAAATTCATAAGCTCAATACGAACCATTATTAAGGGAATAAAAAAATACCATAATAATATATATTAGTAAGTATATCATGGATAACCTAGACTGAAGCCTAAAAACTCATAAGTTAAGGAGATAAATGTAATTTATAATTTACTACTTTAATTTCATTAGATTCCCTTTATGTGTTTAACTATTTAAGATACTCATCCCCAAGTATATATTGGATAAATTAGAACCAAAATAAAAAATTCAAAGGTGGGGTTATCATCTATAGTTCTACATAATATTTTATATCCCAAAATTTTAGTAGAACAATCCAAACACAACCACAAATAATGGAAGTAGAGATGTCAATGAAGACAACAAATGGTGAAATTATTGAATCCCATGAATATAAATCCTCCCCCATTACCATTTGTGGATTTAACTTCCCAGTAAACCTTGTTATACTTCCCTTGGTGGAATTTGATGCAATTATAGGCATGGATTGGATTTCCCTATATAGAGCCAACATAAATTGCCACGAGAGGGAAATCACTCTCTATATGGTGAATTGACCCCCAATTCTATACAAGTGCAAGGAGGAGGATGAATCTTCCTCAACACCATCATCCCAAGAATGAATATTACTACCCTATGACCACACACATCTTGATCAGGTGATTGAGTCTAAGGAAGGATTCATCCTAAAAAACATGCCTATTGTGAGGGAATTCACTGATGCGTTTCCTAAGGAATTTCCTGGTCTTCCTCCTAGCAGAGATGTTGAATTATAGATTGATCTTATACTTGGGGCATTTATAATATCCAAGACTCTATATATAATAGCTATTGTGGGACTTGAGGAATTGAAGAAACAACTACAAGAGAATCTGGATAAAGGGTTTATACACCCAAGTGCTTCACCATGGGGTGCACCAGTCCTCTTCATCAAGAAGAAGGATGTGTTAATGCGCCTTTGCATTGATTATCATGATCTAAACAAAATCTCAATAAAGAATAAGTATCCTTTCCAAAAATTGATGACTTGTTCGATCAGCTACATGAAGCACAATACTTCTCCAAGGTAGATCTACAGTCATGATATTAACGAGTAAGGGTGAAGAAAGAGGATACCCCCAAGACTACTTTTCATACAAGGTATGAGCATTATGAGTTCATAGTGATTTCATTTGGACTCACTAATGATCCAATAATCTTCATGTACTTGATGAATAGATTCTTTAGAGATTACCTCGACAAATTTTTGGTTTTCATTATAAACGATATTATAATATACTCCAAAATCGAGGAGGAGTATGAGGAGCATCTAAGAATTGTGTTAAAGACCTTGCGAAAGGATACACTCTATGAAAAGTATAGCAAGTGTGAGTTATGGTTGAAGGAAGTCTCATTCCCAGGGCATATCATCACAATAAAAGGGATATCTATGGATCCTTCCAAGACAAAGGAAATTGAGGGATGGCCGAGGCCAACATCTATGACAGATATCGGTAGATTCCTTGGGTTAGTTAGATATTATCTTAGATTTGTGAGAAATTTCTCATGATTTTCAAACCCTCTTACCAAGCTAACTCGGCAGGGAGTCAAGTTTTCTGGGAATGATGAATGTGAATGAATCTTCATGGAGTTAAAAAAGAGGCTTATCATTGCCCCTGTGCTCACACTACCCACAAGTGGGGATCTTTTCATAATCTTCAGTGATGATTTAAATAATTTATTGAGATGTGTATTGATGAAAAATGATAAATTCATTACCTACGCCTCAAGACAGTTGAAAATTCACGAGAAAAACTATCCCACACATGATCTGGAGTTAGCAGCTGCGATCTTTGCGTTGAAAATTGTAACGACCCAATCTTTTTGAGTAGTATATTAACTTACTATTAATGATTTAATAAGATGTTAATGGTTAATGCAGAAAGAGGAGTCGATGGCTTCATCCAGTAGACTCGAACCTTATGAAGCCCACTTATCAGAGCTTGGGAAGGAGGTGACATCTTTGGGCTTCGCTTTGGACCAAGCCCAAGCCGAACTCCAGCGTGTCAAGCTTGAACGGAAATGCCTGCGGGAGAAGTTCAAGTTAGTAGAGATTACTACTAGGGCAATGTTATCTGAGCCTCCCTCGGATTCCCTCACCATAGCACACCTTACACTTAGGTCATATGCCGGTGTTATAAGGGGCTATGTGACGAGACCCTAGCTTACTTGTGTAATCCTTTGGGATGAATGAATTAAGATTTCTTCCTTTAGTGATGTTTGTGAAACTTCAAATGTCCGGATAATTTTAGGATGTATTTTATTGATGAATTTTGAAAAAAGGATACTTTAAAATATTTATGTAAACCCTAAATAATTATTGATGTGTAATGATTTTCAAAAAATGGTCTTCTACAAAAGTGTTCAGTAAGGAATTTAGAGTCTAATAAGATCAACTTAATTTTTGATGAATAGTAAATTATGAATAGTGATTTTACACTTAGGATTAGTAATGTGACCAAATGGATTAGTAATTTCACTCAAAGAAAGTTTTAATATAATTTAGACACCTAGATTAAGTAATGTGATTCAATAAAATGGGTAAATAAAGGTTTCATAAATTATTAGTCAAGTATTAATTTTTTCAGGTGAATAGTGTTTTTTAATTAAAAATTTAATTAAAAATTATTAGAAAATTATTTTTATAAAAAGGACTTTATTTTTGAACTCAGAGCATCGATATTATGTTATGGTAATTTTTGGGGATTTTTCTGAAAAAAACGAATTTTCGATGAATAGTGTTTTTATTTAAAAATTAAATTAAAATTATTTAGAAAATTATTTTTATAAAATGGAGTTCATAAATGTATTTAGAGCATCGATATTTGGTTTAGGTGAAATTTTGGGATTTTTCTGAGTAAGATGAATTTTTCAGTGAATAGTAAAAATGCAGTTTTAGGGTTTCAGTATGTTTAATGACATCATAACTGTGTCATGATGATGTCATGAGATATTTTAAGGGTTGTCCGGCCAAGGGTGATGAATTATTGTTTTGGGGGCCCCATGTGGCCTAACTCCATGGTAAATTCCAAGGGAGAGCACATGGTTTTGAGAAAAGCACTTGTGAGGTGTCCCTTGGCCATTAATGCCTTGTCCCCTCACTTTCCCTATAAATACCCACCCTTTCCCCCTTTAGTTTTCACTCCCAACTCTCCCCCAACACAGTTATGGTCTCCTTACCTCCCAAGGAGTCCTCCCAAGTTTCCCCCAAGCCCTCAAGGTCCAAACCTTTGAGTTTTAAGAGTTACGTTTTAAGGTAAGGGATCCGACCTCTCTCTTTCTTTTCATATAATCTCTTTTCTGTCATTCCTTTTATGCTCCATGTTCTTATGTGAGAGGATGTTATTTTATATTACTCTTACTTCCCTTTTCATGTTTATATGATGAGAGATCCCCTCTTACTCTCATCATTTCATTTTATGAAATTTTAAGTGACGCCGTTAGACTGCCGAATTTTTAAGTGATTCTTTCACCCTTCTCATTTTCAAGTTCGATTTTCATGTCAAATCTTTCAAGTTCATTTTTATTATGTTGGGGTATGATATCTATATCTATCATACTGATCTCTTATGATCATATGATGAGAGACCCTATTTGATCTTGTCAAATCATTTTTTTTATTGAAGTTAAGTGACGCCGTTAGGCTGCCGAATTTTCATAAGAGAAATCTTATTTTTGTCTCACTTCCATGTTTTTCATTTCATATGGTATATCTTTCAAATTTCATTACCATGTTCTTAAATACCTTATATTCTGTCCCCCTACTGTTTTATGGATCATTTATTAGTGGGTGACCCATGTCCCCTCTCTTTTCAATGTTTTCTAAAACCCCGAAGCATAGCCGTTATGCTGCAGAATTTTCGTCTCAAAATGCCTCTCTCTTTTCTCAAAATTATTTTAAGTTATAAAGTGAATACTAAAAGCTCTTATTTCTATATGGGTATTCACATATATATCAAAATGTTCTATTTTAAATTCTGGGATTTACATACATGAAACCCGCTTTCCCTTTCCGTGGGTTTAAAGTGACGTAAAGATCATGTCTTTAAAGCAGTTTTTAAAACATTATGATTATGAAATGAAACCCATTTATTTTATTCTATATGGGTTATTTATGAAATTTTTGATGATGATATATGTGGATCACATGATAATAAAGGAAAATTTAAGGGTGCGCCCTGATAGCGCTCCAATGCATTGGGTAATGATGTAACCACTAGAGATTACAATTTTCACGATACCTTGGTGAATAACCTTGGTAATTTTCAATTGACACCTTGGGGATGAACCTTGGTGATATGTTAATGATTGTCTATGTTATATGATGTAGCCACATCTTCAAGTTATGAAAAATGTTATTTTTATTATGAAATGCCTCATGATTTCTTTCTCATGCCTTAAAGTTCTTTTCATGTCCTTATTGAAGTATCTCAGGTTCACATGTAAAATGTTCCTCTTGTTTCCCTTACTGGGCCTTATGATCACCCTTTCTTTTGATGTATGTCCCCAGGTTATGAGATGTAGTAATGAACCTAGGATGAACTTAAGGAGAAGCCTTTCAAGTGTTTAAGAAGAATGCTTTATGTTGTTTTCATGTATTATGTTCCTGGTTTCCAAGACACTAAACCTTAAAGATCCTCAGTTTTGTAATGTAATGAAAGTTTATGTTATAAAAAGGTGGGATGCTATAGTTGGTATAAAAGGATGGTTTAGTTATTTGTGTAAATTAGGATATAAAAACTTTAGGAAGAACCCTATAGAAAAGTTTAAATATAGGAAAACTTCCTGGTATTTTGGTAAGTATTGAGTAAGTGGTTTATCAAACAAATACATCCCTGTCTGGATACGAGCAGGTAGAGGCGGCTCTGGAACAGATGTACATAGTGGTAAAACCCGAAAACACCGCTTTGAGCTAGACTCGAACGGGAACTGGTGCACGATAACGGGCCTTGCTGCACTCTTGGTTACGACACTCCCGGGGGATATGTTTGGTTAATCACAAGCTTTTTATGAATCATTATGAATGAATTATAGAGAAGTGTAATTGTCTAAGCATGAAGTCTTAGTTAAAAGATTCATAAATGAAATAAGTTTCTCACTAAGGTTTTATTCTTTTAGAAAATGGCGGGAAATAGGAGGAACCGTGCCGATGGTGACCGCAATGCACCATGTGCTGACGGCCCTCCGATGGAAGCCGGAATAGAAACATTCATGCGAATGATAAACCAACTGACTCAAGTTATGAGTAATAACTTGAATCAAGCTGAGAGGCCGATCTCACCATGAAGGGAACAACTTTCTGTTGAGTCCTTTATGCGTCAACTACCACCAACATTCAGTGGATCTACTGACCCATTGGTTGCGGAACAATGGATAAGATCCATTGAAAAGATCTTTTCTGTACTTCTTTGTTCGAAACAAGAAAAAGTCACCCTTGCTGTTTACCGCCAAGAGGGAGAAGCTGATCAGTGGTGGCCACTGATCAAAAACACGAAGCCACGAGGAGAGATGGAAGCTATGGAGTGGGAAGAGTTCCGGGGAATATTCTTTAATAAGTATTTCCCACGTTCGATGAGAACGATAATGGAGAAAGAATTTCTCGAGCTGAAGCAGAAGGAGAATGAATCAGTTGGAACCTATGAGATGAACTTCACAAGGCTTTCCCGTTATACCTCAAGCTTTGTCATGGACCCTAATGGGAAGGTTGATAGATTCTTTGGCAGACTACGACCTCATCTGCGGAAGAATCTAGCCAACAGGGACTACGATAGCTATGAAGAAATAGTTCAAAGTGCTATGAAAGTTGAACTAGAGTTTGGGGAGACACAGTGGTCTCACAAATCTAATGAGAAGAAGAGAACTCTAGAACCAAGACTGGGAAGAAGTTTTGATCAGGAAAGAAGTGGAAAGCATATGCAACATGCCACATGCAATAAATTTGGGAAGAAGCATTCGGGGAACTGCTTGATCGGAAGTGGTAAGTGCTATAGGTGTGGAAAACAAGGCCATATTTCTCAGAATTGTCATAGTGATGTGAAGCCTCAACTTCCCAACACTAACGACAGAGGAAAGATGGTTCTGGCCCTACCCAAAGTCACATGCTTCAAGTGTGGACAACTTGGGCACTTTGCTAATCAATGTCCAAATCTGAGGGCGATGGAGGGGAATCACCATCAACCTCAGCAGAGGCCAAGGGAGCAAGGTCGTGCTTTCTCTATCACAACAATTGAAGTTGAAGTTCCGAACGATGTGGTAGCAGGTAATCTTGTCGTCCTCTCAAAACTAAACAGTACTTTATTTGATTCTGGTTCTACACATTCCTTTATTTCCTCCAAGTTTGCAAGGAATATAGAATCAATCCCCGAACTGCTAGAGGTAGAGTTGTCAGTCAAGACTCCAAGTGGGATTATCCTTGCATCAACAGTATTTAGAGACTCTAGTGTTTACTTTGGTGAGCACAATCTTATCGCAAATCCAGTAGTCATTCCCATGATGGAATTCTACATTATACTAGGGATGGACTGGCTCTCAAAGTATAATGCTAAGATCAAATGCAGAAGTAAGGAAATATTAGTAGTCTTGAATGAACAACCTACAGTTATCTTCCAAGGATAGATATCCCGAACTGATCCCTATCTAAAAGCACCTCCTATAGCTTTCTTTATGGAGTTAATCTGTGATGATGAAGAAGGAAAATGGAGCATACAAATAAAAGATATTCCGATTGTTCAGGAATACATGGATGTATTTCCTGAGGAGTTACCTGGACCTCCCCCAGAAAGAGAGGTAGAGTTCTCCATTGAACTCGTACCTGGGTCTCAACCGATATCAAAGACTCCGTATAGAATGGAAAATGTGGAGCTAGAAGAGTTAAAGAAACAACTCCAAGACTTGTTGGAGAAGGGGTTTATCCAACCAAGTGTGTCTCCTTGGGGAGCACCAGTTCTCTTTGTGAAGAAGAAGGATGGATTAATGCGGCTATGCATTGATTATAAAGAACTGAATGGGATCACAGTGAAGAACAGATATCCTCTTCCAAGAATTGATGATTTATTTGACCAACTTCGTGGGGCTCAATTCTTCTCCAAGATTGACCTTCGATCTGGTTATCATCAACTGAGGGTGAAGAAGGAAGATATTCCAAAGACTGCCTTCCGATCAAGATATGGTCATTACGAGTTTACTGTTATGCCCTTCGGCTTGACTAATACTCCTTCTATTTTCATGGATTTGATGAATAGAGTCTTTAAGGACTACCTTGATAACTTTGTGGTAGTTTTTATTGATGATATTTTGATACATTCAAAAAGTAGTGAGGAGCATGAAGATCATATGAGGGTTATTTTGAAAACTCTACGGAAGGAGAGGCTCTTTGGAAAGTTCAGCAAGTGTGAGTTTTGGTTACAACAAGTGGCTTTCTTGGGGAACATCGTAACCAATGAAGGAATCTCGGTTGACCCTGCAAAGACAATGGTTGTGGAGGAGTGGCCTCAACCCACAACAGTTACTGAGATTCGTAGTTTCCTTGGTTTAACGGGATATTATAGGAGGTTTGTGAAAAACTTTACACGGCTTTCTAATCCACTAACCAAGTTGACTCGAAAAGGGGTTAAGTTCATCTGGACAAAGGAATGCGAGGAAAGTTTCCAAGAGCTGAAGAAGAGATTGGTTACTGCACCCGTGTTAACACTACCCTCTATCGAAGAAGGATTCGTTATTTTTAGCGATGCATCTCTGAAAGGGCTTGGGTGCGTCCTCATGCAAAATGAAAAGGTAATTGCTTATGCATCTCGATAGTTGAATATTCATGAGCAGAATTATCCTACGCATGATCTAGAGTTAGCGACAATTGTTTTTTCTCTAAAGATATGGAGGTACTATCTTTATGGGGAGAAATGTGATATATACACCGACCACCAAAGTTTAAAGTATATTTTCACGCAGAAAGAATTGAACATGAGAAAAAGGAGATGGTTGGAGCTTATTAAAGACTATGATTGTTCAATTCATTATCACCCTAGAAGAGCAAATAAAGTCGCGGATGCGTTAAGCAGGAAAGATCCTGTTGTTCTGGAAATAATGAGGATCCTAGGAGATCCCTTGATTAAAGACCTAGTAAAACTGGACATGGGAATTATAAGGAAAGGGACATCATCAACCCTATCCCAAATGATTTCTCAACCTTCATTACTAGAGAAGATCAAGAAGGCTCAAAAAGAAGATCCTTTGCTGCAGGAGAAGTTTGAGGCTGTAAAGGATGGGAAGTTCCCTGATTTCAATATTGATCAAGAAGGTGTATTGAAATTTCGTACAAGACTATGTGTTCCATCTATTCTGGAGATAAAGAAAGAACTGATGGATGAAGCTCATAGTTCTACTTTCTCTATACATCCGGGAAGCACTAAGATGTATAGAGACCTTCGTGATCATTATTGGTGGGATAACATGAAGAGGGAGATTGCTAATTACACTACAAGGTTCCTGGTGTGTCAGCAAGTAAAGGCAGAACGACAACTTCCTAAGGGGGTATTACAACCGCTACCCATACCAGTATGTAAGTGGGATAATATCACTATGGACTTTGTAACTGGTCTCCCGAAAACATCCAAAGGAAACAATGCGATATGGGTTATTGTGGACCGTCTCACCAAGACCACCCATTTTATCTCTATTCGGGAAGATTTATCTCTGGATCAATTTGCCAAGATATATGTGAAGGAAGTGGTAAGGCTGCATGGGGTACCACTATCCATCGTGTCTGATCGTGATCCAAGATTCACATCAAAATTCTGGAGAAGTCTTCAACATGCTCTGAGTACTGAATTGAATTTTAGTACGGCCTATCATCCTCAAAATGATGGCCAATCTGAAAGGAATATTCAGACACTCGAAGACATGCTGAGATTATGCTCAGTGGAATTTAAAGGTGGATGGGATCAACACCTCCCATTAGTTGAGTTCTCCTATAACAACAGCTTCCATTCGAGTATTCAGATGGCACCCTATGAAGCTCTGTATGGAAAGCGATGTAGAACTCCTACTTATTGGGATGAAACTGGTGAGAGAAAGCTTCTTGGTCCTGATCTTGTGCAAGAGATGACAGAACAGGTTCATGCCATCCAACAACACATAAAGGCTGCTCAGAGTCGGTAGAAGAGCTATGTTGACAATCGTCGAAGGGACTTGGAGTTTGGTGTTGGAGACAAAGTCTTCCTTCGAATTTCTCCATGGAAGAGAGTCATGCGGTTTGGGAAGAAAGGGAAGCTCATCCCTAGGTACATTGGCCCCTATGAAATCCTTGATCGCATAGGACCAGTGGCCTATCGTCTATCACTTCCACCGAACCTAGCTCAAGTTCACGATGTCTTCCATGTATCTCTCTTGAGGAAGTACATACCCGACCCTTCGAATGTACTGAACCCAAAGGTGGTACAACTGGAACATGACCTCTCTTATGAGGAGCAGCCAGTGGAGATCTTAGACCGTAGAGACAAGGTTCTACGAAACAAGACTACCCACCTTGTGAAAGTGTTTTGGAGGAATCATAAATATGAAGAAGAGACTTGGGAGCCTGAGGAAACAATGAAGCAAAAGTAACCTCACCTTTTCGACTAGGCATCAAGTATAAATTTCGGGGACAAAATTCCTTAAGGGGGGAAGAATGTAACGACCCAATATTTTTGAGTAGTATATTTACTTACTCTTAATGATTTAATAAGATGTTAATGGTTAATGCAGAAAGAGGAGTCGATGGCTTCATCCAGTAGACTCGAACCTTATGAAGCCCACTTATCAGAGCTTGGGAAGGAGGTGACATCTTTGGGCTTTTCTTTGGACCAAGCCCAAGCCGAACTCCAGCGTGTCAAGCTTGAACGGAAACTCCTACGGGAGAAGTTCAAGTTAGTAGAGATTACTACTAGGGCAATGTTATCTGAGCCTCCCTCGGATTCCCTCACCATAGCACACCTTACACTTAGGTCATATGCTAGTGTTATAAGGGGCTATGTGACGAGACCCTAACTTCCTTGTGTAATCCTTTGGGATGAATGAATTAAGATTTCTTCCTTTAGTGATGTTTGTGAAACTTCAAATGTCCGAATAATTTTAGGATGTATTTTATTGATGAATTTTGAAAAAAGGATATTTTAAAATATTTATGTAAACCCTAAATAATTAATGATGTGTAATGATTTTCAAAAAATAGTCCTCTACAAAAGTGTTCAGTAAGGAATTTGGAGTCTAATAAGATCAACTTAATTTTTGAGGAATAGTAAATTATGAATAGTGATTTTACACTTAGGATTAGTAATGTGACCAAATGGATTAGTAATTTCACTCAAATAAAGTTTTAATATAATTTAGACACCTAGATTAAGTAATGTGATTCAATAAAATGGGTAAATAAAGGTTTCATAAATTATTAGTCAAGTATTAATTTTTTCAGGTGAATAGTGTTTTTTAATTAAAAATTTAATTAAAAATGATTATAAAATTATTTTTATAAAAAGGACTTTATTTTTGAACTCAGAGCATCGATATTATGTTATGGTAATTTTTGGGGATTTTTCTGAAAAAAACGAATTTTCGATGAATAGTGTTTTTATTTAAAAATTAAATTAAAATTATTTAGAAAATTATTTTTATAAAATGGAGTTCATAAATGTATTTAGAGCATCGATATTTGGTTTAGGTGAAATTTTGGGATTTTTCTGAGTAAGATGAATTTTTCAGTGAATAGTAAAAATGCAGTTTTAGGGTTTCAGTATGTTTAATGACATCATAACTGTGTCATGATGATTTCATGAGATATTTTAAGGGTTGTCCGGCCAAGGGTGATGAATTATTGTTTTGGGGGCCCCATGTGGCCTAAATCCATGGTAAATTCCAAGGGAGAGCACATGGTTTTGAGAAAAGCACTTGTGAGGTGTCCCTTGGCCATTAATGCCTTGTCCCCTCACTTTCCCTATAAATAAACACCCTTTCCTCCTTTAGTTTTCACTCCCAACTCTCCCCCAACAAAGTTCTGGTCTCCTTACCTCCCAAGGAGTCCTCCCAAGTTGCCCCCAAGCCCTCAAGGTCCAAACCTTTGGGTTTTAAGAGTTACGTTTTAAGGTAAGGGATCCGACCTCTCTCTTTCTTTTCATGTAATCTCTTTTATGTCATTCCTTTTATGCTCCATGTTATTATGTGAGAGGATGTTATTTTATATTACTCTTACTGCCCTTTTAATGTTTATATGATGAGAGATCCCCTCTTACTCTCATCATTTCATTTTATGAAAGTTTAAGTGACGCCGTTAGGCTGCCGAATTTTTAAGTGATTCTTTCACCCTTCTCATTTTTCAAGTTCGATTTTCATGTCAAATCTTTCAAGTTCATTTTTATTATGTTGGGGTATGATCTCTATATCTATCATACTGATCTCTTATGATCATATGATGAGAGACCCCATTTGATCTTGTCAAATAATTTTTTTTATTGAAGTTAAGTGACGCCGTTAGACTGCCGAATTTTCATAAGAGAAATCTTATTTTTGTCTCACTTCCATGTTTTTAATTTCATATGGTATATCTTTCAAATTTCATTACCATGTTCTTAAATCCCTTATATTCTGTCCCCCTACTGTTTTATGGATCATTTATGGGTGGGTGACCCATGTCCCCTCTCTTTTCAATGTTTTCTAAAACCCCGAAGCATAGCCGTTATGCTGCAGAATTTTCGTCTCAAAATGCCACTCTCTTTTCTCAAAATTATTTTAAGTTATAAAGTGAATAATAAAATCTCTTATTTATATAGGGGTATTCACATATATATCAAAATGTTCTATTTTAAATTCTGGGATTTACATACATGAAACCCGCTTTCCCTTTCCGTGGGTTTAAAGTGATGTAAAGATCACGTCTTTAAAGCAGTTTTTAAAATGTTATGATTATGAAATGAAACCCATTTATTTTATGCTATATGGGTTATTTATGAAATGTTTGATGATGATATATGTGGCTCACATGATAATAAAGGAAAATTTAAGGGTGTTCCCTGATAGCGCTCCAATGCATTGGGTAATGATGTAACCACTAGAGATTACAATTTTCACGATACCTTGGTGAATAACCTTGGTAATTTTCAAATGACACCTTGGGGATGTACCTTGGTGATATGTTCATGATTTTATATGTTAAATTATGTATCCACATCTTCAAGTTATGAAAAATGTTATTTTTATTATGAAATGCCTCATGATTTCTTTCTCATGCCTTAAAGTTCTTTTCATGTCCTTATTGAAGTATCTCAGGTTCACATGTAAAATGTTCCTCTCGTTTCCCTTACTGGGCCTTCTGCTCACCCTTTCTTTTGATGTATTTCCCCAGGTTATGAGATGTAGTAATGAACCTAGGATGAACTTAAGGAGAAGCCTTTCAAGTGTTTAAGAAGAATGCTTTATGTTGTTTTCATGTATTATGTTCCTGGTTTCCAAGACACTAAACCTTAAAGATCCTCAGTTTTGTGTAATGTAATGAAAGTTTATGTTATAAAAAGGTGGGATGATATAGTTGGTATAAAAGGATGGTTTAGTTATTTGTGGATATTAGGATATAAAAACTTTAGGAATAACCCTATAGAAAAGTTTAAATATAGGAAAACTTCCTGGTATTTTGGTAAGTATTGAGTAAGTGGTTTATCAAACAAATACATCCCTGTATGGATACGAGCAGGTAGAGGCGGATCTGGCACAGATGTACATAGGGGTAAAACCCGAAAACACCGATTTGAGCTAGACTTGAATGGGAACTGGTGCACGATAACGGGCCTTGCTACTCTCTTGGTTACGACACTCTCGGGGGATATGTTTGGTTAATCACAAGCTTTTTATGAATCATTATGAAGGAATTATAGAGAAGTGTAATTGTCTAAGCATGAAGTATTAGTTAAAAGATTCATAAATGAAATAAGTTTCTCAATAAGGTTTTATTCTTTTAGAAAATGGTGGGTAATGGGAGGAACTGTGCCGATGGTGACCGCAATGCACCATGTGCTGACGACCCTCCGATGGAAGCCGGAATGGAAACATTCATGCGAATGATAAACCAACTGACTCAAGTTATGAGTAATAACTTGAATCAAGCTGAGAGGCCGATCTCACCACGAAGGGAACAACTTTCTGTTGAGTCCTTTATGTGTCAACGACCACCAACATTCAGTGGATCTACTGAACCATTGGTTGAGGAACAATGGATAAGCTCCATTGAAAAGATCTTTTCCGTACTTCTTTGTTCGGAACAAGAAAAAGTCACCCTTGCTGTTTACCGCCAAGAGGGAGAAGCTGATCAGTGGTGGTCACTGATCAAAAACACGAAGCCACGAGGAGAGATGAAAGCTATGGAGTGGGAAGAGTTCCAGGGAATATTCTTTAATAAGTATTTCCCTCATTCGATGAGAACGATAATGGAGAAAGAATTTCTCGAGCTGAAGCAGAAGGAGAATGAATCAGTTGGAACCTACGAGATGAACTTCACAAGGCTTTCCCGTTATACCTCAAGCTTTGTCATGGACCCTAATGGGAAGGTTGATAGATTCTTTGGCAGACTATGACCTCATCTGCGGAAGAATCTAGCCAACAGGGACTACGATAGCTATGAAGAAATAGTTCAAAGTGCTATGAAAGTTGAACTAGAGTTTGGGGAGACACAGTGGTCTCACAAATCTAATGAGAAGAAGAGAACTCTAGAACCAAGCCTGGGAAGAAGTTTTGATCAGGAAAGAGGTGGAAAGCATATGCAACATGCCACATGCAATAAATGTGGGAGGAAACATTCGGGGAACTGCTTGATCGGAAGTGGTAAGTGCTATAGGTGTGGAAAACAAGGCCATATTTCTCAGAATTGTCATAGTGATGTGAAGCCTCAACTTCCTAACACTAACGACAGAGGAAAGATGGTTCTGGCCCTACCCGAAGTCACATGCTTCAAGTGTGTACAGCTTGGGCACTTTGCTAATCAATGTCCAAATCCGAGGGCGGTGGAGGGGAATCACCATCAACCTCAGCAGAGGCCAAGGGAGAAATTTCGTGCTTTCGCTATCACAATAACTGAAGTTGAAGTTCCGAACGATGTGGTAGTAGGTACTCTTGTCGTCCTCTCAAAACTATAAAGTACTTTATTTGATTCTGGTTCTACACATTCCTTTATTTCCTCCAAGTTTGCAAGGAATATAGAATCAATCCCCGAACTGCTAGAGGTAGAGTTATCAGTCAAGACTCCAAGTGGGATTATCCTTGCATCAACAGTATTTAGAGACTCTAGTGTTTACTTTGGTGAGCACAATCTTATCTCAAATCTAGTAGTCATTCCCATGATGGAATTCGACATTATACTAGGGATGGACTGGCTCTCAAAGTATAATGCTAAGATCAAATGCAGAAGTAAGGAAATATCAGTAGTCTTGAATGAAAAACCTACAGTTATCTTCCAAGGAGAGATATCCCGAACTGATCCCTATCTAAAAGCACCTCCTATAGCTTTCTTTATGGAGTTAATCGGTGATGATGAAGAAGGAAAAGGGACCATACAAATAAAAAATGTTCCGATTGTTCAGGAATACATGGGTGTATTTCCTGAGGAGTTACCTGGACCTCCCCCAGAAAGAGAGGTAGAGTTCTCCATTGAACTCGTACCTGGGTCTCAACCGATATCAAAGACTCCGTATAGAATGGAAAATGTGGAGCTAGAAGAGTTAAAGAAACAACTCCAAGACTTGTTGGAGAAGGGGTTTATCCAACCAAGTGTGTCTCCTTAGGGAGCACTAGTTCTCTTTGTGAAGAAGAAGGATGGATCAATGCGGCTATGCATTGATTATAGAGAACTGAATGGGATCACAGTGAAGAACAAATATCCTCTTCCAAGAATTGATGATTTATTTGACCAACTTCGTGGGGCTCAATTCTTCTCCAAGATTGAACTTCGATCTGGTTATCATCAACTGAGGGTGAAGAAGGAAGATATTCCAAAGACTTCCTTCTGATCAAGATATGGGCATTAGGAGTTTACTGTTATGCCCTTCGGCTTGACTAATGCTCCTGCTATTTTCATGGATTTGATGAATAGAGTCTTTAAGGACTACCTTGATAACTTTGTGGTAGTTTTTATTGATGATATTTTGATATATTCAAAAAGTAGTGAGGATCATGAAGATCATATGTGGGTTATTTTGAAAACTCTACGGAAGGAGAGGCTCTTTGGTAAGTTCAGCAAGTGTGAGTTTTGGTTACAACAAGTGGCTTTCTTGGGGCACATCGTAACCAATAAAGGAATCTCGGTTGACCCTACAAAGACAATGGTTGTGGAGGAGTGGCCTCAACCCACAATAGTAACTGAGATTCGTAGTTTCCTTGGTTTAGCGGGATATTATAGGAGGTTTGTGAAAAACTTTTCACGACTTTCTAATCCACTAACCAAGTTGACTCGAAAAGGGGTTAAGTTCATCTGGACAAAGGAATGCGAGGAAAGTTTCCAAGAGCTGAAGAAGAGATTGGTTACTACACCCGTGTTAACACTACCCTCTATCGGATAAGGATTCATTATTTTTAGCGATGCATCTCTAAAAGGGATTGGGTGCGTCCTCATGCAAAATGACAAGGTAATTGCTTATGCATCTCGACAGTTGAAGATTCATGAGCAGAATTATCCTACGCATGATCTAGAGTTAGCGACAGTTGTTTTTGCTCTAAAGATATGGAGGTACTATCTTTATGGGGAGAAATGTGATATATACACTGACCACTAAAGTTTAAAGTATATTTTCACGCAGAAAGAATTGAACATGAGACAAAGGAGATGGTTGAAGCTTATTAAAGACTATGATTGTTCAATTCATTATCACCCTGGAAGAGAAAATAAAGTCGCGGATGCGTTAAGCAGGAAAGATCCTGTTGTTCTGGCAATAATGAGGATCCTAGGAGATCCCTTGATTAAAGATCTAGTAAAATCGGACATGGGAATTATAAGGAAAGGGACATCATCAACCCTATCCCAAATGATTTCTCAACCTTCATTACTAGAGAAGATCAAGAAGGCTCAAAAAGAAGATCCTTTGCTGCAGGAGAAGTTTGAGGCTGTAAAGGATGGGAAGTTCCCTGATTTCAATATTGATCAAGAAGGTGTATTGAAATTTCGTACAAGACTACGTGTTCCATCTATTTCGGAGATAAAGAAAGAACTGATGGATGAAGCTCATAGTTCTACTTTCTCTATACATTCGGGAAGCACTAAGATGTATAGAGACCTTCGTGATCATTATTGGTGGGATAACATGAAGAGGGAGATTGCTGATTACACTACAAGGTGCCTGGTGTGTCAGCAAGTAAAGGCAGAACGACAACTTCCTAAGGGGGTATTACAACCGCTACCCATACCAGTATGGAAGTGGGATAATATCACTATGGACTTTGTAACTGGTCTCCCAAAAACATCCAAAGGAAACAATGCGATATGGGTTATTGTGGAACGTCTCACCAAGACCGCCCATTTTATCTCTATTCGGGAAGATTTATCTCTGGATCAACTTGCCAAGATATACGTGAAGGAAGTGGTAAGGCTGCATGGGGTACCACTATCCATCGTGTCTGATCGTGATCCAAGATTCACATCAAAATTCTGGAGAAGTCTTCAACATGCTCTGAGTACTGAATTGAATTTTAGTACGGCCTATCATCCTCAAACTGATGGCCAATCTGAAAGGAATATTCAGACACTCGAAGACATGCTGAGATTATGCTCAATGGAATTTAAAGGTGGATGGGATCAACACCTCCCATTAGTTGATTTCTCCTATAACAACAACTTCCATTCGAGTATTCAGATGGCACCCTATGAATCTCTGTATGGAAAGCGTTGTAGAACTCCTACTTATTGGGATGAAACTGGTGAGAGAAAGCTTCTTGGGCCTGATCTTGTGTAAGAGATGACAGAACAGGTTCATGCCATCCAACAACACATAAAGGCTGCTCAGAGTCGGTAAAAGAGCTATGCTGACAATCGTCGAAGGGACTTGGAGTTTGGTGTTGGCGACAAAGTCTTCCTTCGAATTTCTCCATGGAAGAGAGTCATGCGGTTTGGGAAGAAAGGGAAGCTCAGCCCTAGGTACATTGGCCCCTATGAAATCCTTGATCGCATAGGACCAGTGGCCTATCGTCTATCACTTCCACCGAACCTAGCTCAAGTTCACGATGTCTTCCATGTATCTCTCTTGAGGAAGTACATACCCGACCCTTCGCATGTACTAAACCCAGAGGTAGTACAACTGGAACATGACCTCTCTTATGAGAAGCAGCCAGTGGAGATCTTAGACCGTAGAGACAAGGTTCTACGAAACAAGACTACCCACCTTGTGAAAGTGTTGTGGAGGAATCATAAATATGAAGAAGCGACTTGGGACCCTGAGGAAACAATGAAGCAAAAGTACCCTCACCTTTTCGACTAGGCCTCAAGTATAAATTTCGGGGACAAAATTTCTTAAGGGGGGAAGAATGTAACGAACCAATCTTTTTGAGTAGTATATTAACTTACTCTTAATGATTTAATAATATGTTAATGGTTAATGCAGAAAGTGGAGTCGATGGCTTCATCCAGTAGACTCGAATATTATGAAGCCCACTTATCAGAGCTTGGGAAGTAGGTGGCATCTTTGGGCTTTGCTTTGGACCAAGCCCAAACCGAACTCCAGCGTGTCAAGCTTGAACGGAAACGCCTGCAGGAGAAGTTCAAGTTAGCAGAGATTACTACTAGGGCAATGTTATCTGAGCCTCCCTCAGATTCCCTCACCATAGCACACCTTACACTTAGGTCATATGCCGGTGTTATAAGGGGCTATGTGACGAGACCCTAGCTTCCTTATGTAATCCTTTGGGATGAATGAATTAAGATTTCTTCCTTCAGTGATGTTTGTGAAACTTCAAATGCCCGGATAATTTTAGGATGTATTTTATTGATGAATTTTGAAAAAAGGATATTTTAAAATATTTATGTAAACCCTAAATAATTAATGATGTGTAATGATTTTCAAAAAATGGTCTTCTACAAAAGTGTTCAGTAAGGAATTTGGAGTCTAATAAGATCAACTTAATTTTTGATGAATAGTAAATTATGAATAGTGATTTTACACTTAGGATTAGTAATGTGACCAAATGGATTAGTAATTTCACTCAAAGAAAGTTTTAATATAATTTAGACACCTAGATTAAGTAATGTGATTAAATAAAATGGGTAAATAAAGGTTTCATAAATTATTAGTCAAGTATTAGTTTTTTCAGGTGAATAGTGTTTTTTAATTAAAAATTTAATTAAAAATGATTATAAAATTATTTTTATAAAAAGGACTTTATTTTTGAACTCAGAGCATCGATATTATGTTATGGTAATTTTTGGGGATTTTTCTGAAAAAAACGAATTTTCGATGAATAGTGTTTTTATTTAAAAATTAAATTAAAATTATTTAGAAAATTGTTTTTATAAAATGGAGTTCATAAATGTATTTAGAGCATCGATATTTGGTTAAGGTGAAATTTTGGGATTTTTCTGAGTAAGATGAATTTTTCAGTGAATAGTAAAAATGCAGTTTTAGGGTTTCGGTATGTTTAATGACATCATAACTGTTTCATGATGATGTCATGAGATATTTTAAGGGTTGGCCGGACAAGGGTGATGAATTATTGTTTTGGGGGCCCCATGTGGCCTAACTCCATGGTAAATGCCAAGGGAGAGCACATGGTTTTGAGAAAAGCACTTGTGAGGTGTCCCTTGGCCATTAATGCCTTGTCCCCTCACTTTACTTATAAATACCCACCCTTTCCTCCTTTAGTTTTCACTCCCAACTCTCCCCCAACGAAGTTTTGGTCTCCTTACCTCCCAAGGAGTCCTCCCAAGGTGCCCCCAATCCCTCAAGGTCCAATACTTTGAGTTTTAAGAGTTACGTTTTAAGGTAAGGGATCCGACCTCTCTCTTTCTTTTCATGTAATCTCTTTTATGTCATTCCTTTTATGCTCCATGTTATCATGTGAGAGGATGTTATTTTATATTACTATTACTGCCCTTTTCATTTTTATATGATGAGAGATCCCCTCTTACTCTCATCATTTCGTTTTATGAAATTTTAAGTGACGCCGTTAGGCTGCCGAATTTTTAAGTGATTCTTTCACCCTTCTCATTTTTCAAGTTCGATTTTCATGTCAATCTTTCAAGTTCATTTTTATTATGTTGGGGTATGATCTCTATATCTATCATACTGATCTCTTATGATCATATGATGAGAGACCCTATTTGATCTTGTCAAATCATTTTTTTTATTGAAGTTAAGTGACGCCGTTAGGCTGCCGAATTTTCATAAGAGAAATCTTATTTTTGTCTCACTTCCATGTTTTTCATTTCATATGGTATATCTTTAAAATTTCATTACCATGTTCTTAAATCCCTTATATTCTGTCCCCTTACTTTTTTATGGATCATTTATGAGTGGGTGACCCATGTCCCCTCTCTTTTCAATGTTTTCTAAAACCCCGAAGCATAGCCATTATGCTGCAGAGTTTTCGTCTCAAAATGACTCTCTCTTTTCTCAAAATTATTTTAAGTTATAAAGTGAATAATCAAAGCTCTTATTTATATATGGGTATTCACATATATATCAAAATGTTCTATTTTAAATTCTGGGATTTACATACATGAAACCCACTTTCCCTTTCCGTGGGTTTAAAGTGATTTAAAGATCATGTCTTTAAAGCAGTTTTTAAAATGTTATGATTATGAAATGAAACCCATTTATTTTATGATATATGGGTTATTTATGAAATGTTTGATGATGATATATGTGGCTCACATTATAATAAAGGCAAATTTAAGGGTGCGCCCTGATAGTGCTCCAATTCATTGGGTAATGATGTAACCACTAGAGATTACAATTTTCACGATACCTTGGTGAATAACCTTGGTAATTTTCAAATGACACCTTGGGGATGGACCTTGGTGATATGTTCATGATTGTCTATGTTAAATGATGTAGCCACATCTTCAAGTTATGAAAAATATTATTTTTATTATGAAATTCCTCATGATTTCTTTCTCATGCCTTAAAGTTCTTTTCATGTCCTTATTGAAGTATCTCAAGTTCACATGTAAAATGTTCCTCTTGTTTCCCTTACTGGGCCTTCTGCTCTCCCTTTCTTTTGATGTATGTCCCCAGGTTATGAGATGTAGTAATGAACCTAGGATGAACTTAAGTAGAATCCTTTCAAGTGTTTAAGAAGAATGATTTATGTTGTTTTCATGTATTATGTTCCTGGTTTCCAAGACACTAAACCTTAAAGATCCTCAATTTTGTGTAATGTAATGAAAGTTTATGTTATAAAAAGGTGGGATGCTATAAAAATCTAGAGGCATTATCTCTTTGGGGAGAAGTGTGAAATTTATATGGATTACAAAAGTATCAAATATATATTTACATAGAAAGAGATGAATATGCACCAAAAAATATGGTTAAATCTCATAAAAGATTACAACTTCTCAATCCACCACCATCCTGGGAAAGAGAACAAGGTAGTGGATGATCTAATTAGAAAGGACCCAAAAATTATATCATTGATGAGAATTTATAAGGATCCAATCTTCTTAGATATGATGAAGATAGACATGTGAATCATAAATAAGAAAAAATCATCAATCCTTTCATAAATGATTTCTTAACTGTCTCTTTTAGAAAAGTTAAAGGATACTCAAAAAGATGATTAGGGAATTTAAAAGAAAGTGGAAACTATCATAAAAGGGAAATCCTCAGAGTTTAGTTTTAATGAAGAAGGAATTGTGAGATTTGGGTTGAGGCTATGTGTTCCATAAAATCCTAAGTTAAAGAAAGAAATTTTGGATGATGCCCGTAGTTCAAATTTCTCTATTCACCCAAGAAATAGAAATATGTATCGAGATCTCCAGGAGAACTATTAATGGGATAACATGAATAATGAGATCACTAAATATACATCAAAGTGCCTGGTATGTTAGAAAGTGAAGGCTGAGAGGCATAAATCTAAGGGGATGATTCAACCATTACCCATACCAATGTGGAAATGGGAAAACATCACCATGTATTTTGTCACCGAACTTCCTAATACATCCAAAGGAAACAATGATATCTGGGTTATTGTGGATTATCTTAAAAATACTACACACTTCATTGTGATTTAAGAGGATTTCTCACTAGACCAACTGGAACAAATATACATCAGAGAAGTTGTAAGTCTACATGGAGTACCACTATCGATTATGTCTGATCAAGATCCAAGATTCACCTCTAAGTTTTATAAAAGTCTCCAGCATGATCTAAAAACTGAGCTTAAATTCAGTATGGCTTATCACCCTCAAATTGATGGCCAATCTGAGCATACTATCCAGAAACTTGAGGACATGTAACGACCCGAACTTTTGAATAATATTTTATTTCCTTAAAATGTATGTTTTACTGTGTCTCATTAATTAAAACTATATAAGTATAAATTGAAATGTAACTATTAGTTTTTGACCGTTATATGACTTTTGGTCAATTATGATTGAAGATCAATATTACCATTGGAAATAATAATAATTTTAATGTTATAATTATTGTTTATAAATAGAAATGATAATGGAAAAATTAATTTAGAAAGAAGAGTTGATGACCTCATCTAGTAGACTCAATCTGTACGAAGCTCATTTGTTAGATCTCATAAAGGAGGTATTGTCACTGGGTATCACTCTTGACTAAGCCCAAGCCGAGATTCAACACGTTAAGCTTGAACGAAATCACCTATGGGAGAAGTGGAAGTTAATATAGATTACCACCCGAGCGATGTTATCCGAGCTGCCCCAAGAGTCTTTCACAATCGCACACCTTACCCTTAGGTCTTATGTGGGTGTTATAAGGGGTTATGTAACAAGGTATTAGTTACTTTTTGTGTAATCCCTTTTATAAATAAAATTCTTATTCTATCAATTCCTTTATGAGAATAGTTTTTCTTAAAAATACAATGAATTAGATAAATTGACTTTTCAGGTAAAATGGTACTTTTTTGAAATATATAAATTATTATATTAAACTAAGTTTTTATTAATAATTTTATTATAATAGTATTATAAGAACACTCATTTTAATTATAAATAATTATTATTTTTATTGTTTTTACTCTATAAAAGATTAAGTATTCAGTTTGATAAGAATTATATTTTTATACAATAAAACAAAAAATTTATTTTTAATTAAAGAATTTATTTTGATGAATTAATTAATTTTTTAAATAATTAATATTTTAATAAAATATTATTATCAAATTAATTTTATGAATAATAAATGAGTATATAATTTTTATGAATTTAAATATAATTTTTATTAAGGTTAAAAACTATTTTTTTCAAAACCTGTCAATTTTCAGAAAATGATGGTTTTTATTTTAAAAGTGAAAATTCACATATTTAGAAAATTATTTAGATAAAATAAATAATATTTTTGGAATCGTGACATCTAAATTATCCAACGATGATTTTTTATAATTTTCTGAGACATTTGATTTTTTGGGTAAAAATTAAATACCGAATAAATATATAATGTGTTTTATGACATCATAATGACCCAATAGTGATGTAATAAGATAATATAAAAGTTATATTCGGCCAATATATGTTTTAAATTTAAAATATTGTGATTTTAGATTTTTTTGATTAATTTTATAATGCCTTAGTGGACCATCCAAGACTTACAAAATATTTTAACATTTTAAAATGATTTCCTTGAGAGTGTGACTCACCTCCACATAAGAAAGCCTAATATTTTAATATGTTCGGACCTTGGAATTATAAAATATTTTATAAAAGTCACCTTTTGAAGAAACCATGGGCAAAAAACATGGGATGGTTTGTGGTTTCAATTAGTTTAATGTGTAGTGTCCAAAACCTAAATAATAAAGAATTCCCTCTCATTTCCTATATAATCCCACCCAAAATCCCATTACTATTCACTAAAACCATTTGAATCTAGACCAAACTCTAAAACATAATCCCTATAGTCCTCCAAAGTCACCACCAAGCTCCCAATAAGCCTCTCCCAAGCCTTTTGAATCACACTTCCAAGTAAGGGATCCTCACTTTTCTCTCCTCCTTTCAAATTCAAGCATCTTATTCGAAAGCAGTTCTTGTAATTTCGAATGAATATAATGTCATTATTTTATAATAATTATATTACTATCCATTTTATGTTATTTTAATGATATATTTTTTATACTCCCTTATTTTGATCCTTACCTAAGCCATTACTATGCCAAAATTTCATAAGGGATCTTCCACCCTCCTCTATTATCAAGCATTCTTTTCACATTATATCTTTTAATTTATTTTATTAATATTTTAAGATATGTTATTAAATATACTAATTACTTCCCATTTTACTTATAAATTATTATATCCCCTTTAACTCTCATTTATTCCTCTTATGAACCCTTATGTGCACCCGTTACCATGCCGATTTTTTGTAAGGGATTCCTCTTCTCCCACTTGAATTCAAGCACCTTCTTTGAGAGTAGTTCTTTTAATTTAAATTGATTGTATTTAAATTAGTTTATAATCATTAACTTACTATACAACTTATGTTATTTAAATTATGGATCATTTATCCTCCCCCATTTGGACTCTTACCTAAGCCGTTACTATGCCAAAATTCCATAAGGGATCCTCCCATTCCTTCCTTTATCATTTTTACCCAAGTTTCTTCATGTTGTTATACCCTTTTATTTTCAATTAAAAATGTTGGGGTGTGATTTTTAACCTCCACCATACTTCCCTACTTATGTTTTAATGATGATATACCACTTTATCTCTCATCAATTCCTTTCGTGTACACCCATTACCATGCTGAAATTATATAAGGGATTTATCTATTCTTATTTCCATTCAAGTATTTCTCCTATATTATGAATCTAAATTCCATTAAATATGTTTGTATATTATGTTAAATGGTAAAATTACTATATATTTCATTTATAAATTATGATAGACCCATTTCTCTCTCATAAACCCAACTTATGAATTTCCATATGATGACGTTATGATGCCGAAATTGCACCGCGATTTTCCAAGACAAAATCATAATGTAGTGAATACCATACCCATTTCTCTATCAAGGGTATTCAACTTTATGAACATATACTTATTTAATGGTACTTACATGTATTTATTCCACATTCCTTAATTGTGGAATAACTTATGATGTTGAATGATTCCATGTTATATGATCCATGTGACACACTTAGGCATGAAATGAAATGTTTATAAAGGGTGTGCTCTGATAGCACTCCAATGCATTGGGTAATATTTAGTATCATGATACACCATGTGAAAGGAGGGTTTACTCATGATAATTCATGTGAAATGAGGGTTTAATCATGCTAATTTATGTGCAATGAGGGTTTACTCGTGCTAATTCACATGCAATGAGCCTCGACTCATGATAATATCATGTTGTGTGTTATTGACACATTTCCATGTTATGATAATAATGATATATAATTCCTTTATGTTCATGTTTCTCTTATGCTCCATTGATATGCATATTTCCTAACATGTATTGTATTCTTCATGTTATGTCTTGTTTACTCCCTTATTGGGCTTTATAGCTCATCCTTTTCTTATGTATGTCCTCAGGTTATACCATGAAATGATAAGTATGAAGGGATGTTGTGGTCATGTAAAAGAATTTTTCAGTAAAGATGTTATATTTTTTGTTTTAATTTGTTATGTAATGTTCCTAATTTCCCAAGACACTAGAACTCTCAATCCTCAGATTTGTCTTAAGTGCAGTTTTATGTAATAAATCATGTTTAAATATGTAATAAAGAGCAGGGTTGTTATAGGACATGTTCAAAGCTTTTTAAAAGGACTTAAAAGGTAGATGTGACCAACATCTTCCTTTTGTAGAGTTCTCTTACAACAACAACTTCCACTCAAGCATCCAAATGGCTCTTTATTAATCCCTTTATGGGAAGAGGTTCAAAACACCAAAATGTTGGGATAAAGTTGGGGAATTAAAACTTTTAGGCACTCAAATGGTCAAAGAAATGGTGGAGAATATTAAGACCATACAACAACACATCAAAGCTGCTTAGATTCGAAAAAAGAGATATGATGATAATCATCAACATGACCTAGAGTTCAATGTTAGAGACATGGTATTCCTCTGCATATCTCCATGGAAGAGAGTCATGAGATTTGGGAATAAGGTAAAGCTTAGTCTAAGGTACATCATCCCATTTGAGATCCTTGATCACATCAGAATAGTGTCCTATCAACTAACACTACCATAGAACCTGTATCAAGTACACAATGTATTACATGTATCCCTATTAAGAAAGTAAATATTTTACCCATCACATGTACTCAATTCATAGGTGGTATTGTTGGAGAATGACCTTTTCTATGAGGAGAAACTGGTGAAGATCTTAGATCGTAGAGAAAAAGTTCTACAAAATAATACAATTCCCCTCATCAAGGTATTGTGGAAAAGCCATAAGTTTGAAGAATAAATGTGGGAACTAAAGGAGGTGAGGAAGCAGGGTTACCCCCATCTGTTTTAGTGTGGGAAGAAGAAATTTTGAGGGTGAAATTTCTTAAGGGGGTAAGGTTGTAACGACCCGATCATTTATGAATAAAATTCCCTTTCTTTTGATTTAATTAATTTTATTATGGATATATAAAACAAATGAACTCTTTTTTATCCAATTAAATTTAAATTACCATTTAGTATCATCACCATTGATAATATATCCGTTGAACAATTATCACATGACTAGTATAAATATAGGGTTTTAACAAATCCTTTTGACACAGACAAAACAAGTGATGACCTCAACCAGTAGGATCGTACCCTATGAAGCCCATTTCTTAGAGATTCTAAGAAAGATAGAATTTATGGGATTTTCCCTAGACCAATCCCAATCCTAGATCCAACAAATTAAGCATGAGTGTAACCATTTACGGGAAAAGTTTAAGCTCATCGAGATCATGACCCAAATCATGTTCACCGAATATCCCCATGAAAGCCCTACCATCGCACACCTTACTCTTAGGGTGTATGTTGGTGTAATAAAGGGATATGTAACAAGAACCTAGCATTATTATTATTTACATTATTTTTTTATAGATTAATGAATATACTTTCTAACTATTATTGTTACTTTGTAAATGTTTTTTAAATCACAAATAATATTTTTGGTTAATATTAAAATTCAATTAAGAAATCTATTTTGATTAATTAATAGATTTTTGAAATAAATAATATTATAATAAAATATTATTATTAAATTAATTTTATTAAATATAAATAATCATATAATTTTTATGAAGTCAAATGTACTTTTTATTCAGGTTTGATAACTGTTTTTGTCAAAACCCATCAATTCTCAATAAATGTCAGTTTTTTTATTTTAAAAGTGAAAATACACATATTTATAAAATTATTTAGATAAAATTAATATTATTTTTGGAATCAATATTTCTTAATTATCCAATAGTTAATTTTTTATAATTTTCTAAGATAGTCAAATTTTTGGGTAAAAATTAAATACCGTATAAATATATGGTGTATTTTATGACATCATAATGGCCCAATAATAATGTAATAAATACTATAAAAGGGATATTCAGAAAAATATATGTTTTTAATTTAAAATAATGTAATTTTAAGTTTATTTTATTTATTTTATAAAGCCTTAGTGAATCCTCCAAAACATATAATATATTTTAAGATTTTAAAATCATTTCCTTGAAAGTATGAATCACCTCCACATAATAAAGGGAAATATTTTAATATCTTACACCATTATACTTATAAAATAATGTATAAAAATCCAATTTTCTAGAAACCATGGGCAAAAAACATGGGATGGTTTGTGGTTTTGAATATTTTATTATGTAGTGTCCAAAATCAAAATAATAAAGAAATCCCCCTCTTTTCCTATATAAACCCACCTAAGAACCCATTTATCTTCACTAAAACTCTTTTAATATCGACCAACCTATTTACCTTACTCCCTATAGTCCTCACAAGGCACAACCAATCCCCCAAGAAGCCTCTCTTAGGCCTTTGGAGTCACACATCCAAGTAAGGGATCTTCCACTCTCCACTTTTATCAAGCACTCCTTTTATAATATGTCTTTTAATTTCAATTTGAATATGTTGAGATATGTTAAAAAATACTCACCTTACTTCCCATTTGATTTATAAATAATTATAGTTTAATTTCACTCTAATTAATCCATCTATTATCCTTTATATACACCCATTAGCATGCCGAAATTTCGTAAGAGATCCTCACCTTCTTCTATTCCTTTCAATTCAAGAACATTGTTTGAAATTAGTCTTTTTAATTTCAATTGGTTATATTGAAATAATTTTATAATAAATTACCTAATATCCATTTTATGTTATGTTAATGATGGATTGTTTATTCCCCCTTATTTGGACCCTTACCTAAGCCGTTACTATGCTGAAATTTCGTAAGGGATTTCTCTCTTCTCATTTCCATTCAAGCACTTCTTTAACATTATGATTCTTAAATTACATTTTTATATGTTGGTTTATCATGTTACATGATCCCCATACTATCTATTTGATATCTAAATTATTTTATCTTCCTTTCACTCTCATTAATCCCCCTACGATTCTTTAATCACACCCGTTACTATACAAAAAATTTTGTAAGGGATCTTTCACTTTCCTATTTTATCAAGCACTCCTTTTGTGATATGACTTTTAATTTCAATTTTCATATGTTGGTATACGTTTATACATAATCCCCTTACTATCCATTTTATTTATAAATAATTATATCTTCCTTCCACTCTCATTAATCTATTCATGATCCTTTATATACACCTGTTACCATGCTGAAATTACATAAGGGATTTCTCTCTCCTCATTCCCATTAAAGAACTTATTTTATATTATGCATATTAAATTAAATTTAATATGTTGGTATATTATTTTAAATGATCCCCTTACTTTTCATTTCATGTATAAATTATGGTAGACCCCTTTCTCTCTCATAAATCCATTTTACGAATTTTCACAAGATGTCGTTATGCTGCCAAAATTACACTGTGATTTGCCATGCCAAAATCATAATGTAGTAAATACCATACTCATTCCTATATCAAGGGTATTAAACTTTATGAACATATACTTGTTAATTTAGGACTTACATGTGTGTATTAAACATTCCTTAATCATGGAATAAATGATGATGTTGAATAAATCCATGTTATATGATCTATGTGGCACACTTAAGCATGAGATTGAAATGATTATGAAGGGTGTGCCCTGATAGTGATCTAATGAATTGGGTAATGTTTAGTATTGTAGTACCCCATGTTTTTGTTATTTAACCATTACTTAATGCTTTTAATGGTTATAAAGTTAAGGGTTATGAATGAGAGAGTCGGGAGAACTTGGAATGAAGTTTTGAGGCAAAGGAGAAGTCGCACGGGCGGTACACGGTTTGTCTAACCATGTGGGAAAACCGTGCGTAGTTGACACTTTTGTGGTAGTGACTCTCGCATGGTTGGAGCACGGTTTAGGATACTATGTGATGAGGCTATGCGAGGGTCTGCCTAGGTAGTGGATAATGTACGGTTAGCACACAGTTTGTCAAACCGTGCGAACTAACCGTGTGGGCACTTAAATGAGATCCTAAAAAAGTGGATCTCACACATTTTTGCCTCTAAATGGATTGTTTTCCCTCATAAGTAGCCATAACTCGGGATCACTCTCCATCGAAGGTAGTATAACCTCTCCCAAGCGTTTTGGAGGTGATCCGAAGGCTTTCCTTGGAAAATAAAAGCCGGATTCTTGAGGTATGTGGTCGTTCGTCATCGTTCTTGATAAGTTTCTTAGATCTACTTCTCCCTTTCTCTTGGTTTCTTATATCTACACCCGTTATGGGTGGATCTAAGTGTGTGGATTCAAAATATGATGATATTTGGTCTTGGTATTGCTATTAAAAGAGATCTAAGGTGGGTTCTTTAAGAATCAACCCGGTTTTCTTGTGCGTTCTTCGTTTGTTGTGGTTTTTGTCAAAACCTTCGAGGTAGGAGGCTTCTTTCTCGACTCCACTTAGTAGAACTGATTGGAATGCTTTAAAATTGAATGTGTGGAATTTAATTGATTGTGATTTGGTTGTTAAACACTTGTTGGAAACCTTCTTGAGTGATGATTGTGAAATCTAGAAAATTGGGGATTTTGAATGAGTGCTTTGGTTCTTAATTTTTAAAGTAGAGATTTTAAAATGGGGATTTTATGGAGTTGTGGCACATGGTTTGGATTAGATGTTTTCAATAAAAGTTAATGTTTTATTTAATTGAAGTGTCTTTTTTCAAATTGGTTTATTCTTTGGTTTTCAATAAAAGTACAGTTTTATTGAAATGGTTTGAATTGGTTGAACACACTTGGTTTTTGACATGATGGTTGTGTGTGTTCACGGGCACGTGGGACAGAGAAGGGTTAGGGGTCTTCCCCATCATTAACTGGATGGATAAGGGTTAGGTATCTCCCACTTCAAAGGGTGCATGTGGGACAAATAAGGGTTAGGGGTCTCCCACATCATTAACGGGATGGATAAGGGCTAGGGCTCACCCCTATAAATTGGTTCACTAAGGAAAACTTAGTGAAAGGATGACTCACCACTCGCGAGTATAGGGAGATCCAGGTTACATACAGGGTTGGTTGTATGGATGTATGAAATGAATTGGGTATGTAAAAGGAACATTGAGAAATGGTTTTAAAGCTTGTTTAGTTATTTTTTTAGTTATTTTTCTAGAAAATAACTTTTTGAAAAAATTGGTTTCAATTACACTTGTATTCTTTTGGTTATAAATGGTTTTGGAAACTTGTTTATATTTGGTTATAAACTATTTTGATAAATTGTTTTATATAAACTATCTTATATAAATGTGACTAACTTTTCTATCCTAGTGGCGTGAGTAGGGAAGTCATTGGGGAAAACCTACTGAGTTTTATACTCACCCCTGATTTGGCACTTTGGTGCTTTTGCATATGCCATCTTCTTGGATAGGGGAAAAGGTAATGTTTCACACATATTTAGCACCACCTCGTGATGTTTGGGCTATTCAGTGATTTTGGAGCTTGGATCTTGTGGAGCATGGAGTCTTTTGGTCTTTTGAGAGTCTTGTATCGTTTATCCATTGTGTACTTTGATACTTGGTTATTCTTCCGATGTTGCATACTTTGATATGGTTTTGAGATACATGAAGATGTTGGGTTGTCTTTCATTCATTCATGCATAATATAGTGAATGTTTGGTTATAGTTGGTTGGTTTATTGATTTATTTCTTAAAGGGTAAATCGTCCCCCACTTGTATTTGAAACCCTTCAACATTTATTACCAGCCTTTGGCATCTTGGGGATGTCGCTTAAGGCCTAGTAATGACTCGTTGTACTCTCAAGCCAATGAGAATTGGAGGGTCATTACAAGTATCATGATACATCATGTTGGGACAAGGGTTTACCTGATTCCTTTACAAACCTTTTTCCATAATGTTGGGGCAAGGGTTTACCTAATTATTTTTTGTTTATGATGCAATGTTTTAAGTTGTTGCCTCATTTTCATGTTATGATTATCATGCTATATCATGCCTTTATATTCATGTTCCTTAATGCCTCATTGATATTCCTTGTTTAATATGTATTATTATCCTCATTTTATTCCATGTTTATTCCCCAACTGGGATTTACAGATCACCCTTTTCTTTTGTATGTCCCCAGGTTATCCCATGCAGTGTTATGGCATCCTGCCTTTTTATTACACAACTTTTGATTACATTTTACATACATAGGATCTTTAAAGTCTAGTGTCATGGAAATAAGGGGAATAAAACATGAAAACAACATAAAAAATTCTTTTAATCCTATTTTAAGGCTTCATCATATGTTCATCCTATGTACAATTACTGCATCTCATATCCTGGAGACATATATCAAGGTAAAGGGTGAGCAGAAGGCCCGGTAAGGGTAAACAAGGGAATCAATTTACTTATGTTAACAATAAGAACTTGAATAAAAACATAAAAACATGAGCGATGGGAGAATAGGAACACCATGATAAAAAGAACTTGAAAAAGAACTTGAATATGTGGCTTCAACATTTAATTTATACATTCATGAACATATCACCAAGGTCCATCCCCAAGGTGTCATAAAAATTACCAAGGTTATTCACCAAGGTATCGCGAAACTTGTCATCTCTAGAGATTAATTATTTACCCAATGCATTAGAGTGATATCAGGGAAAACCATTAATATGTCTTTAATTTCATGTGAGCCACATAGATCATAATAAAAAATTTCATAAATAACCCAAATATAATCAAAGAAATGGGTTTTATGTCAAAATCGTGACGTTTAAAAAGTACTTAAAAACTTGATCGTTATGTCATTTATAACCCATGGAAAGGGGGTGAGGGTTATATGTATGTCAATTACAGAATCAAATAGATAAATTATATTTATTTATTAATACCCATGTAAATGAAAATAGATTTGGGTATTCTCATAAATAATACAAGATAACTTCTTGAGAAAAAGAGAGAGATTTTGAGACGAAAATTCTGCAGCATAATGACTATATAACATAGTTTTAGAAAATAATAAAAAGAGAGGATACAAGGGTAAACCACTCATAAATAAATCATATTACAATATAAATACATAATAACATGGAGATAAGAACATGGTATGGATATTTTAATGACATACCACAAGAAAAGGAAACTTCAAAGGAAAGGGAAGATGCGATTTCTTTTACAAGAAATTTGACAGCCTAACGACGTCACTTAAAAATTAAGAAAATCAATTGATGAGAGAGGAAAGGGTATATAATCATTTGAAAATTAAATGGATAGTATTAAATATATATAAGAAAAATACCCCACATAATAAAATGGAACTATAAGACATAACATAAAGGAAGTCATGACTTAAGGGAGGAGGGTGAAATGATCCCTTACTTTGAAGAGTAACTTCGAAAGCTTGAAGTTCAGGACCTTGGGAGCCTTTAGGGAACCTTAGGAGGAATACTTGGGAGGTAAAGAGACCATAAATTCATTGAGGAGGATTTTTTAATGAAACTAATGAGGGAATGACTTGGTATTTATAGGAGAAGTGAGGGAACAAAGCATTAATTTCCAAGGGACACCTCATCAGTGGTATTGGAAAAACCATGGGATTTCCCATGGTATTGGCCAATTGTTAAACCTCATAACTTATCTTACCATTCATAAGTCTACCAGAATGATTAAATAATTATCACATCCTTAATGATGTCATTAAACACCCGAAACTAAAAACTGTATTTTCACTATTAACCGAAAATTCAAATTTTTTAGAAAAATCCCCAAAAAATCACCTTAACCTAATATCGATGCTATGAATTCAAAAATGAACTCCATTTTATAAAAATATTTTTCTAAATATTTTTAATTTAATTTTTAAATAAAAAACACTATTCATCTGAAAAAACTAATACTTAACCAATAATTTCTGAAACAGTTATTTACCTATTTTATTGAATCACATTACTTAATAAAGGTGCCTAAATTATATTAATACTTTCTTAAGTGAGGTTACTTAATCCATTTGGTCACATTACTTATCATAAGCACAAAATCACTATTCATAATTTACTATTCACCAAAAATTAAGTTGATTTTATTAGACTCTAAATTTCTTAATGAAAACAACTGTAGAAGACCATTTTTTGAAAATCATTACACATTATTAATTATTTAAGTTTTACATAAATATTTTAAAATATCTTTTTTTTTTCAAAATTCATCAATAATATACATCCTATATTTATCCGGACATTTGAAAATTCACAAACTTCACCATAAGAAAAAATCACAATTTTTATTTATATAAAAGGGTTTCATAAAGTAGCTAAGGTCTCGTTACATAGCCCCTTATAACACCAGTATAGGACCTAAGTGTAAGGTGTGCTAATGTGATAGAATCTTGGGGTGGCTCGGCCAACATTTCTGGAGTGGTAATTTCTATCAACTTGAACTTCTCCTAAAGGCAATTCCATTCCAACTTCACACGATGAAGTTCAGATTGGGTTTGGTCCAGAGAAAAGCCTAGTGGTGCTATCTCTTTCTCAAGTTTTGTTAGATGGGCTTCGAACGGCCCGAGTCTACTAGAGGAGGCCATTAAATCTTCTTTCTGTATTAATTAACCAAGATCACTTGTATTTATAAACAATAATTGCAATGTTAAGAGTTTAGTTTCCAATGGTCATATTGACCAACAATCATATAAAAGTCGAAACCCAATAATGTAATTTAATTATACTCACTTCATTAATTAAATAATATAATTTTTTTGAGTATAAAATAAAATAACACACTAAATTAGGAAACAAAAATTATTCAAAATTTTGAGTTGTTACAAGTGTTAAGTATGAAGGAATGTTGTGGTCATGTAAAATACGTTTTCTATAAAGATATTGTATTTTATGTTTTAAGTTGTTATGTAATGTTCCTAAACCCCAAATACAATAAAAATATATATCTTATGGGTTGTATTGTGTGAAAATATATGTAATAAATCATGGTTAAATTTGTAATAAAGAGCAGGGTTGTTATAGAACTTCTTCTAAGCATTCAATTTGGATTATAAATGGAATTTCCCCTTGTAGGTAATTGACCAATTGAGAATATAACCTACTAAGTGTCATGCTAAATCTTGTATTTGATTTTCCATGTTTGGTGGATTTCTAAAATTCTTCTTTTGGTGAATTAAGTTATGCCTCTTGAATGTGATTCTTGGTTGTGTAATAAAACCCCTCAGATGGGTTGCATTGTATTCTAAAATAAAAAGTGGTGATTAGTGATTTAAATCATCCTTGGTCTTATTTCATTTGTGATTCCTATCCCTTCATGTTACTTCCTAGATATATGGAATGCTTAGTACATAGCCTCAAATGATAATATTAAACAAATTGAATAAGGGGGAATGAACTTCCTTGTGAATAGTTGTTTTGAAAACCAACCACCCTCTAAGTGGGTTGGAAAGACTTGATTATAAATTTCCATGACTTGATAAATAAAATATATTTTTTAAATTGAATGGTTTAAATTAAATGAAATTTAATTGGGTGGTACAACCACACCACTTTCTATATTTAAATAAGCATGACTTATGAGAATTGTATTAAATAGAATGGCTTGTATCATGGTGGTTTGCCCTAATAAAATGAATTAAATAGATAAATGGTATGGGTGGAAAGGCCATGCCTCATGTATCTTTTTTTAAAATTAATATGAATTGAAATTCACTTGGTTATATTTGAGCTTGATAAATATAAAGAATGAGAGGTAATGCCTCATGGATATTATTATAAATATGATTACACCCTTGAAACAGGGTGCTGAACGAATGGTAATTGTTCTATTGGGAATAATGATTAACACCCCCTTACATTAGGTGTTGATTATGAAATCTCTCACCATTAACACTATTTGTACGGTGGTCATGACACACCACATCCCTTTTTTCAAGTGTTGGCATGAAGACACACCCACCATCTCAAGTGACGAGCATGACGTCTCCCACTCATTATGAGATGTAGGGTATGTACCTTTTTCCTAAGATTATAGGATCTTTTAGATTGGTTATGAATGTCTAAGTTACACCCCAGTCCAACCAGAACCTAGTATTCCTGGTATATGGCCACTTACATTCACACGTAATTAGTCCGTATAGGTGGATGAAATATATAACTATACCACATATATATATTATTATTATGTATATAGTTACTGATCATACACTCATTCTGGCCATGAGATGAATCAAGTAGAGTTTCTAGGCGTCCTTCAAGAACCTGAGCAGGCTGGTACTTATTTTTTTCATTATTGTTTATTATTCTTTATGCTCAAACTCTGCTGAACTTTATATTCATGAACTGGATTTAGCTATAGACACTGTTGGTGGTGGCCTAACGAGATTTTATCTTACACTCTGCTTGTCATGACCCGACTCATACCAGGGCTTGAGCCGCAACTACCCTAAGCCCGCCTCCATATGTCAGGGGATGGAAACCAATTCCAAAGGCATAAAAAACTCGAGGAGGCCTTTTCCTAAGTACCTGTACACACATACACATCCAACTCAATGAAAAAGTGTAGAGGGAAAGGAAAAAAAGATACAAAACTGCTATATATAAACCACAAGTATGCATCGACCTCTAAATAGTTCAAATATAGAAAATTAAACTGAAAGGAAAAGGGAAAAAATACACAAAAAAAGTGCCACAACCTGGAAATAGGTGGAAAAGTAGAAAATCTTGGAGAGCCCCACTCTTGGATCCCAAGCTACGACCACTGTACGCGGTCCAAGAACCCCGTATCCCTATGCTCCTCTAATTTCACGATCAACCTGTTTGTCGTCTTCAAGGGCACACTGAGTGCGGGAAAATCCCAAGCATGGGTGAGTATAAAAATACTTAGTAGGATTCCCCTAAGGCTCAAGGGAGTATCGAGTGAGGTATTGAAGAGGGAAGTAGTAGATAGAACAAGGTACAATAAAAGAGTACAACTCAACCCAACAAAGAAGTGAAGTAAGCTCATCCAAACACAAGGAGATTAAAATGGTGAGAAGGTGAAATTCTCGTCAAGTCTTAGCTACCTACAGTAGGAGAGTAGACTCGTCCAAACATGAGAAGCTAGACACAGAAAGCACATGGAATACCCCATGTGTCTTCACCTCTCTTGGAAGGAGAGTAACCAGATCCCAAGGAGTGGGTACTGCAATACAATATATATATATGCTCAACCAAAGAAGCCCAAATGAGAGAGTAAAGGGATCTCAATCTCACTATCTCAGGCCAGGAAAAGAGTCACCACCAGTTCTAGAATAAAACACCATCGATGCCCATCATCCCTCACATCTACCCTGAACTGCAAGTCAAAGGGGCTCAATCACCGCACCTTGATACTATCCGCTCTGGGAGGTTCTATCTCACCCGCACGGTTTTAGGACACGTCATAAGGAAACATCTTGGTGGGAAAAGCACTCCTCTTTATTGAGATTCCAAAGTCACATCAAATACGTCTCGTCGCTATGCTGCACAGATGAGAGATCATGTCACGTGGTCATGAACCCACTATCCAACCCTATTGGATGATATACTCATAAAAGTCATCGACGAACGCCACTGCCCAGCCCAGTTGGAGGGTAAGCCCCAAAGAGTAACTGGCGAACTCCACTACCCAATTGCGCTGGAGGGTAAGCCCTGAAAGAGATCGACAAACACCATTGCCCAACATCACTGGAGGGTAAACCCAAAAGAGAACGACAAACACCACTGCCCAGCCCTACTGGAGGGTAAGCTTGAAAGAGTAACTGTCGAATGCCACTACTGAGCTGCGCAGGAGGGTAAGCCCTAAAAGAGAATGACAAACACCACTACCCATCCTCACTAGAGGGTAAGCCATTATTTCTCTAGTGATTCTAAAAACATCACTATCATCACCTTCATCATTAACCATTTCCTCAATAGGAATCATACTTGGAACATCTCGCATCGTATCTTGAAATCCACTAAAGAGGGCCCCATCACGTCGCACACAGAGAAATACTCAGGACAGGATACTTGCAGACCACAATCTGAGTTCAGAAGAAAGAGATACGAGAGGTAGAAGATTTTTAGTGGCACATAGTGCATGTGGGGACCACACCACGTGTGACCCCTCCTCATAACCTGGCTATGTACCTAACCTTTTCTGGGTCCCAAAAGGGTGAACAAGTACCACACCATCTCAAGGTACTCCCAGAGTACACAACACATTAGTCGGAAATACAATGAGTGCATAACGCTCATCGCTAAGCCAAAGGGTCAGAATCACAAATTAGCTAACACACCTCCTCAAACGGTCCCAGAACATTGAACGTATCTATTCACACATATTCTCTATTCTCACAAGAGTTGGAGCCAACCTAAGCCATGTATTATCTTCAAACACATAAAAAGGATCTTCCACTGCTATTCCTTTCGTGTTTCCACATTTAACAAGATCACAAATAAGGCTCCTCACATCCCACATCCAAATAGATCACACCATCACGATCCTTGTAGAGAAACACGCAAGATCGACTACTCACTCATCTGAAATAGACTCTTGATGCAGAAGATGCATCTCCCAACGTTATATGAAAACAGGGCCCATGGGGCCCACACCTTGATCTCGAAACACATCACTTGGATCATGCAATTACGTTCATTGCAGATAAACATGCAAAGTAGGCTATTAATTCACCCCGAATGAACTTATGAAGAATAAGTCATAAAAACACAGCATACATCCAAAAGTTGTATCATGGGGCCCACAAACCAGCCTCGAATTTAGACGGATGGATTGTGCCATTGCAATCCCCTCAGAAAAACACTCAGAAATGAGTGCTCAAACACCCCAAACAGATGTCGGGTGAAAAAGTGGCATTTCACCGTAAAACGTGCGAACCAAGCCCTATGGGTACCACACCTTGTCTCCAAACCGAATGCTTTGGAAAGTGTCTCAAAAAGTTCACACAAGGACTGGGGTCATGCTGCCGCTGACGACGCATCAATCGGGCATCCCAAACGGGAGTCAGGTCTGACACAAGAATAATTAATTAATTAATTAATTATTTTCATTAAGAGTTTCATGCCACCAAGAAACGAAACGAAAATGTAAAGGTTCTAAACCAAATTTGGAAGGACCATATCAACTCCAGGGTCACAGTGCCTTTGATGGTGCGTCGAATGGACATCTGGCTCGCGATATACGCCCGTTACAAATAATAATAAATATTTTATTATTATTGAAAAGAATATTTCAAGCTACCCGCCTTCAGGCGTAGAAATAAAAATATCTTAAACCCATTTCAAAATTTCCGTCTCAATGAGACGAAACTGTTCCAATAGATGGTGCATCAAACGGACGTGCTGTTTAGAAGATACGCCCCTTTGAACACAAAGGGGCCCAGCTGGGCCAGTCCAGACCGTCGGCCCGTTCCATTGCGGCCTGCCGACCGCGGCCCGATTTTCTTGAACAGATCGGTCAGGGTGCCCAATCATTCTACGTGAACCAAGGAACCGCAAAAGGTGGGTCCTGCTCCCATCGCCCCCCGAGGTCAGCGCCTCAGGGCTCCCTCCTGAGCATGACAGGCCGAAGCCGCCGCTCCAGCCTTCGCACCAGCACCGACCAGCTCCACCCGATGTTGTCAGAGCCCTGATCCACCTTCCTCTACGCCGGCTGTACCCTACCACACCACACACCACGGTGCCATCCCGAAATCCCTCTGAGATCCTCCGTCCCAGCTCCGAAGCCCCGACCGCTCTTCCTGAGCCGCTAGACCGCACCTCCCCGTTGCTCCTAGCTCGCCGCACGCCGCGCTGAAGCCCAATGCCCTGCGGCTCCTCCGCATCGGCCCGATGTCATCCACCCCTTCCTTCTACACCGCACCTTCCATAACTCGACTTGACTCTATGCCGAGTGCCTCTGATCAATGCCTCCATCCAGCCAAGTGTCGGCTTGCCAAAGTCCCGCGCTACCGCTACAAACTTCAGCCGACTCCACCGCTACACAGCCTCAGCCTCTGGCCACCGCCCTTGTCGGAGCCAGGGCTTCCATAGACTGCCACAACCAATCTGGTGTCCCAATTTTCAATCTGAAGGTGTATTTGGGATCCTAAGGATGAGGCATTCACAACGCCTACCCCCGATCGACAATCCATCGAGGTTTTGGCGCATTTTAAAATTCAGACGAAGAATGACGAAGAACGTGTCGAACATGGGATTCAGAATAGGGCTCAGATGATGTCCGTGTTCATTTGACCATCGTCGTAATTCTAAAATAATAGAATTTAAAACGAATTTTTTTCCAAAAACTCAAGAAATCGAGAAAGGTGCGAAAATCAACAGAAATCCTTCCTCGAATCGGCCGTGCGTCGTTGGCGGCGCGTCCACGACGCTCCTGCTTCGATCCACCAAGGTTTTGATGGAGGTCATTCCTTGATTCGATGAAGAACATAGAATAACGCCAAAGAAAAGTTGATAGAGAGAGAGGGAGAGAGAGAGAGAGGAGAGAGAAGGGAAAACCCTAACTCCAAACTCTTATTTTTCTATTTATAGAAAAATACGCTTAGCATAGAATCCGAAACTATCACGACCTCTCATTTTATAGCGTACCTAAGAAAAACTCCCCATTTAGAACTCAACGGAAGTCTCAGATTTCCATTTCGAGACTTAATTCAAAATTTATTTGAAAAGGCAGTAGTGATAAAAATCACTAAGTGGTCATTCCAAAATGATGATTTTTCCCCTTGGTGACTTTTCTCACATCGGTCCTGCGCTGACAAAGTTTATACCCCTCCTAGGGTAAACGGCATGCTCCGAGATCAACCATGGACTCAGATTTATAATCTGAGTTACCTTTTGAGAGTTATTTGGGTTTGAGCTATTAAATGAATGAATTAATAAATTAATTCATCCATTTACTTACTGCTGATGAGCGAGGGGTCCGAACATCCCGCGCCGACATGATTTATGTCGCGCCTAGGGTAAAAACCATGTTTTAGACCCAACCATGGCCTTAGATTTATGATCTGATCAATCATTAAAGAGAAATCTCATTTCCGTTGTATGAATATTACAAAAATTCTTAATATTTTTGTATAATTTATTCTGAGAACATCGGGCCTCATAATTGCACGCCATCTTAGCGCATATCTTTGGAAATATATGTAGAAATATTCCAAAGTCTTACAAGGAAAAAATAGGGTCTCTACATCATTACCTCCTTCAAGATTTTCGTTCCGAAAAAGAAAAACTATGAGAAACAACTCGGGATATTGAGCTCACACATGGATCTCCGGCTCCTAAGAAAACCTACACAATTCCACACTGGAACAACACACAAACCAAAGGGATGGTCTGTTCTCATAAGGTCTACTACTTTCGATGACATGCATAAGAACATACATGAATATCATCACCTTCGACATGTGGAAGGCATCGTGCACCCACTCCTACTATTAGGAGGGTAGGGCAAGGTGGTAGGCAACCTCTCCATCTCTTGCACGATTCTAAATGGTCTGAAGAAACTTGGGGGACTTACCCTACCGAACCTCGATATTCCACATCATGACTGTAATCACAGTTTGTTCCTAGAACAAGGTCTCATGATTCCCTCCTTCAGAATATCCATCTGGTGAAACACCCAAGAATATCTGGTCATGCAAGACTCCACAGTCGGTGCATCACAACTGAGACTCTCTTACACGCTCGAGGAGCAAAGGAGTCAAAACCATTGACTAAAGGAAAGTTGCACCCTCCTGCTCCAACAGGGTCAACTACAGGGAAGCTAACTGCTACAAAACTTCCCACACCTAGCGAGTTTGGGACCGTCTGCTAAGGGAATCTGCTACAATGCTGCCACTTTCCAGAGTATAGACTACCACGAAGTCATAGTACTGTAGGAATTTAAACTAGCACCGTTGTCTTAGGTTCAAGTATCTCTAGGTGAAGACGCACCTGCGACACTGGTGGTTTGAGAAAACCATAAAGCACTCTCCCAGAATATAGTCTCTTCACATCCTCAGGGTGAAGACTACCACTACCAGCACCACATAGTGTGTTGCATAGTTCTGTTTATGGGGTTTCCATCACCTCGACCTGTACTTGATAGAAGTATCAAGATTGACGTTGAGCACACAAGGTACCAAAGAACAGGGTAGGTGAGAAAACTCATCCAACCACAAGAGACTAGACACAGAAAGCATGTGGCATACCTTGTGCATATTTTCCCCTCTTGGAAGGAGAGTAATCCCCAAAATAGGCACTTTTCCAAACCCACTAGTGGTACCTCAAGAGAAAGGGAGGTCAAGAGGCAAGACTCCACTAGAAAAGCCAATACTTGCTCTGACACTCCACTGTACAACCCCACCATGAACACACAAGTCATATGGACTCATCCACCACACTTTGATATTATCCTCTTTGGGTGGCACTGAATCTCCCTCATGGTTTTTCTCACATCACAAAAATGCGTCTTAGTGGGGGAGGAACCCCTATTTCTCTTGCATTGAAAGCTACATCGAACAAAATCGAAACAAGGTTACACCAATGCCCTGTGTCACCCTCGGCAACTCCACAAACAAGGAGTTAGGAGAAAAGAGTACCTCACGCAGTGTCTAACAAGTTCTACTGAAAAAGGTAGAAAAAGACATAGAGCATACCTCTTATCATCTCACGTGCTGCAGGATTGTAGACATCCATAGCACGTAGCCGCCTGCGGCCTCGGCTTCCAGCTCCCTGAGCCTGATGTGGGCCACCTAGTGGTAGCGGAAGGACCTTTAAATGTCATCCACCAACCACAGTTCTTCCTACTCTTCTGCCAACACCACCTCCCTAGGGACCACCCTGTCCTCACCCAGGGAGATCTCTAATCACAAAACTACCTCTATCATGGTGGCACATCTACCAAATTCCTGGAAAATCAGCACATCTGGTCAGGTAGTCTCACTTTATGTGACCTCAACCATCACAAGAATAAAACTAATCCTCCTTGGGATATCTCAACACTATACATTGTACCCGACCATGTACATGAGTTTTATCAAGGGGAGGCCTCATGCATCGAGGCCCTACCAACTGATGTCCCTCTAATAGAAATTTATCTATCACCAGTGCTTGCTCTAGAACCCTGAGTTGGGTGAGGATGTACAAAGGAACTATGTTGGCAGGAATATCCTCTATGAAGACCCTGATCAAACTTCCATACCCAGAAGTTCCCATAATGGACCACGTCCAAAGAGTACCGAGTAAGTTCTGCGAACCTTATCATGTACTCAGCCACTGCCATCACTCCCCACTGAAGCTCTAATAGCTCCTAAAACCATATGGAGCTTAAGTAGGAGGGGTAGTACTCATCACAAAATAGCTGTTAGAAGTCATCCCACGAGAGTACCGACTCATCGTGAATCTGAGTAACCTTGGCTCTACCAATACTAAGCTGCTCTATGGAAAAAGAATGGATGTCAAAGCCACCATCTAACCTGTTGGAGTCCAAACAATCCTGAAGAGGTGAACCACTGACTCTAGCCACCCTTCACTGCCTGAGGGTATGGATTACCATGGAACCTCAGTAGTCTCTAATGCTGGAACTCATGTAGCACGCTCATCCTGTGCTCGTCTTTGGCCTTTACTGTTGGTACTAACTACTACTCCATAGGTGGAGGCACTGCTGCCTATCCTCCTAGAGAAAGGGTAATCGTATGATAGATCCTGAACTGAGGCCTCATCGTTCATAGAATTGTCGTCACAAACTAGAGCTAGTATCCTGGTTGGATATCATCATAGAGGCATACTAAATCTGATCAAGGAGTACCGCGGTCAAATGAGAATATATATATATCAACAACGATGTGGAGCTGACTTAAGAAGGATAGTCAAAGACTCAATCCTATATGATGCATGTACCAATGTTCCCTGCAACAAGTGTCTCAGCATACCGAGTTGATAAGCAGGTAATCAAGGTCCTGGTGAATGGCTATATTGATTGCTGCACCATCACTGGACTCCCTGGCTCGAGAGCCACTCTCAAGGAACATTGACACTATTTCCCTAAAACCCAACCAATTCCTTTTTAGGGATCGTCTGAACAACGTCACAAGGAACGATCCGCCTTTGATACCACTTTGTCACGACCAACCCATACCAGGGCTCGAGCTGCAACTATCCCAAGCCCACCTCCATAGGCCAGGGGTTGGAGACCAGTGTTGAAGGCATAAAAAACTTGGGGAGGCCTTTGTCTAAGTACTTGTACACACACATGAAGCCAACTCAATGAAAAAGTGCAGAGGGAAAGAAAAAAAAGATACAACACTACTATATATAAACCACAAGTATGCATCGAACTCTAAACAGTAAAAATACAGAAAAGTAAACTAAAAGGAAAAGGGAAAAAATACAAGCCCAACAAAAAGTGCCACAACCCAGCAATAGGTGGGAAAGTAAAACATTTGGGAGAGGCCCTATCCTAAATCCCAAGCTATGGCCACTACACGCGGTCTAAGAACCCCATATCTCTATGCTTCTATGATTTCATGATCAACCTATCCGTTGTCTGCAAGGGCACACCGAGTGCAGGAAAAGCCCAAGCAGGGGTGAGTATAAAAATACTTAGTAGGATGCCCCTAAGGATCAAGGGAGAAACAAGTGAGGTAATAAAGAGGGAAGTAGTAGATAGAACAAGGTACAGTAAAAGAGTACCGATCAACCCAAAAAATAAGTGAAGTAAGCTCATCCAAACATAAGTATCTTGAAATGGTGAGAAGTTAAACTTCTCTTCAAGTATTAGATACATATATTAGGAGATTAGACTCATCCAACCACAATAATCTAGACACAGAAAGCATGTGGCATACCTCGTGCATCTTCTCCTCTCCTAGAAGGAGAGTAACCAAAGGCCAAAGAGTGGGTACTGCAATACGATATATATATTCTCAACCAAAGAATCCCAAATGAGAGAGTAAAGGGATCTCCATATCACTATCTCAACATAGAAAAAGAGTCGCCAAAAATTATAGAAAAAAACACCATCGATGCCCATCATCCCTCACATATTCCCTGAACTGCAAGTCAAAGGGGCTCAATCACCGCACCTTGATACTATCTACTATGGGTAGTTCTGTCTCACCCACATGGTTTTAGGCCGCATCACAAGGACATATCTTGGTGGGAAAAGTGACCATCTTTCTTGAGAGTCCAAAGTCACGTCAAATACGTCTCGTCGCTATTCCGCACAAACGATAGATCGTGTCGCGTGGTCGTGAAACCACTATCCAGCCCTACTGGATGATATACTCATAAAATTCATCAGTGAATGCCCCTGACCAGCCCATCTGGAGGGTAATCCCTAAAAGTAACTGGAAAATGCCACTGCCCAGCTGAACTGGAGGGTAAGCCCTAAAAGAGATCGGTGAACACCACCACCCAACCTCGCTGGAGGGTAAGCCCAAAAGAGAACAACGAACACCACTACCCAGCCCCACTGGAGGGTAATCTCGAAAGAGTAATTGGAGAACACCACTACCCAGTTGCGCTAAAGGGTAATCCCTAAAAGTAAATGGTGAACACCACTACCCAACTTCACTGGAGGGTAAGCTGGGATTGCTTTGGTGATTCTAAAAACACCACTTTAATCACCGTCATCATCAAGAATTGCCTCAATAGGCATCGCACTTGGAACATCTCACATCGTATCTCGAAAGCCACTATAGAGGGAACCATCATGTTGCACATGGAGAAACACTCAGGATAGTCTACTCGCAGGACACAATCCAAGTTTAGAATGAATAGATATGAGAGGTAGAATATTTATAGTGGTACACGGTGTGTGTGGGGCCCACACCACGTGTGACCCCTCCTCATCGTTTAGACATGTACCTAACCCTTTTCGGGTCCCAAAAGGGTGAATAAGTACCACAAAGTATCAATGTACTCCTAGAGTACACAACACATTAGTCGCAAAGCCGATGAGCGCATGATGCTCATCGCTAAGCCGGAGGGTTAGAATCATATATTATCTGACATGCCTCCTCAAATAGTCCCAGAACATCAACCGTATCTCTTCACACATCTTCTCCGATATCACAAGATTTAAAGCCGACCTAAGCTATGGATTCTCTTCAAACACGTCAAAAGGACCTTCCACTTATATTCCTTTCATGTTTCCACATTTAACAAGATCACGAATAAGGATCCACACATCCAAAAAGATCACACCGTCACGATCCTTGAAGAAAAACACGCAAGATCGACTACTCACTCATTCAAAATGGACTCCTGATGTAGAAGCTACATCTCCCAACGTTATATGCAAACAGGGCCCATGAGGCCCACACCTCGATCCCAAAACACGTCACATGGATCATTCCATTGCATTACTTGCAGATAAACATGCAAAGAAGGCTATTCATTCACCCCAAACGGACTTATGAAGCATAAGTCGTAAAAACGTAGCATACGTCCGAAAGTCGCCTCATGGGTCCTATGCCTTGACCTCAAATTTAGGTAGGCAGATTTCACCATTTAAATCCCCTCAGAAAAATACTCATAATTGAGTGCTCAAACACCCCAAACGGATGTCGGGTGAAAAAAATGTCATTTCACCGTAAAATGTGTGAACCAGGCCCTGTGGGGACCACACATTGTCTCCAACCCAAATGCTTCAGAAATCATCTCAAAAAGTCTGCATGAGTACTGGGGTCATGCTGCCGCTGACAGCGCGTCAATCAGGCATCCCAAACGGGAGTTAGTTCCAACGCCAAAATAAATAAATAAATATATATTTTCATTAATAGTTTCATGCCACCGAGCAACGAAACCAAACTAAAAAGGTTCCGAACGAACTTTGGAAGGACCATCTCAACTCCAGGGTCACAGCACCTCTGGCGGCACATCAAACGGATGTTTGGATCACGATATACGCCCTTTACAAATAATCATAAATATTTTATTATTAAAAATAATGTTTTGAGCCACCCAACTTTGGGAACAGAACTCAAAATCTCCTAAAACCATTTCAAAATGTTCGTCTCGATGAGAGGGACTTGTGGACATAGGTGGCACGTCAAACAGACACTCCATTTAGAAGATACACCCCTTTGAACACAAAGGGGCCCAACTGGGCTGGTCCATCTCAGTTGGCCCAGTCCAGACCGTCGGCCTGCGGTCCAAACACTAGTCTAGCCCGCTCCGTCGCGGCCTGCCGGTCGCGGCCCGTTCCACCTCCACCAGGCCACGTGGCCCGGTTCGCTTGAACTAACCAGCCATGGTGGACGATATCTCTACGTGCACCAAGGACCCGTAGGAGGTGGGTCCTGCTCCCACCGCCCCCCCCCCCCCCCCCCGAGGTTAGCGCCTCGGGGCTCCCTCCTGAGTGCGATAGGCCGAAGCCGTTGCTCCCGCCTTTTCAGTAGCAGTGGCCAGCTCTGCCTGATGCCGCCGGAGCCCTGCTCCGCCTTCCTCTGTGCTGACTACACTCTACCGCGCTACACACCCCGACACCGTCCCACACTCCCTCTGAGCTCCGTCATCCCAGCTCCGAAGCCTCGGCCACTCTGCCTGAGCCACTCAGCCGCGCCGCCCCATTGATCCCATCTCACCTCACGCTGCACAAAATCCCAGCGCCCTGTGGCTCCTCCGCACTGGCCCGATGCCGTTCGCCCCTTTCAACTACACCGCACCGACCACACCTCGACCTGCCTCCGCACCGAGTGCCTTCGGTCGAAGCTGCTATACAGCCGAGTGCCGGCTCGCCAAAGTCCCATGCTGCCACTGCAACCTCCAGCCGGCTCCACCGCTACTCCGTCTAGGCCTCTGACCACCGCCCTTGCTGGAGATAGGGCTTCCATCGGCCGCCACAACCGATCCGGAGGCCCGATTTCAAATCCGATGGTGGATTTGGGATCCTCGGGATGAGGCCTTTACCATGCCTACTCTCGATCTACGATCCATCAAGGTTTTGGTGCATCTGAAAATTCAGATGAAGAACGATGAAGAATACGTCAAACATGGGATTTAGAACAGGTCTCAGACAATGACTATTTTTGTTTGGCCATCATCCTAATTCTAAAATAATAGAATTTAAAATGAAAAATTTGCCGAAAACTAAAGAAATAGACGAAGGTGAAAAAATCAACAGAAATCCTACCTCGAATCGGTCGTGCGTCGTTGACAACGCATCCACGAGGCTCCTAATTCGATCCGTCAAGGTTTTGGTGGAGGTCTATCCTCAATTAGGTGAAGAACGGAGAATAACACTGAAGAAAAGTTGAGAGAGAGTGGGATATAGAGAGAGAGGAAAGAGAAGGGAAAACCCTAACTCTAAACTCCTATTTTTCTATTTATAGAAAAATCTGCTTAGCGCGGAATCCGAAACTATCGTGCCCTATCATTTTATAGTGCACATAGGAAAAATGACCCATTTTGAACTCAAAAGAAGTCTCAAATTTACATTCTGATACTTCGTTCAAAATTTATTTGAAAATGCGTTAGTGATAAAAATCACTAAGTGGTCATTCCAAAATGATGATTTTCCCCTGGGTGACTTTTCTCATAGCGGTCCTACACTGAAAAAGTTTATAACCCTCCTAGGGTAAAAGACATGATCCGATCTCAACTGTGGACTTGGATTTCCGATCCGAGTTACTATTTGAGAGTTATTTGGGTTTGATCTATTAAATGAATGAATTAATAAATTAATTCATCCATTTACTTATTGCTAATGAGCGAGGGATATGAATATCCTGCGCCAACATGATTTATGTCGTTCCTAGGGTAAAAATTGCATTTTGGACCCAACCATGGCCTCATATTTATGATCTGATCAATCATTTAAGTGATATCTCATTTCTGTTGTGTGAATAGTACATAAACACTTAATATTTTTTTTATAATTTATTCCGGGCACACTGGGCCTCGGAATTGCATTCCGTCTCAGCTCCTAGCTCTGGAAATATATGTAGAAATATTACAAAGTCTTATAGGGAAATAACTAGGTCTCTACACTGCTTAGGATTCCATTGAACTAGGGTACCTGAGAAGATCTAATTTTCGTGGGACCATGGATTTTTGCATGTGTTTTTTTGCTTGTACTTGGGAGTTAGGAGCATAGGACTGAGATGGAGCTCAGGATGCTCATGGAGTTCACCTTAGACACTTTTATTTCTATTCTTTATTCATGTATTTCACTATATCATGTTGTTTAATGTATGTATAATGGTTTAGTTTATGTATCATCATTTGGACATGAAAGCATTGTTGTACATTGGTATTGACCATTTATATTCAGTTGATGTTATTCTTTTTTTGTTATGTCTTTCATTTATTACCGCTTATCCTATTATCTGTTATTTATTTTCTAATATACCACTGTGCTAATATGATCATGAGGGTATAGTATCCCCACAATCACCTCCTTAGACCCTCACTACTATTCAGCAGCCTCTGGCATACAGGGAGGTGCGCTTGAGGACATGTGGCGATCGATCCAACTACCGGTTTAGTGTTCATTTAGGTCAGGATGTTACAAAGTGATATTAGAGCCTTCTTTTTCCCTTTATCTTACTATTTGGGGATGGTATACAGGATACTAGGAATGTGTCGATGCTTGGTAAATAACTGTGTTTAGGAGTGATCAACCCACCCATGAGGAAAAGTCCAAGTTTCTAGGGATGATACTACTGTTTTTTTCATTTGCTATTACAGTTGATTATTATTTCACCTTGAGTTATTGGTGTACTTTCCAATACTTATTGATTTATGAAATTTATGGTGTTTTTTTTCTTAGCCTTGTATGGAATGAAAGTATCATTACATGCATCCTTATAGACACATATAGATTCACATGTCATGCATATGTCATGTCATGTAGTTTCATTAGTAAGTTTCTTGTTGATTATGATGATACACCTTGTGTGATTATTAGCTTGACTATTATATAACATGTTAGGTATATTAGTGATATTCTTATTTTTGTACCTATTTAGGTATTTCTTTAGCATGTCTGTTCATATAACATGCTTGGGTGATTTATTTAGCATGTTAATATGCTATCATTATTAGGTAACTATATTTCATGCTGCTTGATTTACTTAGCATGTATTGCCTATGTATTGTTCTTCTATGCTTATTAACATGTTAGTATGTGTTTACTGCTTATGATAACATGCCTAGTTATGATTTGATATATATGATTGGTTGCATGGGGTAAATATAATGGTTTCGATTAAATGGGGGATAGTTTTCAATTGTAAGGTGTATGGACGCCTTATAAATTGGGGAAAGGTAACCTATGTATTCGAACCATCTTTTGAGCTTTGAATATATATCTAGAGACCGCTGTTAAAATGAAAAATATGCTAAAGTTAAAATTTTAAAGTAAATTGGTCATGATTAATGGAATCCAAATTCTAATATGTTAAGTGTATGGGGGATTTACAAACTGGGAGATGGAAACCCATATAGTCGAACCATTATATATGAGCATGATATACTTTTAAATGGTTATAAATGTAAAATTTGTTTAATATTTATATGAAATGAATTGTTTTCTTATATAAATCTTATTATACTCGAACCTAATAGGTTGGTCATTATATTTAATCTTATTAGATAAAACCCATTAAGGGTATTTTAAAAATTTAAACTGATGATGGTTTCCTCTATAAAGTATTGTGACTCTATCACACGGACATGAAGATATGTATGATTTAATTTTCATAAATGCACAACTGAACCCAAGTAGGCCAGTCAGGGAATGTCTCTTATGAGATAACCAACTACACGTGTTTTAAAAATTTGATAATTAAGAAACTGCTATTGGGTTTCATTCTAATGAACCCAAGTTGGCTTAATGGGGCCCTAGTAGGTCACCTTATCTATTACGACTTGGTATTTAACTAATCCCTATTGTAAGAATATTTATGGTTAAATAAAATGATTAAAAGGAATTTATATGATAAATTGCCTAATTTTGATGGGATTTCAATAAATGTTTAATGTTTAAAAAGGAAGTTTGATAAGACTTACCTATTTTTCCTTGAGGAATTAGTTAAATCAGGTATTGAGTGATTTTGTCTTATAATTGGTACCTAATATTCTGAATTAAATCTTTTATATGTTTAAAGATTGAATGTGAGTCAATTTAATGGATTAAAATGGAACCTTAAGTGGTATACTTAGTTTAAACATGTGTGTAAGGGTAGTTTAAAAATATCTTTGAGTTGACTTGGAAAGGAAACATAAGCATTTTCCATAGGCATTTTTCCTTTTTAAAAAGGGATTAAATGATAGGAATAAGGCCTAGTGAAATCTGTTTGGCGTGACCTAATGATAGGGTCAATGCTTATGCTTTTTCAAGGGGCTAGCCTGAGGTAGGTAGAACCCTTAGAGCTTAAATTCCTTACTAAAAATTGTGATCTTCCTAACATATAGTACCGTTTGGGTTCCGTTGTCCCTAGTAGAACTCTTAGATTCTAAAATACACATTTTGTTTGGATGGGTGGTCGTGGTATCTTTACCCTTTTTATGGGAGTGAGCATCAATTAATGCTCAATTTAAGCAAGTTAGATGTGCCTAGGGAATGGTTGGTCGTTTAGTAGGTTTTGTGACCCTTTCTTCCCCCTCAGTGATGGAAAACTTGGTATGTCATCATTTAGGTTAGTGGTCATATGGAGTAATACAACTTTGGCTTAAATATATTATATGAACCCCCTGATACTTAGATTCACAAGGAAGACAACCTATGGACAATATTTATGATGTGTCATCTTTCTTTTGAAACCATAGTGTAGTGTACATTCATGTACGTAGTACCTGTTGAATTGATGAATGATATAATGAACCAATTGAGTTTGGTGAAATTGTTGAGCCTTGAGTTGTTGAGTACATTCTCAGGTCATCTATGGAGTAGAGTGACCTAGGTGTTAAAGGAATCAAATTAGTCCCAATGATTGGGATGATATTACAATAGGATTTAGTGTTTTAACATGCTAATCAAGTTGGTTTTGGATTTTATACCAAATGCTATGATGTTTGTAATCGTGACTCGGAGAAGAGTCACATGTGTGTTTAAGGTGAATCTAACCTAGTGCACATGAGTGACTAGTATATCTCTCCTTTAGATAATGAGTAAACTCCTAAGGTGGGGAGCATCACATTAGTTCTAGTGAATATGTGTCCTTTTGGGTAGAGGGGATACAACTAAGGAATACCATTTGAAAATGGTTAGTGCTTTTTTTGAAAGATTGTGAGGCTGATGAGTCTTGTAACGTGACTGTGCTTGCTCTACATCATGACATTGATGTGGTTGTTTGTGTATAAAACCCTTTATAAACACCTTTTTTCATGGATAAACTTTGGTGATAAATTCTTGTGATTGGTTAGTAATGATGTGTCGGCATGAGAAGCCGAGTTTCTTTTGAGAGAAGTCAACCAGTAGTGGTCGCCTACTCTTCTTTTCGATAGTTGGGTATGGTTGGCTGGAAACCATAATTAGAACTTCGTCTTGGACATGATGGAGGTGTCTCAATCCTTTTTGTAATTCTTGATATCCTCTTAGTGTACTCTTTCTTAGCGATTAAAATTTCCTCTATCTTAATGTCGTCCTTGATGCACTAAGAGAGTGTCATTTATACACCGATCTAAAAGTTTCAAATTCCATTATGTTTCAATAAATAGTATTTATCTGAGTTGTGTGTTGGATTCATGGTTTTTATTGAGGCATGATTAGTCTTGAGTGATATCCGGGTTCTCGTGTAGGAGCATCTTAAACAAATTCTTGGATACCAACATTTTTCCTCTGACTTTACTGCTACACAGATTCCACTCTAGGATCATTAAATGATTTAATGTGGACATATTGGCCTTGTACCGACATCTCACTTGTAAACATGGAGTATGGAATACCTTGGGTTAGTTCCTTGGAATCCTATTTAATGAATATGATGTTATCCTAGACTTTTTATCAGGCTTATAGGTGATGTTTAAAGGGTGACGATTCTAGTGGGATGGATTTGGGTTACACCCTTATTCATGATGCGACTCAATAGTTTAAATTTCTAGGTGATGGTTTGATCTGGGAATGTCATCATAAGTCATGTATAGGATTCGGTGAATGTTCTTGTGGTAAATGAGAGATGCCTTGGAAGAAGGCGTTGTGGTTCAGTTTGTAATATATTGGTCATCTAAGATGAGTGTTTTGATAATGGTCATCCACAGGTGGCTCGACCTATTTTCTTTTAACATAAGGAATACAATCGATGAAGAACCATTTATGGCACATCATCAAGTGGAGACAAGTGCATTATGTGTTGGTCAAGGATATTCATGAAAATTAAAATTGACCTGGATTAATGAGGATAGTGGAGAATCAACCATTTGATCAATTCAAAATCATGCTAGGAGCGTCGCTATAATTCTTAGGGTGTGATTTGTAAGCAATTCCAATAGTGGTGGTGCTGTGGCTTGGAATTCACCCCTTATTTATGTAAAAACCTATGGTGGGGAGCATCATTGTCCAGATTCTTAAAGAGATGACAATGTGATCGTGCCTCTAGAAAAATAGGCTCAGGTAAGCACCACTTCAGTGTTTCAGTTAGAAAATGAGCGTTGTCTTAGGTTTTGACAGCTTAAGGGCCATACTCTTGAGTAATTTTTAGAGGTGTGTTGGGCATTTGAGAACACAACACATCCATTTGAACAATAATTCACTACCCACACAGGTCTGGTGATGTTTTAATTATTTCCCCAAGGATTCTCAAGGAGAAGTTCTAAGGTGGGGAGGTTGTAATGACCTATGTTTTGAGCCAAGGTAGAATTCTAAGGGAATTTGAATTTTGGAGTTTGGTGGATGGGATGTTATTTGAACTAATATTAAGAACATAATTATAATATTTTTAACACTTAAAAGTGTTATTTTTAGACTTTATTAAAGGACTTAGAGGTCCCTCAGGGTTCTATCAAGTTTTGGGAGTGCCAGGGCCTGAAATCCCACTTTATGGATGAAGAAGGCAGGGCACACAGTTTGTCTGAAACCATGTGTCTCTTAGAAGAAACCGTGCGGCCCTTAGAATAAATCTTGTGGCTTGGTCCAGTGTATAAAGAGGTTCCACATGATTTTTTCTAATCATGCATGAGGGGTTTCATGATCGTGTGATTTCTGAAGGTTTTTGATAGAGAAAAATCACATGATTTTCTCATGGTTTCTTAAACCGTGTGCATAAACCGTGCGAGCCCCCTTATAAAGAAGTAGAGGAAGCAGAATTTGCACACGATTTGGTCAATCGTGTGACCAAAACATGTGACCCAATTTTTAAGGGGGAATTTACAAATTTACCTCTATTTTAAACCCCATTCTCCTTTTTCCCTTTTATCTCTAGAATATGGATCTCCCTTTTTCCCACGTTGAGCTCTCCTCCTCCTTAACCTAGGGATATTGATATCTCATGGATTCAGACTCCAATTAAAATGCCATAAGTCATGTTAGATCCACATTGGTAAGCTATCGACTCTGGTTGCTTCATATTTCAGTTTCTCTTTTGACCTGTTTCACTATTTAGGTGCAATTTCATTTGCCCTATTTTTAGGGTGGATGTCCATTTCTTTGATTTCTTCCAAAACGGACCAAACCAAGCCTTGATATTGGATGAGTATAGTGTCTTAATCATGAGGTAGGTGTTATATATCTCTTTCCCCAAGTTTCTATTGATTTATAAATATTTTCATCATGCCGCGTGTCGGCCTTTGCAGCGCATCACCCTAAAAATGAGTTCTTTGTTTCTAATTGTTATACGCATGATGTATTAGCCCCATTGAGCCTTATTATGTGATTTTTTGATGTCTAACTCAATTATATCCACCCCTTTGGGTGTTCCAAGTGATTTTTCATCTTTTAAATATTTTTTTTAAAATCCTGGAATGCCTTCTAAGCATTTAACTTGGATTATAAATGGAATTTCCCCTTGTAGGTAATTGAAAAATTGATAATAGAACCTCCTAAGTGTCGTGTTTAAACTTTTAATTAATTTAACATGTTTGGTGGATTTATAAAATAACTTTTTTTGGTGAATTTAGTTATGCCTATTGAATGTCATTTCAGTTTGTGCTAAATGAATTGTTGTTAACAATTTCATGTTTTATAATAAAACCCCTCAGATAAGGTGCATTATCTTCGAAAATAAAAAGCGGTGATTAGTGATTTAGATCATGCTTGGACTTATTACAATTTTGATTCTTATGCCTTTATGTTACTTTCTAGATATATGGCATACTTATTACATGACCTCAAATGATAATCTTAAATGGATTGAATAAGGGGGGTATGACCTTCCTTATGACCAATTGTTTCAAAGACCAACCACCCTCTAAGTGGGTTGGAAAACATTTATTATAAATTTTCATTCCTTGATAAATTAAATGGATTGTTTAAATTTAATGGTTTAAATTAAATGAAATTGAATTGGGTGGTATGACCATGCCACTTGCTATATTTAAATAAGCATGGATTATGAAAATTGTATTAAATGGAATGGATTGTATCATGGTGGTTTGCCTTACTAAAATAAATTAAATGGATAAATGGAATGGGTGTAATGTCCAATCCTCTTATATGATTTTTTAATTTAATATGAATTTAAATTCCCTTGGTTATATTTGGTCTTGATGAATATAAATCATGAGAGGTAATGCCTCATGAATATTATTATATATATGATTACTCCTTTGAAATAGGCTATGGAATGATGGTAAGGGTTATGTTGGGAATGGCAATTCACACCCCCTTACATCTGGTGTTTAGAATGACGTCTCACACCATTGAAACTATTTGGATGGTGGACATGACGCACCACATCCCTTGTTTCGAGTGTTGGAATGAAGACAAACCCATCATCTCGAGTGACGAGCATGATGTCCCCATCTCATTATGAGATATAGGGAATGAACCCTTTTTGTTGAGCTTATAGGATTGTTTAGACTGGTTATGGACGTCCAAGTTATGCTCGAGTCCATCCAACACCTAGTATTCTAGGTATATGGTCACTTACATTCGCACATACTTGGTCCATATAGGTGGATGAAATATATATATATATATATGTATATTATTACCATGTATATAGTTACCGATCAGAAACTCATTTAGGCCATAAGATGAAGAAGGTAGAGCTGCCAGGTTTCCTTCAGGAACCTGACCAGGCTAGTACTTATTTGTTCAGTATTGTTTGTTATTATTTATACCTGTACACCACTATACATTATATTCACAGACTGGATTTATCTATAGACACCGTTGGTGGGGGATTAATGGGATTTTATCTCATACCCTGCCCAGGCTACCATTGCACTGGGGTACCCAAGCATATCTCATGTTTGCAGGACCATGGATTTTTTCTTGTGTTATTATGCTTATACTTTGGAGTTAGGAGCACAAGACTGATCTAGAGCTTAGGATTCTCATGGAGTTCACCTTCGAAGATTTTATTTTTTTTCTTTATTCATGTATTGCACTGTATCATGTTTCCTGCTATATGTCTACTATTTTAGTTTATGTATCATCATCTATAAATTTGGGAATTATTGTACATTGGTGTTGGCCATTTATATTCAGTTGATATTATTATTCCAATGATTTTTCTTTCATTTACTACTGCTTTTCTTGTTGGCTGTTATTTATTTTTTGATATACTGTTGTGCTACTCTAATCTTGAGGGTATAGTCTCCCCACTACCACCTCCTTAGACCCTCACTGCTAGTCGACAACCTATGATATATGGGGATACATGCTTGAGGTCATATGGTGACTGGTCCATCTACTGGTTTAGTGGTCAATCGAGCCAGGATGTTACATTTTCCATCCGGTGATAGGTTCGTTTTGAAAATCAGGGCTCAAACCAAAATTTATGACCATTTTAACATCTAAAAAGGATGTTATTGGAAATTTTTTGAGTGTTGGTGGATGCCCTAGGGGTTTAGGTGAATGTTGGAGGAAGTATAAGAAAGTGAGGCTATTGAAAAATAGTAGCAACAATCATTCACGACGTGAATAAGTGTTCATGTTGTAAAAATATTAGGGGAATAAGGGAAGCCCCTAACCTAGATGGTTCACACTGTGACAGGGTTTCCAGTGGTTTGGGGGGGGGGGGGTGGACCCCACTATTTTTGGATGGGGAGAGTGCATGGGGAGGGTCGTTTGATGCTCTCCCACCCCCATTCTTCCTTCCCTTCCATACCCCATGTCAGGGGATGGTTTTGTTGGAGTTGGTGTCCTAGAACCAACTATTTGTACATTTATTACATAAATATTTAATGTATTTAAATATTAAACATCTTACTACATATTTTTTATTGTTCTAAATGACTATAATGTAATAATTTCCTAGATTATTTGTCACATTAATATGGTCATAGCAGTTCCCCACTATGATGATAATCTTAAAGTTCCATGAAAATATTCTTAAATATAGTTCTGTGGTTGGATGACATACTATGATGGGGAAAATAGTATACAGACCATCAGATGTGAGTACTTGTAAGTAGATGATACTTATTCTCATGAAGTTCACACTTGGTAATCTCCAAGATGGGATATTATGAGAACAAACCTGCTAGTAGGAATTCCGTATGTTTTGGTGTCATCGGATATTCCTATATGCGAGTGTGTGTAATGGTCCTTAGACTTTAAGATTGTCATTAATACGTGTCCTGACCCACACACTTAGATTTGCTGATGAAAAATATCATGCCATATATTGGCGGGAAGTAGGGTACATTGGGTGCGTCATGAATGACATGCTATTAATGGATAATCAATGGAAGGAATTTTCCCTTCCATTTATGGAAGTTGATATCTCAGACCTTTGATTGAAATATAACCGTCTCCCTAAATTCCATGGTCATGGTGTAATGACGAGTTTATTTTAGGTAGTCAAAGAATGTCATATCAAGCATATAGGTTGATGAAACTATCATGAAACCTTCTTGATGAGATATTGTGACAAAGGGATTATATTACACAGTGAGTGTTTATATGTGGATTTCATCATTGTGACTTTAAGTTCTTTCTCTTGGGTGCCTTGACCTATTTCTAGATAGTAATCTTGGACTTTAGGCAAGCCCACCTAATGCCAACGAGAAAGAATCCTAGAGGGTCACACACTAAGTGTTTCTGGTGGTCTCGATTAAATTATATTTTAATTTTATTAATGGAATAAAATATATATATTTATTTTATTCAAGTTAAAATGATCACATAAATTAAATAAATATTTATTCACCAGATTTTGAATAAAATATACATATTTATTTTATTTAACATTTAATAAATATTTATTTACTAGTTTGTAAATAAAAATATTTATTTAAGAGAATAAAATATTTTATTCGGGTGTTCAATAAATGGAATAAGAGTTCGAATGGACCATGACCATGTTGGTTGATAAATTAATTATTTACAATTTGGTAAATAATGTTTATCCAGTTGGTGAAATAAATAATAATAATATTGTTATCATTATGTGGCACGAGATTTCATTTATGGTTCCATTTTGTGTAAGTTGGCGCACCACAAATAATGGTGCTGTTATTGTTATTTTGTGGAATGGGTTTTCTCTAATAGTTATAATTGCATTTAATTATTATTTCAAAATTAAATATTATAACTGAAACTCCATGTCGATTAATAGGTAGGTATGCCTATTGTGCCAAACCCTGGTGAATTGATAATTGTTGAGCCAACCATTTTCTCTCTCGACTCCTCTCAATCTCCCTCTCAAGAATGAGAGAATTTCTTTAAGACTGGAGAATGAGAAATCAATAATGATCTAATAAAGACATTTGTTCTTCTGCTCTAGCACCCAGAGAATGAGTGGCATTGATCGGAAACCATTGGAGCACGTGTGGATCACTACTAGAAGGATTCTCCTTTGGATCCTCACAAGCACAATGAAGGCAATCCAGAAAGGTCATTATGGATGATCAACGATCATAAACAAAGAAATTACTGAAGACCCAGGTATTTAATTTCATTATAAATTATTAAATTAAGTATAAACATGATGTGAAATATCCTCTTTTTCAGATCTAGCACTATTCTTCTCTTTGTCTAAATCTTTGATTTCAATCTATGGATACTGACATTCATCATCGTATTGATCCCAGATTGGTCATCAATTATGGAAAAAGTAAAGTTGGGCCCTCTTAACTTCTATTATTCCACCATGTTCGGATCCTTAAAGTGGTATCATAGGGGGATCATCATCATTTATAATTATTTAAATAATTCTTTGATGATTTACACTTTAATAATTTAGTTTTTCAATTCATGTTTAATCGTTCTTGTAATCTGAATTTTGAGATTTGTTCTTCCTCTTTTTGAAGACCCAGATATAAAAAAAATGAATAATTTTTTGATTAAAATTAAATCAAGGATCTCATCATGAGGTTCCGATGATTCTATCTAGGTAACATGACAGTACACGCCGTGTATTTGGAGTTACATGCCATGTAATCTACCATACACCTCGTGTAATCTGGATTACACACCGTATAGTTGTGTTTAGTGCATTGAGAGTAATTCATAAATTACTCATGTTGTGTGAATTAATGACATGCGGTGTAGTTAATTATTACAATGCGTGTTGACCAAGACAGACTAGCACACCGTCAGCTGGATTACATGATGTGTGGTCCACTGGACATGATATGTAGTCCCTTCAGGTTAAGGGCCAAACCGTGTATCCTATACACAACTAATCTGACCAATAACCATGTAACCTAGAGACAACACAACATGTGGCCCACTAGACATGCCATATACTCCAAGATTTATAAAGTACGCCTCACACACCGAGTCCCTAGGTGTGTACTTCGGATAAGACGGTGAAGGCAGTACACACCGTTTAGTCGGAACTACACGCCATGCACTTTACCAAATTACATAGAATTAAAACTTTAATGTTTGTTTAATGTTTAGAATTGCATATCATGTATATTCAAATGGGTGTTCACCGTGTTACCTCCAAGGTTATGGATAATAATCTGAGGGGAATTCAGAAAAGGATTAAGATAAACGGATTTTTTAATTAAAGATAATAATTAATTGATTTAAGTATGATTTATCTTAATATGAATGATTAAATAATTGAATTCTAGTTTTATTAAATGCGTAATTTGTTGCATGTATGTGGATTATCATGAGCCATACTAGACCTTTATATGTGATTTGTTTCCTTTTATTTTATTTTAAATTAAATTGTTGGTCTATGTGCCATCTCTCCTCATTAATATTTAGGGCATACATTCCCATGATTTCTTTTATGTAAACCCCCCTTTCTACCCCTCACTTGTATGTGAGTTAAAAATAATATTTAATGGATGGATCTCCCAATATTGTGGAGGCGGTTCAAGTAAGGAGGCAAGGTGAAACCAATCTAAGGAGATACAAAGGTGGACAGGTGGAAAGTTGTAGACAAAAACCATAAATGGTTCAAGGTGTTTTCCCATATGTTAGAAGTTAGTTTATCAACCACTAAATAAACTAACCATTTTAAGATCTCATGATCATTACCTTTACTTTATTTTATTTCTTTCAATTGCGTGCTTTATCATTATGGGTGTGTTATCGCGATCACATAATTAATGAATTAAACAAGAATGCAAGATGGAACTAAAATAGACCAGGTTTGTGCATAAATATTATCAAGACATGGTTAATAACTTAATTAAGTTCCAATTAATATTAAAAAACATGTGATAAAGATAATAATAAATTTATGCATAAGAGAAAAAATCCCTCAATAAAATATTAATCCAGACTAAGACTTCTGTTACTTGATTAAGGGAAAGACTCAATAAAACTATGTGTTTGAACAACCCTTGTTGGGACACTTACTTTTATATAGGAATCCATTATTAAAGTTTTGGGTTGACTTAACCATATTACATCAAGATGAGTATCCATTACTAGACTTGGTGTAATATTGGAGGCAAGTGTTGAGGAAATACAAGTCAGGATTTTAGGATTGGGGAGTCCACTCAACGGATCAAGGAGCTACAAGCCCACAGTTGGAAAATAAATATCTACCTAAATACCTTTAAATAGCTTAACCAACCCTTTTTTGGGTTATGCAAAGGGAAATATGGATCCTTGCCACTAGAATGCCCAAGAAACTAGACATTCCAAGTTCAATGGTGAGGTCCATTGGGACTTGATAAAATCGTGAGAGTCTTAATAAAATTAATTTATTATTTCTCATAAAATGTAATCAAGAAAGTACTAATTATTTATTTTTTTAATTATAGAATAAAAAATGACAAAATTTTTAACTACACTATCCCTATGATCAATACTATATAAAGACAATATCCTCACCGGTTGTAACTTCCAGGAATGGTTTAGACGCATTCAGGTCATTCTACACCATGAATAGAAATCTTATGTGCTGGAGTCCTCATTACCTGATCTACCTTCCCAAGAGGTGAGTGATGAAGAGTTACTGGTCTATGAAAAACATATAAATGACGTGGTCTACGTTCAATGTTTGATGTTATCATCAATGTCTGGTGAACTCATGAAGTATCACAAAAACATAGATTCCTATAGCATGATTGATCACTTCCATGTTATTTACTAGGAGAGAGTAATATAGGAATGGTTTGAGATATCCAAGGCACTCTTTCAGAGTAATCTTGGAGAGGGTTCCCCAGTTGAGCCTCACGTAGTCAAGCTCATTGGATACATTGAGCGTCTGGAGGTTCTAGGGTTTAAACTCCCCGAAGAACTAGGTACCGATCTCATTCTCGCATAAATCCCTCAGATATTCTCCAGTTTTGTTGTGAATTTCAATATTAACAATATTGAGAAGTCTCTACTAGATATTATTATCCTCCTTCACCAATTGGACAAAGACATGAAGCATGAAAAGACTTTTGTCCTTATAGTGAATAAGAGGAAAGGAAAGGCGAATAGATTTAAGCCCAAAACTTCTTCACACCCTTCCAAGAAAAGTAAGATCAATTGGGAAAAAAGGGAACATGAAGCCGTTTGTTTCGCATGTGGCAAGAAGGGCCGCTAGAAGAAAAACTGCACCCAAATAAAGAAGTAAGGGGAAGATTTAGGTGTGTTTGTTATCAAGTGTAATTTATCTGTTTCTACAAATTGGGTATTAGATACAGCTTGTGGTGTTCAAATATGTTTCTAAATACAGTGACAAAGTAGATTCAAGAAAATTGATCGAGAGGAGGTAGATCTAAAAGCATCCAATATATGTTGTAGCTGTTGGGGACTACCACCTCACGATACTAACTAAGATGATATTGGTATTAAAAGATTGTTATTATGTTCCTTATGTAACCAAAAAAATTATTTCTGTATTCATACTAGATACAAATGGATTTATTTTCAAGTTTGTAAATGAATGTTGCTTCTTTTATAAAGATAGAATTTATTTTGGTAAGACACATTTATATAATGGTTTTTATGTGTTGAATTACACAAAACAAGTAATGAAAAATGATAATGAAACTACTTCACATGACTCATACCACACCCAACTTTGGCATCACCGGTTAGGTCATGTAAATGAGAAATGCTTGACAAAGTTACATCAAGATGGATATTTATATTCTTTCAAACTAAAACTACTTGGTGTATGTCACACATGATTACAAGAAAAAACGACCAAATCCCCAATTAGTGGGAAAGGTGAAAGATCCAAATAGCTTCTTGAATTGGTTTATACCAATGTGTGTGGACCATTTATAGTTGAAGCAATGGGTGGGTACTCATACTTCATAACTTTTATTGATGATTTTAGTATATATGGATATATCTACTTAATGAGGTATAAGTCAGATTATTTTGATAAGTTCAAGGAATACACGAATGAAGTTGAGAACCATCTTGGTAAGAAGATTAAGAAACTCCTCTCAGACCGAGGTGGGGAATATCTTAATAAATACTTCATTGATTACTTAAGGGAGTTTGAGATCCTATACCAACTCACTCCTCCTTACACACTCTAGTGGAATGGTGTAAGCAAAAGGAGGAACTGTACCTTGTTGGACATGGTGAGATCAATGATAAGTCATGCAAGTATTCCATTATCCTTTTGGGGATATGCGTTAAAAACAGCGGCACACATACTAAATCAAGTAGCAACTAAATAGATAAATGGTATTAAATATGAGCTTTGGAGAGGAAGAAAATCTATGTTATCGAATTTACATGTGTGGGGAAGTGAAGCGTTTGTTAAGGCCTCTTCAGGTAACAAACTTGCACCCTAAGGCATAAAGTGTACCTTTATAGGAAACCCCAAGGAAATAAAGGGATATTACCTATATGAACCCCCATAAAAAAATTTTATAGTGGAAAGACATTCCATATTCCTTGAGAGGGACCACATCTCCAAAAGAGACAGTGGGAATGAGATAGAATTTGATGAAATCGAGGCTCAAGGTACACAAGAGTTGGTACAAGAATAGATTCCACAGAGCCCCATGGAAGAAAGATCTATTACAGAGACACAAGTACTGTGTAGGAGTACAAGAGAGGTTAGAGAACTGGAATGATACAATTTTCTAGTTATCGAGGTTGGTGACTCATTATTAGTTGATAATAATGATCCTCTAACCTACAACGAAGCAGTAATTGGCACAGATATTACCAAGTGTCAAGAAGCCATGAATTCTGAAATGGATTCCATGCACCAAAACCAAGTATGGATTTTGGTAGATCTTATAGTATATGTAAAGTATGTTGGTTTCAAATGGGTATTGAAGAAGAAACTAGACATATAAGGACAAGTCAGTACCTATAAGGCATGACTGGTTGCAAAAGGGTTTAAACAGCATCAAGACATTAACTATGAGGAAACCTTTTCACCAGTTACAAAGCTAAAATCCATCAAAATTCTATTGGACATTGCTGCTTACCATGACTATGAGATTTGGAAAATGGATGTCAAAACATCATTCCTTAATGGGAACCTTTAGGAATATGTCTATATGACACAACCTGAAGGGTTTGTGACTCCAAAGTATGCCAATAAGACATGCAAGTTGCAAAAATCTATTTATGGATTGAAGTAAGCATCCAGGTCATGGAATATTCATTTTGATGAAGCCATAATGGAATTTGGTTTTATAAAGAAATAATGCGAGCCTTGTGTCTACAAACGATTTAGTGGGAGTGTAGTCATTTTCCTAATAGTATATGTTGATGACATATTACTTATTAGAAATGAAATACCAGTATTACAGTTTATTAAGGCATGGTTGAACAAATTATTCTTGATGAAGGACTTGGGAAAGGCAACATATATTCTTGAGATCAATATCCATTGTGATAGATCCAAGAGATTGCTGTGACTAAGTCAAAGTACATACATTTACAAGATACTGAAGAGATTCAGTATAGAACAACCCAAGAGGTTATTGTTTCTAGTGTCACATGTCATTCATCTTTCTAAGAAAATGTGTCATCAGATGCATGAGGAAATAAATAAAATGACAAGGATTCTATATGTATCATCGATTGGGTCAGTCATGTATGCTATGCTATATACTAGGATAGACATCATCTATGCATTGAGTGTTGTAGGAAGATATCAAGATGATCTAGGTGACCTCCATTGGATGACATTCAATACTATCCTTAAGTATCTAAGGCATACTAAGGATATGTTCCTAGTTTATGGAGGATATGGAGAACTAGTCATCAGAGGATATGCAGATGATAGTTTCTAGACTGATCAAGATGTCATGAAGTTGAAAACGGGATACATCTTCACTTTGAATGGAGGTACTGTGAGCTGGAAGAGCTCAAAACAAGGTGTGCTCATAGATTATACAGTAGAGTCTGAGTATATCATAGATTCTGAGGAAGATAAAGAAGCAGTTTGGATGTGGAACTTCATCCAAGATCTGGATGTGGTACCTAGTAGTAAATATCCCATCACACTTTATTGTAATAATACTACAGCGGTGGCTCTCGTAAAAGAGTCAAGGTCACATCAGCAGATGAAGCACATACTATGGAAGTATCATCTCTTGAGGTATTTTCTCAGAGAGGTGAAGTTGCAGTGAGCGGTATTTCCATGGAAGACAATGTGGATGATCCCTTGACTAAAGCTTTAACTTAGCAAAAATATGATAATCATGTGAGGTCTAGAGGACTGAAAGTCATAGGAAGTTGTCTCTAGTCCAAGTGGGAGTTTTTTGGAGTTGGTGTCCTAGAACCAACTGTTTGTACATTGATTACATGAATATTTAATTTATTTAAATATTAAACATATTATTACATATTGTTCATTATTCTAGATGACTATATTGTAATAATTTCTTAGAGTATTTGTTTCATTAATAAAGTCATAAGAGTTCCCCTCTATGATGATAACCTTGAAGTGCTATTATAATATTTTTAAATATAGTTTTGTGGTTTGATGACATACTATGATGAGACACATAGTGTCACAAACCATCCTGAGTCAACCTTGAACCAGTCACCCAAGCTGATCTGTGGCAACCCGAGAGGCATTCCCGATCCTCCTGGGCTGGCGACAAGTGCCAGGGCATCAACAAAGTGATGATGGGAACAATTTCTCCCAATATAAATAATTAAAATTAATGGAAATAATAAAGAGAATCTAAAAATAAATAAACCAAACAAAATGAATAAACAAGAACTGAAGAAAATAGAACTAACCGAATGGTACAACCACTATCTCTATGTGACCCCATGGATCAATCTCCAACTCAATGATCAAATGTCACCCGAGGTGAATGCACCCAAGATGGAACCTGCAAAAGAACTAAAAACAGAAAAGAACTATAGGCGTGAGTATTAAAACTCAGTAGGCTAGCCTGATATTCTATTCCCCAATGCACTAACTTTAAAATTAAATAAGCACCAGTTTCAATCTTGAAATAAAATTTATAAAAGTAAGTTTTTCTATATATTTTACCCAAAAGAAAAGTACAACTCGTTTCTCCTTTTTATTTCCAAAACCAAGATCCTACCATAAGTGAGATACTAGTGTTTTCAAGGGAAGAGTGGTGTCTATATTTCACTCTGCACAAAATATAAAAAAACACTTTTCTTGAAAATTATTTCCCAAAAACCTTATTAAAATCAACACACCACTTTCCTATAAAAAAACTACATAAGAAGGTACCACAATAATCACGCAACAGGGGCAACAAAAATAATCATAAAAGTATTTTTAACATCACTGAGTGTTACTAAAGAAAACAGACATAGGTGAACCTGGGATATTGTGAATAATCTAAAGGATACTAATACATGAGAATCCATCCTCAGTATCATTCCATACATGATGAAATCAAAATTCTCAAAATGCTCGGCCACCCCAACTCAGGACAGACAGAGGGAAAACCCCATATAAATAAACCCAAACATATATCCACCTACTACGGGCCACTGGTCAGCACATCGACTAATAGTGCATAAATCATTTTTAGAATATTCTCTCAATATGTCAGGTTCCGATGTCTCAGGTATCAAAAAGGGGTGAATCAACTGATTCCAGTTGGGCATCAAATCACATATATATAATAATAATTCATAATAAGTCTCACCCCGAGTCTCCCTTAATACCATTCTCATGACTTAAAATAAAACAATTATAAAGGGTTCCAACTGAAGAACCCTAACAATGGATCCCAAGAATTCCCCAACAAGGACCTCCCATCAATTGCATACAATTGAGGCATGAGAAACATCCAACAAGGGTTTTCATAATAAACACTTTTAACTAATTTCATGAAATGGCCAAATGGGCCCTTAAACATTCATAAAAAACCCTTATCTCAAAATGAAAACACTTTTCAAAAGTGGTGTCAAGCACACCGTTTCCACTCAAAAATATTTATAAACATTCTTCAAAACATTTCCTTTACACATTCAAAACAGAGCCAATTTATACAAAAATACCAACTGGGCATTTTATATATAAAAAAAGACACAAGGCATGAATATTTACCAAAGCAATTTATATTTAATAAAAAACAAAGCATAAACACCCAGTATTCACAACTCAAAAAAACACACCATTTCAAACCATTCAAAAAAACTTCACAAAACATTTTTCATTATACCCTGAAACAAAACATTTTACAAAAATTCCAAACGGGCCATTTATCAGCGGCACATGCAACATTTACTAAAAAAACTTCTAATTAAAACTCAAAAAGGTGAAAAACACAAATATCATGCCTTAAATTTATTTAAAGTGATAAACCTCATATTAATTGTTATAAACTATATGCGAATGCTAACAAAAATTTTGTTTTCCAATTTCTAGGTGTCCACATTTATAACGAAACAACACTGATATCACAAGACAATGAAAAAATCCCATTAAACACCAAGCAACTCATCCAAAGATCATATAAAAAATATTTATAATGTAACTAAGGTGATACAAGAATGAAACCAAAGATTATTAAATTATAAAGGCAAGTGCAAGGGAGAACTACCTTGGAACCAAGGTGCGACAACAACAAAAACTCGAAAATACTCCACGAGGGTTTTAGAAATACTAAACCTACCAAAATAATTCTAAAATAATTGAAACCCCAAAACTATATAAAATAAAAACAAATAATGAGGAGAATTATACCAAAGGGAGGGGTGAAACACACCATAAGGAGGCATTGCACAGGCAAGAGGTCGCGGGTACCGGCTGGACTCCCCAAAAAAGGGGACCGCACTGGCCAAGAGAGGGGCGGCCATGCTATTGAGTAGGATGGGAGATAGGGGTCGGTCGGTCGGTGTTGTGCGCACTGGCGGGGAGAGGGCGTCGAGGCTACAATGGTGCCAGTGAAAGCAGGAGATGGAGCGGCGTCGGCTGGCATGACCAGAGTGAGGGAGGCTGAGGGCGTGAGAGGGAGAGATAAGGGAGGTCCAGTCATGCACTGTGCATAGGGGAAGGGAGAGCCGGCTGGGGGATGCTACTGCAAATGGAGGAGGCGGTTGGGTGCGATGGGTCATGCATAGAAAGGGGAAGGGGGAGATGGCCGGGGAACCCTAAAAAAATAAAATAAAAATAAAACTAATCTAAAAAAACTAATTATAATTCTAATATAATAATAATAATAATAATAAATAAAAATAAAAATAATAATCATAATGATAAAATAAGAATAATAAAATTATTCATGTCATTTTAATAATAATAAAATTATTAACACAATAAAGATTTTAAATGACACAATAAATTACAAAATTTATTCATTTTAATTTTTTTGAAGACGAAAAGGCCTCACAATTGTCTAGGCAAAGCCGCGCGGCATCACTCTTCACCCGTGCGCCCAACAACGTCGAACCCAAAACACACACCTTTTAACATAAGGTCAAAAATTTCATCTAGGACTCAACCCGAACCCCCACCCCCCCCCCCCCCCCCAAAAAAAATTATTTAAGGCTAAATAAATAATAAAATAAAATAATCACATAGGTTGGTGTGTGAAAATTCTCCCCAACATAATGCTTTCTGCCCCCAGAAATCCACAACACTATCCAGCTGGTTGATCAACACTTAAGGATTTTGTATCAACATGATCCAACCTCTTAATATGAGGACATTCCATCGACCACCAATGAGACTCAAAATCATTTCCCGAAACAGATCATCAGTAGATGGGAGCCTCGAATAGATTACCCACCATAAGAATTCAACTAGAATATGATAACGTCTTAAGAGAAAACCCAAAGAGGCCCATGCTGGGTCTCCCCACCATTAAGAACCAAACTAAAAATGACCAAACTGAAAATTAAACTTGAAACCCAATCTGGGCCTTTCCCAAGCTCAAGGAACACAACATGAACATTGAAACCACTCACTCCCATATGAAGGGGACACGAGCTGAACTAAAACCTCCCACACAGACCAAAATCCCTCACCCCATGGGCGGGGAGAGAGGGGATCAAAGATTGGATCAATGAAATTGCAACTGACAACTACTCACGACTCATCACTTCAGGATGGACACAAACCAAATCCACACTAATTTACATGGGTGGTCCATGCAAGGAAATTGATCAACAACTCACATCCAAGAAAGAATAGATAGATATATTACGTGTGGGGTAAGTCCACCATGCTATTTGCAATGAGAGGAAATTTACAACGACGAAGAAACCACAACAGAAACGCTAGATCTATATCACCGCAACGGTAGAGGCACAACCTTAACCAAACCTCTTAAACCACCATAGGGGTTCTTGACTATGCTCTAGATTCACTCTGAGGCCTTTTGGATAGAGTTCTAATGGATGAAGCATCTCATGCCTTGCAGTCAAGTTATGATAATCCTAATAATAAACATACAACTTTTGATTTGACAAATGAAAGGACAAAATTTTGAAATGAAAACCATGCTGTCATTAAAAACCGAAGTTCATCAAAAACCCAAAACATTCCCATACATTTAAAAACCCAAAACACCATCAATACACTTTCCATGATAATATATCCCTTATACTATAAGGAAACCTACAAAATAAACTTTAAACAAAAACCCTACAACACATCACTTTTGAGAACTTCCTCCACGAAGATTTCTAGAGACACCCTAACAGAATCACCGCAAGTGACCCAAGCATCCACAAGCCTGGAAGGGCTTTAAAGAATTTTTACATGAAATTTTTTTGTGACCCTAATTTCCACATTGACAACACACAAGGATCTCTCATTCCGAAGAGGTTGATGAAAGATCCTGAGGCCTTTTGATTCCATGACTTGATCCATCAACTTTCAATTGCTTCCTCATCTTTTTCCAGAATATTCACCACTACTCCTAGGGATTGAGTGAGGGAGGACTAATTTGATCACTCCCAACATCATGGGTTCGATATGAAAAGCTTGTCTCACCACATCAGAAAATGAAGTTAGGTTGGAATTTGACACCTTCGACTAGAGATTGGGGAAGAGACCCGCCTTTAAACGCTGAGCCTTCATGGTTTCATCTGTTTCATACCCTGAATCATTAGGGAATATCTCCACAAATCACTGGAAATACCCCGAAACTGATCCATCACCCTGCTACAGACAACACATCTCCATCCCCTTTATCACCCTTTCTTTCTCAGAGAAATACTGAAGAATGAACAAAGCCTTGAAAAACTCCTAGGTAAGCTCTTTACGAGGCTTGTTTCGAGACACTAACTTCTACCACACTCACGGTGAACCTTCAAGCATGAAGTTTTCAAAATTGACCTTCAACAAATCAGGAAACTCAACAAGGTTAAAGTCCCTTTCGATCTTTCGCATCGACTCCTCCTCTATGTAAGGGTCTGATTGACCATAAAATAGAGGTGGATCTAGCTTCTGAAACCCAAGAATAAAATCCTTAGGTTGATCAACTGCACTACGATCACCCATCAAAGCTTTAAGGGGACAACTGATAGACAATAAAAAGTCAATAACCCAATCAAGGCCAACTCAATAAATAAAATCCTCAAGATCAAACACCGCATAGGTGAAAATCTTTAAACACAAGGAAACAATCTATTATAACATCAAAACTTTTCTTAACATATTTAATTTAAAACAATCTTGGTGGGTTAAATCCTCGCCATTGATATTATTTAGAGTCTCACTCACATTCATGTCTCTATGTCACCCTGTGCATCCATCTACCATACCGGAAATCCGTTCATATTCCTATATACCACCATGTATGTAAGCACCCATAGGAACACCAAGGACAAAAAAACTTCATTTTCCAAAAACAAATCATTCACCCCATTTCAAAAATCATGTACCTTCCAAAGGCACCCTAACCACCGAGTCAAAATTCATTTTGTTTAAAACTCCTCCCATTTATTTTAAAATAATCCCTAATTTAAAAATGTTATTTCAAACAACCATTTTTTTTCAAAACCAATTTTTTTTCTAATTCAAACACCTTTCAGAATATAGAGGAGACCCAAAAAAACTCAAAAAGGGAACTAGTGTTAGTGAGTAACTTGACCATATGGTTGGAAGCTATATGCCAAACACGCCACCGATAAGGAGAGCCTTCTAGGACCACGCCCCTAGATCCACATGGCTTACCAGGCCGTACGGGCTCACGAGGACTATTATCCCAACTCCCCTTTTCATATCCCAATCAAAAAAAATTCCCTAAAGGACCATAAAATTTAATAAAACTGGACTTCCCATGGAAACCTCAGGATCTAAATGAGAAAGAGTTCGTGACACTTTTCCTGCACCAACCCCTCAAGTCCCAAAAATCCCACTAAATCTACCTTGACATACCCAAATAGAAAAGGGAAGTCTAAAAAGAAAGGTCCGCTAAGATTCAACCTGCTCTGATACCATTTTTTCATAAACCATCCCGATTTGACCCTAAACTGGTCACCTAAGCTGATCCGAGGAAAGAACCAAGAGGCATTCCCGATCCTACCGGGCTAGCGACAAGCGCCAGGGCATCAACAGAGTGATTATGAGAACGATTTAACCCAATATAAATAATTCAAATTAGTGAAAATAATAAAGAGAATATCAAAATAAATAAACCAAAAAAAACGACTAAACAAGAACTGAAGAAAATAAAACTAACCGAATGGGACAACTCCGTGCGACCCCATGAGTCACTCTCCAACTTAATGATCAAACGTCGCCCAAGGTGAATGCACCCAAGCTTAAACCTGCATAAGAACTAAAAAAAATAACTATAGACATGAGTATTAAAACTTAGTAGGCTAGCCCAATATTCTATTCCCCAATGAACTAACTTTAAAATTAAAGAAGCACCAGTTTCAAGTTTGAACTACAATTTATAAAATTTAGTTTTTCTATATATTTTACCCAAAAGAAAATTACAACTCATTATCCCTTTTTATTTCCAAAACCAAGATCCTACCATAAGTGAGATACTAGCATTTTCAAGGGGAGAGGGGTGTCTATATTTCAATCTGCAAAAAAGATAATTTTTTTCTTGAAAATGATTTTCCAAAAAACTTATTAAAATCAACAAAACAATTTACTATAAAAACACTGAATAAGAAGGTACCACAGTAATCACACAACAGGGGCAACAAAAATAATCATACAAGTATTTTTAACATCACTGTGAGTGACTAAAGAAAACAAGCATAGGTAAACCCAGGAGATTGAGAATAATCCAGAAGATACTAATACATGAGACTCTGTAACACCCCAGGTAAATAAAGAATATGAAATTTTCATATTTATCCATATTTTTGAATAAAATATTAATATTACTTTAAAGGAAATGCTATGCTCAAGGGCGTACCCAGTACGCAACAACGAGTTTCTTTGAAATCTTACGTTGCACTCTAATAATAAAATAATATTATTTTAAAAGGTAGTTAACGCCTTTCCATTGTAATGGAGGGAATGAACGGAACTAACTACAAAATGATTATATATGTTTGTCAAATATTTTTACTTTTATCCAATAAATTTTGGAGGCTTAAAATGCAAATAAATCCAATTTTAAGCATAAATCTTCTAATATTCTTTAAAAGGTCGATTAACCGCCTTTTGATGGAGAACCCTTTTTAAATATACTTTTTACAATTTTATATGTTTTATTTGAAAAAATAAAATCCTTCTTTAGAATCTGGACATCAAAATTTACTTTGTGTAATTTTTTTTTATTTTTCCGATAAAGATCATTTTTATTGAAAATGTTGCATTTTAATTCAAAACCTCCTTTTAATCTGATTTATTTATATGGATAGATTATATTTTTAATTTATATTAGAGTGTATTTAGAATATATTTTTACCATTTAATCTAATGGTGGTTATTGGAATTAATTTCACTTTGAAATTGGACTTAAACTAGTGTCAATCTTTTAATAGATATTGTTTCTTAAAAACACGCTATTTGTTTTGACAACGGGAATTAATTATTAAATTAATTAATGCAACATATATATTTTGAATTTTTTAAAATAGACATCATTTTTGAATTCGGAATATCAAATATAGCTTAGGGTGAATTTTCGGCATTTTTCTGAAAAACTTCAATTTTTGATGAATAGTGAAACCACTAAGTGGTAGTTAAAGAAACTGATTTTTCGTTTAAATGAAACTTTGCCGCTTCTGTGATTTGATTTTTAAAAATACGACATACATGGTTGTCATTATGAAGTAAAATGTGGTTCAATGAGATTAAATTAATTTTTGGTGAATAGTAACTTTTAAGTTTTATTAATCGCGATTAAAGGTAATTAGTGTAATTTAAGGTAAAAATAATGTTTTAATAATATGAAATGACCTAGACACATGTCCTAACCTAATTTGATGTATCATGGTCGACCAAGACAATCCATGGGTCAACTTGGGGACCCCATGGAGCCACTTTGGTAGGAAAATGACATAAATAACTTTTTATTTAAAGTTAAAATAAAAATGTCACAAGCATGAGTTGTTTTACTAAAAAAAATTTTAAATGGGGTTATACAAGTCATATTTTTGACTATAAATATTCATTAGAAATATAAAAAGATCTCCTACATCATGATATTTTTTTTATAATTTTTAGACATTAAATAAATTAAATTATTTATGACATCATGATGATGCAACGATTACCTCATTAATAAAGGATTTAAATAAAATGAAAATATAATGTTACAACTATAACTTAAACTTGTCAAAGACCTATTGTATGAGTATATTTAGAACCATTACCACCTTATCCTCTAAATACATCAATTTGGGACCTTTAAAATCCGAAAATCATTTGAAAATAAAGTAACATTTTGTAACTTTCCAAGAGTGCCCCTCCTCTCCTCTTATAAAAGGCCCCCACCTCTACCACATTACCCACACCTATAAAGCCTTTGGCTCGACAAAAACCTGCTCATTTTGTCTCTCCATATCCCTATATTACTCCTAGAAACCTCAACTTGGGCAGAAGTCTTCCCAAGGAAGCCTTTGAGCTCAAATCAAAGAGAGATACCCGATTTTAAGGTAATGTCTTCACTTGTGTTCTTTTGTTTTATTTTGCTTCTCCAACCCCCTAAACACTTTTTATTAATTTATTTTGTAACAAATAAAGTATCTTAAATATACTAGGATATTGTTATAATAAGTATTCAAGCTACACTTACACACACCTACATCTAATGGTTAAAGAACATACTGTTTCTGTGGATGGTGAATTTCTGCCTCACGAAACGATGATTGTTCAATATTCTTTTAACACCCTCAAAGGTGGACATTAAGATGTAACTATATTTATATATGATATATAATATGTTTATGTTTACTTAATCTTATGTATTTTTCATTTATGGCATACCTTTATGGTTTCCATTATGGTTAAACGCGATATCTTCATTTTAGGAAGTGCGGACTACCGCCCCCTCAAAGTGATTTGATTCATTAATACCATATGTGGTATGTATAAAGGATATATTTAATGATATTATATATTATAACATACTGGAATTATAATACTATTATGTATCATTATGTTTTAATTCCATTAAATAAGAAATAGAAATGGAAGTAGCGTTCATGCGTACGTACGGCTTACCGTCTCCATGAACGGTGCATTTCATTTCTTACCTATAAATGTTATGTAATATTATAAATGCATGTATATAATGGATATATATGATATATATGATATATACATAATGAATATAATTCTGTATATAATATATATTTTACCACATGAACAAATTGTAATTATAAAGAGTTTATTTTTGACTCAAGTAGCAATGATCTACAAAACGATCATTATTAACTTAAATAATTACATAGTGTTCATAGCATGGTAGTAAGTGATATAAAAGTAATAATTAAATTGAAAAAGGTTCTTAAGAAAGTAGAAATTAACTCAAGTTTATTATTCAGGAGGTTAAAGGATGATCGATTCAAGTCGGACCTGAGGTAAGGGATCCTACCCCTCTCTTTCTTTTTAAGTACACTATTTTATGTTATTCCTTTTAAGCTCATATTTCTTATGATTTGGATGTTATTTTATATTACTATTACTGTAATTTTTTATCTTCATATGATGATATAACCTATTTTCTCTCATCAATCCATTTTGGAAGTTTTAATTGGCGCCATTAGGCTGCCGAAATTTCGTAAGGGGTTTTTTTTATCTCACTTTGTGTTTTCATGAGATTCATGCTACATTTGCCAATATTTCCTTTTGAGTGGTGTATGTACTGTCCATTATTATACTCTTTGTGTAAAATACTTTTATTTATGAGTATTTACATCAATGTTGTATAGTCCTTCTTTCATGGGGTGTACGTTTCGAAAGTTACCCAAATCGGTAAGGGAACCTTTCACCCTCCTCTTTTTAAAAGACTTATTTTGTTATGTCTTTTAATTTTCATCTTATTATGTGGGGATATGTTATTATATATACTTATTGCCATAAATTTTATGTCCAAGTGATGAGATACCCTTTATCTCTCCCATCAACTCTTTTTCTAAAATTTGATGTGACGCCGTTAGGCTGTCAAGGGAACTTCTTAACCCAATTTCGTTTTCTTTGGGTTCAACATGTAGTTATTGAATATGTCATCCTTTGAATATGTGTGAATGACCTTTGATTATTTTACACTTAATATACACTTATTGGGTGTATTTATATTTGTCTCACATAATTATGAGATTGATTTATCCTTAATTTAAGGATACCATCTTTATAATGGATTTCATCTCAATTTACATTTCCATTGAGACTTCATTGTTGTTATGAACCAATTCACTCTTATATGGTGTATATACTGTCATTTGGAATATTATATCATGAATCCCTTTATTCTCATGATATTATAAAGTTTTGATTAAATTTTATTCCTCAATTATTGTATTCAAGTGTCTCTCATTTTGTTAAAAACCCTTTAACTAAAATATCGTTTTAAATGTTTTAATGATTTAATCTTATAAATATTTCTCATTAATATCCATGTTTTCAAAATGGTTTTAAGGATTTATTTATATGGATATTAATTGTTTAAAATGTTAAAAGCTTCAATGTGGTATGGGACACTTTGATTTAAAAATCTCTTTATTAAATGTTTTAAATGGTTTTGAAAATGGTTTTTAGAATGGATTCATTATTTCAATATCTTAAAATGTCATATTGTTATTGCAATGTGGGAATGTTATCTTTCCTTTATGCTTAAGTTATGTGCTATGATTATGTTATGGTTCTTGGGAATTGTTATGAAGACGGGTGGTTCTGTGATAAACTAAGGGTGGGTGAGCCTGATATAGCTCTCCAATGCATTGGGTAATGTGAAGGAGTTAAACATTAAGGTTTCTCCGAAGAGATTTAGGGAATATACTGCGATGAGTATTCCAAACGTAACCAAGAGGGTTACTCCCTACGTAAGAATGTTATGAATGCCTCAAGTTACCTTTATGTCTTATGATTTCTATGAATTATTCATGATTTTATGAGGTATGTTAAAGTGCTTATGTTTTATGGGTAAAGTATGATTTCATTCTTATGTATATATGTACTCATGTTTCCTTTCCATACTTTTTATAACCCTTACTGAGCTTTTTATGCTCATCCCAAGTTTTTGAAATGTTTTTCACAGGTCAAGGGAATGGTACATGATATGATGATAGTGTCAAGGAAGTGTCAAGAAAGAATCCATGTTTTATTTTAAATATGTTTTTGTTGATGGTAAAAATGAATACTATCTTTTATGTAACCACTTTGTTTAAATGTGGAATGTAATGCAAGTTTTATGATATAATTCTCTAAAACTCTAAACCTGAAAAGATCCTCAATGTGTAATCTTGTAATAACTCAAGATTAATTAAGGTTTAAGGCTGGGGCTTTATAGACTCCATCCACAAAAGCATTCCCCACACAATGAAATAAAAATGCTCAAAACGCTCAGCCACCCTAACTCAGGACAGACCAAGGGAAAAACCCATAGTAATAAACCCAAATATATATCCACCTACTATGGGCCACTGGTTATCACGTCGACTACCAGTGCAACAATAATTCTTAGAATATTCTCTCAATATGTTAGGTTCCTATGTCTCAGGTATCAAAAAGGGGTGATTCAATCGATGCCGGCCCAACATCAAATCACATATATATAATAATAATTCACAACAGGTATCAACTCAAGTATCCTCTAGAACAATTCTCATGACTTAAAATAAAACAATTATAAAGGGTTCCAACCAAACAACCCGAAAAATAGATCCTGAGAATCCCACAACAAGTACCTCTCACCCATTTCATACAATTGAGGCATGAGAAACATCCAATGAGGGTTTTCATAATAAACACTTTTCACTAATTTCACAAAATGTCCAAACGATCCCTTAAACACTCATAAACAAAACCTTATCTCAAAATGAAAACACTTTTAAAAAGTGGTTTCAAGCACACCATTTCCACTCAAAAAAATTTATAAACATTCTTAAAAAAATTTCCTTCGCACATTAAAAACACAACCATTTTATACAAAAATGCCAACCAATCATTTTATATATAAAAGAAAAAGATACAAGGCATGCATATTTACCAAAAAAATTTCTATTTAATACAAAAAAAGCATAAACACCAAGTATTCACAACTCAAAAAAACACACCATTTAAAACCATTCATAAAAACTCCACAAAACATTTTTCATTGAACCTTGAAACAAAACATTTTACAAAAATTCCAAATGGGCCATTTGTCAGCGGCACATGCAGTATTTACTAAAAAAATTTATAATTAACACTAAATAAGGAGAAAAACACAAATATCATGCCTTAAATTGATTTAAATTTCTAAACCTCATATTAATTGTTATAAACTATGTACTAATTTCAACAAAAAAATTGTTTTCCAATTTTCAGGTGTGCACATTTACAATGAAAAAACACTGATATCACAAGACAATGAAAATATTCTATTGAACACTGAGAAAATAATCAAAATATAATATAAAAAATATTTAGAATGTAACTAAGGTGCAAAAATCATGAAACCGAAGATTCTTAAATTATAAAGGCAATTGAAAGGGAGACCTACCTTAGAACCAAGGCGCGATGACAACACAAACTCGAAACTGTTCTGCAAGGGTTTTAGAAATCCTAAACCTACCAAAATAATCCTAAAACAATTTAAACCTCCAAACCAACTAAAAGAACAATGAAGAATGAGGATAATTATACCGAAGGGAGGGGTGAAATGCGTCGAAAGGAGGCGGTGCACTGGCAGGAGGTCGCAGTACTAGCTGGACTTACCGAAAAAGGGGACAGCGCTGGCTAAGAGAGGGGAGACCACACCACTGAGTAGGAGGGGAGATAGGGGTCGGTCAGCTGGTGTTGTGTGTGCTGGTAGGGAGAGGGTGCCGGGGCTACACTGATTCTGGTGCAAGCGGAAGAGGGAGTGGCGTCGGCTAGCACGATTGGAGCGAGGGAGGCCGAGGGCGTGAGAGGGAGAGATAGGGGAGGGTCAGTCGTGTACCACATGGAGGGGAAGTGAGAGATGGCTGGGGGACGCTACTGCAAATGGAGGAGGCAGTTGGGTGCAATGGGTCGTGCATAGAAAGGGGAAGGGGGAGCCGGCCGGGGAACCCTAAAAAAATAAATAAAAATAAAACTAATCTAAAAAAACTAACTATAATTCTAATATAATAATAATAATAACAATAATAATAATAATAATAATAATAATAATCATAAAGATAAAATAAAAATAATAAAAGTATTCATATCATTTTAATAATAATAAAATTATTAACACAATAAATATTTTAAATGACACAATAAATTACAAAATTTATTCATTTTAATTTTTTTGAAGACAAAAAGGCCGCACAGTTGCTAGGAGAAGCCGTGCGCATCACGCTCTTCCTGTGTGCCCAACAACGTTGAGCCCAAAATGAACACTTTTTAACATAAGCTCAAAAATTTCATCTGGGACTCAACTCAAACCCCAAAAAAATTATTTAAGTCCAAAGAAATAATAAAATAAAATAATCACATAGGTTGGGGTGTAACACATAGTATACAGACCATCAGGTGCGAGTACTCATAAGAATATGAGACTTATTCTCATGAATTTCACACTTGGTAATCTCCAAGATGGGAGATTATAAGAATATACCCACTAGTTGGAATTCTACATGTTTTGGTGTCATCAGATATTCCTATCTGTGAGTGTGTGTAATGGTCCTTAGAATTTAAGATTATCATTAATAAATTTCATGACTCACACACTTAGATTTGCTGATGAAAACTGCCACTCCATATGTTGGTGGGAAGTAGGGTACGTTGGGTGCATCACAAATGACATGTTATTAATGGATAAGTTGGGGAAAGATTTTTCCCTTCTATTTATGGAAGTTTATATCTCGGCCCTTTGATTGAAATAGAAATGTTGCCCTAAATTCCATGGCCATGGTGTAATGATGAGTTTATTTCAAGTAGTCAAAGAATGAAATATCAAGTATATAGGTTGATGACACTATCATGAATCCTACTTGATGAGATATTATGACAAATGGATTATGCTACAGAGTGAGCGTTCGTATATGGATGTCATCATTGCAGCTTTAAGTTCTTTCTCTTGGGTGTCTTTTGTTTCTAGATGATAATCTTGGACTTTAGGAAAGCCTACCTAATTCCAACAAGAAATAATCCTAGAGGGTCACACACTAAGTGTTTCTGGTGGTCTCGATTAAATTCTATTTAAATTTAATTAATGGAATAAATATTATTCTCACTATGGGAAATTAAGCCTTTACCAATGATTTCAAACCGTTGGTAAAGGTTGCCAAACTGTTGGTATCCTATATACCAATGGTTTGGAAAACCGTTGGAAAGTAAGGCGTGGCAGTAGCCCATTACCAACGGTTTTTGTAAAACCGTTGGGAAAGTCGGTTTGTAAAGAGTATTACCAACAGTTTGTAAAACTGTTGGCATTGCTGGAGGAATACAACACTATGAAAACGGTTTACTAAAACCGTTAGGAAACAAGAGTATTTCCAATGGTTAAACAAACCATTGGCATTGTTGGAGTATTTCCATGTTTTACCAACAGTTTACTAAAACCGTTGGTAAAAATATGTACAACACTATACCAACGGTTTAGTAAACCGTTGGTATAGTGTATTACCAGAATTTGACAGCACACTCAACTACACACCTACATACACTCTTAAAATCAACAAAAAAACCTACACAAAAACACATAAAAATAGGATACTATTAGAACCATGGAATATACCACAATTATAATCATGAATATGAACCCAATTACCCTATGAAATATAGAATTCATAATTTAATTCTCAATTGAATACATGAAGAATGAATTATGTAATGAATTCTTAATTCTGAATAAATAACACATACAAAATTAATTATGTTGCATACAGAATTCTGAATTATATATAACACATATATAAAATGACATACAAGGGGTTGGGGGTGTCCTGAGGGTGGGGGTGTCCAAGGGTGAGGGAAAAAACCTACATGTTATAGGAATCACATGGGATGTTTAGTCATGGTCTTGGGTTGAGTATCTTAAAACCAACAGAAAAGCTTGGGTAGAGTGGCAAGGACCATGATACCCATAAGATAGACAGTGGTAGTGCTCATGTGCTTAGACCTAGGATGAGTTATAGGAATCACATGGGATGTTTATATTCCTCTAATGATTATGTATCCATGTATAAATGGTTCCTAATGTGTTAGTGGGAAACATTGGCCAATCTCGACATATGAGATGGGTTACCGAAATAACCTACATGTTTTTTATAGATTTTTCAATTAGAATAAGGGGGTATGTGGCTAATTGTAATTTTCTCTCCTGGGTGTGATGTGAGATGAATCCCCATCTTGGGTAGTGGGTATGAATATTCAATTAAGTCTTTGGTATTGGGTTCCCAAAGGGACTTTGGTTTGGTCCTAGAACCCACTGTTTGAGGATGGTATTGAGGTGATCCATGGGGCTATGATGTCACCATATGTATTCCTCACCATTGGGGTATTTTTATGAGACTTTGAAACTTATTTTTCAAGAATCTATGTGTAGCCTTGTTGACTAATTTTTTATATGGTATGCTTGAGTGTTCATAGGTTTCATATGAAATCACTATATGATATTTATTTGTTTTATGTTATTGTATAGAATGAATGACCTGTGATTAAGAATTAGAAAATGAATGTTGGTACATGTTCATGATGGGATGTCGAGACTCATTCTTAATATAATTCATGTTTTTCTATATATACTATGACCCATTGTGTTTCAATCTATGACTTGTGAATATTTTCTTCTAATAACGTATGACCAATAGACCATATTTTATTTTTTATCCCTTAATTTCAAGAATCTATGTGTAGCCTTGTGAATATTTTCTGTATGTTAGTTGTTGTTTTCATTTAAAATGTTGTTCGTTTTGAACAAAAGTGAGATACTTTGAGTGATACCAGTCACACTGTGCCTCAGATTGAGGTGGGGTTGACTCGTACCCATCAAAAATGATCCATGGATCGTTGGGTGGGGGGGCTGTCCAGGGGGTACGAGGGGGCTATCAGGGGGTGAGGGGGGCTGTCCGGGGTGTGTGTGTGTGTGGGGTGGGGATGAGTGGGGGGGGGGTGTTCGGAGTGAGTTTTCAGCCACTACAGTCACACGACACCTCCGATTGACATGCCGTCTAGACAACCATTTCAAAATTCACCCACCCTTTGTTGTCGTCTGATTTCATGGCATTCTGAGGTCGTTCGGCCAGTTTCGACCACCCCACACACGTTTTTCAAGCGCGCCAAACACCTAAAAAACACATATTCTACCGTGTCGCGCAAACCGCGGGTCCGAATGACATTCCATCTTTTCTTACAACTCATGAATAATAATTAGGGTGTTTTCGTGTGATTTCAAGTCATTCCGATATTGTTCGGTATGCATTTGACCGTAAAACACATGTTTTTCCATTTACGACACGTATAGTGTGTTTTCAGCCACCGCAGTCACACGACACCTCCAATTGACTTGCTGTCTGGCCTACCATTTCACAATTCACCCACCCTTTGTTTTCTTCTGATTTCATGGCATTATGAGGTTTTTCGGCTGGTTTTGACCACCCCACGCACACTTTTCAAGCGCGCCAAACACCTAAAAAACACATATTCAGCCGTGCCATGCAAACCGCACATCCTAATGACATTCTGTCTCCTAGTACACCTCAAGAATAATAATTAGGGTGTTTTTATGTGATTCCAAGTCATTTAGATGTCATTCGACATGCATTTGACCATAAAACCCATGTTTTGGCTATTTACGACACGCAGAGTGCGTTTTCGGCCAGTACAGTCACACAACACCTCTGATTGACATGCCGTCTGGCCGAACATTTCAAAATTAACAAACCTTTGTTATCGTCCGATTTCATGGCATTCTAAGGTCATTTGGCTGGTTTTGACCACCCCACGCATGCTTTTCAAGCACGCCAAACACCTAAAAACACATATTCAGCTGTGCCGTGAAAACCGCGCGTCCAAATGACATGCCTTATCCTTTTACACCTAAAGAATAATAATTAGGTTGTTTTTGTGTGATTTCAAGTCATTCCGATGTCGTTCGACATGCATTTGACCGTAAAACCCATGTTTTGGCCATTTACGACACGCGAAGTGCATTTTCACCCAGTGCGGTCACACGACAACTCCGATTGACGTTCCATCTGGCTGAACATTTCAAAATTCACCCACCCTTTGTTTTTGTCCGATTTCATGGAATTCTAAGGTCATTCGGCCAGTTTATACCACCCCACACATGCTTTTCAAGCGCGCCAAACACCTAAAAAACACATATTCAGCCATGCCGTGCAAACCACGCGTCCGAATGATGTTCAATATCCTCCTACACCTCAAGAATAATAATTAGGGTGTTTTCATGTGATTTAAAGTCATTCTGATGTCGTTTGGCCTACATTTGACCGTTAAACGCATGTTTTGGCCATTTACGACACGAAGAGTGCGTTTTCGGCCATCGCGGTCATATGACACCTCCGATTGACATGCCGTCTGGCTGAACATTTCACAATTCACCCAAACTTTGTTGTCATCTGATTTCATGGAATTCTGAGGTCCTTCGGCTGGTTTCGACCACCCCACGCACGCTTTTCAAGCGCGCCAAACACCTAAAAAACACATATTCAATCGTGTCATGCAAACCGCGCATCCGAATGATGTTCCGTCTCCTCGTACGCCTCATAAATAATAATTAGGGTGTTTTTGTGTGATTTCAAGTCATTCCAATGTCGTTCGGCATGCATTTGACTGTTAAACGCATGTTTCATCCATTTACGACACGCGGAGTGCGTTTTCGGCTAGTGCGGTAACATGAAACCTCCGATTGATGTTCTGTCTGGCCGACCATTTCAAAATTCACCCACCCTTTATTTTTGTTTGATTTCATGGCATTCTGAGGTCATTCGGCTGGTTTAGACCATCCCACGCACGCTTTTCAAGCGCGCCAAACACCTAAAAAACACATATTCAGCTATGCCATGCAAACTACACATCCGAATGACATGTCGTCTCCTATTACACCTCAAAAATAATAATTAGGGTGTTTTAGTGTGATTTCAAGTCATTCCGATGTCGTTCGGCATGCATTTGACCGTTAAAAGCATGTTTTGGCCATTTACGACACGCGGAGTGCGTTTTCAGCCATCGCGGTCACAAAACACCTCTGATTGACGTTCCGTATGGCCGAACATTTCAAAATTAACCCACCCTTTATTGTCGTCTGATTTAATGGCATTCTGAGGTCATTCGGCTGGTTTTGACCACCCCACACACATTTTTCAAGCACGCCAAACACCTAAAAAAACATATTCAGCCATGTCACGCAAATCACGGTTCCAAATGACATGTCGTCTTTTCTTACACCTCACGAATAATAATTATGGTGTTTTCGTGTGATTTAAAGTCATTCTGATGTCATTAAATATGCATTTGACCGTTAAACGCATGTTTTGGCCATTTATGACATGCAGAGTGCGTTTTCAGCCACCGCGGTTACACGACACCTCCGATTGACGTTCCGTCTGGCCTACCATTTCAAAATTCACCCACACTTTGTTTTTGTCTAATTTCATGGAATTCTGAGGTTGTTCGGCCGGTTTTGACCACCCCATGCACGTTTTTCAAGCGCGCCAAACACCAAAAAAACACATATTCAGTTGTGCCATGCAAACTGTGGGTCCGAATGACGTGCTGTCTCTTAGTAAACCTCATGAATAATAATTAGGGTGTTTTTGTGTGATTTCAAGTCATTTTGACATCATTCGGTATGCATTTGACCGTTAAACGCATGTTTTGGCCATTTACGACACACAGAGTGCGTTTTCGGCCACCGCGGTCACATGACACCTCCGATTGACGTGTCTTCTGACCAAACATTTCAGAATTCACCCTACCTTTGTTGTCATCTGATTTCATGGCATTATGAGGTCGTTTGGCTAGTTTCGACCACCCCACGCACGCTTTTCAAGCACGCCAAACACCTAAAAAACACATATTCTGCCGTGCCGCGCAAACCGTGCGTCTGAATGATGTGACTTCTCCTTGTACACCTCAAGAATAATAATTAGGGTATTTTCGTGTGATTTCAAGTCATTCCGATATCGTTCGACATTCATCTGACCATTAAACACATGTTTTGTCCATTTACGACACGCAGAGTGCGTTTTAGGCCACCGCGGTCAGACGACACCTCCAATTGATGCACCGTCTGGCCGAACATTTCAAAATTCACCCACCCTTTGTTTTCGTCTGATTTCATGGAATTCTGAGGTCGTTCGTCTGGTTTCGACCACCTCACGCACATTTTTCAAGCGCGCCAAACACCTAAAAAACACATATTCAGCTGTGCCACGCAAACCGCGGGTCCGAATGACATGACGTCTCTTCTTACACCTCAAGAATAATAATTATGGTGTTTTTGTGTGATTTCAAGTCATTCCGATGTCGTTCGGTATGCATTTGACCGTTAAACGCATGTTTTGGCCATTTACGACACGCGAAGTGCGTTTTCGGCCACCGCGGTCACACGACACATCTGATTGATGTGCCGTCTAGCCAACCATTTCAAAATTTACCCACCATTTGTTTTCATCTAATTTCATGGCATTACAAGGTCGTTCGGATGGTTTCGACCACCCCACACACGTTTTTCAAGCGCGCCAAACACCTAAAAAACACATATTCAGCCGTGTCGCGAAAACTGCGGGTTCGAATGATGTGCCGTCTCCTCTTACACCTCACGAATAATAATTAGGGTGTTTTCTTGTGATTTCAAGTCATTCCTATTTCGTTCGGTATGCATTTGACTGTTAAAGACATGTTTTGGCCATTTACGACACGCGGAGTGCGTTTTCGGCCACCGCGGTCACACGACACCTCCGATTGATGTGCCGTCTGGCCGACCATTTCAGAATTCACCCACCCTTTGTTGTATTCTGATTTCATGTCATTCCAAGGTCGGTCATCCAGTTTAGACCACCCCACGCACACTTTTCAAGCGCTCCAAACACCTAAAAAACACATATTCAGCCGTGCCACACAAACCGCGTGTTCGAATGACGTGCCGTCTCCTCATAAACTTTGAGAATAATAATTAGGGTGTTTTCATGTGATTTCAAGTCATTCTGATGTCATTCGACATGCATCTGATTGTTAAACACATGTTTTGGCCATTTATGACACACAAAGTGCGTTTTCGGCCACCGCGATCACAAGACACCTCCGATTGATGTGCCGTCTGGCAAAACATTTTACAATTCACGCACCCTTTGTTTTCGCCTAATTTCATGGTATTACAAGGTCGTTCGGCTAGTTTCGACCACCCCACACACGTTTTTCAAGCGCGCCAAACACCTAAAACACATATTCAGCCGTTCCGTGCAAACCGCGGCTCCGAATGATGTTTCGTCTCTTCCTACACCTCAAAAATAATAATTATGGTGTTTTTGTGTGATTTCAAGTCATTCCGATTTCATTCGGTATGCATTTGACCGTTAAATGCATGTTTTGACCATTTACGACATGCGAAGTGCATTTTCGGCCACCGCGGTCACACGACACATCCGATTGACATTCCGTCTAGCCTACCAATTCAAAATTCACCTGCCCTTTGTTTTTCATCTGATTTCATGGAATTCCGAGGTCGTTCGGCCAGTTTTGACCACCCCATGCACGTTTTTCAAGCGCGCCAAACACCTAAAAAACACATATTCAGCCATGCCGTGGAAACCGTAGGTCCAAATGATGTGTCATATCCTCATACATCTCACGAATAATAATTAGGGTGTTTTCATGTGATTTAAAGTCATTATGATGTCATTGGGCATGTATTTGACCGTAAAACCCATGTTTTGGCCATTTACGGCACGCGAAGTACGTTTTCAGCCACCGCGATCACACAACACCTCTGATTGAAGTGACATTTGGCCAAACATTTCATAATTCCCCAACCCTTTGTTGTAGTCTAATTTCATGGCATTCCGAGGTCGTTCGGCCGGTTTTGACCACCCCACGCACGCTTTTCAAGCAAGCCAAACACCTAAAAAACACATATTCAGCCGTGGCGTGCAAACCGCACGTCCAAATGATGTTTCTTCTTTTTGTACACCTTATGAATAATAATTAGAGTGTTTTTTTTGTGATTTCAAGTCATTCCGATGTCGTTTGGTATGCATTTGACCGTTAAACGCATGTTTTGGCCATTTACGACACGCGGAATTCCTTTTCGTCCACCACCGTCATACGACACCTCTGATTGATGTGCTGTTTGGCCGACCATTTTACAGTTCACCCAACCTTTGTTTTCGTCCGATTTCATGGCATTCTGAGGTCATTCGGCTGGTTTTTACCACCCCACGCACGCTTTTCAAGCGTGCTAAACACCTAAAAAACACATATTCAGCCGTGCCGTGCAAACCGCGTGTCCAAATGATGTGTTTCCTTTTTATACACCTCACGAATAATAATTAGATTGTTTTCTTAAAGTATCTACACAATCTGAATGCGTTTGGTTGGTTTTCCATATGCCGGTTGTTGTTTTCACTTAAAATGTTGTCCATTTCAAAGAAAAGTGAGACACTTTGAGTGGTGCTGGCCAAAATGCGCCTCGGATTGAGGCAATGTTGACTCATACACGTCAAAAATGACCCATGGATCATTGTCCTAAAGTTTCAATAGAATATGAATGCGTTTGGTCAGTTTTAAGTATGCCAGTTGTTGTTTTCACTTAAAATCTTGTCCATTTCAAATAAAAGTGAAACAATTTGAGTGGTGCCGACCACACCGGACCTCAGATTGAAGCGGTGTTAACTTTTACACGTCATATATGACCCATGGATCATTTTCCCAAAGTTTTAATAGAATCCGAATGCCTTTGGTCAGTTTTCCGTATGTCAGTTGTTGTATTCACTTAAAATGATGTCCTTTTGAAACAAAAGAGAGACTTTGAGTGGTTCCGGTCACACCACGCCACCAATTGAGGCAAGGTTGACTCATACACGTCAAAAATGACCCATGGATCGTTGTGTTGAAGTATCAACACAATACAGATGCGTTTGGTTGGTTTTTCGTATGCCAGTTGTTGTTTTCACTTAAAATGTTGTCCATTTCAAATAAAAGTGAGACACTTTGAGTGGTGCCGACAACACCGCACCTCATATTGAGGAAGGGTTGACTCATGCACGTAAAAAATGACCCATGGATCATTTTCCTAAAGTATCAACACAATCTGAATATGTTTGGTCAATTTTCCATATGCCAGTTGTTTTTAATTAAAAGAGTATCCATTTTAAACAAAAGAAAGACACTTTGAGTGGTACCAGCCACACCGTGCCTTGGATTGCAGCGTAACCACGACGTGTTAGCCCGGTCCAGCGACATCTGCGGGGTAACATCTTCCAGCTAGGATTCCAAATAAATCCTATGTAGCTGTCCTTCACATTATAGAAACTGATCTTATGTTATAAAAACAGACTATTGATTTGGGATTGTGGTATGATAAAGATATATATTTTATATTAATTGTTTTTAAAAGTGGTGCTAGGTAGTTGAAACTACTAATTGAGAGTCAAATTATCACACCCTAAACTATCACTATGAATTTTCATAGACAACGCACCTCCGTTGGAGGGGTTTTATTTTAAAAACATGACTTTATTTATCAAATGAAACAATTATATTAAAGAAAACTTATTCAAGATATGCAATTAAATATAATTAAGTAGAATTAAGAAAGAATCTAAATTTAATTTAAAGTATTCTTAAATTAAAGAGGCTTTAATATTTGGTCAAAAATAAAGAGTTACACTGAATTCAAAAATATCCATACTAGAGTGAAAAACCAGGTTCAAAAATAAAGAGTTATATAGAATTCAAAAATGTAATGGATCAATCTGCCCCTAATCACCATCACCATCACCACTGTCATCATCAACCTCATCCTCACTGCCATCTCTATCCTCTTCGTTATCCTCATCATCATCCTCATCCTCGCCCTCATCCCCATCCTCGCCCCCAGCCCCATCCTCACCCTCATCCCCATCCTCACCCTCACCCTCATCCTCATCCTTGCCCTCATCCTCTTTAGCATCCTCATCATCACTAGGAACGTCATCATCTCTACTGCCACTAGAACTACCGCTTGGTGCATTGGACAATGCACCCATCGACGACATATATGTCTGACAAGCCGCGCTGGTCATATGTGTATGGAATTCAATAACAAGGATGATTTATTCCATTTAACCAATATTATAGTGTAATTTTAGGATGAATTATTTCATTTAACCAGTGTTATAGTTTATTTTTAGGTGAGGTGAGTTAGAAACCACGTTAGGCATGTCATTAGAACATGGATTCTTCCATTTAACCATGTAGTCTTGAATTTCAGGGATGAAAGTGTTTTGACTGAGCTAATTACTACCCACTCTATATTATGGCCAACACATCATGTGGGAATACCCATGAAACAAATTGATGTGTAAATGGGATGTTTTCAGCACCCCATTTGGACAAACATACTTTTCACCATAAGGGACAGGACATGTATATTTACATGGCTATCCAAGTCATGTACTATGTGTAGATTCCCATGTACATTCCCAGGACACTAGATTATCGTAGACACCATGTCAACCATTATACACCCCATGTGAACCCTTATACCATATCTTCATTATTAAAACCATTAAAAACAACTTATTAAACAACATCACTTTTCAAAGATAATCAAATTGAACATAAATCAATAATAATATTGGATATATCAAGTAAAATGAAGTCATACTATATTACATCCTAAACGACCACCCACAACCATGATTAATGACCACAAAGATTCCCTTTCAGCCAAATCAAAAGTGAAAACAACATCACTTGTAATAAAATAGAACATAAATAAATAATAATATTGGATATATTAAGTAAAGTGAAGTCATACTATATTACATCCTAAATGACCAACCAAAACCATGATTAATGACAACAAAGATACCCTTTCTTCCAAATCAAAATAAAAACAAAAACACATAATTGCAGAACAACAAAATCAAGGAATCACTTACATATTTTATGTGTAGAAGAAAAAAATTCCTTGATTGAAGATGGATCGATATGTGGAATAAGTTTGGCAAGAGGAAAATTGGATTTAGGGTGCAGAGCGGAACTGCAATCGAGCGGAGGGGGAATGGATGCCCAATTTGTTTTTAGGGTAATTTTTTCCCAACGGTTTTTAAAAACCGTTAGGAATATATGTATTTACCAACAGTTTACTTGAACCATTGGTAAAAAAGTGATATCAAAGGCCTTTACCAATGGTTTTGTAAAACCATTGGTAAAAGATTGTATAAATTCATCTATACCAATGGTTTATATAAACCATTGGTATAGATAGCCATTCCCAACGGTTTACATAAACCGTTGGGATGTAAGTGTTGGTAAAACTAGTATTTACAGTAGTGTATCAAGACCAAGAAATAATTTTATTCAAGTTAAAATGATCGTATAAATTAAATGAATATTTATTCACCTTATTGTGAATAAAATATATTTATTTATTTTATTTAACATTTAATAAATATTTATTTAAGAGAATAAAATATTTTATTCGGGTGTTCAATAAATGGAAGAGAGGTTTGAATGAACCAATACTATGTCCATTGATAAATTAATTATTTACAAGTTGGTAAATAATTTTTATCCATTTGGCATAAGAAATAATAATAATACTTCTATCATTATATGGCACAATATTTCATTTATGGTTCCATTTTGCTTAAGTTGGTGCACAAAAAATAATGGCACTGTTATTATTATTATGTGGCATGGGTTTTCTCTAATAATTATAATTACATTTAATTTCTGTTTCATAATTAAATATTGTAACTCTAACCCCATGTTAATTAATAGGTAGGTACATCTATTGTTCCAAACCCCAGTAAATTGAGAATTTTTGAGCCAAAAATTTTCTTTATCGACTCCTCTTATTTCCCCCTCTCAAGAATGAGAGAATTTCTTTAATACCAAAGAATAGGTGATCAAGAACGATCGATGCAAGACATTTGTTCCACTGTGTTAGCACCCGAATAACGAGTGACATTAATCAGAGACCGTTGAAGCACGTGTGGATTACCACCAGAGGGATTCTACTTTGGATCCTCTAAAGCGCAATGAAGGAAATCCGTAAGGGTTATTCTGGATGATCAATGACCATCAATGAAGAAAGTACCAATGACCCAGGTATTTAATTTCTTAAAAAAATATTAAATTAATTATAAACATGATATGAAAGATCATCTTTCTCGGATCCAGTGCTATTATTATATTTTTATAAATCTTTAATTTCAATACATGGATACTAGTGTTCATCGTCGTATTGATACTGGATTGGTCATTGATTACGGAAAAAGAAAAGTTGGGCCCTCCCAATCACCATGCTTATGCTACATCTAGATCCTTCAGTTTTCAGTGGTGATTTGAGGTGAATTCCTTCTATCCTCTTCTTCTATTTTGGTTTTTTCTCACTTCCCTATGATTCAGCTTGGTTTTGGGTTAGGATTTTATGCTGATTCGACCTGAGCATGGTGGAATCGTGAAAAACCAATGGGGATTTCATTCATGGTGGTTAGAGGAGAACCTGAGGTGATTTTGGACACTCTTGGAAGTGGTTTCATTTGAGGTAAGTCATTTCCCTAATTTATTTAAGGTTTTTGGTAAAAATGAATGAAATTGATGGTTGGTTGGGTGCTGATGGTTAGATATTTCACTCTGGATGGTGTTGTGGATGTGCTATAGACCTTCTGTGGGTGGTTGGTCAAGGTTTTAATGTGATGGTGGTGCCTGATGAGGGAACTTTCTATAAAAATATTGGGTCAAGGACCACCATAAGAGCTGATTCATGGTATGATGTGAGACAAGACTAATGGACCCTACCTTGAGTGATAAGGTATTGGGTCGAGATGTGGATGTATAACTATACCCAGTTACTTCGGGTAATAGTCTATGTTTGGATGTCACCCTAACCTGAGTCATCAGGTATGAGTTGTGCATCAATATGATGACATAAAATGGTGAGGTGGATTCTGGTGTGGCATTGAAGTTGGTATGATCAGGTGTCATGGTAGCCTGGTTAACACACAGTGATCTGATGTACAAGGAGTCATGGTGTCCTAGTTAGCACATGACATCCAATGTTCTTGTGTGAAATGTTTCTTTATTCCATCACACATACATGCATATGATGGTGTATACTAGGGTAAATTAGTAATACCCTACCGAGATATATTTCTCACACCCAGAACAGACACCCCGATGTGTATACAGACCTTATGCCTTCTTTTTTAGGTTCAACACAGAACATATAGTGGATTAGGTTGGGATAGATTGGGGGTATTAAGAGATTGGGATGAGGCCTGAGGATGATAGTAGGTCCAGTGTGCATGTGTTTTATTTTGGAATATTTTGTATTTGGGATCGGTCTAGTGGGCGATCAATGTATGTTTTGTATGAAAACATTCTATATTATTATAACACTATTGTTTATTGATTTTTGTGTACTATGAAATTTGTTTATGGAAAAATATTTCTTAGTTATTTCTATTGTTTGTTTCAATATGATTTGAGGTAATAGTCTCCCCACTGTTTGGATTAGTCTCCCATCACTTTTTGGAAACCTTTTTCATATGGGGAGGCACACTTATGACCATATGGCACTTTGACCTGGGCACTACTGAGTGGACCAGGGTCAGGGCATCACACAATGGTATCAAAGATTTTTTTTTATTATGATTTAGGGATATGGTAGACAAGCAGTCTAGGAATGTTTTACAACTTTTGATGGTCCTCATATTGGTGAGTTATAAACACCTTTCTGGTGGGAAGTCCTAACTACCAAGCTAACAAGATTATTGTTATTGCTTTGTACTATTATATATGAGATATTTATTGAATATGATGGGTTATCAGTGATTTTATTTATGGTTTTGGATTATATATTATTGTAAAGAGGCCTATTTTCATGCATTATATTTGGAATATAGGACTCACATGATATATGGATGCTTATGTATGATTGGATTTTCTGATAGAGGTTCAGTTGTTTAAAGTATCAACAAAAACTTATATAGTTTTCCCCATATAACTTGTGCTATAATTATACTCAATAGAACCATGATATTTTATCTAATGGTAAGTCATGTGGATTCTAGTATAGTACTATAGTGATAAAAATGTAGTCCCTTTATCAAGGTATGTATGAGACCCTTGGTGGGTAGGTGTAGGCATTTGAATTACCTAGTTATGGAACCCTAATGGGTTTGGTATAGTCATGGAATGTTTAATGAATGATATGAGAAAAAACCTGGATTTCCTTGAGTATATAAGTTCAATTACTTAAATTGTCAATAAAAACCTACATAATGTTTTCCCATATGGTTTCTTGGTGGAATTTTATTTAATCGAACTAGATGGTTGAGAAAAAACATATGGATTCCTTGGGTTTTTAGGATGTGAAGTGCTTGGAGTGTTTGTGGTATCAAGATTAGGTTTTGAGGGCAAGACCAGTTGGGTGCTTGACCTAATAGTTTCTGAATGTGATTTTGGTGGTGTAGTGAGAGCATGGGTAGATGCTTGTGGTTTTGGAATGACACTTGTGCGATGAGTGATCATGCAGTTAACCTTGTCATGGTGAGATTCCTCAGGTTACTGGTGAGACTGACATGCATGGAGAGTATAGTCAGTAAGTTAGGTGCATGAGACTAGGTTAGATGGGATGAGACTCATGGGAATGTGAGCCAGTTGTGAGATCGGGTTGTATGGGAGTGATCAACTAATAGGTTTTGGTGAGATTGATTACGATCATGAGTGGGAACTTGTGGGAGGGTTCTCAATGGACCACTACACATTTGGTAGAGGAGAATGAGAATTGGTGGGGCATTTAAGGAAAAGTCTTGGTGTGTGAGGGTAGGTAAATGTTGGTTACACATGGTGACCATTTGAGTTGCAGATTAGTAAATAGGCCATGTGTGGGTCTGTTGAGAATTTTTTGGGTTATAGATGAACTTGAATGGTGTTACGAAAATAGTTTAGTGGTGACATGCGTGCGGGTGTCATGACCCGAGGTTTTGATCCTTGAAAGATGTGTTGTTAAGAAGGCATATTATTGCAGCCCATTCAGGTCAGTGCTTTAGGAGTAGTATAAGGAATCCATATGATGGGGAGAACACCATTTTTTTAGAAAATGTCATTCCTGGTAGGTCAAGGATGAGCATAGTTGATGTTGGTGTTTTTTGTTGGTGTATAGGTATGAGCAGGATGATCACATCTTGTCATTATATGTAGTAATGGATGGAGTGTTGGCCATAGAGATCGGACAATTAGTTCGATGAGTGATGTTAATGATAATACTATGGTGGGTAACATCATATAAATCATGGGAGGTACGAACTTTATGTTAGAAGGTTCATTGTTGCGATGAGACCGATCCCTAGAAGATTGAGGTAGTACTTGGTTACCGGTGTGTGGAAATATAAAATTATGTTTGGTTCCTTCATAAATACCATATTGGGGATTTTTATGCGGTAATTTTTAGAGTTAATGTGTTGTCATTGATCTCAAGGTAGTTTTGTTTTGATCCTAGAAAGAGTTGAATCAGAGGCGCATCAGTGCTCAGGGTGAGATCATGACATCTAGAGTATTTGGTTGGTGATCTAACCATGAAATTAAAAAAATGAGTCAGGGTTTGAACTTCAATGTGGGTATTGGATGGTCTTGTGATGCATTTGAGAGTTAAGGCATCATGATCAAGTGGTGAGATAATGCGTCGGTGGGTGAAACTGAGTTTTTTTGGGAGAAGTCATCCAAAGGATGTCTTCTTAGTGTTTTGGTGCAGAGTTAGACATGGTGATATAGGAAATACATCAGGGGAATTTCTCAGAACATGGTTAGTGAGTTAGTGGACTGCTAAAAGAGTGTTTTTAGTAGGCAATTCCTATGGTGGGAGAACGATAGCTTGAAATCAACCTCCGTGATAGAATCCTTATGGAGGGAAGCACTATAATACTCGAGTTAAATCGGTTGATGGTACCATGGTGTCATGTGAGAGATGGGTGTGGTGAGAACTATCTTGGTGTTGGAATTTTTGGTGAGCGGGAGGCTTAACCTTTGGTAAATAAAGCACTTGGTGTTTGGAGTTAAATGGTAGAAGATCGTTTGGTGCCTAGAGATGGAATGAGGTGAGTTCTCATTGAATTGATGACCAAGGTAGGTCAGTAGATGTGGTTCAAGGAATAACAAAACTTCTCAAGGATGATAATCTTTATGGTGGGGAGTTTGTAACAACCCACAAATTTTTAGGTTGTTATTTTGAGAAGGAAATTAAAATTTTCCATCTAGTGAGAGATTTATTTTGAGAATCAAGGATCATAATGGGATTTTTAGTATTTAAAAATCTAAAAGGGTGTTATTGGACATGGTTTGGGGGTTTTTAGATGCCTCAGGGGTTTGGGTGAGTAGCATAGGAAGAACAGGCGAACAGAAATACTAAAAAATAGTAGTAGAAACCATTCACGACATGAAAAAGTGTTCATGTCATGAAAATCATGGGGGAAGAGGGGAAGATCCCCTACCTAGGTGGTTCATGACATGAACCAAAGGTTCACACCATAAAAGGTGTTCCAATCATTTTTTTAAAAATAAAAGGGGTTAGGAACCCCCTTCATTTTTGGTCGAGGAGTGCGCATGGGGAGGGCCATTCAGCCCCCCTCCTAAACTTCCATACCCCATGTCAAAGGATGGTTTTTAGAATCAATTTGATGTGTTTTCCCCCTTTACTCTCCTTCCATTTTGGTTTCTTCCCGTTTCCATTTGATTCAACTCGATTTTGGGTTAGTTTTCGATATCAATTCCACCGAAGCATGGTGTAATAAAGAAAAATAAATGGATCTTTCATGATTGGTGGCTAAAAGAGAACCCTAGGTGATATTTTCATGTCATTGGAAGAATTTTTAGTTGAGGTAATCTATTTAGATAATTTAATTAGGGTTTTTGATAAAATTAGGCAAAATTAATGGTTGGTCGGGTGCTGGTGGTTAGGTATTTTTCTCTAGATGGTGTTGGGGTTATGTCATGGAACTTTTGTTGGAAATTAGTCAAGGTTTCAGTGTGAAGGTGGTTCCCAATGAGTTGTTCAACCATTATGACACTTTTATTTAATTTAAATAAATAATTATAAATTTTTATAATTAATTATTTATGTCATGTAACGTGAGGCAGGATCTCGGGTGGTGGTATAGGCTCACACAAGGCATGGATGGGCTTGGATGAGTTGTTGCGAAGGTTGGATTGGGTGGTTACTCCTTGACATAGGTATTTATTTCATTTAAAACAACCGTAAATGCTTTTTATGTATGAGTTTCATGTTTCATGAATGTTTCATGGGTTTGGGTAGAATGAATAGGGACCAGGAGTGGATGAGAGAAAGATATGGGATGATGTTGGGTCTCCAATGCTCATGTTAAGGGATCTTTAGCACTTGGGTGAGTTAGAACCACCCAATGACTGCATTATCAAGGCGATAGAGCAATGTTTGGACTGATGAGAGACTTTGTGTGGTCTCATAATGTAAAATGGGATGTGGGTAGCTTAAGTGGATTCTCCTTGGATTAATGAGCTAGTATGATAGATATTATGCCTTGGGATGATGGATGATATGGTCATACATCTCATGGATGATAGGGTAAACCCTCTCAAGGGTTGAGTGGGATCTTGTTGAGTGTTGGGAGAAGAACAAGTCCTCTGGGACTAGATGATGTGCTGTAGATAGGGGTTTCCTCAAGGTGATGGGTTGAGAGATATACCTTAGGATATGTGAGACAAGATCTAGTTGTGAGTCGAGATTTTTGTTCAGGACATGGAATTGGGATTCCAATGGTATTAGAGCATAATATCTTGGGATGGTCTCTAGGTAGTGGGGCAGGGTGGGTTGAGATACTTGGTGGGGATATGGATCGGTCCATGAGGTCTGGATCGAAGGAGTCTTCAGGTAGTGACATCACTGGTGGGTGACGAGCATGAGATGGTATTGAAAGGCATAGACCGTTATAGGTCAAGAGGAATCAGTGGATGCCTTGAAGAGAAATATGGGATGTGTGGTGATGTGGGGATAAGTCTTGAGCAATTAGAACTCTAGGATCGACTGGAGAGAAGTGTGATGGTTTGTGGCCCTATGTGCTTGATGTGACCTCCCCAGAGTTGTTAGGGATGGGTCATTGTGCTTGTGACCTCCCTAGAGTTAGTAGGTATGGTTCAGTGTTCTTGTGACCTCCCCAGAGTATATGGGGATTTTCCAGTGTGCTTGTGACCTCTCTGGAGTGCGCAAGTATGATGGAACTTTCCATGAGAGGCTTGAGTTGAGGACCACCATGAGGCCTAGGTCATATTACAATGCAAGAAAAGACTGATGGACCCTACCTTGAGTGATAAGGAAGTGGATCGAGATATGGTTATATGATCATAACCTATTCCCTCAGGTAATGGGTTGAGGTTTTGAAACTACCCTACCCTGAGTCATCAGGTATGGGATGAGAATCTTTATAATGGGATGATATGATGAGGCACTGAGGTGGATTCCAATATAGCACCAAAACAGGTTTGATTAGGTGCCGTGGTGGCCTATTTTTCACATCATAACTTGATGCACAGAGAGTTGTGGTAGCCCAGTTAGCATAATATGTCCAAGGAGCTTGTGTGACATGTTTATTTATTTTCTTACAAACACATGTATATGGTAGTTTATACAATGGGAACTTAGTAATACCCTACTAAGATGTACTTCTCACACCCTACATGGGAACCCCAATGCACATGTAGACCTCATGCCTTCTTTTCAGGTTCAACACAAGGCATATAGTGTATTAGGTTGGGACAACTCAAGGGTATCAATATATTGGGATACGACCCAAGGATGGAAGTGAGGCCAATGTGTGTGGGTTTTATTTTGGATTATTTTGTATTTGGGATTGGCCTAGTGGGAAATCAATGTTTATTTCATATGAAAATATTTCATGTTATTATAATACTATTGTTTATTTATTTTTGTGTACTCTAATAGTTTTCTATTGATGGATATTGTTTTTTCATTTTTGATATTTTTTCACTCTCATTTGAGGTCATAATCTATCCATTGTATGGATTAGGCTCTCATTACTGGTCAACAGTCTTTGGCATATGTTGAGGTGTGCTTGAGGCTACATGTAACCTTGTCTTGGACACTACTGAGTGGCCCAGGGACACGGTGTCACAACCTTCCTATGAAATCTACTATGTAATGTAATCCCTTTTTCATGATATCTCATCAAGAAAGATGCATACTTGTGTCATTATCCTATATGCTTGATTTATATTTCTTTGAATTTCTAAATTGAATTCATCGATGAAGCACTAATAAGATAGATCTATTTCAAAGGGCTGGAGATATTTTCTTCCATTAAATCGAGAGGTAAAAATCCTTTCTTGGATTATTCAATTAATGTTATATCACTTATGACACACTAAATGTATGTTATCTCACAATGAGAATATTTCGTCATGGTTTTCATCCATACATCAAAGTATATGATTCATGATATGAATTAATAATAATATCAAGTCTAATAACCAATACACATGTTTGTAGGTAAAAATATCCAATGACACATAAAAACGTGGAATTATTATTGGAATATATGTCCTTATAACCTCACATTTTAGAGATTATGAAGTGAGAACTTCATGAGAAGAAATATCAATGTCTTATGAGCTCCCAACACTTGATAATAAAACATCATCAGTGTATTTTTAGACATTTATTTTCTATCCTATAGGATATGTGTTTAAGAATATTGTCATAACATCTCTAGGTCACTACAAAAAAAAAGTTTTTAGCAACATTTTGTTTCACCGCATTTTCTGAAAACATGGGTAAATTTTAATATAGCTAATTTAGTTGTGCTTTAAAACACAAATTCATTATATATATATATATATATATATATTTATAATAATTTATACATATATACCCACATATATAAATCGATTAATATATATATATATATATATATATATATTTGTGTGTGCATGTATATATATTAATTTATAATAATTTAAATATATATATGTACTAAATTATATACATATATAGACATATATAAATATATTAATTTATATATATTAATATATATATAAATAAATTAATATTTTAATAAAAATATATAAACTTATAAGTATTTATATATGATACACACAAATATATTAACATATATAAATATAAATATATATATAAATTTATAAATATAATCATATTAATTTATACATATATATATAACAATCTATATGTGTGTGTGTGTGTGTCTAAATTAATATTTTAATATATAAATTCATATATAAACTTATAAGTATTTACACACAAGAATATATTAACATATAATATAAATAATATATATATATATATATATATATATTAATTTATATATATACATGGATGTGTGTGTGTGTGCACACGTGAACGAACACATATATAATAATATTATACAATATTAAAAATAACATATATGAATAATACATACATATATGTTATCTTTAGTTTTACACACTACTATTATATTATATTACACACACACATTCATATATACATGTGTGTGTGTGTGTGTTGAGAGAGAGAGAGGGAGGTGGGAGTACACATATAAGAGTATTACATAACATTAACAAATATGTATATCTATAATCAAATTAACTATTATTAATTATGATTTAAAACATAATTATAATTAATTTGATAATAACTAATAACTAAATGATCATCAGTAATAATAATAAGTATATAAATTCACATATATTAGTAATTAATTCATTAATTTTAAAATATTAATATTACTTTATTTGTATTAGATTATATATTAATTGTAACGTCCCAGCTCGACTCACCTCTAAGACGGTGGCCGGACCAGTGGGTCACATGACCTCAAGCGCATCTCCCCGAACACCAGAGGCTACCGACTAACAGCGAGGGCCTAAGGTGTGTCTGTGGGGAGACTATGTCCTCATATATCATAATATGCAAAATGATTAACAATATATAATATATATTGGGAGCATAAAAAGAACATAAAGTAGTAGAAATAATAATAAATAATTGACAAAGAAACAGAAGATAATAATTAAGAATTTAATAAAAGTGGCCAATGCTAATTTATATAATTGATGAATGCATGACATGGTAATGATACATGATAGAAGTTAGTAAACAATACAAAATGCTTTACAATATGGAACAATAATAAATAAAAGATAGAAAATCCCCATAGGTGATCTCTACAAGCATCCCGTGCTCCAGCTTGGTCCTTTGATCATAACTCCCAAGTATAAGAAATACAAAAAATAACCTAGATCCTTCAAATATAAGTTCTACTTGGGTACCAAGGGTACCCGAGAAGGGTATGAGATATAAATATTAGTAGTCTAGAACCCATGGAGTCTATCTCAATCTAGACAATTCAATATAAATTAAGAAGTGTTTCATATAAAATAAATGCAAAGTGATAAAAATTAATAATAAAAAATTGGTCCGGGTTCCTAAACGGATGCTCGTCCCATGCCACCTGCTTCGGACTAAGATGTAAATCTAAAAAGTATAGTTGAGTTAGGAAGAATATATAAAAAAGGGCTAATAGTAACATGGAAAACCAAGGAAGGAAGATCCCTAAGATTGTTCTTTAACTTGGGGTACAAATCTCATGTCCTCACATAAGTAAGCTAGTAAAGTAAGGGAAACATATCAAGTAAAATCACAATACATAACAATAAAGAAGGATGTATCTCAATCATTTACATTAAAAATTTCAATTTCAGAGGTGGAGTCCGAGCCCACCTCTGAGGCATCGCTATGATACATCCATTCAAAATATCCAATGCCACTGAGCTTGTCCAATGTGATCCTTTTGAAAGTCCAAGTATCGCTCATGGTATGGTAACTATGTGTTAGTCCCAGGTATTGCACGTATCAACCGAGTCTTGGCATAGCCATCTTTCCAATGGGTCCATACTTGGTTACCCCTTAGAGAACCGATATCTCCCAATAGTATAATAGAAATCCCAGGGGAGCCCTTGCTTGATGAGCCTAAAACATCGCTTCCCTGACGCATCGTGTTGTAACCTATCAAGTACAGAGAGTCCAATTGTGGCTTCTTAATACGAGACCCATGTTCTCTCCTTGTCCTGATTTCATTTAAAACAACAAGGAGTCATATATAACAGATCAAGCAAGGTATGATGCTTAAGATACATGGCATAATCCTTAAACAATTGCATGTCAACACATGAAACTCAATTTCACAAGCTAGCAAGGTTAACAAGTCATTTCATATGGTTCAAGCCACTAACAAGGGAATAAGCAATAAAACAACTTGAATAATAAAGGAATTATAAACAAGGCTTGCAAAATCAACATGAATCTTACCAATATGTCATCAATGAAATTTCATCATCTCAGGATATCTAGCTTGACCAAGTGTCACAACCCATACAAACCATTTAAATGACTCAAGAAAGGAGCACAAAACAAGGCATAAGGAGTTCATTAATAGGAAAGGTACTCATGTAACTTGAAATGAGTAATTTTGTACGTAAGACATATTGCATTCAAATAAACCTCAAGTATGCCATAGGTAGGAGGCACGAAACATGGGATAAAAGATTATGTTCAAGAATAGGCATTATCAAGATGGACCCAATTCATAATTCATTTCTCATTAATCAATTTAAGGAATTACTAAGGTTCCACACACAACCCATGTCAATTTTACACATTTTATATAAAGGAAACTTAGTCCATTTAGGATGGATCACCCAAAGGGGTGGCCGAGAGGCATGACGAACACCCCAAATGGGTTTCTCCATAAGAGAAGGCCACAACAAACATGATAGAACAAACCAAACAATTTAATACAAGTCAAAAAATTAATTATGGATAAACCAATTATTCAAGGCATGCCATTTGGTATGAGACATACCACTAAAGGTCATTCTCACTAAATTTTCCTAAACATGGTAAATTTATTTTAAGGTACAAGTTCCAAAGGGTTCATGTTTATTACCCTTAAGGGATGCTACCAACTTTCCTAATTAATTATAACCATTCCATTCACCTCAACCATTTCGTTTAACTCATTGAGAAATAGCAACTATATTACAAGGGATCAAGAACCTAAACATGTCATTAATTAATTATAATTCAATCATAAAGAAAATGACAAGGCAATAAGGCATGCAACATAAAAGTCTATCTCTACATTTTTAGATTGAAGGTAACGCACCTCCATTGGAGGGGTTTTATTAAAAAAACATGATTTTTTTATCAAACAAAACATATATCACTTTTATACATTTCACTAACTTTATCAAGGAATATTTTAAAATGAAAACCAAACTGCATTAATTAAAAACTAAGAATGGTGCATTAAGTAATTAATTAATGCATTACTAAAATTAAAGGGGCAAGGAAAGGGACCCTACCTCAGGGTGGAACCAAACCGAACATTTTGAATCTTGAAGCTTTCAAACTAGAAGCTATTTATACCCCCACTAAGCATATGCACCTTCACATACATATAAGGACACCTAGCCCCTATGCACACATCTGCATGGCCATGAACATGTGAAAAGGGATCCTTACACATATGCTTATATGCATATACTCGTCTCTACTCACCTACATATGCATTTTCATATATATACATAGGAACACCTAGCCCCATACATGTATATTCATTACCATGGATGAATATACACATAATGGGGGAACCTACATATATATATATATACTTACTAATGCATACGCGGGCAAGTCACCTTAGACTCGGCGACTCAAAATCACTCCAATGCACTACAAAATAATTACCAAGGAACTTTAAACAATTAAAGACCCTAAAATAGGTGGTGCGAAACTAAGCAGCAAGTATAAATCATTACCTCATATGGTAGTGGTGAACTGAATCAACCTGAAACCACATGGAATAGTCCAATGCACTATTGATAAATTATTAGGGAGTCAAAAACACTTAAAGACTATAATAAAAGAGGTGAGAAACAATGAAATGGAGGAAACCCTCACCTTAAACCATTGGCAGCGAACCAAAATGAGCTGAACCACTTTTCCTTTAGTGGCAGTTGCTGGAACACACATGAGCACACCTCGAGAGACCATTTGAACACCCTAATACAAAATAAAACCAAAAATCAGGTCAAACCCTCAAACCCTAGGTTCGACTGAACTCCATAGGGTGACAGAGAGGTCGGAAATTGGTCAAAAATAAGGAGGATATGGGAGGAGAGAGCTTACCATGATAGATTGAATGTAAACCGGTAAAAATCTGGGTGGAAATAGCACACCAGAGGAGGTCGTGAGGAGGGGGAGGTCGTGCCATAGGGGGGTCGCACGAGAGGTGTTCGACCGAGGGTGGGGGGGTGTCACATGCAGGTTATGGGGAAGGGGAGGAGACCCCTTGTGGGTCTAAAAAAACTAAAGTAACAACAACAACAACAACAACAACAACAATAATAACAACAACAATAATATTAATATCAATTTTATTAAAACATTTATTTATTATTATTATTTTCCATTTAACCCCATTAAATTTATTTCCATTTTAATTTTAATTTAAATAATTTAATTTCTTAAAATATACACATCGTAGTGTTCCAACTCTAAAAAAAACATTTCGATGCTCAGTTTTATAAATGGTTCATCTAGTAAATGCAAAAAAATTTAAATTCCCCTAAAATTTTTTGTCTGATTAAAAACGTGGGACATTAAAACCTTCCCACCTTAGAACTTCTTATCCTAGAGAAGCCTTTGAGAAAAAAAAACATCTCCCAGCCTACAGGGGTCATGAAGTATCATTCAAATGGTCATGTTGCATCTCCAAATTTCTAATCTACCTTCAATAATTCTTTAAGCAAGCAACACTTAAGCCATTAAAATCCAAGACAACAATAATTTTCAAATTGAAACATCCAAAATATGCTTACTCAAGACTGTTTATCTAGAGAAATGATTAAATTATCATCTTTTCGAGAAACTAGCCAAAGGTACTTCCCACCTTAGGCTTTAACGTTAAGCGTCCAATTCAAAACCATAGTTCAATCCCAGTCATAATTATCTTACAAGAACACCTATAAGTGTTTTAACAATGTTCCTGATGTGATTTTAAAATGGTCAAATAGTAGATCTCCCATCGACCTCAGTTAGACAGGTCGAGACATATTTTTATGAAAGGCCCAGGCTGACACATACCGTACTCGTCTTCACTCACACTCAGTTTAGATGACCGGCGTTTTACAAGTAGAATTGCGATGCCTCCTCCCAAGGAATCTTGAATTCAACACAAATAATTCCACCAAAGTACATACCCAACCTTCAATGATGTTTCTGACTAAACCATGAATGAAACTACACATCCAGTGTGAAATGCTAAAAGAACCAATCAAACAAGCCCAACAAATTTAAAACATTAGCATGACATAAGACTAACACTCTCTTAGTATACCTAGATGATGTAAATATAGGGGACATGATCATTGATAAGTAGGATACACTAAGTGGATTTAAATGGTTTTCAGTCAAATTCACCCAAACTAGAAAGAAGAACAGTCGAACCACAACTGGTCAACTCATATTGAAAGAAACTCACCTTCACCTACTGATGCACTGTCATTAACCAATCACAATGAATTTAACACCTAAGACATTACATGATCATTACAACTTAACCACCAAAGTCCTCCATGACCAACGACATTTCTCAAGGGTTGTGTACACATCCAAACTCATCAACGTTGTTCTATCGAGAAAGCACTGATAGGATTTAAAGTTCATAAGCCTCATGACATTAAGTAATCCCAACCATTCTATAATGGTCCTCTTTGGTTGTGTTCCTTCTACCTGAAAGAACAAGTATTTAACAGAGCAGACATGACACTCCCAACCTTAGGAGTTTCATAATCATCAAAAGAAGAGATAGGCTAACTGTTCAAAAGAATGCTAGGTTAGAACCTCCATAAACACAAATGTTTAAATAATTGGTATGAAAACCAAAACCAAACCGACCGGCATGTCAAAACACCCAAGTATCTGGAAGTCATCCTGAGCATTTGGATAAACTTGATTTCTTTACGCCTAGGTCACTCTACTCTGGATATGATATGAGACTGCACTAAAAAGTGCAAGGCTCAATGATTACACTGAAATAAATCGATTTGTCACAACATTAAACACTCGACGGTACCACATATGTGAACGCATACTACCTCGAGGTTATAGAGAAGAAAATTGACTTTTAACATGGATGACGACGTAATGATTCATCCATTACTGTAGATAGAAGAGGGTCGAATGACCTACAAAGTAGCTGACCATTCCCGAGGCATGTATAACCTGCTAAAAACAAGCATTACCTAATGCTTAAGTCTAAAACAAAAGTCAAGGATACCATGAACACCCGTCTGAACAAGGGTTTCATTGAGAATATAAAAGTACTACTAGGGACAACGACACCTGAATGGCACCAAACATCAGAAAACTCACTAGAATTAGCAAGGATTTTAAGTTCTAAGGGTGATACCTACAATGGGCCATCCCTTTATGAAATCAAAAAGCATTGACCCATAATGGGTTCCTGCCTACAAAAGTCTCTAGGCTCTAGAGCCGATCATTAAGGTCATTTATAAAAGAAATAGTGCCTACGAAAAATTCTCATTCTTCCATTCCAAGGAAACTCAAAGAATCATATCTACCCTTATAAGTGGGTCTTAAATAGAGGACAACGCTACAGGTTCCATTTCCAATACCTTTACATTTGAAAATATTTCATAATACAACATGCACATGTTCTACAGTCTAGTCACACGGGAAGCCATCTACCAATCTATAAAGATCCCATACACTTTATAGGTGGCATTTGGATCCCATTTAATTGCAACCAATCCATTTAGCCTATGAAATCAATTATATCAAAACAAAACTAGCATGTCATCACAAGAAACTAATATAGGGAAGATATTCTATATGCATAGAAGCATGGCATATTAACACCTAAACAGGTTATAAAAACAGGAATGCTAATAAACATAACAACATGGCATGACATTCAAGGCACTCAATCATATCAGTAGGAAACCTATGAATGCAGCTACATGGAATGGAATATGCATGAAATATGAATCCCTATGTGCCTATTATGATGCATGTAATGCTTCATCCTTACCTTAATAGGACAAGGGTAAAATAAAATAAACTCTATAAATCCATAAGTAGCAGGAATTATACCAATCACTCAAGGTGAAATCATATCAAATGTAATATCGAAAATCATGAACATCAATTCCCAACCTTGGCCACTTGGTTATTTCCCATACATGGGGTGATCGGTCCCAGACACGGTAAGTGCCAAAACATTCCTAGTCTCCTATATACCAACCCAAAATAGTAATATAAAGGAAAATAAACCCCTTTGATACCACTTTTTAACATCCCAACCCAAATCACCTCTAAGATGGTGGCCGGACCGGTGGGTCACATGACCTCAAGCACATCTCATCGAACGCCATAGGCTATTGACTAGCAATGGGGGACTAGGGTGTGTCTGTGGGGAGACTATTCCCTCATAGATAAGAGTATGAAAAATTATTAATGATATATAATAGATAGCAGGAGAATAACAAGAAAATATCATAGTATAAATAGTAATAAATAATTAACAAAAAAATGGAATACAATAATTAACAATTTAATAAAAGTGGCTAACACCAGTTTATAAAATAGATGAATGCATGATATGGTAATGATACATGATAGAAGGCATTAAAAAATACAACATGATTTACAATATAGTATAATAATAAAGAAAATATAGAAAATCACCATGGGCGATATCCATTAGAATCCCAAGCTTCAGCTTGGTCCTTTGCTCCTAACCCCTAGGTACAATAAATACAAAAAACAACCTAGATCCTGTAAATATAAGTTCTACTTGGGTACCAAGGGTATTCGAGTAGGGTGTGAGATATAAATATCAGTAGGCTGTCACCCACAGTGTCTAGAACAATCCATACAATGTAATATAAACTAAAAAGTGTTTCATATAAAATAAATGCAGAGTGATAACAATTAATAATAAAAACTTGGTCCAGGTTCCTAAACAGACACCCGCCCCATACCACCTGCTTCGGCCTAAGCCATAAATATGAAAAGTATAGTTTAACAAGGAAGAATATATAAACAAGGGATAATAGTAACATGGAAAACCTATGAAGGTAGATCAACAAGCTTGTTCTTTAACTTGGGGTCTAAATCTCATGTCCTCACATAAGTAAGCTAGTAAAGTAAGGGAAACATCTCAAGTTCAATCACAATACATAACAATAAAGAAGGATGCATCTTAATAATTTACATTAAAAACCATCAATTTAATAGGTGGAGTCTGAGACCATACCTCAAGTATCACTATGGTACATCAATTCAGAATATCTAATGCCACCTAGATCATCCAAGGCGATCCTTTCGAAAGTCTAAGTATCGATCATGGTATGGTAATTATGAGTTCATCCTGGGTATCACATGTAAGGGACCGAGTATCAACCGAGGCTTGGCATAGCCATATTTCCAATGGGTCCTTACTTGGTTACCCCTTAGGGAATTGATATCACCCAATAGTATAATATAAATCACAGGGGATCCATTTCCTAGTGAGCCTAAAACATCACATCCCCGATGCGTCGTGTTGTAACCTATCGAGTATGGAGAGTCCAATTCTGGGTTCTTAATACAGGACCCACATTCTCTCCCCAACCCAATTTAATTTAAAACAACAAGAGAGACATATATCACATAGAAAGCAAGGTGTGAGGCTTAACCTACATGGAATAAGCCTTAAACAATTTCATGTCAACACATGCAACTCAATTTCACAATATAGAAAGGTTAACAAGGCATTTGATATGGTTTAACCCACTAAAAAGGGAATAAGAAATAAATAAACTTGCATAATCAAGGAATTATAAACAATTCATGTAGCATCAATGTGCCTATTATCAATATTTCATCAATGTCATTTCATAATCTTAAGCTATCAAGATTAACCAAGTGTCACAATTCATCCAAACCATTTAAATGACTCAATCAAGGAGCACCAAACAAGGTATAGGGAGTTAATTAATAGGAAAGGTACTCATGTAACTTGAAATGAGTAATTTTGAATGTAAGGAATATTACATTCAAATAAACCTAAAGTATTCCATAGGTAGGAGGCACCGTACATGGGATACAAGATTCTGTTCAAGATTATGCATTATCAAGAGGGACCCAATTCATAATTCATTTCTCATTAATCAATTTAACGAATTAATAAGGTTATACACACAATCCATGGAAATTTTCCACATTTTATATAAAAAAATTAGGCCATTTAGAATGGATCACCCAAAGGGGTGGCTGAGAGGCACAGTGAACACCCCGAATGGGTTTCTCCATAAGCGAAGGCAAAAAAAACACAATAGAGCAAACCAAAAAATTTAATACAAGTCAAACAATTCATTACGGCTAAACCATTTATTAAAGGCATGCCATTTGGTATGAGACATCCTAATAAAGTTCATTCTTACTCAATCCAGCTAAACATGGAAAATTGATTATAAGGGAACAAGTTCCAAAGGGTTCATGCTCGTTACCCTTAAGGGATGATACCAACTTACCTAATTCATTATAACCATTCCATTCAACTCTACCATTTCATTTAACTCATTGAGAAATAGAAACTACATTATAAGGTCTTAAACACCTAAATATGTCATTAATCAATTATAACTCAATCATAAAGAAAACAACAAGGCAATAAGGTAGGAAACATAAAAATTTATCTCTACATTCTTAGCTTGAAGTCAGTGTATCTCCATTGGAAGAGTTTTATTACAAAAAACATGAATTTGTTATCAAACAAAATCTATATCACTTTTATGAATTTCACTAACTTTATCAAGGAATCTTTTAAACTAAAAACCAAACTGCATTAATTAAAAACTAAGAATGGTGCATTAAGTAATTAATTAATTCATTACTAAAATTAAAGGGGAAAGTAAAGGGACCCTACCTCATGGTGAAAAAAAACCAAAAATTTTGAATCTTGGAGTTTTATAACTAGAAGCTACTCCTACCCCCACTAAGCATATGCACCTTCACATAAATATAAGGACACCTAGCCCCTATGCACACTTTTGCATGGCCATAAACACGTGCAAGGGGATACTTACACATATGCTTATATACATATACTCGTCTCCACTCACTTACGTATGAATTTTCATATATATACATAGGAACACCTATCCCCATAAATGTATATTCACTACCATGGATGAATATACAAATACTAGAGGAACCTACACACACACACATATACTTACTAATGCATACGTAGGTGAGTTGACTTAAACCCGGTGACTCGAAATCACTCCAACACAATACACAATAATTACCAGGGACCTTTAAAAAATTAAAGACCCTAAAATAGGTGGTTTGAAACTAAGAAGAGGGTATAAATCATTACCTCAAATGGCAGTGGTGAATCGAATCAACCCGAAACCACACGGAACAATCCAATGCACTACTGATAAATTATCAGGGAGTCAAAAACACTTAAAGACCCTAATAAAAGAGGTGTGAAACAATGAAAAAAAGGAAAAACTCACCTTAAACCATTGGTGGAGAACCAAAATGAGTTGAACCACTTTTCCTTCAGCGACGGTAGTTGGAACACACATGAACACACCCCGAGAGACCATTTGAACACCATAATACAAAAGAAAACAAAAATACGAGTCAACACCCCAAACCCTAGGTTCAGCTGAACTCTGTAGGGTGACAGAGAGGCTAAAAATCGACCAAAAATAAGGAGGATAAGGGAGGAGAGATCTTACCATGAAAGATCGAATGTAAACCAGTAGAAATATGGGTGGAAACAGTGCACCAGAGGAGGTCACGAGGAGGGGGAGGTCATGCCGTAGGGGGGTCGCATGAGAGGTGTTCAGTCAGGGGGGACATCGTGTGCAGGTTATAGGGAGGGGGGAGGAGACCCCTTGTGGGTCTAAAAAAACAAAACTAACAACAACAACAACAACAACAACAACAATAATATTATTACTATTATTAAACGATTTCTTTATTATTATTATTATTTTCCATTTACTCCCATTTAATTCATTTCCATTTTAATTTTAATTTAAATAATTTAATTTCTTAAAATATACACATCATATTATTTCGACTCTTGAAAAAAAAATGTTCCGATGCTCAGTTTTATAAATGGTTTATCCAGTAAACGTGAAAAAATTTAAATTCCCCTATAATTTTTCGTCTGGTTCAAAATGAGGGACGTTACATTAATGTGTGTGTATTAAAATATATATAAATATAATATATATATATACACTTATTATATATATATAATTATAAATAAAATTATATTAATTTATACATATTTAAATATAATAATAATAATATATATACATATATATATATATATTTAAATATTAATTTTTATTTATATACAAATATATTATCATGGATATAAATATAGAGTAATACTATTATATAACATAAACTATATGCAGACTAAGTGATGGAATCATTCGGTTTTAACCTACAGGTTTTGGGTTCGAGCTCCCACGACCATTGAATTTTATTAGTTAATAGGGTGTGGGCTCGAAGGGGGGGGATTTTTGGGGTGCACATGTGGGTGTGCACACACACACCCATGCTAATAACATTAAACACATAATTGTATTATATAACAATTCAAATGATCATTATTATAAAATTAACACACACACACATGCATATAAACACACAAACACAAAAGTTACAGCATAATTATAATAAATTAATAATAATTTAATAAGTGATTATTAATATATATATAAGTATATTTATATTAAGTTATATACATTTATGTTATTTTACATATTAATATATAACATATATATAATATATAACATTTGATAACACACACACATGTAATATATAATAACATATATATTAATTTATATATAAATATATAATAAGATATATATTAATTTATACTAACATATATAAATAACAACATATATTTAAATTTATATATAAATATATAATAGCATATATTAACCCATGTATATACAACATATAATAACTTATATGTTAATATATAATAATAAACATATATTAAATTATATATATATATAAATAAATATATAAATTTATAAGTACACACCCACACACATTTTAAAACATATATAAATAATATATATATATATATGTGTGTGTGTGTATGTGT